>LR778257.1:40148954-40168239 GCA_902810595.1 Coregonus sp. 'balchen'
ACCACCATGCTTCACTGTGAGGATGGTGTTCTCAGGGTGATGAGAGGTGTTGGGTTTGAGCCAGACATAGCGTTTTCCTTGATGGCCAAAAAGCTCAATTTTAGTCTCATCTGACCAGAGTACCTTCTCCCACATGCCTTTTGGTGAACACCAAACGTGTATCGTTGTTGCTTATTTTAAAGTGGTCCTATGGACAGATACTCCAATCTCCGCTGTGGAGCTTTGCAGGACCAACACCACTTTACAACAGAATGTAGAGGGGACCAACACCACTTTACAACAGAATGTAGAGGGGACCAACACCACTTTACAACAGAATGTAGAGGGGACCAACACCACTTTACAACAGAATGTAGAGGGGACCAACACCACTTTACAACAGAATGTAGAGGGAACCAACACCACTTTACAACAGAATGTAGAGGGGACCAACACCACTTTACAACAGAATGTAGAGGGAACCAACACCACTTTACAACAGAATGTAGAGGGGACCAACACCACTTTACAACAGAATGTTGGAGTTTCAAACAGCAAATGGGAGCCAAAACAAATTTAATTTGGCTTATTCTGTACTTTAATTGCATTTGCATTTACATTTCTGTCATTTAGCAGACACTCTTATCCAAAGCGACTCAAAATCATTGGGATCTAGATTTTAGGGTGGCGGCACAATACAGAAAAACTAGCTGGTAGCGGTGAGGCTGTACTCAATTACGTTATGTTTTCATTGTGTGTGTCCCAAATGGCACCCTATTCCATATGCAGCGCACTACTTTTGACCAGGGCCCATGGTCAAATGTAGTGCACTAAAGGGAATAGGGTGCCATTTGGGACACATCCATTGTTATTGTTTAACTGCCCTTTTCCTGTGTGTGTGTAGGTTTACCCCCTACGAGTGGTACAACCCTCACCCCTGTAACCCTGACTCTGACGTGGTGGAGAACAACTTCACTCTCATCAACTCCGTCTGGTTTGGGGTGGGAGCTCTGATGCAGCAAGGTACAGCTATCTGTCTGTATCTCTTTTAGCCCACTAATGCATCAAGGTACAGCTATCTGTCTGTATCTCTTTTAGCCCACTAATGCAGGAAGGTGCAGCTATCTGTCTGTATCTCTTTTAGCCCACTGATGCAGGAAGGTACAGCTATCTGTCTGTATCTCTTTTAGCCCACTAATGCAGGAAGGTACAGCTGTTTGTATCTCTTTTAGCCCACTAATGCAGGAAGGTACAGCTGTCTGTATCTCTTTTAGCCATCTGATGCAGGAAGGTACAGCTGTTTGTATCTCTTTTAGCTCACTGATGCAGGAAGATACAGCTGTTTGTATCTCTTTTAGCCCACTGATGCAGGAAGGTACAGCTGTTTGTATCTCTTTTAGCCCACTAATGCAGGAAGGTACAGCTGTTTGTATCTCTTTTAGCCCACTGATGCAGGAAGGTACAGCTGTTTGTATCTCTTTTAGCCCACTAATGCAGGAAGGTACAGCTGTCAGTAACAAGACTAAGGATTCATGAATGTGCCCTTATACTACCCTCATACCACTGTCTCCCTCCTATGTACTGCAAAGAATGAAAAGCCAAGGTTGTTCATATGGGTGGGAAAATTAGCGAGAGCAATTTAAGTCAGTTTTTTTCTTCAATTCGACATTTTCTCAGATATCTGGTATCAGACAAATTGTTAAAGGATTTTGGTTAATGCTACAAGCCTGGGAAACCGAAGAGCACCATGTGAACTCAATACTATCCGAGAGCGCACAGATTTTTTTGTTGTCTTTCAGACAAATTCTTATCATCTCAGGAGAGTCTACAAATAGGAATGGACTCTCCTAACCTGTCTGTGTTATTGGGTTCTCACACAACAGGATCTGAGCTGATGCCTAAAGCCCTGTCGACGAGGATAGTAGGAGGCATCTGGTGGTTCTTCACCCTGATCATCATCTCGTCCTACACGGCCAACCTGGCCGCGTTCCTCACTGTGGAGAGGATGGACTCCCCCATCGACTCGGCTGACGACCTGGCCAAGCAGACCAAGATAGAGTACGGAGCTGTGAGAGATGGATCCACCATGACCTTCTTCAAGGTATACACACGGACACACGCACACACGCACACACGGACACACGCACACACGGACACACGGACACACGGACACACGGACACACGGACACACGGACACACGGACACACGGACACACGGACACACGGACACACGGGCACACGGGCACACGGACACACGGACACACGCACACACGGACACACGGACACACGGACACACGCACACACGGACACACGCACACACGGACACACGCACACACGGACACACGGACACACGCACACACGGACACACGGACACACGGACACACGGACACACGGCACACACGGACACACGCACACACGGACACACGGACACACGGACACACGGACACACGGACACACGGACACAGGCACACAGGCATGGAGAGACAGACAGACGGACGGACGGACGCTCTCTAACAACTACAATCTCTCTCTCTCTCTCTACCTTTCTCTCTCTCTGAGCACATCCCCTGGCTATTGGTCCTCTTGATAGAACTGAGAAGATGAACGTATGCAATATGACACGACAGTATAGCGAGAGACATCATATTGCAAAGAGACGAGCATCCGTCTATCATCTCACAATTGTTTGTCCTTGATGCCTTGACAGGAGATTGTTTTTGAACCATGAATCTTAACATATGATTGTAATACTTTACATGTGCCTCGCCTGTCTGTCTGCAAGGCTGAAACGTGAGAATGGATGTTAAAAAAATAAATATATAATTTAATCAGAAAAGAGGGAGGGGGAAGGAGAGAGAAAGTGAGGTTGCGTCCCTAATGGCACTGTGTCTCCTAGCCAGCTTACTATAGGACCTCTGGGTGATGACTTCCATTATATCTCCTAGCTAGCCTACAGTAGGACCTCTGGGTGATGACTTCCCTATATCTCCTAGCCAGACTACTGTAGGACCTCTGGGTGATGACTTCCCCTATATCTCCTGCTGTGGGACCTCTGGGTGATGACTTCCCCTATATCTCCTGCTGTGGGACCTCTGGGTGATGACTTCCCCTATATCTCCTGCTGTGGGACCTCTGGGTGATGACTTCCCCTATATCTCCTAGCTAGCCTACAGTAGGACCTCTGGGTGATGACTTCCCCTATATCTCCTAGCCAGCTTACTGTAGGACCTCTGGGTGATGACTTCCCCTATATCTCCTAGCCAGCTTACTGTAGGACCTCTGGGTGATGACTTCCCCTATATCTCCTAGCTAGCTTACTGTAGGACCTCTGGGTGATGACTTCCCCTATATATCCTAGCCAGCTTACTGTAGGACCTCTGGGTGATGACTTCCCCTATATCTCCTGCTGTGGGACCTCTGGGTGATGACTTCCCCTATATCTCCTAGCCAGCTTACTGTAGGACCTCTGGGTGATGACTTCCCCTATATCTCCTAGCTAGCTTACTGTAGGACCTCTGGGTGATGACTTCCCCTATATCTCCTAGCCAGCTTACTGTAGGACCTCTGGGTGATGACTTCCCCTATATCTCCTAGCTAGCTTACTGTAGGACCTCTGGGTGATGACTTCCCCTATATCTCCTAGCCAGCTTACAGTAGGACCTCTGGGTGATGACTTCCCCTATATCTCCTAGCTAGCCTACAGTAGGACCTCTGGGTGATGACTTCCCCTATATCTCCTAGCCAGACTACTGTAGGACCTCTGGGTGATGACTTCCCCTATATCTCCTAGCCAGACTACTGTAGGACCTCTGGGTGATGACTTCCCCTATATCTCCTAGCCAGACTACTGTAGGACCTCTGGGTGATGACTTCCCCTATATCTCCTGCTGTGGGACCTCTGGGTGATGACTTCCCCTATATCTCCTAGCCAGCTTACAGTAGGACCTCTGGGTGATGACTTCCCCTATATCTCCTAGCTAGCCTACAGTAGGACCTCTGGGTGATGACTTCCCCTATGTCTCCTAGCCAGCTTACTGTAGGACCTCTGGGTGATGACTTCCCCTATATCTCCTAGCCAGCTTACTGTAGGACCTCTGGGTGATGACTTCCCCTATATCTCCTGCTGTGGGACCTCTGGGTGATGACTTCCCCTATATCTCCTAGCCAGCTTACTGTAGGACCTCTGGGTGATGACTTCCCCTATATCTCCTAGCCAGACTACAATAGGACCTCTGGGTGATGACTTCCCCTATATCTCCTAGCTAGCCTACAGTAGGACCTATGGGTGATGACTTCCCCTATATCTCCTAGCTAGCCTACAGTAGGAACTCTGGGTGATGACTTCCCCTATATCTCCTAGCCAGACTACAGTAGGACCTCTGGGTGATGACTTCCCCTATACAGTATCTCCTAGCCAGCTTACTGTAGGACCTCTGGGTGATGACTTCCCCTATATCTCCTAGCCAGCTTATTGTAGGACCTCTGGGTGATGACTTCCCCTATATCTCCTAGCCAGCTTACTGTAGGACCTCTGGGTGATGACTTCCCTATATTTCTTAGCCTGCCTACAGTAGGACCTCTGGATGCATAGAGCAGATTTAATCAACAGAGAGAGATTTAAACACAGCTGTCACGCTTGCCCAGATGATTGGAGGAAGGGAAATACAGGCAGGAATTTAGGCTTCACTATAAGCAACTGAACAGGCGTTTCCACACCAGTGTGAAACAATATATCTCTGTCTAATATGTTTTTAATATGAACACTGTGTACAGTAACAAATCCAGCAATGTGGAGCAATGCACTTTATATAGATACTTTGATATCAGAGAAGGGATTTTCTCATAAACAACTGGACATTTGCCTGTCCATAGCAGTGTAACCATACGTTCTGTAATCAGACATATTTAATATTCCACCAGTCTAAAATAACACATCTCTGTCCAATATGCCAGATTTTAATACTGACATGTGATATCATCATTGTGTACTAATATCAATAAATGGATTAATGTGGGGTCATGCACTTTACATAGATACTTTTAGATTTTCTCTAAGCAACTGGACAGATGTTTCCATAACCGTGTGAAACAAAAACATTTCTGTCCAATATGTTAGTGCTGTCTGATGCTGACCACTAATATCAACACTGTGTAAAATATCAACAGACCCAGCAATATGGGGTAATGCACTTTATATTAATACATCTGAAATGGCTGTAAAAGTCTGTTGTTCAGTTATTCCTGTGAATCTGCATTGAATTGACGATTTTGGCATTAAAATTCTCCCCTTTTTTACTTTTCCTCAGAAATCTAATCTCCACCAATAAAACATGTGCCTGTTATTATTGCTGTTTTTAAAAAGGAAACAATGCGTTGTCGTCGTTGTTTGTCCATTAGAAATCCAAGATCTCCACCTATGAGAAGATGTGGGCGTTCATGAGCAGCAGGAAGAACACAGCTCTGGTGAAGAACAACAGGGAGGGGATCCAGAGAGTTATGACCACAGACTACGCTCTCCTCATGGAGTCCACCAGCATAGAGTACATCAGCCAGAGGAACTGTAACCTCACGCAGATCGGAGGCCTCATAGACTCCAAGGGCTACGGTGTAGGCACTCCCATAGGTAAGAACCGTGGACACAGGGGGGAAAAAAAAAACACTTTGTGTGAATTACCGTCCCCTATCACATCTGAGTGCGGACATGCTAGAGGAAACACGTCAAGGCTGCCCTCTCTCTCCCCTTTGCTGTTTTTCTACCTAGAACCACTCGCTCATGCTGTCCGTCAGTCACCAGATATGCACCAACGTTATTCACTTCATGCTGATGATGTGCCTACGTAGCTAATTTGTAGGGCAATGTTGCTCATTTGTGACCTATGTTTTACCTTATGGCCTGATAATCTTCACTACATTTAGCTCTAACACTAAGATCTCACCCCCCCCCCCTCATCTACCCCCCCAGGCTCCCCCTACAGAGACAAGGTGACCATCGCCATCCTGCAGCTCCAGGAAGAAGGGAAGCTCCACATGATGAAGGAGAAGTGGTGGCGAGGGAACGGTTGTCCTGAGGAGGACAGTAAGGAGGCCAGCGCCTTGGGAGTGGAGAACATCGGTGGTATTTTCATAGTGCTAGCGGCCGGACTGGTTCTCTCTGTGTTTGTAGCTATTGGCGAGTTCATTTACAAATCCAGGAAAAACTTGGACATGGAGGAGGTGAGTGTGGGGCAGTGTGAGTGGCACAACAAGTACTAACAGAAGGAAAGGTGCTCCCAAGACTGTTATGATGGACCTCCTACATACAGTAGGGTTGCTGTGGACCTTATACACACAGTCAGTCAGTTGCTATGGATATTATACAATACACACAGTCAGTCAGTTGCTATGGATATTATACAATACACAGAGTTATACAGTTGTTACTGACCTTATATAGACACAGTCAGTCAGTTGCTGTGGACTTTCTACATGACAGTACACACATTCAGACTGTTATGGACCGTATACACAGTCAGTTGCTATGGACCGTATACACAGTCAGTTGCTATGGACCGTATACACAGTCAGTTGCTATGGACCGTATACACAGTCAGTTGCTATGGACCGTATACACAGTCAGTTGCTATGGACCGTATACACAGTCAGTTGCTATGGACCTTAAACACACAAAGTTAGTTGCTTTTATGAATGTTGTTTTCTTGTCAAAGGACAACTTGTTTCATCAGGACAACTTGTTTCATCAGGCCAACTTGTTTTTCATCAGGACAACTTGTTTCATCAGGACAACAGTTTGGATGTGGGGAACTGCAGTGCAACAATCACACACAAATTACTTTATTGTAGAGTAGGCCTAGTGTTTGACGTACTTTTGATTTAGATAAAAATGAACATTTTTATTCCTTTATTGGCACAATATCTTATTTATAACGAGAGGCGGTTGGGTTTTAGGGAGGCACGCCACTTGACTGTCTTGTCCTTGACTGTTTTTCGCAAATCAAATGTTATTTTTGTCATGACATGATAAGTAAGGGATGAAGGTTTCACAGGAGGTTAATACGCACCATTACTGATCTATAACTCGTTGATTACATTTACTGATCTATAACTTGTTGATTACATTTAACTAATTATTAGGTATGAGGATATTATGTTTTGTTAGCAAATTTTGCAAATTTACATCCAGGTATTTGTACAGCATAACAGTATGGCTTCTTCTGACCACCATTGCTTGTATTCATATATATGAAAACATCTGAATGATTGTATGTGCGTGTGAGTGAGGTTTTTTTCCAATCATTTATGGATGAGAGACCCCTTGAGACTTTATTCATTAAGTTGCTTTCATTGTGTATGTTTTATTATTTGCTTTTGTAACATTTGATGTTCATGAAAATGCATGTAAAAGTTTTGTCACGTTGGCCTTGTTTGTGAATGACTAAAGTTATGTTGAGAACATTACTTTCTTTCTTCGTTTGTGAATGACTAAAGTTATTTTGAGGACATTACTTTCTTTGTTTGTTTGTGAATGACTAAAGTTATGTTGAGGACATTACTTTCTTTCTTTGTCTAATTTCTTTCTGGCTCCACTGATTCTGTTTCGATCCTTTCTGTTATTGTGCATGCAAGGCCTTGTCTTTCTAGTCATGGGATAGAAAGCTGATCATCACACGTACGCTTTTGGTTCCAACCAGGAAGCAGTTTGTGTATCCATAGGTTTAGACTAAGGAAATCTCCACCAGATGATCTGAAGTCACATGTCAGAGCTCTTGTTGTTTCTGGGATTCATTAAAGTGTCTCATACTAGGAGTTTGGTAGGATCAGTTTCGCCTTTTTAGATCACAATGAATAAGACTACATGGAGAGGAGGCAAGGGCTGATTCTGGATCAGCACTCCTACTCTAGGAAGCTTTGTGAACACGGGAGCAGATGTTTTATAAAGGAGGCAATCGCCATCCGGAGGATCTGAAGTCATTTCATTTGTTGTGGCTGGCTGTCTGCAGATGCTGAGACACTTTTAATAATGTTTACATATCTTGCACTACTCATCTCAAATATGATTTGATTTGATGCTAGGTATACCAGACCTCGGTTGAGCAATATTTCACCTTAACCTGTTTGCACACCTGCCACAACAAATGCCAAGAGAGAGTTGACAGAGCTTATGACAACCTCACAACTGTTATAACACACAGGATCATTTAGGTAGTGGGTAGGTGATCGTATAAGCAGACATCTGTAAGTTAAATAATGTTACGTCGTTGATTACGACAGCTTTACCTTGGCAGGTGACAGAGCCTTGGCAGGTTGTGAGACGACTTTAATTTGTTGAACCCTGATTACATTTTCTAGATTGGTTGATCCACCAATGGTTAATGAATGTGACGCAGGAGTGGATCATCCATGCATTCAACTGTCCTCTTCCATTCCTGATACTCTTCCGAGCCTAAGTAAGGCTGGAGAAAAAAAAAACGACAGAGTTATCCTCAAATACTTCAGGCTTTATTTGGTGACAGCACGTTGGTCTCCTCGCCAAGCTGTGTGAGAGTAAGCTCAGTAAATAATGTTCTCATTATTGAGTGGATTTTAATGGGACTATCTCAGACACCCGCTCTTAAGCTTCATCCCAAATGGTACCCTATTCCCTACATAGTGCACTACTTTTGACCTAAGGGGGGGGGGGGGGGGGCCTGTTCAAAAGTAGTGCACTATATAGGGAATAGGGTGTCATTTGGGATTCACGTAAAAGCTGCTCAGTCACTGGGACCGACTGTCACATCACACAGAACAGAGAATATGAGTTCTCTCTCTCGCTCGCTCGCTCTCTCCCTCACCAAAAAAACCTCAGGCCTTTGTGTGTGTGTCTAGATTTACATAACGTTGAAACTAGATAGCCTGAAGACAAAGACTATCAAAGGGACTGTCCTTGACTTCACAAGGAGCAGCTGAAATTATATAACATGCAAATCAATAACAGATCTGGAGCTGAATCAATCTACAGTGTATATTAGATAGTATCAACTACTATGTCACTGTCTATGCAAATGCACTTCGTATCAGATCCCCAAAAACACATGGAAGTTTTACTCTGTTCCACTGGAACAACACAATGACAAGACCTTGATCATTCTATCCAAAGGAACGTCCAGTACCAAAGTAAGATGCTTATTTTGACCAAATCATGCAAACATTATTTTCTTTAAACAGCTGTTATGTACACTACATGACCAAAAGTATGTGGACACCTGCTCATCGAACATCTAATTCCAAAATCATGGGCATTAATATGGAGTTGGTCCCCCCCTTTTGCTGCTATAACAGCCTCCACTCTTCTGGGAAGGCTTTCCACTAGATGTTGGAACATTGCTGCGGGGACTGATGCCACAAGAGCATTAGTGAGGTCAGGCACTGATGTTGGGCGATTAGGCCTGGCTCGCAGTCGGCGTTCCAATTCATCTCAAAGGTGTTCGATGGGGTTGAGGTCAGGGCTCTGTGCAGGACAGTCATGTTCTTCCACACCGATCTCGACAAACCATTTCTGTATGGACGTTACTTTGTGCACGGGAGTATTGTAATGCTGAAACAGGAAAGGGCCTTCCCCAAACTGTTGCCACAAAGTTGGAATCACAGAATCGTCTAGAATGTCATTGAATGCTGTAGCGTTAAGATTTCCCTTCACTGGAACTAAGGAGCCCGAACCATGAAAAACAGCTCCAGTTCATTATTCCTCCTCCACCAAACTTTACAGTTGGCACTATGCATTCGAGCAGGTAGCGTTCTCCTGGCATCCTCCAAATCCAGATTCGTCGGTCGGACTGCCAGATGGTGAAGCGTGATTCATCACTCCAGAGAACGGGTTTTCACTGCTCCAGAGTCCAATGGCGGCGAGCTTTACACCACTCCAGCCGACACTTGGCATTGCGCATGGAGATCTTAGGCTTTTGTGCGGCTGCTCGGCCATGGAAACCAATTTCATGACGCT
The DNA here is from genome assembly GCA_902810595.1 of Coregonus sp. 'balchen'. NCBI lineage: Eukaryota > Metazoa > Chordata > Actinopteri > Salmoniformes > Salmonidae > Coregonus > Coregonus sp. 'balchen'. The sequence continues at coordinate 40,158,909 of LR778257.1, forward strand.
CCCGACGAACAGTTCTTGTGCTGACGTTGCTTGCAGAGGCAGTTTGGAATTCGGTAGTGAGTGTTGCAACTGAGGACAGACGATTTTTACATGCTATGTGCTTCAGCAATTGGCGGTCCCGTTCTGTGAGCTTGTGTGGCCTACCACTTTGCGGTTGAGCCGTTGTTGCTACTAGACATTTCCACTTCAAAATAGCAGCACTTACAGTTGACCAGGGCAGCTCTAGCAGGGCAGAAATTTGACGGACTTGTTGGAAAGGTAGCATCCTATGACGGTGCCACGTTGAAAGTCACTGAGCTCTTCAGTAAGGGCCATTCTACTGTCATTTTCTTTCACTTTCAGTTTCACTTACTTAGCTAGCAAATGCAGCTGGCTAGTTTAGTTACTCAAACACCCGGCTCAAACAGAGGGATGCTATGTTAGCTAGCTGGCTATGACTATCCAACACAACACTGGAACTCTTCCAAGTCAAGGTAAGCTTTTGGTTTTATTAATTTATTGCCACCGGGGCCCGCCGGTGTAACTGCTTACTGACTATACACTTTAGCGTTACTGCATGATTGTAGCGGGTTTAATAACGCATTAGTTCTATTAGCTATGTTGACTAGGACGTTAGTTTAGCTAATATGGGGACAACAATGTAGGCTGTGTGTAGTGGTTCTGACATGGTTTGGCTTGGAAAGGTTTTTTCGCCTGGTCACATACAGCTGATGTGTTCTTCACAAACGAAGGAAAAAAGGTGAGAGGAGGAGAGTGCATAGAGGCTAGAATGAATACAACATGGCTGCTATGAAAGTGAACTGAGTTTATGTGTGATCAGGGGTGTATTCATTCCACCGATTCTGTTGAAAAACATTTCTTAAATGGAAGCAAATTAAACAGGGATAAAAATACCTGAATTTGTCCAATAGAAACTCTTGTTTGCAACTGTTGGACTAATGATTACACCCTAGATCAGCTAGATGCAGGCCAGAGTGTGCAAGGCGGGATTAAATGTTACTGTCGGTCACCTCTCAATTTTTCTCTCGACCTGTGTGCACCTACGTTGTAAACTTTAATTCATAGGCTAGGTTGTAGCAACTTCATGATGGGTACAGGGAAAATTCGAGTATCATGTAGTTGCCTAAACCTATCGATGTTACATTGAACTGGATGAATGGAATATGAATGACAGTCATCCAACATGCTGTAATAGAAATAAGGCCATGCTCATTTTTTTAAAAATCGTCCTTTCCGTCATCATAAACAGCACTGACCGCCACTGGTATACACTGCCAGTCAAAAGTTTGGACACACCTACTCATTCAAGGGTTTTCTTTATTTGAGAGAATGCCAAGAGTGTGCAAAGCTGTCATCAAGGCAAAGAGTGGCTATTTGAAGAATCTCAAATATATAATATACTGTTTATTTGTTTAACACAGCAAAACCACATTATATGATGAAGAAATCTGAGGCCCAACTGTGCAGACGATGATGTGGCGCGCAACCATTGGTTGGCTGTGTGCAGCGCGACTGTAATGTAGTCGGCCTGGAACACAGCCAGTACCCTGTAATGTAGTCGGACTGGAACGCAGCCAGTACCCTGTAATGTAGTCGGACTGGAACGCAGCCAGTACCTGTAATGTAGTCGGACTGGAACGCAGCCATTACCTGTAATGTAGTCGGCCTGGAACGCAGCCAGTACCCTGTAATGTAGTCGGACTGGAAAGCAGCCAGTACCTGTAATGTAGTCGGACTGGAACGCAGCCAGTACCCTGTAATGTAGTCGGACTGGAACGCAGCCAGTACCTGTACCGTTCTTCCTTCCACAGGAGACTTCTGACTGACAGAGTTGACTGCTGTTCTCATCGCTGTAGAGGATTTTTCTAAATAAAAACATGCATTTTGCTTTAATCTCTCTCTCTCTCTCTCTCTCTCTCTCTCTCTCTCTCTGTCTGTCTGTCTGTCTGTCTGTCTGTCTGTCTGTCTGTCTGTCTGTCTGTCTGTCTGTCTGTCTGTCTGTCTGTCTGTCTGTCTGTCTGTCTGTCTGTCTGTCTGTCTGTCTGTCTGTCTGTCTGTCTGTCTGTGTGTCTCTCTCTCTCTCTCTCTCTCTCTCTCTCTCTCTCTCTCTCTCTCTCTCTCTCTCTCTCTCTCTCTCTCTCTCTCTCTCTCTCTCTCTGTCTGTCTCTCTCTCTCTCTCTCTCTGGCTCTCTCTCTGTGTCTCTGCCTGTCTGCCTGTCTCTCTCTCTCCCACATCCTATCTTCTTCCAAAACAGGAGGAGTGTTCATCGTCCCTGATGTCTCCATCTCACCCACACACTAACTGGATCACAGTACTATATAAACTGAACAAAAATATAAACGCAACATGTGTTGGTCCCATGTTTCATGAGCTGAAATAAAATATCACAGAAATGTTGCTCAAAATGTTGTGCACATCCCTGTTACATCTCCTTTGCCAAGATAATCCATCCACCTGACAGGTGTGGCATATCAAGAAGCTGATTAAACAGCATGATCATTACACAGGTGCACCTTGTGCTGGGGACAATAAAATGCCACTCTAAAATGTTTGTTTTTTTGTTACACAACTCAATACCACAGATGTCTCAAGTTTTGAGGGAGCGTGAAATTGGCATGCTGACTGTCAGGAAGGTCCACCACAGCTGTTGCCGGATAATTTAATGTTAATTTCTCTACCATAAGCCGCCTCCAATGTCCTTTTAGAGAATTTGACAGTATGTCCAACCGGACTCACAACCACACACCACGTGTAACCACGCCAGCCCAGGACCTCCACTTCCGGCTTCTTCACCTGCGGGATCATCTGAAACCAGCCACTCGGACAGCTGGTGAAACTGAGGAGTATTTCTGTCTGTAATAAAGCCCTTTTGTGGGGAAAAAATAATTATAATTGGCTGGGCCAGCTCCCTGGTGAGTGGGCCTATGCCCTCCCAGGCCCACGCTCGGCTGCACCACTGCCCAGTCATGTGAAATCCATAGATTAGGGCCTAATTAATTTTTTTCAATTGACTGATTTCCTTATATGAACTGTAACTCAGTAAAATCATTGAAATTGTTGCATGTTGTTTATATTTTTTGTTCAGTATATTACAACAAGGAGAACAGAAGCACCCTATTCCCTATATAGTGCAATACTTTTTACCAGGGTCATCACAAGTAGTGCTCTATATAGAGAACAGGGTGCCATTTGAGATGGAACCCTACCCTACAGAACCCACTGTGGATACAGCCAGCAGAGACCTGGCCCACCCTACAGAACCCACTGTGGATACAGCCAGCAGAGACCTGGCCTACCCTATAGAACCCACTGTGGATACAGCCAGCAGAGACCTGGCCCACCCTACAGAACCCACTGTGGATACAGCCAGCAGAGACCTGGCCCACCCTACAGAACCCACTGTGGATACAGCCAGCAGAGACCTGGCCCACCCTATAGAACCCACTGTGGATACAGCCAGCAGAGACCTGGCCCACCCTACAGAACCCACTGTGGATACAGCCAGCAGAGACCTGGCCTACCCTACAGAACCCACTGTGGATACAGCCAGCAGAGACCTGGCCCACCCTACAGAACCCACTGTGGATACAGCCAGAAGAGACCTGGCCCACCCTACAGAACCCACTGTGGATACAGCCAGCAGAGACCTGGCCCACCCTACAGAACCCACTGTGGATACAGCCAGAAGAGACCTGGCCCACCCTACAGAACCCACTGTGGATACAGCCAGAAGAGACCTGGCCCACCCTACAGAACCCACTGTGGATACAGTCAGCAGAGACCTGGCCCACCCTACAGAACCCACTGTGGATACAGCCAGCAGAGACCTGGCCCACCCTACAGAACCCACTGTGGATACAGCCAGCAGAGACCTGGCCTACCCTACAGAACCCACTGTGGATACAGCCAGCAGAGACCTGGCCCACCCTACAGAACCCACTGTGGAAACAGCCAGAAGAGACCTGGCCCACCCTACAGAACCCACTGTGGATACAGCCAGCAGAGACCTGGCCCACCCTATAGAACCCACTATGGATACAGCCAGCAGAGACCTGGCCCACCCTACAGAACCCACTGTTTCGTATTATGTTGCCTTACAACCTGGAATTAAAATTGATTTTTTGGGGGTTTGTATCATTTGATTTACACAACATGCCTACCACTTTGAAGATGCAAAATATTTTTTCTTGTGAAACAAATAAGAAATAAGACAAAAAAACAGAAAACTTGAGCGTGCGTAACTATTCACCCCCCCAAAGTCAATACTTTGTAGAGCCACCTTTTGCAGCAATTACAGCTGCAAGTCTCTTGGGGTATGTCTCTATAAGCTTGGCACATCTAGCCACTGGGATTTTTGCCCATTCTTCAAAGCAAAACTGCTCCAGCTCCTTAAAGTTGGATGGGTTCCGCTGGTGTACAGCAATCTTTAAGTCATACCACAGATTCTCAATTGGATTGAGGTCTGGGCTTTGACTAGGCCATTCCAAGACATTGTGACGACCCTCCCACTCTGTCTGCCGTATTCTCTCTTTGCTCTTGTTTCCTTATTAGGATGCCGGTGGGCGGAGTTGGGAGGGTCGTCAGCTACATGGGAAACACCTGGGCCGGGTGTGTCCCAGGATAAATGGACCTCTTCCACATTCATTAAGGAGACTCTCTCCAGGCAGATACTTTGATTTTGGTTGTGATATTTTTGTGGCCTTTTTGGGGTTGTTTGCTTTGGCACTTATCAACACTTTTCTATATTACATTTATGCAAGCAAACACTCACTTACACTACTGATTACTGATTACACACCCCATTGTTATTTCAGTTAGTTACTTTAATTAATAAATATATACTTTGAGTACTCCTTGTCTCCACGTGTCTCCCTTTTGTTACGAACTTGAGCCGGTTCGTGACAACATGTAAATATTTCCCCTTAAACCACTCAAGTGTTGCTTTAGCAGTATGCTTAGGGTCATTGTCCTGCTGGAAGACTGAAACAGGTTTCCCATCAAGAATTTCCCTGTATTTAGCGCCATCCATCATTCCTTAAATTCTGACCAGTTTCCCAGTCCCTGCCGATGAAAACATCCCCACAGCATGACGCTGCCACCACCATGCTTCACTGTGGGGATGGTGTTCTCGGGGTGATGAGAGGTGTTGGGTTTGCGCCAGACATTTTCCTTGATGGCCAAAAAGCTCAATTTTAGTCTAATCTGACCAGAGTACCTTCTTCCATATGTTTGGGGAGTCTCCCACATGCCTTTTGGCAAACACCAAATGTGTTTGCTTATTTTTTTCTATAAGCAATGGCTTTTTTTCTGGCCACTCTTCCGTAACGCCCAGCTCTGCAGAGTGTATGGCTTAAAGTGGTCCTATGGACAGATGCTCCAATCTCCGCTGTGGAGCGTTGCAGCTCCTTCAGGGTTGTCTTTGGTGTCTTTGTTGCCTCTCTGATTAATGCCCTCCTTGCCTGGTCCGTGAGTTTTGGTGGGCGGCCCTCTCTTGGCAGGTTTGTTGTGGTGCCATATTCTTTCCATTTGTAATAATGGATTTAATGGTGCTCCGTGAGATGTTCAAAGTTTCTGATATTTTTTTATAACCCAACCCTGATCTGTACTTCTCCACAACTTTGTCCCTGACCTGTTTGGAGAGCTCCTTGGTCTTCATGGTGCCGCTTGCTTGGTGGTGCCCCTTGCTTAGTGGTGTTGCAGACTCTGGGGCCTTTCAGAACAGGTGTGTATATATACTGAGATCATGTGACAGATCATGTGACACTTAGATTGCACACAGGTGGACTTTACTTAACTAATTGTGACTTCTGAAGGTAATTGGTTGCACCAGATCTTATTTAGGGGCTTCTTAGCAAAAAGGGGTGAATACATATGCACGCACCACTTTTCCGTTATTTATTTTTTAGAATTCTTAGAAAACAAGTAATTTTTTTCATTCCACTTCACCAATTTGGAATATTTTGTGTACGTCCATTACATGAAATCCAAATACAAATCCATTTAAATTACAGGTTGTAATGCAACAAAATAGGAAAAACGCCAAGGGGGATGAATACTTTTGCAAGGCACTGTAAATACATTTGATTTGATTTACATTTACATTTACGTCATTTAGCAGACGCTCTTATCCAGAGCGACTTACAAATTGGTGCATTCACCTTATAGCCAGTGGGATAACCACTTTACAATATGTTTTTTTCTTTTCTTTTTTTTTTCTTTGGTGTGGGGTAAGGGGGGGATAGAAGGATTACTTTATCCTATCCCAGGTATTCCTTAAAGAGGTGGGGTTTCAAGTGTCTCCGGAAGGTGGTGAGTGACTCCGCTGTCCTGGCGTTGTGAGGGAGCTTGTTCCACCATTGGGGTGCCAGAGCAGTGAACAGTTTTGACTGGGCTGAGCGGGAACTGTGCTTCCGCAGCGGTAGGGGGGCCAGCAGGCCAGAGGTGGATGAACGCAATGCCCTCGTTTGGGTGTAGGGACTGATCAGAGCCTGAAGGTATGGAGGTGCCGTTCCCCTCACAGCTCCGTAGGCAAGCACCATGGTCTTGTAGCAGATGCGAGCTTCAACTGGAAGCCAGTGGAGTGTGCGGAGGAGCGGGGTGACGTGAGAGAACTTGGGAAGGTTGAACTGGTCCTCTGTAGCTCAGCTGGTAGAGCACGGCGCTTGTAACGCCAAGGTAGTGGGTTCGATCCCCGGGACCACCCATACACAAAAAAAAAAATTATGCACGCATGACTGTAAGTCGCTTTGGATAAAAGCGTCTGCTAAATGGCATATTATTATTATTAACACCAGACGGGCTGCGGCATTCTGGATGAGTTGTAGGGGTTTAATGGCACAGGCAGGGAGCCCAGCCAACAGCGAGTTGCAGTAATCCAGACGGGAGATGACAAGTGCCTGGATTAGGACTTGTGCCGCTTCCTGTGTAAGGCAGGGTCGTACTCTTCGAATGTTGTAGAGCATGAACCTACAGGATCGGGTCACCCGATTTGATCAAGGGTGTCTGTCCTTCTGCCTGTATGTCTGCCTTCTTGTCTGTCTTCCTGTCTTCCTGTATGTCTGTCTATCTGCCTTCCTGTCAGTCTGTCTGTCTGTCTTCCTGTCTGTCTGTCTGCCTTCATGTCTGTCTGTCTATCTGCCTTCCTGTCTGTCTTCCTGTCAGTCTGTCTTCCTGTCTGTCTGTCTGTCTGTCTGTCTGTCTGTCTTCCTGTCTGTCTTCCTGTCAGTCAGTCTGTCTGTCTGTACAGACTGTCACTGTACAGGCCTTCTGTATGTGTCCTCTACTTGAAGGTCACTCTTGACTTATAGGTCGTTATCAATAAACCGTTACAGTGCAGAGTGTTCGGCTACAGCTCCGCTAAAACTATTGACAACTACGTGCAACTACTTTTCAAGGGATTGTTAAATAAATGTTAGAACTATTTAGTTTTATTATTATTACCTCTTGAAAAGTCAGAACTACACATTTTTGATTATTCCACATTTAGTTCTATCCTCAGAGTTATATAGCAAGTAACTGCATGATTTTTATGATCAGTAAACATCAGATACGTGAGGGTAGCCAATGCATTTGGCATGTACAGTGCCTTCAGAAAGTATTCATACCCCTTGACTTATTCCACTTTTTTTTGTGTTACAGCCTGAATAAAACAATTATTCAATATATTTTTTTCCCACCCATCTACACACAACACCCTATAATAACAAAGTGAAAATATTTTTAGAAATTTTTGCAAATGTATTGAAAATGAAATACAGAAATATCTTGCTCTGACATGCACTGTCAACTGTGGGACCTTTATATAGACAGATTTGTTTTCTAAATCTTGTCCAAACAATTGAACTGGCCACAGGTGGACTCCAATCAAGTTGTAGTGATATCTAAAGGATGATCAAATGAAATTGGATGCACCTGAGTTCAATTCGGAGTGTCATAGCTAAGGGGTGTGAATACTTATGTAAATGAGATTTTTCTGTATTTAATTTTCAATAAATTTGCACAAAATTTCCACTAATATGTTTTCAATGTCATTATGGGGTATTATGTGTAGATGGGTGAGAGAGAAAAATCGATTTAATCCATATTGAATTCAGGCTGTAACACAACAAAATGTGGAATAAGTCAAGGGGTATGAAAACTTTCCGAAGGCACTGTAGCTAGCTAGCTAGCTAAGCAAACAACGTGTCATTTAGCTTGCTTCGTCAGAGACGAAGGGGCCCTTTATTTAGCTATAAATAGATATTAACGTGATCTGTTATTAGCTATCTAGCCAATTTGGTGTAGTCCATCATGTCTGTCAGCAGCAATCGTAAATCAATTAAACACTCTTAAAACAACAATGTTAGCTAACTTCGCTAGGTACGTTGGATTGGAGAAAAAAAAGTACATTTGGTCTACTTAACACTATGTTTAGTCAACTGTACAGTTTCTACCGGTAACTTGCAAAGTATTATTATTATTATTAAACATTATCAGTTAACAGTACATCGACAAATGCGCCCTTCTGCTGCTGCTTGTTCCCACAAAGGAAGGGGAATTAACCTAACGCACCCTACTTCTCACTGAACCTAACGCACCCTACTTCTCACTGAACCTAACGCACCCTACTTGTCACTTATACAGTAGTTCACTTTTATTGTATGTCACTCAAATATCCAATTAATGGTGGCCAATATTGAGCGATATCGTGAGGCCACCTCTTCACGTATCTGAAACTAGATTATCAATTGATGTTTACTGATTGTCAAGGGGTGCTGAAGGTGGGTGTGGTGCATGAATCAGGCGCAGGACGCAGAGGCTCAGTCCAAAATACTTTTAGTGTAATATATGTAGAGAGATAAGCACAATAAGCCCGAAGGCGAAAACACGGCGCACACAGGCGTCAAATAAACGGTGCACTAACATGTGCAGAAAAACCTCTCCAAACACTGGAGGGAAATACTAATCTCCAACACGAGAACAGAAGAGCAATCACACACAAAGACAAACACAACTAACGAGAACTAAATAGGACACTAACGAGGACTAACAAGACACAGGTGTACAACATCAAGACAAAACCAAACGAACATGAAACATAGATCGGTGGCAGCTAGTACTCCGGGGACGACGATCGCCGAAGCCTGCCCGAACCAGGAGGAGGAGCAGCCTCGGCCGAAACCGTGACAGTACCCCCCCCTTGACGCGCGGCTCCAGCCGTGCGCCGACCCCGGCCTCGGGGACGACCAGGAGGACGCGGAGCAGGGCGCGCGGGATGGTCCGGGGTGGAACTCCGACAGGAGAGATGGGTCTAGGATGTCCCTCCGCGGCACCCAGCACCGCTCCTCCGGG
>LR778257.1:40168339-40203339 GCA_902810595.1 Coregonus sp. 'balchen'
TGGGGGGGCCCCGGGGGGCCCCAAGGATTTTCGAAAAATCCCCCCCCCTGGGTTCCGGACCTGGGACTGGTGGACCGGCCGATGGGGTTGGCAGGGTAGGTGGAGGTGTGGGTACCCCGCTGGTCTCCCATCGGTGCAAGGTGTTGATTACGTCCTGTAGAGCGGTCCCCAGTTGTCTTATCTGGTCATCTTGCCAACGGACATGCTCCTCGAGCGACTCAGGCGTAGCTGCAGATCCTGCTGATTCCATTATGGTGTGTGATTCTGTCAAGGGGTGCTGAAGGTGGGTGTGGTGCATGAATCAGGCGCAGGATGCAGAGGCTCAGTCCAAAAGACTTTAGTGTAATATATGTAGAGAGATAAGCACAATAAGCCCGAAGGCGAAAACACGGCGCACACAGGCGTCAAATAAACGGTGCACTAACATGTGCGGAAAAACCTCTCCAAACACTGGAGGGAAATACTAAGCTCCAACACGAGAACAGAAGAGCAATCACACACAAAGACAAACACACACAACGAGAACTAAATAGGACACTAACGAGGACTAACAAGACACAGGTGTACAACATCAAGACAAAACCAAACGAACATGAAACATAGATCGGTGGCAGCTAGTACTCCGGGGACGACGATCGCCGACGCCTGCCCGAACCAGGAGGAGGAGCAGCCTCGGCCGAAACCGTGACACTGATCATGAAAAGCATGCAGTTATTTTCTGTATAACTGATGACGGAGCTAAATATGCACCATGTTTTTTGCATGGAATAATAATACATTTGTAGTTATTCAAGAGGTGACGATTAAACATTTATTTAACGATCCCTTGAAAATGGAAGGCAGTCGTCAATGGTTTTAGCGGAGCTGGGTGTCTCCTTGCCCCCCAGCAGTATGAAAAATGTATGCACTCACTAACTGTAAGTCGCTCTGGATATGAGCGTCTGATAAATGACAAAAAAATTATAATAATAATGATAATAATCGAAACACTCTGCACCTTATTGTGACGTTTTATTGATAACGACCTGTTGACAACCTGTCACGCCCTGGCCTTGAGAGGCCGGTTGTCTTTAGTTGGTTTGGTCAGGGCGTGAGGATCTATGTTAGAATTTCTATGTTTAGGATCTAGATGTGTATTTCTAGGTTTGGCCGGGTGTGATTCCCAATCAGAGGCAGCTGTCGCTCGTTGTCTCTGATTGGGGATCATACTTAGGTAGCCTGTTTGCCTACCTTAGTTGTGGGATCTTGTTCCGTGTTAGCCTTGTATGTGTTTAGCCTGAGGACGTCACATTACTTCTTTTCTTGTTTTGTTTTTTGAGTTTAATAAACATGTTCGCATACCACGCTGCACCTTGATCTGACCCGTCTCTCAAACGTTCGTGACACAACCTGATGTAAAAACCAATGACACGCGCCAGTCAGTCAGCCAACAACCATCAGCATAGGGACAGACTGTTTTATTGTCTTCACTTTCTGAGAACTTAGAATTCTAGAAAAATCATAGGAAAAAAGCCAATATGTCTGCCCTTCACAATTCTGATTATTACGGTTAAAATATAAAGATTGGAAGAGTTGATAAACACTTCACATACAGCTGCCTTCCAGACATCCCTCTGGTCTACATGGTCAATTGGAGTTTCATTTACATAAAAAAAGGGTTTAATAATGCAGGCAAACTCTAACAGTTTGAATTTAACGGCCCTCTGAACTGTCATTACAGAAACTGCTTACCTGGTGCTTTTGTTCAACTGCATTGAAACAGTCAGAGTTTAGTAAAATGAACCAAAAGGTTGGGTTGTTCTACCTGTTTCATACACACATTAATCAGCTCTGTCGAGGGGGAGACGGAGAGAGGGGAGGGAGAGATGGAGAGATAAAGAGAGAGAGCGAGAGAGAGAGATAGACAGAGAGAGAGAGAGAGCGAGAGAGAGAGAAAGACAGACAGAGAGAGAGAGAGAGAGAGAGAGAGAGAGAGAGAGACTCACCTTTGATTTAGTTTTGATTTTAATCTGTTGAACAGGAGTGTTGGTGTCAGCGTGTTAAATAAATGATTAGAAAGTTAGGAAACATTGATGCTTTTTATTAGACACATATTTAGGATCCATACCGTGGTGGTGAATGAGCATCTACTTTCTATGGGCGTAGCGCTCTTTGATATAATGTAAATGCAACTTTTCCTGAAAATATTTTATTAGAAAAAATAAACAGCTCAGGGGTTTTGGAAGACAATGAGGAGAAACTAGAGTGTGTTCGTCTATAGGCGACTTTCTAACCGTGTGATGAGTAACCTTGCCTGTAGCAGGAATACTTGTGTTAGCTCCCCAATCTAATGGCTAGGGCTTTAGCTCAGCAAGCTAACATAGTCAGTCTTGTGGCGTGCAGGAGACCCGGGTACAAACCCAGTTAGTCATATAGATGTATATATTCCCAGTTAGTCATATAAGTGTATATAGGCAGCAGGTAGCTTAGTGATTAAGAGCGTTGTGCCAGTAACCGAAAGGTTGCTGGTTCTAATCCCCGAGCCGACTAGGTGAAAAATCTGTCGATGTGCCCTTGAGCAAGCCCCTAATTGCTCCTGTAAGTCGCTCTGGATAAGAGCGTCTGCTAAATGACATAAAATAAATACATAAAATTGTCCCAGTTAGTCATATAAATATATTTAGTCCCAGTTAGTCATATAAATGTATTAAAATGTACTTCGGTTTGCAAGCCTTCCCCTTTTTCCTCCAAACATAACGATGGTCATTACGGCCAAACAGTTCTATTTTTGTTTCATCAGACCAGAGGACATTTCTCCAAAAAGTACAATCTTTGTCCCCATGTGCATTTGCAAACCATAGTCTGGCTTTTTTATGGCAGTTTTGGAGCAGTGGCTTCTTCCTTGCTGAGCGGCCTTTCAGGTTATGTCGATATAGGACTAGTTTTACTGTGGATATAGATACTTTTGTACATGTTTCCTCCAGCATCTTCACAAGGTCCTTTGCTGTTGTTCTGGGATTGATTTGCACTTTTCGCACCAAAGTACATTCATCTCTAGGAGACAGAAGGCATCTCCTTCCTGAGCGGTATGAAAGCTGCGTGGTCCCATGGTGTTTATACTTGCATACTATTGTTTGTACAGATGAACGCGGTACCTTCAGGCGTTTGGAAATTGCTCCCAAGGATGAACTAGACTTGTGGAGGTCTACAATTATTTTTCTGAGGTCTTAGCTGATTTATTTTGATTTTCCCATGATGTCAAGCAAAGAGGCACTGAGTTTGAAGGTAGGCCTTGAAATACATCCACAGGTACACCTCCAATTGACTCAAATGATGTCAATTAGCCTATCAGAAGCTTCTAAAGCCATGACATCATTTTCTGGAATTTTCCAAGCTGTTTAAAGGCACAGTCAACTTAGTGTATGTAAACCTCTGACCCACTGGAATTGTGGAACATTGAATTATAAGCGAAATAATCTGTCTGTAAACAATTGCTGGAAAAATTACTTGTGTCATGCACAAAGTAGATGTCCTAACCGACTTGCCAAAACTACAGTTTGTTAACAAGAAATGTGTTGAGTGGTTGAAAAACAAGTTTTAATGACTCCAACCTAAGTGTATGTAAACTTAGGACTTCAACTGTATGCCACTAAATAGGGAATAGGGTGTCATTTGAGACGCAGAAATCAGACATCAGAAACTATGTAGAGTCCAGCCCCCATGGTTAACTTATTAAAGCAGGTTCCAAGTCACTGCTGCTAATAATGACTCTCATTAAACCCAGAGAGACTCCCTCAGCGCTCTGAGTTCGTAAATGATGATGAATGCAAGGCTAGCCAGTCCTCAATCATAAACAGTATACCGCAGCCAGAGGACTCAATGAACGTATGTAACATTTTAGTCATTAAGCAGACGCTCTTATCCAGAGCGACTTACAGTTAGTGAGTGCATACATTATTTTTTATTTTATTTTTCATACTGGCCCCCCGTGGGAATCGAACCCACAACCCTGGCGTTGCAAACGCCATTCTCTACCAACTGAGCTACATCCCTGCCAGCCATTCCCTCCCCTACCCTGGACGACGCTGGGCCAATTGTGCGCCGCCCCACGGGTCTCCCGGTCGCGGCCGGCTATGACAGAGCCTGGATTCTAACCAGGATCTCTAGTGGCACAGCTAGCACTGTGATGCAGTGCCTTAGACCACTGCGTGATTAGTAACCTTTGGAAATAAGTGTTTTAATGAATAGGCTACTTTTAAGTGCTATCCTCTGGGAATACATTGTCCATCTTGTTGCATATGTTTTTTACCCAAATAAATTTGATACAATTAAATTCAACCTTGCCTGAGACTTGTGTTAGCCCCCTCAAGCTAATGCCTAGGCTTCAGTTCAGTGGGTTCACACAGTCTTGTGGCACACCGGAGACCCAGGTTCATACCCAGTTGGTGACATTGGCATTGTTCTCCATAGTACAGAAAACAGTACAGAAGTACTATCAACTGTAGTATAGAACAGGGGTTATACAGTACTGACTACTGAGGCAGTAGCAGTAGGATAGAACAGGGGTTATACAGTACTGACTACTGAGGCAGTAGCAGTAGGATAGAACAGGAGTTAGAGAGGTGTGAAGGTAATCTGTGACTGTAGGATAGAACAGGAGTTAGAGAGGTGTGAAGGTAATCTGTGACTGTAGGATAGAACCGGTTAGAGAGGGGAGGTATTGACTGGTAGGGGAAGAAGTTAGGTGTGAAGGTAATCTGTGACTGTATGGATAGAACAGGAGTTAGAGAGGTGTGAAGGTAATCTGTGACTGTAGGATAGAACAGAGTTTAGAGAGGGTGTGAAGGTAATCTGTGACTGTAGGATAGAACAGGAGTTAGAGAGGTGTGAAGGTAATCTGTGACTGTAGGATAGAACAGGAGTTAGAGAGGTGTGAAGGTAATCTGTGACTGTAGGATAGAACAGGAGTTAGAGAGGTGTGAAGGTAATCTGTGACTGTAGGATAGAACAGGAGTTTAGAGAGGTGTGAAGGTAATCTGTGACTGTAGGATAGAACAGAGTTAGAGAGGTGTGAAGGTAATCTGTGACTGTAGGATAGAACAGGAGTTAGAGAGGTGTGAAGGTAATCTGTGACTGTAGGATAGAAACAGGAGTTAGAGAGGTGTGAAGGTAATCTGTGGACTGTAGGATAGAAAACAGGAGTTAGAGAGGTGTGAAGGTAATCTGTGACTGTAGGATAGAACAGGAGTTAGAGAGGTGTGAAGGTAATCTGTGACTGTAGGATAGAACAGGAGTTTAGAGAGGTGTGAAGGTAATCTGTGACTGTAGGATAGAACAGGAGTTAGAGAGGTGTGAAGGTAATCTGTGACTGTAGGATAGAACAGGAGTTAGAGAGGTGTGAAGGTAATCTGTGACTGTAGGATAGAACGGGAGTTAGAGAGGTGTGAAGGTAATCTGTGACTGTAGGATAGAACGGGAGTTAGAGAGGTGTGAAGGTAATCTGTGACTGTAGGATAGAACGGGAGTTAGAGAGGTGTGAAGGTAATCTGTGACTGTAGGATAGAACGGTGAGTTAGAGAGGTGTGAAGGTAATCTGTGACTGTAGGATAGAACAGGGAGTTTAGAGAGGTGTGAAGGTAATCTGTGACTGTAGGATAGAACAGGAGTTAGAGAGGTTGTGAAGGTAATCTGTGACTGTAGGATAGAACAGGAGTTAGAGAGGTGTGAAGGTAATCTGTGGACTGTAGGATAGAACAGGAGTTAGAGAGGTGTGAAGGTAATCTGTGACTGTAGGATAGAACAGAGTTAGAGAGGTGTGAAGGTAATCTGTGACTGTAGGATAGAACAGGAGTTAGAGAGGTGTGAAGGTAATCTGTGACTGTAGGATAGAACAGGAGTTAGAGAGGTGTGAAGGTAATCTTGACTGTTAGGATAGAACAGGAGTTAGAGAGGTGTGAAGGTAATCGTGACTGTAGATAGAACAGGAGTTAGAGAGGTGTGAAGGTAATCTGTGACTGTAGGACCAGCTGTTAGTTTAAACTCAGCTCTTTGATCTCTGTTTATAGTCTGACCAGTACAGATACAGGACTCTACGTGCATTCGGAAAGTATTCAGACCTCTTGACTTATTCCACATTTTGTTACATTATTATTCTAAAATTGATTAAATTGTTAGTTTTTTCGTCATCAATCTACACACAATAACTCATAATGACAAAGCAAAAAACTGGTTTTTAGAAATTTTTAGCAAATTTATTAAAAATAAAAAACGGATATTTCCAAATTACATAAGCATTCAGACACTTTACTCATTGCCTTTGTTGAAGCACCTTTGGCAGCAATTAGAGCATCGAGTCTTCTTGGTATGATGCTTCAAGCTTGGCACACCTGTATTTGGGGAGTTTCTCCCATTCTTCTCTGCAGATCCTCTCAAGCTCTGTCAGGATGGATGGGGAGCGTTGCTGCACAGCTATTCTCAGGTCTCTCCAGAGATGTTCGATCGGGTTCAAATCCGGGCTCTGGCTGGGCCACTCAAGGACATTCAGAGACTTGTCCCGAAGCCACTCCTGCGTTGTCTTGGCTGTTTGCTTGGAAGGTGAACCTTTGCCCTGAGCGCTCTGGAGTAGGTTTTCATCAAGGATCTCTCTGTACTTTGCTCCGTTCATCTTTCCCTCGATCCTGACTAGTTTCCCAGTCCCTGCTGCTGAACAAACCCACAGCATGATGCTTCCACCACCATGCTTCACTGTAGGGATGGTGCCAGGTTTCCTCCAGACGTGACGCTTGGCATTCAGGCCAAAGAGTTCAATCTTGGTTTCATCAGACCAGAGAATTTTGTTTCTCATGGTCTGAGAGTCCTTTAGGTGCCTTTTGGCAAACTCCAAGCGGGCTGTCATGTGCCTTTTACTGAGGAGTGGCTTCCGTCTGGCCAATCTACCATAAAGGCCTGATTAGTGGAGTGCTGCAGAGATGGTTTTCCTTCTGGAAGGTTCTCCCCATCTCCACAGAGGAACTCTGGAGCTCTGTCAGAGTGACCATCGGGTTCTTGGTCACCTCCCTGACCAAGGCCCTTCTCCCCCCAATTGCTCAGTTTTGGCCGGGCGGCCAGCTCTAGGAAGAGTCTAGGTGGTTCCAAACTTCTTCCATTTAAGAATGATGGAAGCCACTGTGTTCTTGGGGACCTTCAATTCTGCAGACATTTTTTGGTACCCTTCCCCAGATCTGTGCCTCGACACAATCCTGTCTCGGAGCTCTATGGACAATTCCTTCAACCTCATGGCTTGGTTTTTGCTCTGACATGCAATGTCAACTGTGGGACCTTATATAGGCAGGTGTGTGCCTTTCCAAATCATGTCCAATCAATTTAATTTACCACAGGTGGACTCCAATCAAGTTGTAGAAACATCTCAAGGATGATCAATGGAAACAGGATGCACCTGAGCTCCATTCGAGTCTCACAGCAAAGGGTCTAAATACTTATGAAAATAAGGTATTTCTGTTTTTTATTTGTAATCAATTTGCAAAAATTTATAAAAACCTGTTTTCACTTTGTCATTATGGGGTATTGTGTGTAGATTGATGAGGGGGAAAAAAAACAATTTAATCCATTCTAGAATAAGGCTGTAACGTAACAAAATGTGAAAAAAGGGAAGGTGTCTGAATACTTTCCGAATGCACTGTATATCTCACTATATCTGTGTGTTACACTCTGACCAGTACAGCTATATCTCACTACAGTTATCCTCACTGCATCATCAACCTACGCCTCACTATGGCCCCAGCCTCCTCTCCCTCCTCTCCCCCCTTCTGCATGTCCACTAGTCCCTCTCATTTCGCAGGGAGATTATGGTAGATTACGGCCTTGAGTCTGTAATCCTGTCAATAGGATACAGCAGCAGCCCTCCGTCCTTCCTATGTACTAGCAGCACTACCCTTAAACACACCATGGGTCCCAAATTGCACCCTTTTCCTGGTGTCCCTGGTCAAAAGTAGTGCACTGATTGGAATAGGGCGCCATTTGGGACAGAGACAAACGGTCCACCGTGCCTGCCTGCCATGGTCTGTAATCGCTCAGGATAGCTTAGTGAAGAAGATAACACTTTCACTGTGTTATTATGTTACTAACAGGCTATGATTGAAGGGAGGAACCCAGGCTATGGAGTATGGAGGGAGGAACCCAGGCTATGGATTTGAGGGAGGAACCCAGGCTATGGAGTTGAGGGAGGAACCCAGGCTATGGAGTTGAGGAGGAACCCATGCTATGGAGTTGAGGGGAGGAACCCAGGCTATGGAGTTGAGGGGGAACCCAGGTCTTGGAGTTGAGGAGAAGCCAGGCTGTGGAGTTGAGGGAGGAACCCAGGCTATGGAGTTGAGGGAGGAACCCAGGCTATGGAGTTTGAGGGAGGAACCCAGGCTGTGAAGTTGAGGGAGGAAGCCAGGCTATGGAGTTTGAGGGAGGAACCCAGGCTATGGAGTTGAGGAATAGGACACCATCTTTACTGATGAGGTAAAATATATCCTGTCCTGGTGTTATTTCCAGGAAGCAGAACACACCTGACAACCAGAATGGAGAATCACTTCCCACTTTCTCTTGTTTACAGAAGCAATGTCCAATACATCAGGTTACCCATTACATCAGGTTACCCATTACTTTTGCTGAACCGACATGATGCACACAAATGATGTATCCTTGTGGTCGTGAATGGTGATGTTCTGAAGTATATAGGCCTATTGACGGAACGACAGTGGACAGACATCTCATATCGTCTGTATCCCAAATTGCAAACCCTATTCCCTATATAGTTGCACTCTCCTTTTTACCAGAGCCTCATGGGCCCTGTTCTAAAGTAGTACCTATATAGGGAATAGGGTACCATTTTGGGACATAGCACTGTCTTGGAAATGAGCCTGGGAATGGGAGAGATATTTCAACAGCATTTATCCTGCAATCTATCCTGGTTATTGGTGCTAGGCCCCACATCTACCTGTTGCTTTCAGATGATAAAAGGGTAAAAGCCATATCATTTTACATTTTAGCAGACGCTCTTATCCAGAGCATACATTATTTTTTTAATTTTCATAATGGCCCCCCGTGGGAAATGAACCCACACCCTGGCGTTGCAAACACCATGCTCCTAACCAACTGAGCTACATCCCTGCCGGCCATTCCCTCCCCTACCCTGGACGACGCTGGGTCCAATTGTGCCCGCCCCATGGGTTTTCCGGGCGCGGCCGGCTACGACCCGGCCCGGATTCGAACCAGGGTCTCTAGTGGCCCCCAGCCCAGAAATTTGGGTGCAGTTTATTAGACCCCCGGGGCCACCGGGAAAATTGAACGGGCAGAGAGCATAACACATCGGTGCAGATGATAACCAACAGACATCGTTTTTTGCGTCCATTTTTATAAAGGGAAATGGGAGGAAAAGAGAAATGATGCAAAAATGATAAAAAACAGGGCTCGTTGTGCGTCCATCTTATAAGGGGAAATTTTGGGAGCCCAACAGAGGGCGGCAGTGTACCAAAAAAGGGCATCGTTGTGGTCCATCTTTTAAGGGGCAGTGGTTTGCGAACAGAGATGATGGGAGAGATAACCAACAGATCGTTTTGGGGTCCAAACTTATTTAAAGGGCAGGGGGGTTAAACGAACAGAGACCCGATGAAAATGTAACAACAGACATTTGTTGTGCGTCCACTTATAAGGACAGTGGGAGCGAACAGAGACTGGACCCCTACCCAACTGATCCTATAGATGCTAAGACAAAAAACACCATGGTAATTGGGTTCCCCAAATGGATATAAAAGCCCTAGCTAATTTTAAAGCGTCCCAAATAAAACCCTACTAACGTAGCGCACTACTTTTAAAAATAGGGCACATTAGAGAATAAGGGGCCCTTTTGAAACGCGCCATTTTGGGGCCCCCCTTTTCTAGCCCTCGGGGGTGGGTACGGGGCCAAACCCCGCTTTCCCGTCTCAAATTCACTCCCCGATTTTTTTTCAAAAATCTTTCATGATACTGAACCAAAACAGGGGAGAGGAGAGGAGGGGACGAGAGAGAAAAAGAGAAGGGGAGGGGAGAGAGAGAGAAGGGGGGGGAGCGAGGAGAGGGAGGAGAGAGGAGAGAAAAGGGGGAGGAGAGGAGAAGGAGGAGGAGGGGAGACAAAGGGGGGAGAGAGAGAGGGGAGAGAGCGAGAGAGGGGGAGGGGGACAAAGGGGAGAGAGGGGAAAAGAAAAGAAAAGAAAAGGAGAGAGAGAAAGGAGAGAGAGGGAAAAGAAAAAAAAGGAGAGAAGAAGGGAAGAAGAGAAGGGAAAAAAGAAGAGAAGAAAAAAGGGAAGGGAGGGGTTTTTAAAAATTAGGAAGAAAAAAAAGGGAGGGAGGGAAGAAAAAGGGGGGGGGAAGGTTTCAGGGGGGTCCATTTCAAGGCTATAAAAGGGGGGGCCAAGGGCAGGGTTTTTAATCTGGGAAAAAATTTTTTTCCGGGGGGTTCGATAAATTCCGGGGGTTGGGGGGAAAATGCTTTCCCCCTTTTTTTTCTTAAATTTCCAACCCCTCCTTTTTTTCAAATACAAATTTTTTTTAACCCCAAAATGAGGGGGGGGTTAAAAAATCTACCTTTTCCCTGACACAAATAATTTTTTCCCCCCCTTTTAACCCCTTTTTCCTTAAAATTCCCTGTTTTCCAAACCATTCCCCAAAGTTTAAAAAACTAAATTTTTGGCGTGCCTTTTTAAACATTTTTGGAAAAACCCCAAATAATTTTTCCAAAGGTTTAAAGGCTGATTTAAATTACATAAATTAGTAATTAAATTCCCGTGGGTTTTAGGTTTTTTTAAACTAAATTGTTTGCCCCTTAAAACATTGGGAAAAAAAAAAATTCCCCCCGAAAAAAAATTTGTCCCCCTGGTTTTTTTAGAATTTTCCCGAAGGGAAAATTGACAAAAAAATTTGAAATCAATTGGGGAAAGGTTAACCGTGGGGAGACGGTTCCTTCAAATCATCCTTTTGCGAAAAGGGAAAAACCCAAAAAGAAAACAGCCCCAAAAAAAATTTGGGAAAAAAAAAAGGTAACCCCCAAAAATTTTATCCCGGGGGGGAAAAAATTTTCCAAGCCTGGGAAAAAACCCACAAGGAAAACAAAGTAAAAGCCAATAAAAAACAACATGGGACCACCCGGGGCAAAAAGCTTTTTGGAAAAGCCCCGGGTTTTGTCCAAAAAAGAATGTTTTAAATACCTTTGGTTTTGGGAAAAAGGGGTTTTCCAAACCAATAAAACCCGGAACCAAACAGCAAACACCCTTTGTGGGGTGCTTTTTTAGGAAAACGGGTTACAAAAGATCATATTCCCCAAAATTAAAAAGTTATTATTGAACAAAAGGGGAACGGCCCACCCTTTAAAGGGGAAAAGAAACCCCCCCGGCCTTTTCCCAAACCCCCCCCATTTTAAAAAAACAGGGAAAAATTTTCAAAAAATTGGGGGGGGGACCAAAGCTTTTTTTGGGGGGAAAGCCCGGCTGGAAACCCAAAAATGGGGGCTGGGGGCATTGGGGGAACCTTTGTTTGTTGGGGGGAAAAAGGGGGTTTATTGGAAGCCCAAAAGAAACCAACCCCGGGGGAAAACCCCGGGGGCAAGGGACAAACCCAAATTCCCCGTGGGCGGGGCTTTGGGTTAAAGGAAGGGGGGGGGGGAACCCCAACAAAACCCCAAAAAGAAAAAGGGCATCCCCCACCCCAAAATTTAGGGGAAAAAATAAAATTGAAGCAAACCCAAAAGACCCAAAAACAATCAAGGAAGGGGGAAAACTTTGGGGGCCCCCCAAAAGGGGCCCCAATTTACCAAAACCCCAAAGGCATACTTCCAAAGTTGTTTGGCCAAAAAGGGGTTAAAGGACAACAAAGTTTTAAGGTAAAAAGGGGTTGGCCAAAAACAAAAAAAGATTTTTCCCAAAATCAATTTTAGAAAAAAATTTTTGGGGGAAAAACTGAAAAAGGTGTGCGGTAAGGAAGGGTACAAACCTGACTCAGGTTTCACCAGTCTGCAGGGGGAATGGCCCAAAAATTTACCCCCCCTTAATTGTGGGAAGTTTTTGGGAAGGCTACCCCAAACCCTTTGACCCCCCCTTTTAAAAAATTAAAGGTTTAAAGCTACCCAAAATTTTAATTGAGGGTCCGTAAACTTCGACCCAAGGGAATGTGATGAAAAAATAAAAAGCTGAAAAAATCAAATTTTACTATTATTCTGACATTAAAATTCTTAAAAAAAGTGGGATCCTAAATGACCTAAAAAGGGAATTTTACAGGATTAAAAAAGTCAGGAAATTTTTTGAAAAAACCCAGGTTTAAATGAGTTAAAAAGGTGTATGTAAAAACCCCCGCTTCCCAAATTAAGGTTTTTTTACCAATTTTAAAAAAAGGGAATTTTCTGTTGTTGGGGGGGGAAAAATTTTAGGGCCGGGTGGGCAAATTTTAATGGGGAGGGGGTGTTTCTTAATTTCAAGGACAGCAACCCTGGTTCACCTTAAAACCAGTTGCACCCTATTTCCTGGGTCCCTGGTCAAAAGTAGTGCACTATATGGAATAGGGCGCCATTTGGGACAGAGACAGGTCACCGTGCCTGGCCTGCCATGGTCTGTAATCGCTCAGGATAGCTTAGTGAGAGAAGATAACACTTTCACTGTGTTATTATGTTACTAACAGGCTATGGAGTTGAGGGAGGAACCCAGGCTATGGAGTTGAGGGAGGAAACCCAGGCTATGGAGTTGAGGGAGGAACCCCAGGCTATGGAGTTGAGGGAGGAACCCAGGCTATGGAGTTGAGGGAGGAACCCAGGCTATGGAGTTGAGGGAGGAACCCAGGCTATGGAGTTGAGGGAGGAACCCAGGCTAGGGAGTTGAGGGAGGAACCAGGCTGTGGAGTTGAGGGAGGAACCCAGGCTATGGAGTTGAGGGAGGAACCCAGGCTATGGAGTTGAGGGAGGAACCCAGGCTGTGAAGTTGAGGGAGGAAGCCAGGCTATGGAGTTGAGGGAGGAACCCAGGCTATGGAGTTGAGGAATAGGACACCATCTTTACTGATGAGGTAAAATATATCCTGTCCTGGTGTTATTTCCAGGAAGCAGAACACACACTGACAACCAGATGGAGAATCACTTCCCACTTTCTCTTGTTTACAGAAGCAATGTCCAATACATCAGGTTACCCATTACATCAGGTTACCCATTACTTTTGCTGAACCGACATGATGCACACAAATGATGTATCCTTGTGGTCGGTGAATGGTGATGTTCTGAAGTATATAGGCCTATTGACGGAACGACAGTGGACAGGACATCTCATATCGTCTGTATCCCAAATTGCACCCTATTCCCTATATAGTGCACTCCTTTTTACCAGAGCCTCATGGGCCCTGTTCTAAAGTAGTACACTATATAGGGAATAGGGTACCATTTTGGGACATAGCACTGTCTTGGAAATGAGCCTGGGAATGGGAGAGATATTTCAACAGCATTTATCCTGCAATCTATCCTGGGTTATTGGTGCTAGGCCCACATCTACCTGTGCTTCAGATGATAAAAGGGTAAAAGCATATCATTTACATTTTAGCAGACGCTCTTATCCAGAGCATACATTATTTTTTTAATTTTCATAATGGCCCCCCGTGGGAAATGAACCCACAACCCTGGCGTTGCAAACACCATGCTCTACCAACTGAGCTACATCCCTGCCGGCCATTCCCTCCCCTACCCTGGACGACGCTGGGCCAATTGTGCGCCGCCCCATGGGTCTCCCGGTCGCGGCCGGCTACGACAGAGCCTGGATTCGAACCAGGATCTCTAGTGGCACAGCTAGCACTGCGATGCAGTGCCTTAGACCACTGCGCCACTCGGGAGTGAACGACAGAGACGCATAACACATCGGATGCAGATGATAACCAACAGACATCGTTGTGCGTCCATCTTATAAGGACAGTGGTAGCGAACAGAGACTGATGCAGATGATA
Source organism: Coregonus sp. 'balchen' (assembly GCA_902810595.1). Taxonomy (NCBI): domain Eukaryota; kingdom Metazoa; phylum Chordata; class Actinopteri; order Salmoniformes; family Salmonidae; genus Coregonus; species Coregonus sp. 'balchen'. Next base: position 40,182,310 of record LR778257.1, read on the forward strand.
ACCAACAGACATCGTTGTGCGTCCATCTTATAAGGACAGTGGTAGCGAACAGAGACTGATGACCGTCACCTAACTGATCCTATAGATGCTAAGACAAAAACACCATGGTAATTGATTCCAAGTGGATATAAAAGCATAGCTAATTGTATGCGTCCCAAATAACACCCTACATACACGTAGCGCACTACTTTGAAAGTAGTGCACTATATAGAGAATAAGGTGCCATTTAGAAACGCAGCCATAGTGTCCCCTTTCTCTAGCCATCGGTGCTGTGTACGGTCCTAACTCTGCTCCAGTCTCACTTCACTCCCAGATGTTTTCTTCTAAACATCTACCTGATACTGAACTCAACACAGGAGAGAGAGAGAGAGAGACGAGAGAGAGAGAGAGAGAGAGAGAGAGAGAGAGAGAGAGAGAGAGAGAGAGAGAGAGAGAGAGAGAGAGAGAGAGAGAGAGGAGAGAGAGACAAAGAGAGAGAGAGAGAGAGAGAGAGAGAGAGAGACAAAGAGAGAGAGAGAGAGAGAGAGAGAGAGAGAAGAGAGAAGAAGAAAGAAGAAAGGAGAAGAAGGGAAGATAGCAGAAGGGAAGAGTCCATTGCAAGAGAAGACATATAAAAGCCTATATGGGTTCCAGGAAGCTTTGCATTAATCTCACGTTGTAATGAAAGTTTAAGGTTTCGGTTATTCTGATGAATTCCGGGATTGGGTTTAAACTGCTTTCATTTTGTTTGCTTGGTCCTTAATCTTCTAACCCTGCGTTCTTAATCAGGAGTCGGACAGAGCAGGTTTTTAATCTGGCATAAATGAGGCCGGGGATTACAGATAATGCTGACCTTGCCATGATGCACAGCTGCTTCCCCCTCTCCTCCTCCTCCTCCTCCTCCTCTTCTCTCCTCCTCTCTCCTCCTCCTGGTTTTTCAACCACTCCACAAATTTCTTGTTAACAAACTGTAGTTTTGGCAAGTTGGTTAGGACATCTACTTTGTGCATGACACAAGTAATTTTTTCAACAATTGTTTACAGACTGATAATTTCACTTATAATTCACTGTATCACAATTCCAGTGGGTCAGAAGTTTACATACACTAAGTTGACTGTGCCTTTAAACAGCTTGGAAAATTCCAGAAAATTATGTCATGGCTTTAGAAGGTTCTGATAGGCTAATTGACATAATTTGAGTCAATTGAAGGTGTACCTGTGGATGTATTTCACGGCCTACCTTCAAACTCAGTGCCTCTTTGCTTGAAATCATGGGAAAATCAAAAGAAATCAGCCAAGACCTCAGAAAAATAATTGTAGACTTCCACAAGTCTGGTTCATCCTTGGGAGCAATTTCCAAATGCCTGAAGGGACCACATTCATCTGTACAAACAATAGTACGCAAGTATAAACACCATGGGACCACGCAGCCGTCATACCGCTCAGGAACGGAGACGCCTTCTGTCTCATAGAGATGAACATACTTTGGTGCGAAAAGTGCAAATCAATCCCAGAACAACAGCAAAGGACCTTGTGAAGATGCTGGAGGAAACAGGTACAAAAGTATCTATATCCACAGTAAAACTAGTCCTATATCGACATAACCTGAAAGGCCGCTCAGCAAGGAAGAAGCCATCGCTCCAAAACCGCCATAAAAAAGACCAGACTATGGTTTGCAGCTGCACATGGGGACAAAGATCTTGCTTTTTGGCGAAATGTCCTCGGTTATGATGAAACAAAAATAGAACTGTTTGGCCATAATGACCATCGTTATGTTTGGAGGAAAAAGGGGGTGCTTGCAAGCCGAAGAACACCATCCAAACCGTGAACCACAGGGGTGGCAGCATCAAGCATCATTCTGTGGGGGTGCTTTGCTGCAGGAGGGGACTGGTGCACTTCACAAAATAGATGGCATCATCACAAAATTATGTGGATATATTGAAGCAACATCTCAAGACATCAGTCAGGAAGTTAAAGCTTGGTCGCAAATGGGTCTTCCAAATGGACAACGACCCCAAGCATACTTCCAAAGTTGTGGCAAAATGGCTTAAGGACATCAAAGTCAAGGTATTGGAGTGGCCATCACAAAGCCCTGACCTCAATCCTATAGAAAATTTGTGGGCAGAACTGAAAAAGTGTGTGCGAGCAAGGAGGCCTACAAACCTGATTCAGTTACACCAGCTCTGTCAGGAGGAATGGGTCAAAATTCACCCAACTTATTGTGGGAAGCTTGTGGAAGGCTACCCGAAACGTTTGACCCAAGTTAAACAATTTAAAGGTAATGCTACCAAATTCTAATTGAGTGTCCGTAAACTTCTGACCCACTGGGAATGTGATGAAAGAAATAAAAGCTGAAATAAATCATTATCTCTACTATTATTCTGACATTTCACATTCTTAAAATAAAGTGGTGATCCTAACTGACCTAAGACAGGGAATTTTTACTAGGATTAAATGTCAGGAATTGTGAAAAACCTGAGTTGAAATGTATTTGGCTAAGGTGTATGTAAACCTCCGACTTCAACTACAGGTTTTTTAATTCATAGATTCTGTTGTAATATTTGAGGCGGGTGCAACTCAATATTAGGAAGGTGTTCTTAATGTTTTGTACACTCAGTGTATAGTGCACCCATAAGGGGGGGGGGTTAGAAGGATTACTTTATCCTATCCCAGGTATTCCTTAAAGAGGTGGGGTTTCAAATGTCTCCGGAAGGTGGTCAGTGACTCCGCTGTCCTGGCGTCGTGAGGGAGCTTGTTCCACCATTGGGTTGCCAGAGCAGCGAACAGTTTTAACAAAAGTAGTGCACTATGTAGGGAATAGGGTGCCATTTGGGATGTGCACTAAATGTGTCATATAGCAGCTGGCAATGATATCATCTCCCTCCTTTCTTCTGTCCCTGTCAAACAATCGTCATCTAGCCAATACCTTGACCTTTTCACGTGGCCCCTACTGTCGTCTCTGAACCACAGACAACTGCTCTATGACAGGGTTGTTTTCATGTCGAAGGGTCTAACCAGATCTTCGCCTTGGACCGTGCGTCGCGAGTGACAAATCAAAATGAAATTGGGTTTCTCTGTTGTTGTTCCCAATGCTACAATAGTCTGTCTGTTTAAATAGCATGAATCAAACAAGGACATTTCACAAACCCACGTAGGGTATTGTCACCAAAGGCAGATATATTATATAGCTGCACATTCAGATAGCTTTCTATATCGTGGAACACGGAACACGGAACGTTCAGCTCTAACATCTCTTATCCAGGTTGGACCCACACAACATACAAGGAAATAAACGCTATCCTAAGGAAGTTGGAACTACAACCGCCATATTGGCCAAATTGCACATTCAACCTTTACTGTAACAAACAAACAAATCCTATACCTTGTTTGCTGGTGGTATTCTTTTTTGCAAAAGTGTGAATCTAGCACACTGACACTAGGTTATAGGCCATGGCATTTAGTTTACCTGTCGTTATCTTGAATCAGCCACTCAACACTATCTATTAGCCGTGTTTCCCAGGTCAAACGTAATGGTTTGCTTCCAAATGGCACCCTATTCCCTATTTGCACATCATCTCTTGCACATCTATCATTCCAGTGTTAATACTAATTGTAATTATTTTGCACTATAGCCTATTTATTGCCTTACCTCCATAACTTGCTACATTTGCACACACTGTATATATATTTCTGTTGTATTTTTTGACTTTATGTTTTGTTTTACCCCATATGTAACTCTGTGTTGTTGTTTTTATCGCACTGCTTTGCTTTATCTTGGCCAGGTCGCAGTTGTAAATGAGAACTTGTTCTCAACTGGCTTACCTGGTTAAATAAAGGTGAAATAAAAATAAAAAATTAAATAGTTTACAACTTGTGATGCCTTTTAGGAATCACAGCCCAATCACAGCCCAATCACAGCCCAATCACAGCCCAATCACAGCCCAATCACAGCCAATGTGTTTATATGAAAACCTTCAATAAAGACAGAATGAGTGACAATAGACACGTCTGATCTCAAGGCATGAGATTGAAACACACACACACACACACACACACACACACACACACACACACACACACACACACACACACACACACACACATACCTACCCTCCATAGCCACTAGTTAGCAGCGCAACTCCTGGGTTTCATCTCCACTGCAGAACCCACCCCACATAATCCTCTCTTTATCTTTCTGGGTAAACGTCTGGAGAAAACCGTATCAAGGGAGATTAATTTGTTATATAACAAAATAGAAAGATGAACTCATAAGAAGTGTCACACATGGCACCCTATTCGCTATAGTGCACTACTTTTGTACACTATGTAGTAAATAGTGAACCATTTGAGACTCCGCCCATATCATAAAAGATAACAGAATAATACATATATAAAAATAAAAAAAATCTAGATATTTTCTTGAACGAGAACGTGCGTCTCGGGTTGATAAAATAAATGATGAAGAATGAGACAAAAAAACACTTCAAGGTTTGTTTTATTTACAGCAGCTGTTAAACAGACGGCAGGAAGCAGACGGTTTTATTACAATAACAAAATACAGTCATAGACAAAGGAACTGAAGTTTGGCCGGGACTCAATCCAAGGCGCGTTATAGCACGGCCCACTATAACAGACTTTAAAAAGGTACGCTGACATGCACAGCGCTTACCATGAAGGCGATCTCTGCAAACGCTGTGTGGGAAAATGCCTTTAAAAAAGGTCAATTGTATAGTGAGACGCACTATAATACGCCTCGCATTGAATCCCGGCCTTCAAATGAATGGTCCAAAAACAAACACAAGCAGATAAAAAAAAGAAATTAGCCTCTCCTCTACGAAACCTGAACTCAGAACCATGTCTATAAAGGTCTATGGCTCTTTCTGAACCCTTAACAGTGTGTCCCAAATGGCACCCTATTCCCTATATAGTGAAATACTTTTGACCAAAGTCCTATGTACCTATGCATGTAAAGTAGTGCACTATGTAGGGAATAGGGTGCCATTTGGGATGCACATTAGGTTGTCAGTAGCCTGTGGATCAAGCAGGGTAAGGCTAGCTCTGAGACACATATTTCAAAGGCCTGAACATCACATCCATATGTCTAAGGATTCAGATTTAGGACGGGGAACATGGTTTTCAAAGCTTCTTTAAGCTTTCTTGGTTTTTAGCACACATTAAAATAAATGCTTAAAGTAATAGAAAGCCTCCAAATATACACTAACAATAATACACAACTATATTTCAATTCAGCCAATGACCCATACTATTTCATCAGAACGGCTCTTATTCCAGAGGTACCTCTACAGTACCAATCCCACTGCCCCCTACTGCCAGACTGTTGTCATTACTACAACACTGCCCTCTACTGCCAGACTGTTGTCATTACTACAACACTGCCCTCTACTGCCAGACTGTTGTCATTACTACAACACTGCCCTCTACTGCCAGACTGTTGTCATTACTACAACACTGCCCTCTACTGCCAGACTGTTGTCATTACTACAACACTGCCCTCTACTGTCAGACTGTTGTCATTACTACAACACTGCCCTCACAGACGTGCAACACTCAATGCAATGTATAGTAGATGTATTTCATACAAGCACCAAGAAGACATAACGCTGGCAGCACTCAGCCATGAAGACACACACAGTGATGACAGTAACGATGACAGTTACACCAGGAAACACAACGGCTTGACAACGAACATTGTGCTAATAAGTTCACTCAAGGCACAGCGGAAAAAGAAACTGACATGTGTCCAACTTGACCTTTCGGGGGGGGGGGGGGGGGGGTGGAAGTGTATGACAGGGCTTAGTTACTTGCCTGTATTGGACATTGAACAGCAACACAAAGCACCAAGTCCTACATTACTTCAAATGTAAAAATGCCTTTACACACCTGGCTGGCATCAGGCGTGCATACTTAATGTTGTTTAACCGGGTCCACATCTGGTCGTGCTGTCTTCTTGCCAACTCTGTGACAATGACCATAGGCGTTGTCAACACGGCACTACCAGACCGGGATATTGTTCAACAGGGCGTGATCTATCGGAGTCTTAGTGTGCGTCCCAAAACGGCACCCTATTCCATATTTAGTGCACTACTTTTGACCAGGGCACGCTAAAGGGAATAGGGTACCATTTGGGATGCAGCCTTTAGTGTAACAGGAGCATAGTAGCCTGGTTAAACCAGTGCGAATGCTACATCTACCATAGTGAGTACATTCATTGAGTTTGGTTTAACCAGGCTAGGAGAGTAGTTGTCTCTTTCTCTTATAAAGACACACTGACCCACGGTTCTCCCAGTGTGATTGGAGCAGGACTGGACACACATCCACAGATATGACTTCATCATAGTACAAACCGACAATAAATCATTACTACAGCAAAGTATCCAATATGTACAGAATGGATGAGGGTTTAACAGGGGGATTGTACCATAATAAGTCATTAAACACTCGGAAGTTCAAAAATAATAACATTTCAAAGATGTATAGTTCAAGGCAATTAATATTGTGGCGAATTTGGCGGGAAGCCTGATTGGGACTTGAACCTAGTTCTCTACGATTACAAGTCCAACGCCTTAGCCACTTCACCAACAGGTCGCTAAATATGTTTGAGACAACTAAATAATTTAGGATTTTTGACATGGTCTTGTTGCGTGAATAAAAAACGTTAAGAAAAAGGTTTCCACATTTCTTTGAGGAGAATCACACAGTAAGTGTGTGATTTGTAACCAACGCTCATTACACGTGATATTACAAAGTAACACATTTGGCCAAACATATTATAATACTATATATAGCAAATCACACAAGACACCATCATAATAAAATAAGCGGCAAGGTGGAAAAACCTGCCGGTCTGCCGTTGAGCAAGGCAGTTAACCCCCCCCCCGTTGAGCAAGGCAGTTAACCCCCCCCCCCCCCCCCGTTGAGCAAGGCAGTTAACCCCCCCCCCCGTTGAGCAAGGCAGTTAACCGCCCCCCCAACAACATCAACTGCTCCCCGGACGCCGATGACGTCGATTAAGGCAGCCCGTATAGTGCACTCTGGTCAACAGTAGTACTATACAGTAGGGGTGTAACGATTCGTTTTAACAACGATTCGATTTGTATCACTATTCGTGGTTGTCGATACGATTCAAGGACGATATTGGTTCATTTAGAACGATACGATCCGAAACGATTCAGTGACTTGAAATCGATTCAGTAACCTTTTAGCCAAAAATTCAACCAGTGTGACTGAAATAAATACCTGGATACTGGACAGTGCAGGTGAAGTTTCCTAGATTCCTGTTTCTTGTAAGGACCGCAATGGCGGCTTGATAATTTCTCGCTCGTCGGCTTCTCCTCTGTCGTCCGCCATGCTATGTTTTGTTGTCTTTGCGCCTTTGCGCTGCTGTTGGCGCGATGACGTCACGGATAGGCAGACTGAATCGAGTAATGTTTAAAGCCTTTATCATTAAAAGTGCTAAGAAAAAACATCCATATAAAGTCTGACGTGCTTAAATCCAATGGGTTATTTCCTAGTATCGATACAATCGATTTATTACATTTTTAAAACGATGTTAGATCGATATATGTTGTCCAAAAGGCCAACTCGCCGAGCACAGATCGATGTAGTTGGATCATAGGAATATAAATCGATACATCGATGTAGTAGATGGATCGTTACACCCCTACTATACAGGGAACAGAGAGCCATTTGGGATGTAGCCTAACGCAATGCCCTCACAAAGCTGCGGATGTGCTCATCCATAGATATGACTTCTCTTAATTCACAGTAACTGTACATGCAGTGTTGTACTATATTACAGAATGGGACATACACGGTGCATTGGTTTTTTTGATGCAATCATTTTACATTTACATTATTTAGCAGACGCTCTTATCCAGAGCGACTTACAGGAGCAATTAGGGTTAAGTGCCTTGCTCAAGGGCACATCGACAGATTTTTCACCTAGTCGGCTCGGGGATTAGAACCAGCGACCTTTCGGTTACTGGCACAACGCTCTTAACCACTAAGCTACCTGCCGCCCACATCACCAATCGTGAAACGGACACTGCTCCTCTTCCGCACTGCTAGTTGACTGTTGAGGAACACTCTGAATGCAAGGAGGAGGAGGTTCGTGCAACATTCCGTAAAGCATCACTCTTCTATAACGAAAGCTGGAACAACGCCAGCTCATTCATTTCAAACACTCACCCTCAATTAAATTCATACTGAAGTTGTCATTTTGGGACCATATGAACTATAATTAATTACATCCTGAATATGATGTTCAATCAAACAAGGTATCCAGCTAAGAAGTGCAGAGAAGGCACTGCACAAAAAAAAATGGATGAAAAAGTATCAGTCGTTGTCATCAATAAGTCAATATATTTGTAGATAAAGAGGCAGAAAATGTTGACGTCGTTCTAAGCAATGAAATTGGGGAGGATGATGTTGATGATTACTTGACTAGTAGAGGGGAACACAGCAACCAGCACTGTGCCTCTGTGTCCACTACGGGCCCTGGTCTACTCTATAGGGAATAGTGTGCCATTTGGGACTCACCCTCTATCCGGCTATCAGCATCTATCATGCAGTGACACCAGGACTCCAGCAGAGGGCGATATACTGCATGGTAATCCACCAGTAACGTCAGTACTAGTGACGACCCCTGCCCTTCAATGTGAAATTAAAGAGTAAAAATGTTTAGGGTCACAGATCCTTTCAAGCCCTTTTCTTCCAAGAGAACTGTCATAGTCCTCCTGCTCAGTGCTGACAATGACATCACTGGAGGACTCATTGGTTAGGTACTTACTACTGATATCACCGAAGGACTCATTGGTTAGGTACTTACTACTGATATCACTAAAGGACTCATTGGTTAGGTACTTACTACTGATATCACTGAAGGACTCATTGGTTAGGTACTTACTACTGATATCACTGAAGGACTCATTGGTTAGGTACTTACTACTGATATCACTAAAGGACTCATTGGTTAGGTACTTACTACTGATATCACTGAAGGACTCATGAGCGGTGGAAGTGGAACTGGTATGGTGGATCACTGCCCAATGTGAAGAGACCTGTCTCAGGTTTGATACCATGCAACATTAGGTCATAATAGAGCTCATTCTGATTGTACATGATTGTCCCCCTTCATGTGAAGATATTTCTGACAACATATGGTACTAATCTGAGAGTTGAGATAGATAAAGGAACACAGACAGACAGTAACATTGGAGAAGTGCACTGCACCTCCCAACCTCTAGGGGTCCTCGTCCTCCTCGTCCACCGTGTTGTCCAGGTCCAGGCCGTTGTGTAGGAAGCCTTCCTTCTCGATGTCCATTGGCTGTCCGTTGAGAGTGCAGGCTGGCTTGTATCTGTGCATGTTATTGTCCGTATTGGTTAAAGCAGCTTCTGCACTGTTACGGATCCCATAGCCAAAGTAGATGATGAAACCTAGGAGAGGGGTTCAAAAGGTCTACAACATTTAGCTGATACAATGCATTAATATTTAATTGATACATACAGTCAGGTCCATCAATATTTGGACATTGACCAAGTTATTATTATTGTAGCTGTCTACCACAGCATATTGGAGTTGAAATTAAATCATGAATATGGGCTGAGAGTGCAGACTTTCAGCTTTAATTTGAGGGTATTTACATCCAAATCGGGTGAACGGTGTAGGAATTACAACACTTCTATATGTGGTCCCCCCCGCCTTTTTAAGGGACCAAAAGTAATTGGACAATTGGCTGCTCAGCTGTTCCATTGCCAGGTGTGTATTATTAGTTCATTTACAAGTAAGCAGATACAAGGGCTAGAGATGATTTCAAGTGTGGTATTTGCATTTGGAATCTGTTGCTGTTAACCCTCAATATGAAGTCCAAAGAGCTGTCACTGCCAGTGAAGCAAGCCATCATTAGGCTGAAAATCAAAACAAACCCATCACAGAGGTAGCAAAAACATTAGGTGGCCAAATCAACTATTTGGTACATACTTAAAAAGAAAGAACGCACTGGTGAGCTCAGGAACACCAAAAGGCCCGGAAGACCACGGAAAACAACTGTGGTGGATAACAGAATAATGATTTCCCTGGTGAAGAAAAAGCCCCTTCACAACAGTTGTCCAGATCAAGAACACCCTCCAGGAGGTAGGAGTATCTGTGTCAAAGTCAACAATCAAGAGAAGACTTCACCAGAGTAAATACAGAGGGTTTACCACAAGATGTAAACCATTGGTAAGCCTCAGAAACAGGAAAAAACAGATTAGAGTTTGCCAAAAAACATCTAAAAAAGCCTGTACAGTTCTGGAACAACATCCTATGGACAGATGAGACGAAGATAAACTTGTGATGAGAAGAGAAGAGTATGGAGAAGGGAAGGAACTGCTCATGATCCGAAGCATACCACCTCATCTGTGAAGCATGATGGAGGTAGTGTTATGGCGTGGGCATGTATGGCTGCCAATGGAACTGGTTCCCTTGTATTTATTGATGATGTGACTGCTGACAAAAGCAGCAGGATGAATTCTGAAGTGTTAAGGGCTGTATTATCTGTTCAGATTCAGCCAAATGCTTCAAAACTCATTGGACGGCGCTTCACAGTGCAGATGGACAATGACCCGAAGCATACTGCGAATGCAACCCAATACTTTTTTAAGGCAAAGAAGTGGAATGTTCTGCAATGGCCAAGTCAATCACCTTTGACCTGAATCTAATTGAGCATGCATTTCACTTGCTCTAGGCCAGGGGTGTCAAACGTACGGCCCGCGGGCCGGATCAGGCCCGCAAACGGGTTTAATCCGGCCCGCGAGATGATTTAAATTATTTTTTTTTTTTTTTTTTTTTTTTTTTGTGTGTAAAGTATAAAAATGCGCAGCAATTTTTCAATAAAATAAACTGCTGTTCCAATTGCGTCCACTGGATGGCGCAATAACAATTGTGTTAAGCAAGCAAACTGTTTATACCGGGGCAGAGCAAGTAGGTCAAGCACGTGCAGCCAATGAGCTACTTTGTTTTGCCCGCGATATTTATTACGGCTTCTACTTTTAACATTATGTGCTTTGGCACTCTCATTGCCCCAATATGTATCTGTCAAAAAAGAGAAAAGTGGACGCAGAGTGCATAGTGTTCCAAGAAAAATGGTCATCCTATTTATTCACGGAATTGAATGGGAAAGCTGTATGTTTGGTGTGTTCAGAGCATGTTGCAGGGCTGAAAGAATATAACCTTCGTCGCCACTATGTGAGTCTTCATGCCGACAAATATGACAACTTTCAAGGACAGCGGAGATGAGAGAAGGTGAATGAACTGTTGGCGGGTCTGAAGAAACAGCAGTCTGTGTTTACTCACAGCCGAGACATCAGTGACGCTGCAGTGAAAGCTAGCTACCTCATTGCTAATGAAATCGCAGTGGCTTCAAAACCATTTAGTGAGGGTGAATTTGTAAAAACATGCATGATGAAGGCAGCGGAGATTGTGTGCCCTGAAAAGCGGCAGGCTTTTGCAAATATCAGCCTGACAAGAAACACAGTTGCAGACAGGATTTCCGATCTTTCAGTGGATTTGGACAGCCAGTTGAAGCAAAAAGTAAAGTCATTTATTGCGTTTTCGGTTGCAATTGATGAAAGCACGGACATTACAGATGTTGCACAACTGGCCATTTTCATCCGCAGAGTTGATGACACATTGACCGTCACCGAGGAGTTCGTGGAGTTGGTGCCGATGACAGATACAACGACAGCAGCTGATATTTTTACCGCACTCGTCGGCGCGCTGGACAGGGTCGGAGTGGACTGGTCCCGCGCTGTCAGCCTGGCTACAGATGGTGCGCCCTCAATGATCGGGAAAAAAGCAGGCGTTGTGACAAAGTTCAGAGAGAAAGTGCAATCTGCAAATGGAGGACGTGATTTTTTGACTTTTCACTGTATTTTGCACCAGGAGGCTTTGTGTTGCAAGTCATTAAAGATGGATAACGTCATGAAGGTGGTCATCCAAACTGTTAATTTCATCCGATCCAGAAGCCTGAATCACCGTCAGTTTGACAGCCTTCTCAGAGAGAAAGACCACATCTATGGCCTGCCATACCACACTGAGGTAAGATGGTTAAGCCGAGGTGCTGTGCTGAGGCGTTTCTTTGATTTACGAGAAGAAATTGAACAGTTCATGGAAGAAAAGGGCAAACCAGTGTTAGAATTTCATTCCGCAGAATGGATGCAGGACCTTGCATTTATGGTGGATGTTACAGAGCACCTGAATAACTTGAACAAACAGCTGCAAGGGCGCAACAAAGTTGTCACGCAGTATTATCACAGCATACGTTCTTTCAAGTTGAAGCTGTCATTGTGGGAGACGCAACTTGCCGGTGGTGATGCAGCTCACTTCCCCTGTCTGAAAAATGTGTGCGCGACCCAACATGTGGCAGACATGAAGCGGTTCAAAGATAAAATAACGGGACTGTTACGGGAGTTTGAGCAACGCTTTCAGATTTATGTTTATATGTTTTTATGTTGATGTGCTATTGTTTTTAATTGATTTTATGTTATTTGTATATTTAACCTATTCTTGACTCTGTGGTTCTTTCACTTGTTTGGGGAACAGGACTTCATTATTTTTATCTACATTTCTGCCTGAGAAATGACATCCTGATATAGTTCTGTGATCTGTGAAACAGTTCTGTTAATCACTGAGGCATTGTGTGTTTGTGTGTTCTTTTTCTTTAGAATTTTCAAATAAACTTGACGTGTTTTATGATTAATAGTGATGTTGTGCTTGTACTATTTTGGACACACTGTCCTCAGGCTCCAGCTTTATGTTGTCTGTTGATCGTATTAAAACAAAGAAAACAATCTGAAGTTGTTGTTTTTAAGTTATATATACCATGATTTTTCCGGTCCGGCCCACTTGGGAATAGATTTTCCTCCATGTGGCCCCTGAGCTAAAATGAGTTTGACACCCCTGCTCTAGGCAAAACTGAAGGAAAAACACCCCAAGAACAAGCAGGAACTGAAGACAGCTGCAGTAAAGGCTTGGCAGAGCATCACCGGGGAAGAAACCCAGCATCTGGTGATGCCTGTAGGTTCCAGACTTCAGGCAGTCATTGACCGCAAAGGATTTGCAACCAAGTTTTAAAACTCACAATTTTAATTTATGATTATGTTAGTTTGTCCAATTACTTTTGAGCCCCTAAAATTGGGGGGCTATGTATAAAAATGGTTGTAATTCCTACACGCTTCATACAATAATTTTGACAAAACCCTGAAACTAAAGATGAAAGTCTACACTTGAAGCACATCTTGATTGTGTCCTTTCAAATCCATTGTGGTGTAATACAGAGCCAAAACGATGCAAATTGTGTCACGGTCCAAATACTTATGGACCTGACTGTATGTGCATGCATTTATTGACTTTATGGATCCCAGGACTCCCTTGAAAACAGTGGCAATTGTTACTGAGTGGACCAATAAAATAAAATACAATTAAATGGCCCCAGTATTGACCCTGGGGGACACCAATGGTACAGGTTTGCATCACTCCATCCAAATGTACATTTGACCCTAGTGGCAGGTTGAAATGTAACATATTCAGAGCTATTTCCAACTGACCCAGTGGAGGCACAGCTAATGTACTGATGACGTCCTGCTCTTCCTATCCCTTGTGAAACCAGATGTGGAAATAAAGTCGACCCTCAGAACCACTCTTCCTACGACCGCCGGAACACAGCGTATACACGCACAACGCATCAAAAAGGTATATATACCATCGTACAGGTATATATATAGAGTGAGGGAAAAAAGTATTTGATCCCCTGCTGATTTTGTACATTTGCCCACTGACAAGGACATGATCAGTCTATAATTTTAATGGTAGGTTTATTTGAACAGTGAGAGACAGAATAACAACAAAAAAATCCAGAAAAACGCATGTCAAAAAAGTTATAAATTGATTTGCATTTTAATGAGGGAAATGAGTATTTGACCCCCTCTCAATCAGAAAGATTTCTGGCTCCCAGGTGTCTTTTATACAGGTAATGAGCTGAGATTAGGAGCACACTCTTAAAGGGAGTGCTCCTAATCTCAGTTTGTTACCTGTATAAAAGACACCTGTCCACAGAAGCAATCAATCAATCAGATTCCAAACTCTCCACCATGGCCAAGACCAAAGAGCTCTCCAAGGATGTCAGGGACAAGATTGTAGACCTACACAAGGCTGGAATGGGCTACAAGACCATCGCCAAGCAGCTTGGTGAGAAGGTGACAACAGTTGGTGCGATTATTCGCAAATGGAAGAAACACAAAAGAACTGTCAATCTCCCTCTGCCAGGGGCTCCATGCAAGATCTCACCTCGGGGAGTTGAGAACGGTGAGGAATCAGCCCAGAACTACACGGGAGGATCTTGTCAATGATCTCAAGGCAGCTGAGACCATAGTCAGCAAGGAAACAATTGGTAACACACTAAGCCGTGAAGGACTGAAATCCTGCAGTGCCCGCAAGGTCCCCCTGCTCAAGAAAGCACATATACAGGCCCGTCTGAAGTTTGCCAATGAACATCTGAATGATTCAGAGGAGAACTGGGTGAAAGTGTTGTGGTCAGATGAGACCAAATTCGAGCTCTTTGGCATCAACTCAACTCGCCGTGTTTGGAGGAGGAGGAATGCTGCCTATGACCCCAAGAACACCATCCCCACCGTCAAACATGGAGGTGGAAACATTATGCTTTGGGGGTGTTTTTCTGCTAAGGGGACAGGACAACTTCACCGCATCAAAGGGACGATGGACGGGGCCCTGTACCGTCAAATCTTGGGTGAGAACCTCCTTCCCTCAGCCAGGGCATTGAAAATGGGTCGTGGATGGGTATTCCAGCATGACAATGACCCAAAACACACGGCCAAGGCAACAAAGGAGTGGCTCAAGAAGAAGCACATTAAGGTCCTGGAGTAGCCTAGCCAGTCTCCAGACCTTAATCCCATAGAAAATCTGTGGAGGGAGCTGAAGGTTCGAGTTGCCAAACATCAGCCTCGAAACCTTAATGAGTGGAACAAAATCCCTCCTGAGATGGAACAAAATCCCTCCTGAGATGTGTGCAAACCTGGTGGCCAACTACAAGAAACGTCTGACCTCTGTGATTGCCAACAAGGGTTTTGCCACCAAGTACTAAGTCATGTTTTGCAGAGGGGTCAAATACTTATTTCCCTCATTAAAATGCAAAACAATTTATAACATTTTTGACATGCGTTTTTCTGTTTTGTTGTTGTTGTTGTCATTCTGTCTCTCACTGTTCAAATAAACATACCATTAAAATGATAGACTGATCATGTCTTTGTCAGTGGGCAAACGTACAAAATCAGCAGGGTATCAAATACTTTTTTCCCTCACTGTACCATCGTACAGGTATATACACCATCATACAGGTATATATATATAGTAGTATGTATATAATATTATACTGTATATAACAGTATCACAGCAACCAATAGACATACAGTGCCTTGCAAAAGTATTCATCCCCCTTGGCGTTTTTTCTAATTTTTTTGTATTACTATTTAAATTTATTTTTATTTGGATTTCATGTAATGGACATACACAAAATAGTCCAAATTGGTGAAGTGAAATGGAAAAAATAACAAAAAAATTCTAAAAATAAATAACGGAAAAGTGGTGCGTGCCTATATATTCACCCCCTTTGCTATGAAGCCCCTGAATAAGATCTGGTGCAACCAATTACCTTCAGAAGTCACATAATTAGATAAATAAAGTCCACCTGTGTGCAATCTAAGTGTCACATGATCTGTCACATGATCTCAGTATATATACACACCTGTTCTGAAAGGCCCCAGAGTCTGCAACACCACTAAGCAAGGGGCACCACCAAGCAAGCGGCACCATGAAGACCAAGGAGCTTTCCAAACAGGTCAGGGATAACATTTTGGAGAAGTACAGATCAGGGTTGGGTTATAAAAAAAAAATTCCAAAACTTTGAACATCCCACGGAGCACCATTAAATCCATTATTAAAATATGGAAAGAATATGGCACCACAACAAACCTGCCAAGAGAGGGCCGCCCACCAAAACTCACTGACCAGGCAAGGAGGGCATTAATCAGAGAGGCAACAAAGAGACCAAAGATAACCCTGAAGGAGCTGCAAAGCTCCACAGCGGAGATTGGAGTAACTGTCCATTGGACCAATTTAAGCCGTACACTCCACAGAGCTGGGCTTTACGTAAGACTGGCCAGAAAAAAAGCCATTGCTTAAAGAAAAAAATAAGCAAACACATTTGGTGTTCGCCAAAAGGCATGTGGGAGACTCCCCAATCATTTGGAAGAAGGTACTCTGGTCAGATGAGACTAAAATTGAGCTTTTTGGCCATCAAGGAAAATGCTATGTCTGGCGCAAACCATTACCCTGAGAACACCATCCCCACAGGGAAGCATGGTGGTGGCAGCATCATGCTGTGGGGATGTTTTTCATCGGCAGGGACTGGAAACATGGTCAGAATTGAAGGAATGATGGATGGTGCTAAATACAGGGAAATTCTTGAGGGAAACCTGTTTCAGTCTTCCAGAGATTTGAGACTGGGACGGAGGTTCACCTTCCAGCAGGACAATGACCCTAAGAATAAAGCAACACTCGAGTGGTTTAAGGGGAAACATTTAAATGTCTTGGAATGGCCTAGTCAAAGCCCAGACCTCAATCCAATTGAGAATCTGTGTTATGACTTAAAGATTGCTGTACACCAGCGGAACCCATCCAACTTGAAGGAGCTGGAGCAGTTTTGCCTTGAAGAATGGGCAA
Source organism: Coregonus sp. 'balchen' (assembly GCA_902810595.1). Lineage (NCBI taxonomy): Eukaryota > Metazoa > Chordata > Actinopteri > Salmoniformes > Salmonidae > Coregonus > Coregonus sp. 'balchen'. Next base: position 40,199,083 of record LR778257.1, read on the forward strand.
AAATCCCAGTGGCTAGATGTGCCAAGCTTATAGAGACATACCCCAAGAGACTTGCAGCTGTAATTGCTGCAAAAGTTGGCTCTACAAAGTATTGACTTTGTGGGGGTGAATAGTTATGCACGCTCAAGTTTACTGTTTTTTTTGTCTTATTTCTTGTTTGTTTCACAAAAACAAATATTTTGCATCTTCAAAGTGGTAGGCATGTTGTGTAAATCAAATGATACAAACCCCCCAAAAATCCATTTTAATTACATGTTGTAAGGCAACAAAATAGGAAAAATGCCAAGGGGGGTGAATACTTTCGCAAGCCACTGTAGTTTGACTAATTTCAGTTTATGTGACAAAACAAGCAATTAAAGGAGAACCATTGTACCATCTAAACCGCTGTGAAATATATTTTCAATAACCAAAAATATTGTATTTTCAGCTGTTTGAAGCTGGTATACAAAACCGAAAGTAAAAGACGCAAAAACTAAACTTAAAGCGGCAATCAGCAGTAGAAACAATAACAAAGTTGACTCCCGCCCCTGGTTCGGTAAAAAGCTGAGGGACGGGGCTGGAGAAATGTAACCACTCTCAAATTCATAGACAGAGCTATGGATGCAAGGACTGACCATCCATGATATCAAAATGATAGTTTTAACCATGTTTTGAATGTTAAATTCAGATCTCCCTACCATCATATCTAAGCCAATATGACACCAATCTCAATGAAAATTAGCTAATCAACTTGATTGGATTACACAACATACTCCCAGCCTCTCTCGTCATGAGCCGTCTGTCCGTTATCAAGAACCACATGCTCGACTGAGGGAGCTTACAGATATGTATGTATGTGTGGGGTCACAGAGATGAGGTAGTCATTCAAAAATCATGTTGAACATTATTATTGCACACAGAGTGAGTTTACTCCTAAACTTATTATAGGCTTGCCATATACTGTATGTGTGTACCAGTATACATCATTTTAATAGCAGGACACTATAAAGTTCATTATTCCTATGAAGAGAATGAGTTAGGGGTTGTTTGAGAAGGTTTGAATCCTAAGCAACCTGCCTACACATAGTTTGAAGTACAACAGACCAACATAGCTACTGTAGTAGGTCAAAACTCTGTGCTGGAAAACCTTGGTGGAGCATGGGTGGAGTAGGCATTGTGGTGTTGATGGGAATTTCTTTTTCGGCTTCAGACCAATGCCTACTTCTCACTTAAAATATAGTAAACATAGTTTGTTTACAAACGTTGGAGTAAAACAAGCTTATATTTTGGGTTCTGATGGGGTACGACACTTGAACTAAGCTCATGAGGCATTTATAAGTTATATTATTCAAGAATCAATGGGTACATATCACTAATTTATAAGTCCAAAAATGGATGTAGAGACTGCTGATTGCCCCTTTAAGAATGGGAAGCATAGAAATAGCGCACATAGAACAGATCTACTGCTTCTTAGACCTGCTTTCAATGACAATGACAGATCTATAACTCACATTTCTATGTGAATTCGGCCGGGTTCGCCCAAAAAGTTCCATATTTCAGCTTTAAGAGGCGGTTCGATAATGACAACGAGAACACAGCTGACTCAGAGACTAAACCCTCACCCCTACACCCTAAACCCTAACCCCTACACCCTAAACCCTCACCCCTACACCCTAAACCCTAACCCCTACACCCTAAACCCTAACCCCTACACCCTAAACCCTAACCCCTATGCCATTACCTGGCGATGACAAACACTACACAGCTGACTCCGAGCCAGGCCAGAAGCACAGGGTTCACTCTAACCCCTACACCCTAAACCCTAACCCCTACATCCTACACCTAAACCCTAACCCCTACACCCTAACCCTTAACGCCTACACCCTAACAAAAACACTACACAGCTGACTCAGAGCCAGGCCAGAAGCACAGGGTTCACTCTAACCCCTACACCCTAAACCCTAACCCCTACATCCTAAACCCTAACCCCTACACCCTTACCCTTAACGCCTACACCCTAAACCCTAACAAAAACACTACACAGCTGACTCCGAGGTTGGCCAGAAGCACATACAGGTAACTGCCAAAATAAAGGAAACACCAACATAAAGTGTCTAATAGGGCGTTGGTTGGGCCACCACGAGCCAGAACAGCTTCAATGCACCTCGGCGTTGATTCTACAAGTGTCTGGAACTCTATTGGAGGGATGAGACACCATTCTTCCACAATAAATTCCATCATTTGGTGTTTTGTTGATGGTGAATACTTTCGCAAGCCACTGTATATCATCATACAGGTATATATATATATATCATCATACAGGTATATATATCATCGAGGTATATACAGTGCATTCGTAAAGTATTCAGACCCCTTCCCTTTTCCCACATTTTGTTACGTTAAAGCCTTATTCTAAAATGGATTAAATAAAAATACAAATTAAATCAATCTACACACAATACCCCATAATGACAAAGCGAAAACAGGTTTTTAGACATTTTGGCTAAGTTATTAAAATAAAGAAAAAGAAATACCTTATTTACATAAGTATTCAGACCCTTTGCTATTTGTATTTGTTTTTATTATGGATCCCCATGGCATCAGCTACTCTTCCTGGGGTCCAGCAAAATTAAGGCAGTTATACATTTTAATAACAGATTTCACAACATATTAAGTGTGTGCCCTCAGGCCTCTACTCCACTACCACATATCTACAACACAAAATCCATGTGTACATGTGTGTATAGTGCGGATGTCGTTATGTGTGTGTGTATGCACGTGTCTATGTTTGTGTTGCTTTACAGTCCCCGCTGTTCCATAAGGTGTATTTTTATCTGTTTTTTTTTTATTTAATTTTACTGCTGGCATGAGTTACTTGATGTGGAATAGAGTTCCATGTAGTCATAGCACTATGTAGTACTGTGCGCCTCTCATAGTCTGTTCTGGACTTGGGGACTGTGAAGAGACCTCTGGTGGCATGTCTTGTGGGGTATGCATGGGTGTCCGAGCTGTGTGCCAGTAGTATAAACAGACAGCTCGGTGCATTCAACATGCTCCCGAGTGGCGCAGCGGTCTAAGGCACTGCATCTCAGTGCTTGAGGCGTCACTACAGACCCCCTGGTTTGATTCCAAGCTGTATCACAACCGGCCGTGATTGGGAGTCCCATAGGGCGGCGCACAATTGGCCCAGCGTCGTCCGGGTTTGGCCGGTGTAGGCCGTCATTGTAAATAAGAATTTGTTCTTAACTGACTTGCCTAGTTAAATAAAGGTAAAATAAAAAATGTAAAAAAAAATGTCAATACCGCTCACAAATACAAGTAGCGATGAACACCACCAAGGTGGCTTGTCATTGTTGATCGACAATAATATTTTTTCCATATGGAGCCTGCTTGGAGTTTGCCAAAAGGCACCTAAAGGACTCTAACCCATGAAAAACAACTGGTCTGATGAAACCAAGATTGAACTCTTTGGCCTGAATGCCAAGCCTCACGTCTGGAGGCAAGGGCTGGGAGACTAGTCAGGATCGAGGGAAAGATGAACGGAGCAAAGTACAGAGAGATTCTTGATGAAAACCTGCTCCAGATGGCTCAGGACCTCAGACTGGGGCAAAGGTTCACCTTCCAAAAGGACAACGACCCTAAGCACACAGTCAAGACAACGCAGGAGTGGCTTCGGGACAAGTCTCTGAATGTCCTTGAGTGGACCTGCCAGAGCCCGGACTTGAACCCGATCGAACATCTCTGAAGAGACCTGAAAATAGCTGTGCAGCCTGACAGAGCTTGAGAGGATCTGCAGAGAAGAATGGGAGAAACTCCCCAAATACAGGTGTGCCAAGCTTGTAGAGTCATACCCAAGAAGACTCGAGGCTGTAATCGCTGCCAAAGATGCTTCAACAAAGTGCTGAGTAAAGGGTCTGAATACTTATGTAAATGTGATATTTCCTTTTTTTTTGTTTAAAAAAAAAAAGTCTAGAACCTGTTTTTCCTTTGTCATTATGGGGAATTGTGTGTAGATTGATGAGGGGAAAAAAACAAGAATCTAAAATCTAAAATATCTTTTGATTTGTTTAAAAAGAAAATGGTTACTACATGATTCCATTGTGTTTTTTTTTTTTGGGGTTTTTTTTTTTAAATTAAAAAAAAAAAAAAAAAAACCCAAAAGGGGGGGGAAATTTTTTTTTTTTTTAAAAAAAAAGGGGGGGTTTTTTTTTTTTTTTTTTCCCCGGGGGTTGAAAAAAAAGGGCCGGCCCCCCGGGAAAAGGAATTTTTTGGGGGGGG
>LR778257.1:40205839-40210839 GCA_902810595.1 Coregonus sp. 'balchen'
GAACACAGGCTGACACCAAGGTGTAGGGGGTAGTGTGTAGGGCACTAACCTGAGTACTAGAACACAGGCTGACACCAAGGTGTAGGGTGTAGTGTGTAGGGCACTAACCTGAGTACTAGAACACAGGCTGACACCAAGGTGTAGGGTGTAGTGTGTAGGGCACTAACCTGAGTACTAGAACACAGGCTGCCACCAAGGTGTAGGGTGTAGTGTGTAGGGCACTAACCTGAGTACTAAAACACAGGCTGCCACCAAGGTGTAGGGTGTAGTGTGTAGGGCACTAACCTGAGTACTAAAACACAGGCTGCCACCAAGGTGTAGGGTGTAGTGTGTAGGGCACTAACCTGAGTACTAAAACACAGGCTGCCACCAAGGTGTAGGGGGTTAGGGGGTGGTAGTGTGTAGGGCACTAACCTGAGTAGTAGAACACAGGCTGCCACCAAGGTGTAGGGTGTAGTGTGTAGGGCACTAACCTGAGTACTAAAACACAGGCTGCCACCAAGGTGTAGGGTTTAGGGTGTAGGGCACTAACCTGAGTACTAAAACACAGGCTGCCACCAAGGTGTAGGGTGTAGTGTGTAGGGCACTAACCTCAGCACTAGAACACAGGCTGCCACCAAGGTGTAGGCTAGCAGGGTACCGATAGACATCAGATCAACCAGGTCCTTCAGGTCAAACAGGAAGGCCATCACCGCTGTAGGAAGAGGCCAGAGACCATTAACAAACAAGACATATGACAGGACTAGGCTTAACCCAGTTTAAAATACAAGCCAATGCACACATTAAGGATCTAACCCAGTTTAACCCAGTTTAAAATACAAGCCAATGCACACATTAAGGTGCGGTGTTCCCGGACACAGATATTCCTGGACTAATAAATAAGCTCAATGGTTTTGGTTCAGGACTAATCTGTGTCCCAGAAACCACCCTGAAATTACACAATTTGATTTGATTGTGGCATTAGACGTCTGCACCTATACAGTAAGAATTAACAATATGATGACTCTACAACTGCCTTTTCTGACCAAGATCATACAACTGCCTTTTCTGACCAAGATCAAATAACTGATTTCCTTTTAAACATGTTACACACAACATATTCACATCACAGTACAGTATCACAGCAACCATTAGACATACAGTGTCTTGCAAAAGTATTCATCCCCCTTGGCGTTTTTCCTATTTTGTTGCATTACAACCTGTATTTAAAATAGATTTTTATTTGGATTTCATGTAATGGATGTACACAAAATAGTCCAAATTGGTGAAGTGAAAAAAAAATAACAAAAACATTTGAAAGAATTAATAACTGAAAAGTGGTGTGTGCATATGTATTCACCCCCTTTGTTATGAAGCCCCTAAATAAGATCTGGTGCAACCAATTAACTTCAGAAGTCACATAGTTAGTTAAATAAAGTCCACCTGTGTGCAATCTAAGTGTCACATGATCTGTCACATGATCTCAGTATATATACACCTGTTCTGAAAGGCCCCAGAGTCTGCAACACCACTAAGCAAGGGGCACCACCAAGCAAGCGGCACCATGAAGACCAAGGAGCTCTCCAAACAGGTCAGGGACAAAGTTGTGGAGAAGTACAGATCAGGGTTGGGTTATAAAAAAATATCTGAAACTTTGAACATCCCACGGAGCACCATTAAATCCATTATAAAAAAAATGGAAAGAATATGGCACCACAACAAACCTGCCAAGAGATGACCGCCCACCAAAACTCACGGACCAGGCAAGGAGGGCATTAATCAGAGAGGCAACAAAGAGACAAAAGATAACCCTGAAGGAGCTGCAAAGCTCCACAGCGGAGATTGGAGTTGTCACGCCCTGGCTCTAGGGACTCTTTTATGTTGAGCCAGGGTGTGTAGAGTCTATGTTTTGTGTTGATTGTTTCAGTATCTAGTTCATGTGTTTCTGTGTTGGCCGGGGTGGTTCTCAATCAGAGGCAACGAGAATCAGCTGTTGCTTGTTGTCTCTGATTGGGAACCATATTTGGCAGCCTTGTGTTCACTTGTTATTAATAATAATAATAATAATATGCCATTTAGCAGACGCTTTTATCCAAAGCGACTTACAGTCATGCGTGCATACATTTTTGTGTATGGGTGGTCCCGGGGATCGAACCCACTACCTTGGCGTTACAAGCGCCGTGCTCTACCAGCTGAGCTACAGAGGACCATTCGTGGGATCTTGTTCCGTGTAGGTTTGTGTTTGTAACCGAGGACTTCACGTTTCGTTTTGTTGTTTTGTTCGTGTGGTGAATTAAATAATAAAAGATGTTCGCATTCCACGCTGCTCATTGGTCCACTCCTTTCAACGATCGTGACAGGAGCATCTGTCCATAGGACCACTTTAAGCCGTACACTCCACAGAGCTGGGCTTTACGGAAGAGTGGCCAGAAAAAAAGCCATTGCTTAAAGAAAGAAATAAGCAAACACGTTTGGTGTTTGCCAAAAGGCATGTGGGAGACTCCCCAAACATATGAAAGAAGGTACTCTGGTCAGATGAGACTAAAATTGAGCTTTTTGGCCATCAAGGAAAAGGCTATGTCTGGCGCAAACCCAACACCTCTCATCACCCCGAGAACACCATCCCCACAGTGAAGCATGGTGGTGGCAGCATCATGCTGTGGGGATGTTTTTCATCGGCAGGGACTGGTCAGAATAGTTATGCACGCTCAAGTTTTCTGTTTTTTTTGTCTTATTTCTTGTTTGTTTCACAATAAAACATATTTTGCATCGTCAAAGTGGTAGGCATGTTGTGTAAATCAAATGATACAAACCCCACAAAAAATCCATTTTCATTCCAGGTTGTAAGGCAACAAAATAGGAAAAATGCCAAGGGGGGTGAATACTTTCACAAGCCACTTCAATTCACATACAGACAATAATGAATCATCATTTCATTTTACTTTTCATTTTTAACACTGCAGTTCTGTCATAGTTCTAGCAACGCTCAAGTCTTTCTGCCCACCCTCTCCTCCTCAGTGTCCCTAATTCTGAGTTGTTGTCAGCAAAACCCCTTCTCTCCTCAAGGTTCCGTTTATAAACCTCGCTGACTCACCCCAAATCCATCCTTCAGTGGCCTAACCTGAGTTTGTAGGCCACAACCCCTCCGTCCTCAGGTGGCCTCACTGAAGTCTCTGTCTGACACACCATCTTCACTCTCAGGTGGCCCAACCTGAAGCTCGTCGCCACACCCCTCTCTCTCATGTGGCTCAACTAGTCTTGTCTGCCACAGACTTTCTCCTCAGGTGGCTTCAAACCTGAAGCCTCTGTCTCACACCCTCTCTCTCTCAAGGCTTCAACCTGAAGCCTGTCTGCCACACCCCTCTCCTCCTCAGGTGGCTCAACCTGAAGTCTCTGTCTGCCACACCCCTCTCTCCTCCTCAGGTGGCCTCAACCTGAAGTCTCTGTCTGCCCCACCCCCTCTCTCCTCAGGTGGCCTCAACTGAAGCCCTGTCGCCACACCCCTCTCTCCTCAGGTGGCTTCAACCCTGAAGTCTCTGTCTGCCACACCCCCTCTCTCCTCAGGTGGCCTCAACCTGAAGTCCTCTGTCTGCCACACCCCTCTCTCCTCAGGTGGCTTCAACCTGAAGTCTCTGTCTGCCACACCCCTCTCTCCTCAGGTGGCTTCAACCTGAAGCCTCTGTCTGCCACACCCCTCTCTCCTCAGGTGGCTTCAACCTGAAGTCCTCTGTCTGCCACACCCCTCTCTCCTCAGGTGGCTTCAACCTGAAGTCTCTGTCTGCCTCACCCCTCTCTCCTCCTCAGGTGGCCTCAACCTGAAGCCTCTGTCTGCCACACCCCTCTCTCCTCCTCAGGTTCCTTTAACCTAAAGCCTCTGTCTGCCACACCCCTCTCTCCTCCTCAGGTTCCTTTAACCTAAAGCCTCTGTCTGCCACACCCCTCTCTCCTCCTCAGGTGGCCTCAACCTGAAGCCTCTGTCTGCCTCACCCCTCTCTCCTCCTCAGGTTCCTTTAACCTAAAGCCTCTGTCTGCCTCACCCCTCTCTCCTCCTCAGGTTCCTTTAACCTAAAGCCTCTGTCTGCCTCACCCCTCTCTCCTCCTCAGGTGGCCTCAACCTAAAGCCCCTGTCTGCCTCACCCCTCTCTCCTCCTCAGGTGGCCTCAACCTAAAGCCTCTGTCTGCCTCACCCCTCTCTCCTCCTCAGGTTCCTTTAACCTAAAGCCTCTGTCTGCCTCACCCCTCTCTCCTCCTCAGGTTCCTTTAACCTAAAGCCTCTGTCTGCCACACCCCTCTCTCCTCCTCAGGTTCCTTTAACCTGAAGCCTCTGTCTGCCTCACCCCTCTCTCCTCCTCAGGTTCCTTTAACCTGAAGCCTCTGTCTGCCACACCCCTCTCTCCTCAGGTTCCTTTAACCTAAAGCCTCTGTCTGCCACACCCCTCTCTCCTCCTCAGGTTCCTTTAACCTAAGCCTCTGTCTGCCCACACCCCTCTCTCCTCCTCAGGTTCCTTTAACCTGAAGCCTCTGTCTGCCTCACCCCTCTCTCCTCCTCAGGTTCCTTTAACCTGAAGCCTCTGTCTGCCTCACCCCTCTCTCCTCCTCAGGTTCCTTTAACCTAAAGCCTCTGTCTGCCACACCCCTCTCTCCTCCTCAGGTTCCTTTAACCTAAAGCCTCTGTCTGCCACACCCCTCTCTCCTCCTCAGGTTCCTTTAACCTGAAGCCTCTGTCTGCCACACCCCTCTCTCCTCCTCAGGTGGCCTCAACCTGAAGCCTCTGTCTGCCTCACCCCTCTCTCCTCCTCAGGTTCCTTTAACCTAAAGCCTCTGTCTGCCTCACCCCTCTCTCCTCCTCAGGTGGACATAGGCTTGTTACCGCCAGCTACAGATCAGCTCTGAGCTTAACCCCTGACCTATAACCCCTGACCTCTAACACAGTCTTACCGGACATGAAACCTGATGCAATGGTGGAGTTGATGGGCGACTTCCTCTCACTGACCTTCGCCAGAAAGGAGAAGAGGAGACCA
>LR778257.1:40218339-40222874 GCA_902810595.1 Coregonus sp. 'balchen'
GTAGTGTTCCATTTGGGACATGGCCATATTCGTCCCTTGGGGAACATACAGACTACAGAAAGAGTGCTGACAGATACAGTGGGGAAAAAAAGTATTTAGTCAGCCACCAATTGTGTAAGTTCTCCCACTTAAAAAGATGAGAGAGGCCTGTAATTTTCATCATAGGTACACGTCAACTATGACAGACAAATTGAGAAAAAAAAATCCAGAAAATCACATTGTAGGATTTTTAATGAATTTATTTGCAAATTATGGTGGAAAATAAGTATTTGGTCACCTACAAACAAGCAAGATTTCTGGCTCTCACAGACCTGTAACTTCTTCTTTAAGAGGCTCCTCTGTCCTCCACTCGTTACCTGTATTAATGACACCTGTTTGAACTTGTTATCAGTATAAAAGACACCTGTCCACAACCTCAAACAGTCACACTCCAAACTCCACTATGGCCAAGACCAAAGAGCTGTCAAAGGACACCAGAAACAAAATTGTAGACCTGCACCAGGCTGGGAAGACTGAATCTGCAATAGGTAAGCAGCTTGGTTTGAAGAAATCAACTGTGGGAGCAATTATTTGGAAATGGAAGACATACAAGACCACTGATAATCTCCCTCGATCTGGGGCTCCATGCAAGATCTCACCCCGTGGGGTCAAAATGATCACAAGAACGGTGAGCAAAAATCCCAGAACCACACGGGGGGGACCTAGTGAATGACCTGCAGAGAGCTGGGACCAAAGTAACAAAGCCTACCATCAGTAACACACTACGCCGCCAGGGACTCAAATCCTGCAGTGAAAGACGTGTCCCCCTGCTTAAGCCAGTACATGTCCAAGCCCGTCTGAAGTTTGCTAGAGTGCATTTGGATGATCCAGAAGAGGATTGGGAGAATGTCATATGGTCAGATGAAACCAAAATAGAACTTTTTGGTAAAAACTCAACTCGTCGTGTTTGGAGGACAAAGAATGCTGAGTTGCATCCAAAGAACACCATACCTACTGTGAAGCATGGGGGTGGAAACATCATGCTTTGGGGCTTTTTTTCTGCAAAGGGACCAGGACGACTGATCCGTGTAAAGGAAAGAATGAATGGGGCCATGTATCGTGAGATTTTGAGTGAAAACCTCCTTCCATCAGCAAGGGCATTGAAGATGAAACGTGGCTGGGTCTTTCAGCATGACAATGATCCCAAACACACCGCCCGGGGCAACGAAGGAGTGGCTTCGTAAGAAGCATTTCAAGGTCCTGGAGTGGCCTAGCCAGTCTCCAGATCTCAACCCCATAGAAAATCTTTGGAGGGAGTTGAAAGTCCGTGTTGCCCAGCGACAGTCCCAAAACATCACTGCTCTAGAGGAGATCTGCATGGAGGAATGGGCCAAAATACCAGCAACAGTGTGTGAAAACCTTGTGAAGACTTACAGAAAACGTTTGACCTGTGTCATTGCCAACAAAGGGTATATAACAAAGTATTGAGAAACTTTTGTTATTGACCAAATACTTATTTTCCACCATAATTAGCAAATAAATTCATAAAAAATCCTACAATGTGATTTTCTGGATTTTTTTTCTCATTTTGTCTGTCATAGTTGACGTGTACCTATGATGAAAATTACAGGCCTCTCTCATCTTTTTAAGTGGGAGAACTTGTACAATTGGTGGCTGACTAAATACTTTTTTTCCCCACTGTAGGGTTAATCTGTTTTACAGTGTGATCCTATTGTAACCTTAGTGCTGTGGACTATGACTTCAGTAATGTTCTGGGAGGTGGATCCTGTTCCGCTGGGCAGGTACGTGTAGCTGCAGTCCACCGAATCGGTGTGTCGAAAGGAGTGGGTGTATGGAAAGCGAATCAGCCAATTGGGCAGATTTGTTGCCACTCAAGACCGTTTTTGCGTGGCTGATTGGGCTGCACTACGAGTCGATGGTAAGCCATGACCAGTGCTCCGGTGTTGTACCTGCCGAAATGAAGTGCTTCCTACTGGGTAACGTTATAATGGTCTGTCGCCGGCGAGAGCTAAATGGGATTTTTTTTTTTCTCTCACGATTTTATTTCAAGAAATAACTAATATTGATAATCATCTAGATGTCACCTTGATACATACAGTCTACTACTCGATGGGGATGGTATGAAGGGCAACACCGGGACACAGTGCCCTTCGCTCCCGCTTGACAAGCACTACTGCCTGGTAACGGCGTGGTAAGTAGCTACCTAGTATCCCATATCAGGCTGACAGTCACAGCACACACATACAAGACATGATGCAACAGTACACACATCATCAATACTTTTAATAAAAAATAAACCGTTTTATAACTGAAAATGTACAATTATTTGTGCCAAACTAACAGTGAAATATGACTCAGACTTATCCTCTCGCTTAAAAACAGAAGTCCAAACTGTCGCGATATGGTAGCTCAATGTACGGTAGCTCAATATACGGTAGCTTAATATACGGTAGCTCAACGTACGGTAGCTCAATATACGGTAGCTCAACGTACGGTAGCTCAATATACGGTAGCTCAGCGTACGGTAGTTGTCTGGTAAGAAACAGAAGAAAAAAAACACAGCTCAATCAAAACCGTCCAACCCTATAGCAGAGAACTTTCCACACACCCACTCCTTTCCTTTCCACACACCCACTCCTTTCCTTTCCACACCCCCACTCCTTTCCTTTCGACACACCCACTCCTTTCCTTTCCACACACCCACTCCTTTGCATTCGACACACCCACTCCTTTCCTTTCGACACACCCACTCCTTTCCTTTCCTTTCCATACACCCACTCCTTTGCATTCGACACGTCCCCCTCCCCCACACTCCGGTCGCCATATTGGGATGCAGCTACCCCCTTCTCCTGGGGAACACTGATAGAGGGTGGGTGTTACAGGATAAGTCACCCCTTGCTCACTACGACCGCGTTCATTTTGGTTCCCAGACAAACGTGATCATGCCCTACTCCAATTTCTTCCAGAGCACCATTTAAGTGAGACGACCCCAGGGCAGGCAGCCCCTCTCCCCCTAGCAGACCTGGGTTCAAATACTATTCAAAATCGTTTCAAATACTTTATCTCTGCTTAGTTAAGCTTGTCTGGCGTGATGTAACCAATAGAATAATCACAACAGTGCAAACCCCACTCATCTGGCATGCTAGGCAGGCTAAGCAAATGCTAAAAGTATTTGTAAAGACTTCAAATAGTATTTGAAGCCAGGTCTGCTCTCCCCCTGCCTGCTGCTCCCAGCTAACCCCTCATATGGAGAGGGCCTGAGACCTGACATGCCTGCTGACATTTCTCTATAGATGATCTCTCTGGCTGGACACACGGGGAGCAGATAATGTCATAATGTCACATACAGGAACGATTAAGGGTTATCTAATATCCAATCTCACAGCAGTGACTACCAAAGAGAAGATACATACAGTCTCAATATTCAGTGTAAACCTTTAAGAAGCTCTGTAACATTCTTGACAGGTCCCAGATTGGTTAGGCCCAGCAGTCAGTCATGCAGATTATACAACACGAACACAAATGTCCTAGTACGTACTCACAAGATGTCAGAAAAGCCTCCTGGCTTGCTCCGTTTATAAATTCTCTGAAAACTTTCAATCCCAAAACGAATGTTTTCTGTATACTGGCGAATTATTTAATTTCCGAACAATTTATTTTAAAGCAACACAACTTTCTCCATGCATCTTCTATGTCTGTCTGTCTGTCTGTCTGTCTGTCTGTCTGTCTGTCTGACACGATAAATAGAAGGAGTGAGACCAGTTAGTGCTAGACCACCATTCAGAGGGAGAGTAACAACCCATTCAGATGACTGGACCACAAATAGAACGGTGACACATCACATGGCCGAGCAGCTGTGACGACAGAACACACCCCTCTCTCTCTCTCTCTCTCTTTTCTCTCTCTCTCTCTCTCTGTCTCTCTCTCTCTTTTCTCTCTCTCTTTCTCTCTCTCTCTCTCTTTTCTTTCTCTCTCTCTTTTCTCTCTCTCTTCTTTTCTCTCTCTCTCTCTCTCCTCTCTCTCTCGCTCTCTCTCTCTCTGCTCTCTCTCTCTCTCTCTCTCTCTCTCTCTCTCTCTCTCTCTCTGTCTCTCTCTCTCTGTCTCTCTCTCTCTCTCTCAAGCGAAATAGATAATAAACTATACAAACTTAACAGTAAACATTACACTCACAAAGGTTCCAAAAGAATAGAGACATTTCAAATGTCATATTATGTCTATATACAGTGTTGTAACGATGTGCAAATAGTTAAAGTACAAAAGGGAAATAAATAAACATAAATATGGGTTGTATTTAGAATGGTGTTTGTTCTTCACTGGTTGCCCTTTTCTTGTGGCAACAGGTCACAAATCTTGCTGCTGTGATGGCACACTGTGATATTTCACCCAATAGATATGGGAGTTTTTCCTAATTGGATTTGTTTTTGAATTCTTTGATGGTCTGTGTAATCTGGGGGAAATATGTGTCTCTAATATGGTCATACATTTGGCAGGAGGTTAGAGAGTAGTCAGCTCAGTGGCATGCCAGTCTTCTAGAC
>LR778257.1:40222974-40232974 GCA_902810595.1 Coregonus sp. 'balchen'
ACACTGAGTCACTGTCAGCTGCTCTGACACCTGATTGGCTCAGGCAGGTTTTTGTCAGCTGCTCTGGGGACCTGATTGGCTCAGGCAGGTCTGTGGTCAGCTGCTCTGAGACCTGATTGGCTCAGGCAGGTCTGTGTCAGCTGCTCTGAGACCTGATTGGCTCAGGCAGGTCTGTGCCCAGCTGCTCTGAGACCTGATTGGCTCAGGCAGGCTTGTGTCAGCTGCTCAGAGACATGATTGGCCAGGCAGGTCTGTGTCAGCTGCTCTGAGACATGATTGGCTCAGGCAGGTCTGTGTCAGCTGCTCTGAGACCTGATTGGCTCAGGCAGGTCTGTGTCAGCTGCTCTGAGACCTGATTGGCTCAGGCAGGTCTGTGTCAGCTGCTCTGAGACCTGATTGGCTCAGGCAGGTCTGTGTCAGCTGCTCTGAGACCTGATTGGCTCAGGCAGGTCTGTGTCAGCTGCTCTGACACCTGATTGGTTCAGGCAGGTATGTGTCAGCTGCTCTGAGCCCTGATTTGTCCAGGTAGGTCTGTGTCAGCTGCTCTGAGACCTGATTGGCTCAGGCAGGTCTGTGTCAGCTGCTCTGAGACCTGATTGGCTCAGGCAGGTATGTGTCAGCTGCTCTGACACCTGATTGGTTCAGGCAGGTCTGTGTCAGCTGCTCTGAGACCTGATTAGTTCAGGCAGGTCTGTGTCAGGTGCTCTGAGACCTGATTGGTTCAGGTAAATCTGGCATGAGCCCTGATTGGTCCAGGTAGGTCTGTGTTAGCTGCTCTGACACCTGATTGGTTCAGGCAGGTCTGTGTCACAGGAAGGCCAAGAAGATCACCAAACTAGTGAGTAGAGTGATTTACAGGAAGACAACTCTAAACTAGACAGTGGAGTGATTTACAGGAAGACAACTAACTCTAAACTAGACAGTGGAGTGATTTACAGTAAGACAACTCTAAACTAGACAGTAGAGTGATTTACAGGAAGAAAACTAGATAGTGGAGTGATTTACAGTAAGACAACTATAAACGAGATAGTGGAGTGATTTACAGGAAGACAACTAAACTAGACAATGGAAGGATTTACAGTAAGACAACTAACTCTAAACTAAGTGGAGTGATTTACAGTAAAACAACTATAAACTAGACAGTTAAGTGATTTACAGGAAGACAACTATAAACTAGAAAGTGGATTGATTTTCAGGAAGACAACTCTACACAAGACAGTGGAGTGATTTACAGGAAGACAACTAACTCTAAACTAGACAGTAGACTGATTTACAGGAAGCCAACTATAAACTAGACAGTGGAGTTATTTACAGTAAGACAACTATGAACAAGACAGAAGAGAGATTTATAGGAAGACAACTATAAACTAGAGAGTAAAATAATTTACAGGAAGACAACTCAAAACTAGACAGCAGAGTGATTTACAGGAAGACAACTAACTCTAAACTAGACAGTGGAGTTAATTACAGGAAGCCAAATATAAACTAGAAAATTGAGTGATTTACAGTAAGAGAACTATAAACTAGACAGTAGAGTGATTTACAGGAAGGCAACTCTAAACTAGATAGCAGAGTGATTTACAGTAAAACAACTCTAAACTAGACAGTGGAGTGATTTACAGGAAGACAACTCTAAACTAGACAGTCAATTGATTTACAGGAAGACAACTAACTCTAAACTAGACAGTGGAGTGATTTACAGTAAGACAGCGCTAAACTCGACAGTAGAGTGATTTACAGGAAGACAACTCTAAGCTAGACAGCGGAGTGAATTACAGGAAGCCAACTATAAACTAGAAAATTGAGTGATTTACAGTAAGACAACTATAAACTAGACAGTAGAGTGATTTACAGGAAGACACTATAAACTAGAGAGTATAATGATTTACAGGAAGACAATTCTAAACTAGACAGTGGAAAGATTTACAGAAAGACAACTCTAAACTAGACAGTGGAGTGAATTACAGGAAGCCAACAATAAACTAGACAGTGGAGTTATTTACAGGAAGACACTATAAACTAGAGAGTATAATGATTTACAGGAAGACAATTCTAAACTAGACAGTGGAAAGATTTACAGAAAGACAACTCTAAACTAGACAGTGGAGTGAATTACAGGAAGCCAACAATAAACTAGACAGTGGAGTTATTTACAGGAAGACAACTCTAAACTAGATAGTGGAGTGATTTACAGGAAGAAAACTAACTCTAAAATAGACAGTGGAGTGATTTACAGTAAGACAACACTAAACTTGACAGTAGAGTGATTTACAGGAAGACAACTCTAAAGTAGATAGCAGAGTGATTTACAGGATCAGAGAGCTGTGGAAGACAACAGATGGAGGCTGTCCAAAGCCTCCCACCCCTCATCCTCTCCTGCCACCTCGTCCTCTCTCCCCCCCACCGCACAAACTTGTCCAACGTCTCCCAGCCCTCTCTCCTCCCCCTCCTCTCAACCTCGTCCCCCCCCCCCCCCCTCTGCCACCTGGCCAGCAGGCTAATGTTATTCTAGCACCTGGCCAGACCGTCGCAGCCCATCATCAAAGTTGTTCTCCGGAGGGCACTGAGTCGGAATCTCTACCGAGACGTCACTAATGATAGAGAGGTGGAAGATACATGTTCTCACCTAGTGACAGGAGGAGAACAGGCCGGGATTACCAACAGGTGTTCACAGCGCCCTCGTAGGACCATTAGTGTTGCGTCCCAAATGGCACCCTGTTCCCTACATAGTGCACTTAATCCTCTACATGAGGAACGCCTACAAGTAACTGCCAAAATAAAGGAAACACCAACATAAAGCGTCTAATAGGGCGTTGGTTGGGCCACCACGAGCCAGAACAGCTTCAATGCACCTCGGCGTTGATTCTACAAGTGGTCTGGAACTCTATTGGAGGGATGAGACACCATTCTTCCACGATAAATTCCATCATTTGGTGTTTTGTTGATGGTGGTGGAAAACGCTTTCTCAGGCGCCGCTCCAGAATCTCCCATAAGTGTTCAGTTGGGTTGAGATCTGGTGACTGAGATGGTCATATGGTCATATGGTTCACATCGTTTTCATGCTCATCAAACCATTCACTGACCACTCGTGCCCTGTGGATGGGGGGCATTGTCATCCCATGGGGGCATAGACATGGTAGCCAAAATAATGGCCAAAATATTGGCGTGCCCAGCTGTTTTATACATGACCCTAAGCATGATGGGATGTTAATCGATAATTAACCCAGGAACTACACCTGTGTGGAAGCACCTGCTTCCAATATACTTTGTATCCCTCGTTTACTAAAGTGTTTCCATTATTTTGGTACTTACCTGTATATTTCACTGACTCCCCTCGGCAGCCGTTTGTAACAGTCCTGTAATTTCGTATTTCTGTCAAAATATTTCCTCCAGGATGGCAGTAAGACTAGGTAATCATTCACCGATAAAGATTAATCAGCGTGCTATTAGTCTTTTTGTTCTATCTATGGGGACTACAGGTTCTGGGCGTGCAGACCCTAGGCAGTGGGCCAGACTCCCTGATGTTCTGTAGATACATGAAGACAACAGGAAGACAGACCCTAGGCAGTAGGCCAGACTCCCTGATGTTCTGTAGATACAGGAAGACAACAGGAAGACAGACCCTAGGCAGTAGGCCAGACTCCCTGATGTTCTGTAGATACATGAAGACAACAGGAAGACAGACTTTTGTCAGTGGGCCAGACTCCCTGATGGCAGTGTTGTAAAGTACTTTTGAAAAAATACTTTAAAGTACTACTTAAGTAGGGGGACCTTGCGAGCAGGGGGACCTTGCGGGCGCTGCAGGATTACAGTCCTTCACGGCGTAGTGTGTTACCAATTGTTTTCTTGGTGACTATGGTCCCAGCTGCCTTGAGATCATTGACAAGATCCTCCCGTGTAGTTCTGGGCTGATTCCTCACCGTTCTCATGATCATTGCAACTCCACGAGGTGAGATCTTGCATGGAGCCCCAGGCCGAGGGAGATTGACAGTACATTTGTGTTTCTTCCATTTGCGAATAATCGCACCAACTGTTGTCACCTTCTCACCAAGCTGCTTGACGATGGTCTTGTAGCCCATTCCAGCCTTGTGTAGGTCTACAATCTTGTCCCTGACATCCTTTGAGAGCTCTTTGGTCTTGGCCATGGTGGAGAGTTTGGAATCTGATTGATTGCTTCTGTGGACAGGTGTCTTTTATACAGGTAACGAACTGAGATTAGGAGCACTCCCTTTAAGAGTGTGCTCCTAATCTCAGCTCGATACCTGTATAAAAGACACCTGGGAGCCAGAAATCTTTCTGATTGAGAGGGTTTTCAAATACTTATTTCCCTCATTAAAATGCAAATCAATTTATAACATTGTTGACATGCGTTTTTCTGGATTTTTTTGTTGTTATTCTGTCTCTCACTGTTCAAATAAACCTACCATTAAAATTATAGACTGATAATTTCTTCAGTGGGCAAACGTACAAAATCAGCAGGGGATCAAATACTTTTTTTCCCTCACTGTATATATATATATTTATATATATATATTTTTTAACTTTTACTTTTACTTCACTACATTCCTAAAGAAAATAATGTAATTTTTACTCCTACATCTCATTCCAAAATCATGGGCATTAATATGGAGTTGGTCCCCCCTTTGCTGCTATAACAGCCTCCACTCTTATGGGAAGGCTTTCCACTAGATGTTGGAACATTGCTGCGGGGACTTGCTTCCATTCAGCCACAAGAGCATTAGTGAGGTCGGGCACTGATGTTAGGCGATTAGGCCTGGCTCACAGTCGGCATTCCAATTCATCCCAAAGGTGTTCGATGGGGTTGAGGTCAGGGCTCTGCGCAGGCCTGTCAAGTTCTTCCACACCGATCTCGACAAACCATTTCTGTATGGACCTCGCTTTGTGCACGGGGGCATTGTCATGCTGAAACAGGAAAGGGCCTTCCCCAAACTGTTGCCACAAAGTTGGAAGCACAGAATCGTCTAGAATGTCATTGTATGCTGTAGCGTTAAGATTTCCTTTCATTGGAACTAAGGGGCCTAGCCCGAACCATGAAAAACAGCCCTTTTAGCAGGACAGGAAAATGGTCAAATTCACACACTTATCAAGAGAACATCCTTGGTCATCCCTACTGCCTCTGATCTGGAGGACTCACTAAACACAAATGCTTCGTTTGTAAAATAAAAATTGTGTAGTCTGGTTTGCTTAAGATAAGTCATTTTTAATTATTTATACTTTTACTTTTGATACTTAAGTATATTTTAGCAATTTTATTTGCTTTTGATACTTAAGTATATTTAAAACCAAATACTTTAGACGTTTACTCAAGTAGTATTATGCTGGGTGACTTTAACTTTAACTTGAGTGATTTTCTATTAAAGTATCTTTACTTTTACTCAAGTAGCCTATGACAACTGCTTCTGACTGATAGTCTTTATATACAGTAAGACAACAGTATAATATCACACAGCAGTCATCGAGGGGATTCAAACCGGACCACCATAAAGCCATATCCAGAAAATACAGCCGAACTGCAGCAAAATGAGGAGTTAAGGTTTGTAAAGGTTTTAATGCTTGACTGATTGATTAATTGATTGATTACGTTGATCTCCCATACAGAATCTAGAGGGATAGAGAACTTTGTGATGTCAGTTCAAGGAAGAAGAGAGAAGAGAGAGGAGGGAAGTGTGGAAGCTGCCACCACGCGATATGGTCTGTCTGCTGGATCTGAGACAGCATACGCATTGACTAAGACTCTCTCTCTCTCTCTTTATCCCACACTCTCTCTATCCCTAATTCCCCTCACTCTGTCCTCTTTCCCCACATCCATCTCTGGGCTGAGAGTGCGTAGAGTCTCTCTCTCTGACACCAGGCATCCCATCCCATCTCTCTCTCTCTCTCTCTCTCTCTCTCTTCTCTCTCTCTCTCGCTCTCTCTCTCTCTCTCTCTCTCTCTATCTCTCTCTTCTCTATCTCTCTCTCACACACACACACAAACCAATAAGTCAGTTTCCAGCCCAGTAACTTTATCCCTAGCAGGCACTGTCCCTTCCCTCCTCAACAACAGTCAAGAGGAGTGAAACAGGGAAGACAGAGCTCTCATGTTTATCACAGCTGGTTGTTTGAATAACTATCCATGATTTAAACACATCCTTTATTACTATCTATCTATCCAATTTCTCCCCTGATATTTGTGACATCATGTTGAAGAGAAAAGAAATCCTAAACCCCAGTGATCAGGACCATGAATACATGAAACTGAACCATGTCTCTGGACTGAAATATGTTGTTTTAAAGACTATGGTTCCTCTGGACTCTGGTTCTAGTACTGTCTTTGAATCCAAATGTTGTAAAATCTGATCTAGACTTAATGTACATAAATGTAAGAAGTCTCCATCCGAAACTTAATTAAAAAAAATATATATATTTGGATAAGAACCGCAAACTCAGATGTGTTGATGCTTTCTGAAACCTGGCTCAAAAACTCTATCACTGACAAAGACATTGATGTTTATCGTTCAGATTTTAAGAAGGTCATACGAAGGATCATTTTGCTATTTGATTTAGAATTTTAAGACCCCTTGACGTATGAACAAAAAATAAATATATCAAAAGTTTTAGAAGTTTGGACACACCTACTCATTCAAGGGTTTTTCTTTATTTTTACTATTTCTACATTGTAGAATAATAGTGAAGACATCAAAACTATGAAATAACACATATGGAATCATGTAGTAACCAAAAAAGTGTTAAACAAATACATTTTTATTTTATATTTGAGATTATTCAAATAGCCACCATTTGCCTTGATGACAGCTTTGCACACTCTTGAACTAGTAAAAGGGCGGCAGGTAGCTTAGTGGTTAAGAGCGTTGTGCCAGTAACCGAAAGGTCGCTGGTTCTAATCCCCGAGCCAACTAGGTGAAAAATCTGTCGATGTGCCTTTGCGCAAGGCACTTAACCCTAATTGCTCCTGTAAGTTGCTCTGGATAAGAGCGTCTGCTAAATGACTACAAATGTAAAAATGTAAAAGGATTTTGTCAGACAGCTCTGCGGCTATCCTAGCTAAATAAGATGACTAAAGACAGTACAGTACGGGGAGCACAGAGATAACGTTGTCTGTGTCAAGCCCTGACTCAGGGGACTTGTATATGTTGAGTCAGGGTGTGTATATTCTATGTGGTGTTATTCTAGTATGTGTATATCTATGTTGGCCGGTGTGGTTCCCAATCAGAGGCAGCTGTCCCTCGTTGTCTCTGATTGGGGATCATACTTAGGCAGCCTATTGGCACTAGTGTGTTGTGGGATCTTGTTCCGTGTATAGGTTTGTTGTGTGTTAAACCTTAGGACTTCACGTTTCGTTAGTTTATTGTTTTGTTTAGTGTGTTTATTCTGTTTAATAAACATGTACGCATTTCACGCTGCGCCTTGGTCTGACCCGTCCTTGAACGAACGTGACAGTCTGGCTGTTTGGCTGCTACTGCCTGAGCAGAGATGAGATGATTACTCTAAGGAATGAAAAATAATTGTCATCAAATATATACTAAGTAATATACACAACTGAAATATTGTATTATTTCATAGTAATTTCCTATTTTTCTATTGATGTCTACCCAATGTGGACCTGGCAGAGACAATGGAATATTTATAATGTTTTGGCAATTGAATGTTCATTATTTCTGGCTTTGGAATTTCCATTAAAAAGCTCAAAAATAATTTATATGTCATTATTTCATAATGCATTTAATGTAAAATAAATATAATAATTGAAACCAAAATCGGAAAAACCGTGATTATAAAAAAAAAAATTGAACCGAAACCAAAGCTACCTAGAGAAGCACTAATCTCTCAGCACTACGTTATACAGTGGGGAAAAAAGTATTTAGTCAGCCACCAATTGTGCAAGTTCTCCCACTTAAAAAGATGAGAGAGGCCTGTAATTTTCATCATAGGTACACGTCAACTATGACAGACAAAATGAGATTTTTTTTCTCCAGAAAATCACATTGTAGGATTTTTAATGAATTTATTTGCATGCAAATTATGGAGGAAAATAAGTATTTGGTCAATAACAAAAGTTTCTCAATAGTTTGTTATATACCCTTTGTTGGCAATGATACAGGTCAAATGTTTTCTGTAAGTCTTCACAAGGTTTTCACACACTGTTGCTGGTATTTTGGCCCATTCCTCCATGCAGAGCTCCTCTAGAGCAGTGATGTTTTGGGGCTGTCGCTGGGCAACACGGACTTTCAACTCCCTCCAAAGATTTTCTATGGGGTTGAGATCTGGAGACTGTCTAGGCCACTCCAGGACCTTGAAATGCTTCTTACGAAGCCACTCCTTTGTTGCCCGGGCGGTGTGTTTGGGATCATTGTCATGCTGAAAGACCCAGCCACGTTTCATCTTCAATGCCCTTGCTGATGGAAGGAGGTTTTCACTCAAAATCTCATGATACATGGCCCCATTCATTCTTTCCTTTACACGGATCAGTCGTCCTGGTCCCTTTGCAGAAAAACAGCCCCAAAGCATGATGTTTCCACCCCCATGCTTCACAGTAGGTATGGTGTTCTTTGGATGCAACTCAGCATTCTTTGTCCTCCAAACACGACAAGTTCAGTTTTTACCAAAAAGTTCTATTTTGGTTTCATCTGACCATATGACATTCTCCCAATCCTCTTCTGGATCATCCAAATGCACTCTAGCAAACTCCAGACAGGCCTGGACATGTACTGGCTTAAGCAGGGGGACACGTCTGCACTGCAGGATTTGAGTCCCTAGCGGCGTAGTGTGTTACTGATGGTAGGCTTTGTTACTTTGGTCCCAGCTCTCTGCAGGTCATTCACTAGGTCCCCCCGTGTGGTTCTGGGATTTTTTGCTCACCGTTCTTGTGATCATTTTGACCCCACGGGGTGAGATCTTGCGTGGAGCCCCAGATCGAGGGAGATTATCAGTGGTCTTGTATGTCTTCCATTTCCTAATAATTGCTCCCACAGTTGATTTCTTCAAACCAAGCTGCTTACCTATTGCAGATTCAGTCTTCCCAGCCTGGTGCAGGTCTACAATTTTGTTTCTGGTGTCCTTTGACAGCTCTTTGGTCTTGGCCATAGTGGAGTTTGGAGTGTGACTGTTTGAGGTTGTGGACAGGTGTCTTTTATACTGATAACAAGTTCAAACAGGTGCCATTAATACAGGTAACGAGTGGAGGACAGAGGAGCCTCTTAAAGAAGAAGTTACAGGTTTGTGAGTGCCAGAAATCTTGCTTGTTTGTAGGTGACCAAATACTTATTTTCCACCATAATTTGCAAATAAATTCATAAAAAATCCTACAATGTGATTTTCTGGAATTTGTTTTCTCAATTTGTCTGTAATAGTTGACGTGTACCTATGATGAAAATTACAGGCCTCTCTCATCTTTTTAAGTGGGAGAACTTGCACAATTGGTGGCTGACTAAATACTTTTTTCCCCCACTGTATATGTTCTCGGCGACCATTCTGACTTCTGTTACCAAACCCAAACTATGTATAAATATCTGGCTTTGAATATAAATCTCTGTACATCCTTAAACCTGGTTGGCTCCTGTTGTTCTAGACCCCCATCTGCTATTGGCTCTCTGGATTCTATTTTAGAATTATTATCACAGAATGTCAAATCTGAATTTGTGCTTCTTAAAAAGATGCCATCCAACCCTGGAGTTTTCCCGGACTTAAAGTATTTAATTGCATCCGGAAGTTCCTCCTCTGTAATTTCACCTTCACATGAGTCTTTCTGTGTGGCTGTTAATTTGACATTATCAATAGAAAAAAAAATCTCTACAATTAGCTTCAGTTAGAGGAGATGGAGGCGACTGAAAAGAAAACATATGCTTAAAGTACCTTGTTTCTTCCTTCAAAATATCATTTGGTGAATTATGGGTGACTCCGTCAATTGTAACCAGTTTCATGAAGTTCTTTTTGGTAGCATTCCTATGTTGAAGATTAAAAAAGAAATTTGTGCATTTTTA
>LR778257.1:40237974-40242974 GCA_902810595.1 Coregonus sp. 'balchen'
CACACACACACACACAAACACACAAACACAAACACACAAACACACACACACGTCCTCAGGAATGAAATATCTCCTAGGAGCTCCAGTCTGAACACATCTTAACATTTCCCCTAAAATGCTGCTGTATCACTGCTAAGAACAAAAAGGTAACTCCCCAACCGCTCCGTTTTGGCTTTGGTTTGGCTTTCTGAGTACCTTTCCACGTATCTGTTGGCTACATTTTTGTATCGTGTTTATCTGGAACTTCAGGGGACGCTCTTAGAGATCATATCTCTTATAACAATACCCACAACAACAACAACAACAACGTAAACAAATAAAAATTATTCTGTTATTTCCTCTGGAGTTCAGGTGTAGTTTTCTGTAGTGGAATTACAGCAGGGATGAAAGGAGGACTTGTTCGATACAGCCTCTCTGATCATAGTCTTGGGGTGCACCCCCAAAACGGCACCCTTATAGGGCTCTGGTCAAAAGTAGTTCACCGTGTTGGGAATAGGGTGCCATTGGGCTCTGGTCAACAAAAGTGGTTCACTGTGTAGGGCGTAGGGTGCCATTGGGATGCACACTACGTCTAGCAGTGGCCACCAAGTCTTTTAATAAATCACCACATCTATATATTGCATTAGAGAGACAGCGATACGATGATAACTGTTATTGAGGCCAGAGATGTGGACCTGGTAGTGATGGTGTCTACTGGAGAGAACTGTTATTGAGAACAGAGCGGTGGACCTGGTAGTGATGGTGTCTAATATCTTTCCCCCACCTGATGTAAGCATTTCACGGTAAGGTCTACACCTGTTGTTTTCAGCGTATGTGACGAATAAAGTTTGATTTGGTTTGATTTGATTAGTGGTGGGGGTTGAAGGTGCTTTTTAGTAAAGGGGTTAAATGTTCATCAGGAAAACAAAGAGGCCCAAGGCACTCTTCATATAATTCAAATGCTTTTATTGTTACGACAGGTTAAATACATGTTAATCACATGCCTTAACGATAAAGGTATTTTAATTCTATGAAACTGATGATTATTTATATTTCTGCAACATGTGATTTCTGCGTCATGACAATTAATAAGACACGTTATTGAGCCTCTAGTCATGGGACAGTCTGCCAGCAACTCTATACTATATATCAACTCTATACTATATATCAACCCTATACTATATATCAACTCTATACTGTATATCAACTCTATACTATATATCAACTCCTATACTGGTATATCAACTCTATACTATATAGCAAACTCTATACTAATCAACTCGTATACTGATACAACTCTATACTATATCAACTCTATACTATATATCAACTCTTAACTATAATCAACTCTAACTATAATCAACTCAACTATATATCAACTCTATACTATATATCAAACTCTATACAAATATCAACTCTATACAATATCAACTCTAACTATAGATCAACTCTAACGATATATCAAATACTACATATAGATCAACTCTATACTATATACACCTATACGTATATAGCAACCTATACTATATATCAACTCTATACTATATATCAACTCTATACTAATATCAACTCTATACTATAATCAACCCTTACTATATCCAACTCTATACTATATATCAACTCTATACTATATATCAACTCTATACTATATCAACAACTCTATATTAACTGTTATCAACTCTATACTATATATCAACTCTATACTATATATCAACTCTATACTATATATCAACTCTATACTATATATCAACTCTATACTATATATCAACCCTATACTGTATATCAACTCTATACTATATATCAACTCTATACTATATATCACCTCTATACTATATATCAACCCTATATACATTAATATCAACTCTATACTATATACTCAACTCGTATCTCATATATCAACTCTATTACTGTATATCAACTCTATACTGTATATCAACTCTATACCGTATATCAACTGTATATCAACTCTATTGTATATCAACTGTATATACACTATATACTATATATATACTCTATACTGTACATCAACACCATTCTGTATATACACTTTATATAAACTCTATACTATATATCAACTCTATACATTAGTTTACAAACTCTATACTATATCGATCACTCTATGGGGCATAAATGGCATATTTTATTATCTCTAATCGGATCAATACTCTATTGTAAAGGATCAACACCATTCTGTATATACACTTTATATCAACTCTATACTGTACAAGCTATATACTGTATATCAACTGTATATCACCTCCATGTTTGACAAAATTATAGACTGATCGTCAAACATGGAGGTGGAAACATCATGCTTTGGGGGTGTTTTTCTGCTAAGGGGACAGGACAACTTCACTGCATCAAAGGGACGATGGACGGGGCCATGTACCGTCAAATCTTGGGTGAGAACCTCCTTCCCTCAGCCAGGGCATTGAAAATGGGTCGTGGATGGGTATTCCAGCATGACAATGATCCAAAACACACGGCCAAGGCAACAAAGGAGTGGCTCAAGAAGAAGCACATTAAGGTCCTGGAGTGGCCTAGCCAGTCTCCAGACCTTAATCCCATAGAAAATCTGTGGAGGGAGCTGAAGGTTCGAGTTGCCAAACGTCAGCCTCAAAACCTTAATAACTTGGAGAAGATCTGCAAAGAGGAGTGGGACAAAATCCCTCATGAGGTGTGTGCAAACCTGGTGGCCAACTACAAGAAATGTCTGACCTCTGTGTTTGCCAACAAGGGTTTTGCCCCCAAGTATTAAGTAATGTTTTGCAGAGGGGTCAAATACTTATTTCCCTCATTAAAATGCAAATCAATTTATAACATTTTTGACATGCGTTTTTCTGGATTTTTGTTTTGTTATTCTGTCTCTCACTGTTCAAATAAACCTACCATTAAAATTATAGACTGATCATGTCTTTGTCAGTGGGCAAATGTACAAAATGTGTTTGCGCACATGACTGTAAGTCGCTTTGGATAAAAGCGTCTGCTAAATGGCATATTATTATTATACTGTATAAAAACTCTATACTATATATCAACTCTATACTATATATCAACTCTATACTATATATCAACTCTATACTGTATATCAACTCTATACTGTATATCAGCTATTTACTTCCCAATGGTGGTGCTGAAGACAGAATTCTATTTGCAAAAGGCCGACAGGTAAAGAGAGCACTTCTTCTACAGGACATAACCCGTCCGTCCTGCTGCTCTCCTGGGTCTGACAGTGCGTCCCAAATGGCACCCTATTCCCTTTACAGTGCACTATATTTAACAAGAGCCCTATGGATCCTGGTCAAAAGTAGTGCACTAGGAAGGGAATATGGTGCCATTTGGGACACAATCTGAGTGTATATATCTGTATTCTCTTGCGAGCCAGGCCAGCACCATGTAGAGAGAGAGAGCGAGGGGGAGAGAGAGAGAGAGGAGAGAGAGGAGCGGAGAAGAGGAGAGAGAGAGAGGAGAGAGGAGAGAGGAGAGAGAGAGGGAGAAGAGAGAGGAGAGGGAGAGAGGAGAGAGAGGGCAGGAGAGAGAGAGAGGAGAGAGGACGAGAGAGAGGGAGAGGGAGAGGGAGAGTGCAGAGAGAGAGGGAGAGAGAGGAGAGAGAGAGAGAAAGAGAGAGAGAGAGAGAGCGAGTGGAGCCAGTATAATTATACTCACCTCCAGATACCCTTCCCCCAACCCTACGAGGTACTCCTCTGGAATATCCAAAACCTGAATAACTAAAGTATGTACATGCATAGCAACACTTCTAATACATTTCAGTAGAGACTTAACCAGAGTGACTTACTGTAGAGTGCATGCATTTTCATACTTGTTTATTTTTTTCACACTGGTCCCCCAGTGGGAATCGAACCCACAACCCATGCACCACGATCCACCAGCTGAGCCGTGTGGCTACCTGCAGCATATCCAGAGCATGGTGCGGCAGGACAGAGTTACAGAGGTCACTATTCATAATGCCACATCACCTGAAAAACACATGAAAGGCTGCTGTGATTCTAGCTGTTCTCTGAGGAGACGCCAGATGCAGGAGTGATCAGGCCGGGGACAAACACACACACACACACGCCTGTCTGAACCACTAACTGCCTGATAGCTACAGTAAACATCTGTCTGCGGTGATGAAAGCTTTGCTGCTAATTCCATTTGATCAAAGGTGAGCACATGATGAAACTCAAATGATGAGGCTGCAGCCAGTCCATAGATATTAGCTAGACGGATTAACCATTGTAGAGCAGAGGACAGGACTGAGCAGGAAACACTTTGGGAATAGCAGAGTTCTGGGTGGTTCATTGAAGACCTACTGTTAGCTGGGTGTAGAGAGAGCTCAGTAAAAAATAACTCAATAGGCCAGGTAAATTAACATCTGAACCTCCAAGTCAGTTCCACTGCCGATTCCCATTCTTCCCCTCTAATCGGGGACTGATTTAGACCTGGGACTCCAGGTGGATGGAATTAATTATCAGGTAGAACAGCAAACCAGCAGTAGTATGAAACTCCAGGCTCAGATATGAATTCCCCTGCTAAAGGCCTTGGAGGTTTTATAAAACTGAATAATGAGACCAGTATGAAAATAAAAAAAGAATAATGTATGCACTAACTGTAAGTCGCTCTGGATAAGAGCGTCTGGCTAAATGACGTAAATGTAAATGTAAAATACTTGAAAAAGTATCATCGATATCAATACGGCTATCATCGGTAAAGCACGGCTTCTGCAACGCCAGGATAGGGGGTTCGATTCCCTGGGCCACCTACACATAAAAAAAAAAACATTGTGCATGCATGGCTGGAAATTGCTTGGATGAAAGAGTCTGCTAAATGTACTGTATATCAACTAGAGTCTTATCGAAATCTGTGTCTGTCTCTCTGTGGTGCCAGTCTTTTAGAAACGCTCAGAGAAAAGTCACATTGGCACCTATAGAGATATCCATTTAAACACGGCTCCTAATCTGCGTCCCAAAATGGCACACTATTCCCTATATGGTGCACTACTTTTGAAAAGACCCTTATGG
>LR778257.1:40245474-40322444 GCA_902810595.1 Coregonus sp. 'balchen'
ATCAGAACAACAAAAGGAACTTTGGAATTTCGCCAGAAAACAAGCATGGGTAATCATCGGGTAGAATTGAGTTTGGCTGAAAAGATGATGGAACAGCAGCACAGTAACCTATTCATATGTCAATAACTTTTCTCCTCTTTAAATAGTAAAGTACGGAACAGCAGCACAGTAACTATTCATATGTCAATAACTTTTCCTCCTCTTTAAATAGGGACATAATAGGAATACAGTAGCTAGTTTCCATCCTTTTGGCGAAAGATTTTCATGCGAATATTCTAGAATAATTCTAAAGAAAATATGCACATACAGTTGAAGTCGTAAGTTTACATACACCTTAGGCAAATACATTTAAATTCAGTTTTTCACAATTCCTGACATTTAATCCTAGTAAAAATTGCCTGTCTTAGGTCAGTTAGGATCACCACTTTATTTTAAGAATGTGAAATGTCAGAATAATAGTAGAGAGAATGATTTATTTCAGCTTTTATTTCTTTCATCACATTCCCAGTGGGTCAGAAGTTTACATACACTCAATTAGTATTTGGTAGCATTGCCTTTAAATTGTTTAACTTGGGTCAAACGTTTCGGGTAGCCTTCCACAAGCTTCCCACAATAAGTTGGGTGAATTTTGGCCCATTCCTCCTGACAGAGCTGGTGTAACTGAGTCAGGTTTGTAGGCCTCCTTGCTCGCACACGCTTTTTCAGTTCTGCCCACAAATGTTCTATAGGATTGAGGTCAGGGCTTTGTGATGGCCACTCCAATACCTTGACTTTGTTGTCCTTAAGCCATTTTGCCACAATTTTGGAAGTATGCTTGGGGTCATTGTCCATTTGGAAGACCCATTTGCGACCAAGCTTTAACTTCCTGACTGATGTCTTGAGATGTTGCTTCAATATATCCACATAATGTTCCTTCCTCATGATGCCATCTATTTTGTGAAGTGCACCAGTCCCTCCTGCAGCAAAGCACCCCCACAGCATGATGCTGCCACCCCCATGCTTCATGGTTGGGATGGTGTTCTTCGGCTTGCAAGCCTTCCCCTTTTTCCTCCAAACAATTCTATTTTTGTTTCATCAGACCAGAGGATATTTCTCCAAAAAGTACGATATTTGTCCCCATGTGCATTTGCAAACCGTAGTCTGGCTTTTTTATGGCGGTTTTGGAGCAGTGGCTTCTTCCTTGCTGAGCGGCCTTTCAGGTTACGTCAATATAGGACTCGTTTTACTGTGGATATAGATACTTTTGTACATGTTTCCTCCAGCATCTTCACAAGGTCCTTTGCTGTTGTTCTGGGATTGATTTTCACTTTTCACACCAAAGTACATTCATCTCTAGGAGACAGAACGCGTCTCCTTCCTGAGCGGTATTTTATTTTAATTTTTTTTAACCTTTATTTAACTAGGCAAGTCAGTTAAGAACAAATTCTTATTTACAATGACGGCCTACACCGGCCAAACCCAGACGAGGCTGGGCCAATTGTGTGCCACCCTATGGGACTCCCAATCACGGCTGGTTGTGATACAGCCTGGAATCGAACCAGGGGGGTCTGTAGTGACGCCTCAAGCACTGAGATGCAGTGCCTTAGACCGCTGCGCCACTCGGGAGCCCACTCGGGAGCCCACTCGGGAGCCCACTCGGTATGACGGCTGTGTGGTCCCATGGTGTTTATACTTGCATAATATTTTTTGTACAGATGAACGTGGTACCTTCAGGGGTTTGGAAATTGCTCCCAAGGATGAACCGGACTTGTGGAGGTCTACAATTTTTTTTTTGAGGTCTTGGCTGATTTCTTTTGATTTTCCCATGATGTCAAGCAAAGAGGAACTGAGTTTGAAGGTAGTTTTTTAAATACATCCATAGGTACACCTTCAATTGACTCAAATTATGTCAATTATCCTATCAGAAGCTTCTAAAGCCATTACATCATTTTCTGGAATTTTCCAAGCTGTTTAAAGGCACAGTCAACTTAGTGTATGTAAACTTCTGACCCACTGGAATTATGCTACAGTGAATTATAAGTGAAATCATCTGTCTGTAAACAATTGTTGGAAAAATGACTTGTGTCATGCACAAAGTAGATGTCCTAACCGACTTGCCAAAACTATAGTTTGTTAACAAGAAATGTGTTGAGTTGTTGAAAAACGAGTTTTAATGACTCCAACCTAAGTGTATGTAAACTTCCGACTTCAACTGTAGTCTACATGATAAGATTATTATGGATATGAGCGAGAATTTTTGTATCTGTCAAACGGCAGCCGACCATCGGTCATCATGTCACCAGAATAAGACCCTCGATATTTATTGGAAAGGAGCATCAAGCTCATCACCGTGCACTTTCACCACCCTGTGAAGTTCATCATAACTTATTTCATCTGTAGCCTAATAAACTGCATAGTTTCCCAAGTGATAGCGGGAGGACCACACTCCAAATGTACTTCGATATGATGATTATTATATCAATATTTGTGCATAAAAGCGTTTCCACCGCCATTTCCCACATAATTAATTTTACAGACAAACACATAATTTTCCTGCAACATATCTCCATGCATCCCACTGCTGGCTTGCCACTGAAACTAAGCAGGGTTGGTCCTGGATGGGAGACCAGATGCTGCTGGAAGTGGTGTTGGAGGGCCAGTAGGTGGCACTCTTTCCTCTGGTCTAAAATAATGCCCCATGGCAGTGATTGGGGACATTGCCCTGTGTAGGGTGCCGTCTTTCGGATGGGATGTTAAATAGGTGTCCTGACTCTCTGTGGTCACTAAAAGATCCAATGGCACGTTTTGTTAGAGTAGGGGTGTCCTGTCTAAATTCCCATTCTGGCCCTCATACCATTATGGCCACCTAATCATCCCCAGCTTCCAATTGGCTCATTCATCTCCCCTCCTCTCCCCTGTAACTATTCCCCAGGTGTTCTCAGTCCCCTTACCTGGTTAAATAAATAAACATTTGTTGCCATTTATAAAATTACACCAACACTTCCTGTTTCCATCACAGCTTTCGTGAGTTTGTCTTTATACGATATGACTTTACTCCCATAAAAACTGTTGATGGAAATGTGGCTAGTGATACTGAGAAATGAGACTGGGATGAGAGTAACCAGTCATGCTGAATGCAAAGTTATGTCTCTTAATTGGGGGATTCAAAAGTCCCTTATTCCTCTTAATTGGGGCATTCAGAAGTCCCTTATTCCTCTTAATTGGGGCATTCAGAAGTCCCTTATTCCTCTTAATTGGGGGATTCAGAAGTCCCTTATTCCTCTTAATTGGGGGATTCAGAAGTCCCTTATTCATCTTAATTGGGGGATTCAGAAGTCCCTTATGTCTCTTAATTGGGCAATTTATAAGAACACATACAGTGGGGAAAAAAAATATTTAGTCAGCCACCAATTGTGCAAGTTCTCCCACTTAAAAAGATGAGAGAGGCCTGTAATTTTCATCATAGGTACACGTCAACTATGACAGACAAATGGAGAATTTTTTTCTCCAGAAATTCACATTGTAGGATTTTTAATGAATTTATTTGCAAATTATGGTGGAAAAAAGTATTTGGTCACCTACAAACAAGCAAGATTTCTGGCTCTCACAGACCTGTAACTTCTTCTTTAAGAGGCTCCTCTGTCCTCCACTTGTTACCTGTATTAATGGCACCTGTTTGAACTTGTTATCAGTATAAAAGACACCTGTCCACAACCTCAAACAGTCACACTCCAAACTCCACTATGGCCAAGACCAAAGAGCTGTCAAAGGACACCAGAAACAAAATTGTAGACCTGCACCAAGCTGGGAAGACTGAATCAGCAATAGATAAGCAGCTTGGTTTGAAGAAATCAACTGTGGGAGCAATTATTAGGAAATGGAAGACAAACAAGACCACTGATAATCTCCCTTGATCTGGGGCTCCACGCAAGTTCTCACCCCGTGGGGTCAAAATGATCACAAGAACGGTGAGCAAAAATCCCAGAACCACACGGGGGGACCTAGTGAATGATATGCAGAGAGCTGGGACCAAAGTAACAAAGCCTACCATCAGTAACACACTACGCCGCCAGGGACTCAAATCCTGCAGTGCCAGACGTGTCCCCCTGCTTAAGCCAGTACATGTCCAGGCCCGTCTGAAGTTTGCTAGAGTGCATTTGGATGATCCAGAAGAGGATTGGGAGAATGTAATATGGTCAGATGAAACCAAAATAGAACTTTTTGGTAAAAACTCAACTCGTCGTGTTTGGAGGACAAAGAATGCTGAGTTGCATCCAAAGAACACCATACCTACTGTGAAGCATGGGGGTGGAAACATCATGCTTTGAGGCTGTTTTTCTGCAAAGGGACCAGGACGACTGATCCGTGTAAAGGAAAGAATGAATGGGGCCATGTATCGTGAGATTTTGAGTGAAAACCTCCTTCCATCAGCAAGGGCATTGAAGATGAAACGTGGCTGGGTCTTTCAGCATGACAATGATCCCAAACACACCGCACGGGCAACGAAGGAGTGGCTTCGTAAGAAGCATTTCAAGGTCCTGGAGTGGACTAGCCAGTCTCCAGATCTCAACCCCATAGAAAATCTTTGGAGGGAGTTGAAGTCCGTGTTGCCCAGCGACAGCCCCAAAACATCACTGCTCTAGAGGAGATCTGTATGGAGGAATGGGCCAAAATACCAGCAACAGTGTGTGAAAACCTTGTGAAGACTTACAGAAAACGTTTGACCTGTGTCATTGCCAACAAAGGGTATATAACAAAGTATTGAGAAACTTTTGTTATTGACCAAATACTTATTTTCCACCATAATTTGCAAATAAATTCATAAAAAATCCTACAATGTGATTTTCTGGATTTTTCTTTCTCAATTTGTCTGTCATAGTTGACGTGTACCTATGATGAAAATTACAGGCCTCTCTCATCTTTTTAAGTGGGAGAACTTGCACAATTGGTGGCTGACTAAATACTTTTTTTCCCCACTGTAAATACAAGTTTGTTTGTAAAAAAATATGTGAGAAGATAATTCAACAGTCAATATAAACAATACACAGCAAATATGAGCTGCAGGTAAACACCATGATATACGGCTACAGGTTCAGCTATTGCTATAACAATGTAGAATCTGAGCTCAAAGTCATAATTTATTGACAGAAGAGATGTTGCTGAACATATAAGAGCCTCTGAAGAGACGCAAACTGTGATATAGGATCAAATATATAGAATATATAATCAAACTAAGGTATAGAATCAAGGACATAGATTCAAACTGAGATATATGATAAAAGCTATATGATATAGATTCAAACTGATATAGGATCAAGCATCAAGAATATGGGATATAGATTTCAAACTGAGATATAGGATCAAGTCTACAGGATATAGCATCAAACTTGGATATAGGTCAACAGATTAAATAAAAACCAACTGCAACCACAGCACAAATGCAACACAAAAGCAACATAGTGTTCTGTAAGAGCAGTGGTGAACCCCTACCCCAGACCCAACAACCAAAAGCAACATAGTGTTCTGTAAGAGCAGTGGTGAACCCCTACCCCAGACCCAACAACCTCCAACATTGTATCCTATCAACTACACAGTTACATGTTCTATACTTACAGGGCCGGTTTCCCGGACAAGATTATTTAAAAATTAAAGAAGCACTTTTAATTGAGAATGTCCGTAAAACATGCTTTGAGTCCATGAGTAGGCTCAATCCGTGTCTGGGAAACTGCCCATCACAGTTTAATGAGGAGTGTCTTCATTTTTCTCTCAAAAGGTCTGTCTCAACTCAATAGTGAAAATACATGATTCCATACATTGTTCCATACATACATTAAAGGCCCAGTGTAGTCAAAAGTTTGCTTTTCCTGTGTTCCTGTGTATATACAGTACCAGTCAAAAGTTTGGACACACCTACTCATTCAAGGGTTTTTCTTTATTTTTACTATTTTCTACATTGTAGAATAATGGTGAAGACATCAATACTATGAAATAACACATATGGAATCATGTAGTAACCAAAAAAGTGTTCAACAAATCGAAATATATTTTATATTTGAGATTCTTCAAATAGCCACCCTTTGCCTTGATGACAGCTTTGCACACTCTTGGCATTCTCTCAACCAGCTTCACCTGGAATGCTTTTCCAACAGTCTTGAAGCAGTTCCCACATATGCTGAGCACTTGTTGGCTGCTTTTCCTTCACTCTGCGGTCCGACTCATCCCAAACCATCTCAATTGGGTTGAGGTCGGGGGATTGTGGAGGCCAGGTCATCTGATGCAGCACTCCATCACTCTCCTTCTTGGTAAAACACCCCTTACACAGCCTGGAGGTGTGTTGGGTCATTGTCCTGTTGAAAAACAAATGATAGTCCCACTAAGACCAAACCAGATGGGATGGCGTTTCACTGCAGAATGCTGTGGTAGCCATGCTGGTTAAGTGTGCCTTGAATTCTAAATAAATCACAGACAGTGTCAATAGGCAAAGCACCCGCACACCATAACACCTCTTCCTCCATGCTTTACGGTGGGAAATACACATGCGGAGATCATCCGTTCACCCACATCGCGTCTCACAATTACACGGCGGTTGGAACCAAAAATCTCCAATTTGGACTCCAGACCAAAGGATACATTTCCACCAGTCTAATGTCGATTGCTCGTGTTTCTTGGCAAAAGCAAGTCTCTTCTTCTTATTGGTGTCCTTTAGTAGTGGTTTCTTTGCAGCAATTCGACCATGAAGGCCTGATTCACATAGTCTCCTCTGAACAGTTGATGTTGAGATGTGTCTGTTACTTGAACTCTGTGAAGCATTTATTTGGGCTGCAATTTCTGAGGCTGGTAACTCTAATGAACTTATCCTCTGCAGCAGAGGTAACTCTGGGTCTTCCATTCCTGTGGCGGTCCCCATGAGAGCCAGTTTCATCATAGTGCTTGATGGTTTTTGCGACTGCACATGAATAAACTTTAAAAGTTCTTGAAATGTTCCGTATTGACTGACCTTCATGTCTTAAAGTAATGATGGACTGTCGTTTTTCTTTGCTTGCTCTGAGAATAACATTGACGTATACAAGGACAGTTCATCAGGAGAAGCTAGGGATTGGTCCTCTATGACAGGAGATAGATGAAGCTAGGGATTGGTCCTCTATGACTATCTATCCTCTATGGGTATGTTGTTCCCACTGTGACTATTAAAACCTACCCAAACTAAAAACGGTGGTAGATGGCAGCATTAGCGCAAAACTGAAAAGCGCGAACCACCGCATTTAACTACGGCAAGGTGACTGGGAATATGGTTGAATACAAACAGTGTAGTTATTCCCTCCGTAAGGCAATCAAACAGGCAAAACGTCAGTACAGAGACAAAGTGGAGTCGCAATTCAACAGCTCAGACACGAGACGTATGTGGCAGGGTCTACAGACAATCACGGACTACAAAGGGAAAACCAGCCACATCGCGGACACCGACTGTGGGCTCTCGTCCTCCGTGGCCGACGTGAGTAAGACATTTAAGCGTGTTAACCCTCGCAAGGCTGACGGCATCCCTAGCCGCGTCCTCAGAGCATGCGCAGACCAGCTTGCTGGAGTGTTTATGGACATATTCAATCTCTCCCTATCCCAGTCTGCTGTCCCCACTTGCTTCAAGATGTCCACCATTGCTCCTGTACCCAAGAAAGCAAAGCAATTTGCGTACCACCCCAATAGATCCACAGACGATGCAATCGACATCGCACTGCACACTGCCCTATCCCATCTGGACAAGAGGAATACCTATGTAAGTATGCTGTTCATTGACTATAGCTCAGCCCTCAACACCATGGTACCCTCCAAGCTCATCATTAAGCTTGGGGCCCTGGTTCTGAACCCTGCCCTGTGCAACTGGGTCCTGGACTTCCTGGCGGGCAGCCCCCAGGTGGTGAAGGTAGGAAACAACACCTCCACTAAGCTGATCCTCCCTGTTCACCCAAGACTGCGTGGCCACGCACGCCTCCAACTCAATCATCAAGTTTGCAGACGACACAACAGTAGTAGGCTTGATCACCAACAATGACGAGACCGCCTACAGGGAGGAAGTGAGGGCACTGGTGGAGTGGTGCCAGGAAAATAACCTCTCCATCAACGTCAACAAAACAAAGGAGCTGATCGTGGACTTCAGGAGTCAGCAGAGGGAGCACGCCCCTATCCACATCGACGGGACAGCAATGGAGAAGGTGAAAAGCTTCAAGTTCCTTGGAGTACACATCTCTGATGATCTGAAATGGTCCACCCACACAGACAGTGTGGTGAAGAAGGTGCAACAGCACCTCTTCAACTTCAGGAGGCCGAAGAAATTCGACTTGGCCCCTAAGACTCTCACAAACTTTTACAGATGCACAATTGAAAGCATCCTGTCAGACTGTATCACCTCCTGGTACGGCAACTGCACCGCCCGCAACCGCAGGGCTCTCCAGAGGGTGGTGCGGTCTGCCCGACGCATTACCGGGGGCACACTGTCTGCCATCCAGGACACCTACTGCACCCGATGTCACAGGAAGGCCAAAAAGATAATCAAGGACATCAACCACCCGAGTCACGGCCCGCTATCATCCAGAAGACGAGGTCAGTATAGGTGCATCAAAGCTGGGACCGAGAGACTGAAAAACAGCTTCTATCTCAAGGCCATCATTATCTGTTAACTATCTGTTAAATAGTCATCATTAGCCGGCTACCACCCAGTTACTCAACCCTGCACCTTAGAGGCTGCTGCCCTATGTACATAGACATGGAATCACTGGTCACTTTAGTAATGGAACACTGGTCACTTTAATAATGTTTACATACGGTTTTACTCATTTCATATGTACAGGTCATTCGGAAGGTATTCAGACCCCTTGACCTTTTCCACATTTTGTTATGTTACAGCCTTAGTCTAAAATTTATTAAATCGTTTTTTTTCCCCCTCATCAATCTACACACAATACCCCATAACAACAAAGCAAAAACAGGTTTTTAGAAATGTTTGCTAATCTATCATTTAAAAAAAACTCAGATATCACATTTACATTAGTATTCAGACCATTTACTTGCAGCGATTACAGCCTTGAGTCTTTTTGTTTATGACGCTACAAGCTTGGCACACCTGTATTTAGGGAGTTTCTCCCTTTCCTCTCTGCAGATCCTCTCAAGCTCTGTCAGGTTGGATGGGGTGCGTTGCTGCACAGCTATTTTCATGTCTCTCCAGAGATCTTCGATCGGGTTCAAGTCCGGACTCTGGCTGGGTCACTCAAGGACATTCAGAGACTTGTCCCAAAGCTACTCCTGCTTTGTCTTGGCTGTGTGCTTACGGTTGTTGTCCAGTTGGAAGGTGAACCTTCGCCCCAATCTGAGGTCCTGAGCGCTCTGGAGCAGGTTTTCATCAAGGATCTATCTGTACTTTGCTACATTTATCTTTGCCTCTATCCTGACTAGTCTCCCAGTCCCTGCTGCTGAAAAACATCCCCACAGCATGCTGCTGCCACCACCATACTTCACCGTAGGGATGGTGCCAGGTTTCCTCCAGACATGACGCTTGGCATTCAGGCCAAAGAGTTCAATCTTGGTTTCATCAGAGAATCTTGTTTCTCATGGTCTAAGAGTCTTTAGGTGCCTTTTGGCAAACTCCAAGCGGGCTGTCATGTGTCTTTTACTGAGGAGTGGCTTCCATCTGGCCACTCTACCATAAAGGCCTGATTGGTGGAGAGCTATACATATGGTTGTCCTTCTGGAAGGTTCTCCCATCTCCAAAGTGGAACTCTAGAGCTCGGTCAGAGGGACCATCGGGTTCTTGGTCACCTGCCTAACCAAGGCCCTTCTCCCCTGATTGCTCAGTTTGGCTGGGCGGCCAGCTCTAGGAAGAGTCTTGGTGGTTCCAATCTTCTTCCATTTGAGAATGATGGAGGCCACTGTGTTCTTGGGGACATTCAATGCTGCAGAAATGTTTTGGTACCCTTCCCCAGATCTGTGCCTCGACACAATCCTGTCTCAGAGCTCTAGGGAGAATTCCTTCGACCTCATGGCTTTGTTTTGCTCTGACATGCACTTTCAACTGTGGGACCTTATATAGACAGGTGTGTGCCTTTCCAAATCATGTCCAATCAATTGAATTTACCACAGGTGGACTCCAATCAAGTTGTAGAAACATCTCAAGGATGATCAATGGAAACAGAATGCACCTGACCTCAATTTCGAGTCTCATAGCAAAGGGTCTGAATACTTTTGTAAATAAGGTATTTCTGTTTTATATTTTTAATACATTTGCAAACATTTCTAAAAACCAGTTTTTGCTTTGTCATTATGGGGTATTGTGTGTAGATTGCTGAGATTTTTTTTATATTTAATCAATTTTAGAATAAGGCTGTAACGTAACAAAATGTGGAAAAAGTCAAGGGGTCTGAATACTTTCCGAAGGCACTGTATATACTGTATTCTACTGTATTTTAGTCAATGCCACTCCGACATTGCTCATCCTAATATTTATATATTTCTTAATTCCATTATTTTACTTTTAGATTTGTGTGTATTGTTGTGAATTGTTAGATACTACTGCACTGTTGGAGCTAGAAACACAAGCATTTCGCTACAGCCACAATAACATCTGCTAAATATGTGTGTGTGTGACCAATAACATTTGATTTGATTTGATTTGATTAGATATTCAACTGACAATCTCTTAGAAAAAGATATTAACTATTGGAACCAAGACTTAAAAAGAACAAGGATAACTAACGAAATTACAGTTAACGAAAATGTACGCTTAATCCAGGTTAAACTAATGTATAGCATTTATTATAGAAGAGACAAAATTCACAAATTCTACAGCACAACGGCAGAGTAATTTCGGCAGAGTAATTTCTCAAGTGTGAAACTAATAATGACTCAACAATCCTAAACTTTATAGGAATTTATAGGAAGTTGTGGGGGAAGCTAAAAATGTGGCTATCAGAAATATTATTTGTTATTATTGTAAACTTGCTTTTAATCCGTCTGTCTGCATATTTGAAGACATGGCATATGGGGGTGTACTGAGATACCCAAATGGGCTGGATCTATTATTATTTACACTCATCTTTAAAAAAGCAATTTAAAAAAAAACGTGGAAATCAATCAATCCACCATTATTTAACACAATGGAAAAATGTAATGATTTATTATTGAGATATTGGAATAGCAGGGACGACCAAGAAAAATTAATTGGTACAATTTAAGGCCAAATGACAAACAATGATGTAAACAGTAGGGATGTGAGCATAGGCAGATGAGATGTAGTCATTGTTTTGTCTATAAGCTGCTGTTCGTATGTAAAAAAAAAAAAAATAGAATTTTTTTTTAGAAAAGTGATCGAAACTTCTCTGCCAATAACAGCTAGTTTTCAGTTTTCCCCCTCCCCACTCAGACCACTCCCAGACGGTCCTAGCAAAAATTATTGCTTGATAAATTGCTCTTTTTTTTTTCTTTTTTTTGGACCATTTTAATTGGAAATAATCACAGCAGGGAATGTTAATTGTTAGCCAGAAATTATTTGATGTTGAGATAATAACAGCTGCATTGGACCTTTAATAAAGGATCACAATGAAGATCCTTTCATTAGCGTCTCATTGTTCATCAGTGTAGCAGACAGTGTGTCTGTGCTGTAGGAGCGTAATTAGGGCATTGGATGCGTACCAAATGGCTCCATATTCCCTTAATAGTGCACTACTTTTGAACAGAACCCATAGGGGTGGGTACTATGTAGGGAACAAGATGCCATTTGGGACTCACCCATCCTCTCCATTATAAACTCTGCTAGGGGATTGAGCAGCTCTTCTCCAACACAGCTGGCTGATGTAAAAGCTTCATACCAATTGTAATCCTATTCCCTATGTAGTGCACTACTTTTGACCAGGGCCCATAGGCTAGTAGTGTTCTATATAGAGAATAGGGTGCTATTTGAGATACAAAGAGGGCCTCAGCTCCTATTAACACTTCTATCTACCACCGAGGACAATCATACATATCACAGTCTATTATTGTCATATACAGTATTTGATGTAATTACTTGACATTACATTTTAGTCATTTAGCAGACACTCTTATCAAGAGCGACTTACAGTTAGTGAGTGCATAATTATTTTTATTTTTTCATACTGGCCACCCGTGGGAATCGAACCCACAACCCTGGCGTTGCAAACCCCATGCTCTACCAACGAGCTATACGGGACATTGCCAGTCATAGTCAGACCACTAACCCAAACCCAAAGGTATTCTTATAGTTTCAGTTGGGATGTGGTTTCTGGAACACTGGAGTATGTGGGTTTTATTGTGTCTGGGAATTAATATGGTCAAATTAGGCTGTTAGAGATTAACACGAATTCAGCGACTTTCTGTGTTTTGTAAGTGTTTTATCAGTGTTAATAAATTTCAGTCTGATAATTTATGGAGAGGCAGGATGCATGCTGTCTGGCCATCACTGTCAATTATAATGTAATGGATGGTAGAACATCCTGCAGGTAACAACATCCATGAACACTATGGTGCGTTCATAAATTCACTCTGGCTATCTACACCGATCTCAGAGCCCTCTGTCTGAGTGTGCCAGAGCGCAGAATAACT
Source organism: Coregonus sp. 'balchen' (assembly GCA_902810595.1). Taxonomy (NCBI): domain Eukaryota; kingdom Metazoa; phylum Chordata; class Actinopteri; order Salmoniformes; family Salmonidae; genus Coregonus; species Coregonus sp. 'balchen'. Next base: position 40,258,057 of record LR778257.1, read on the forward strand.
CATTAATTTACGAACGTGCAACACCCGTTGAATATGGCCGGTGTCAGTCAACGTCGGCAAAAAAAGCGTAATTAAATTGTTGCCAGCAGCACAGTTACATTCACCAACGCTCTGGATAAGATGAAAACAGCCTAACCAGCTCTGCTAGGGCGAGTAAAATGGTCAGAGTGAGCTGTTCTCTCATTTGTGTGTGGAAGTAGCTAGCAAGCTAGCCAACTTCATCCAGTTAGCTTGGCTGCTTGACTGCGGTTGTGAGCCGCTGTGACGTCAGAACGCTCGGATCAACGCTACTCCTCGGCCAGAGCGTCCAGTGTGCGCGAAACGCAATCTGACAACACGCTCTGAATTTACTAACGCCCAGAGCACACTCTGAAAGCCCTCTCCATACACGTTCTCCCGTCCACAATATAGGTATCTGTATTACATTTGAGTCATTTAGCAGACATAAGAGCGACTTACAGGAGCAATTAGGGTTAAGTGCCTTGCTTAAGGGCACATCGACAAATTTTTCACCTAGTCGGCTCGGGGATTAGAACCAGCGACCTTTCGGTTACTGGCACAACGCTCTTACCCACTAAGCTACCTGCCGCCCCCCATACACCTGATGCTGTATGATACATCCCATCCACAATATAGACGTTATGTTCTGTACGATACATCCCCATCCACAATATAGACGTTATGTTCTGTACGATACATCCCCATCCACAATATAGACGTTATGTTCTGTACGACAGAGATGTAGAGGAGGAGAGAAGGGAGTGGCGGTACACACTCAGGGTGCGTCCCAAATGACACCCTATTCCCTATTTAGTGATTTACTGTTAAACAGGGCCAATAGGTCTCTGGTCAAAAGTGGGGCACTACATAGGGAATCGGGTGCCGTTTTGGGACACATTTAGAGCCTGTCTGTCTGGATTTGGACTCCTGTCAATTTCTCAGATAAGGATCATGGTGCTCCAACTCCGCTGTAGTGCAACTGTCTTTTAAATTGCCGGAGACCTTATCTCCTAGAGAGCTCTCCAAGCAGCCATTTTCTCATGATTTAAAGTTGTGTCTCAAATGGCACCCTATTCCACTATAGGCTCTTTTAAAAAGTAGTGCACTATATAGGGAATAGGGTACCATTTGAGACGCATACCTAGGTCGAACCCAGAGCTAAATAGAGATGAGGCTTCAACACATTTCTATCTCAAATATACTGTACTGTACCTCAGCCTACCGGATTAACACACAGTAATATACCTCAGCCTACCTGAGTAATATGCTGTACAGTACCTCATCCTAGCTGATAATAAAACATACAGTATGGATGGATCCCAAATGGCACCCTATTCCCTACATAGTGCACAGATTTGACCAGAGCCCTATGTAGTGCACAATGTAGGAAATAGGGTGCCATTTGGAATGCGCACACTATGCGAAGGCCTTCTACAGTATAACACAGTACTTAAATTCAGGTACAGCAAGGTAAGTCATATGTCACTTGTAGCCTATTGAATATGACTGTGATAGATTGGATCCTACTGGCAAGTTATATGACTGCTGATAGATTGTATACTTACTGGCAGTCATATGACGTGATAGATTGGATTACTCCTTGCCTCGTAATATGACTGTGATAGATTGGATACTACTGGCAGTAATATGACTGTGATAGATTGGATACTACTGGCAGTAATATGACTGTGATAGATTGGATACTACTGGCAGTAATATGACTGTGATAGATTGGATACTACTGGCAGTAATATGACTGTGATAGATTGGATACTACTGGCAGTAATATGACTGTGATAGATTGGATACTACTGGCAGTAATAGGGATTGCTACTAATGGCAGTAATATGACTGTTGGATGGTACTACTGGCAGTAATATGACTGTGATAGATTGGATACTACTGGCAGTTAATATGACTTGTGATTAGATTGGGATACTACTGGCAAGTAATATGACTGTTGATTAGATTGGATACTACTGGCCAGAATATATGACTGTGCGATTATTGGTACTAATGGCAGTTAATATGACTGTGATAGATTGGATACGTACTGGCAGAGGTATATGATATGACTGTGGTATATGATTGGAACTACTGGCCAGTAATATGACTGCGATAGATTGGATACTACTGCAGTAATATGGACTTGTGATATATTGGATACTACTGGCCCAGTAATATGACTGTGATAGATTGGATACTACTGGCAGTAATATGACTGTGATAGATTGGATACTACTGGCAGTAATATGACTGTGATAGATTGGCATTACCACTAGTCCCATTAGCAGTCAGAGGTGTGGGTAAATAGGTGACGCACAATATACACTAAATATATACAGCTAAGATTTCCTATTTTATTCAAGAGAGAATTAATACACGCTTGACATTAGCCAAATCATCCACGATCAAATAAAACAAAATCTAGTCAAATAATGTCAGTTGATTAGATTGAATTCAACCAATAACAGTCAAACTACAGATCAATTGAATCAATGACACAGGCCTCTGTTGGTCAAAGCCAGCCCCCGTTTTCATTAAATGCTCTCTTTCTATGTCTCAAATGGCACCCTATTTATTCCCTATATAGTACACTACTTCTGACCGGAGTCCATGAGAAACAGCGTGTCATTTGGGACGAAGCTTCTGTCTCTGTCTCTCTCCTGTGACCCCAGCTTGTCTGGCCACCACCGGACGACACAGAGACTATGACAATCTGAATTAAGCCATCTCGTCTGATAAAAGTGGCCAACGAGAGCTTCCAGCTCCCGACAAACTGCAGACATGATTGAATCAACGGGTAATTGCCATTTCATAATAAATTGTTATGTAATAGATTTTTCTGCGGGCTTCTCATTTTGACGATGACAGCGTGATTAGATATTTACAAAATGATGGAGAGTTGAGTGCTCATGGAACTAATGGCAGCGATCTTGAAGTCAGCATACAAAGATGAACGTGACTTGCTTGGCAGCCAGGCAAGGCGTTGGAAAAGTCAGCATTCAAATATGAACGTGACTTGCCTGAGAGCCAGGAAGGCGTTGGAAAAGTCAGCATACAAAGATGAACGTGACTTGCCTGAGAGCCAGGCAAGGCATTGGAAAAGTCAGCATACAAAGATGAACATGACTTGCTTGGCGGCCAGGCAAGGCGTTGGAAAAGTCAGCATACAAAGATGAACGTGACTTGCTTGGCGGCCAGGCAAGGCGTTGGAAAAGGGAAGGATAAAAGGAAAACAGAACAGCACCACCACTGGCATCGCTGTCAAAAAATTCACATTAAAATAGGGCTCATTGTTTTACACCAGAGATGTCAAACTGAGGGTCTGCGGGTTTTCACTCCTTCCTTGTACCTGATTGATCAATTATGGTCACTCCCCTCATCTAGCTGTCTACCAACTGAAAGGAGTAACAAAAACCAGCAGATCCTCGGCCCTCCAGAAACAGAGTTTAACACCCTACTTTAGACACTTCAAATGCCAATAAATCCTAGATCTCTATTTGAGTGCAGGCAGGCAGCACACTTGTCCTGAAACAAATAGAGTAGCCGAGCAGAGACGAGCAAGGCTGAGGGCAAAGGGATAGTATATTGGTGAGGGGAGGACAGCTCGTAGTGGTGGCCGGGGTGGGGTATATTTGATAAACCCCAGTTTAATCTGAGGCCTAGAGTTCAGTCCCTGTTGGCAGCAGTGTAATGGGGCTAGATTACAGAGTCAGACAGCCCTGACACACACAGACAATATTTTTTATTTCATCAAGAAGTTATGACTGGGTCCCAAATAGAACCCTATACCCTACAGATGTAGGATCTTAATTTGAGCCAGTTCGCTACAGCATGAAAATAATTGTTGGGGTTGCTAAGATTTTTGTTAGGACAAAAATCGGACAAAATCAAGCCTCAAATTTCAAAGTGGAAGTTACAAACTCTCGAAAGCCTTTTAAAATGTCAAACACACTACAAGTTTGCATTCCTGCTGTGCAAAAGAACACCTGCAATAGGGTGCCGTTTGAGATTCGCACAGTGATTTAGTTATTCCTTTTTATCAAGCCTGGAGATCTGGGCCCATATCCACATCAGTATCCGTATCTAGGACCAGTCTAGCCTTTTAGATCATAATGAATAAGATTACAGACATCCAACGTCTCCTAGCCCCAGGGGAGAGGACAATGTCATGGAACTGTGTTGACAACCAATCCACCTCCATGTATACTCTACTATACCTCTGGACCTACTAGTTTCATGTCTACTTCCATGCATACAATACATGAACCATGTTAATTAATGTGTTCACTAATGATGCGCTTACACCTTACACCCCAGAGGCTATTAGCTAACCCACACATTCATTCCCTTAGATTGACTTCTAATTAAGGTTTCCGGTGGTGTGAGATCATGCAAACACACACGCCAGTGAGTAAGAGAAGGAACCGTATTGTATTGGTTGTGTTAGACACCTCCACATGGGCTCTGGTCAAAAGTAGTGCACGATATATACGGGATAGGGTGCCGTTTTGTGACGCACCCTGTAGCGGGTGTTTTGGACGGAGTCAGGCGCAGGAGGGTAAATCACAGAATAAATGGTTTATTCTGCAAACACAGCGGTACGCAGCCATGCGTAGAACACTACAGTGCGGTAAAACGGTGCACTGGGGAAAACAAAACACAAGGGTGAATATCCCGGCGACACAAATATATAAAGCTCCACCGAGCTATCGTCACCTCCACAATAAACAATCAAACACAAAGACATGGAGGGCAGAGGGAAATACTTATACAGGTACTGATGAGGGGATATGAACCAGGTGTGTGTAATAAACAAGACAAAACAAATGGAATGATGAGATGAGGAGCGGCAGTGGCTAGAAGGCCGGTGATGACGAATGCCGAAGCCTGCTCTAACAAGGAGAGGAGGCAGCTTTGGAGGAAGTCGTGACAGTCCCCCCCTTGACGCGCAGCTCCAGCAGCGCGCCGACACCGGCATCGGTGAAAATCCCGCAACAGGGAGGAATTGAGAACATCCCTCACCGGGACCGAGCACCGCTCCTCCGGACCGTACCCCTCATACTCCACTAGGTACTGAAAGCCCCCCACCCGACGCCTCAAATCCAGGATGGAACGGAAGGAGTATGCCGGGGCCCCCTCGATGTCCAGAGGGGGTGGAGGGACCTCCAGCACCTCAGACTCCTGGAGCGGACCAGCCACCACCAGTGGTTGTGCTAAATATTGTCTTCCACTCGTCCCCTTCCCGGACACGCACCAGGTTGTACGCACCCCTGAGATCTAATTTCGTGAAGAAGCGCGCCCCATGCATTGATTCGATAACAGAGAAGATGAGGGGTAGAGGGTAACTATAGCGAATGGTAGTTTGATTAAGTGCACGGTAATCAATGCAAGGGCGCAGACCTCCGTCTTTCTTCTTCACGAAAAAAGAAACTCGAGGAGGCAGACGAAGTGGAGGGACGTATGAACCCCTGGCGCAGGGAGTCGGTGACGTATGTCTCCATAGCCTCTGTTTCAGCCTGCGACAGGGGATACACATGACTCCTGGGAGGCACAGCGTCTACCCGGAGGTTTATCGCGCAATCCCCCGCCCGATGGGGTGGTAATTTGGTCGCCTGTGTTATGGAAAAGGCGTGCGCCAAGTCGAGGTATTCGTGGGGGAATGCGCACAGTGGAGGTAGTGTCTGGACTTTCCACCGGGGTTGCGCCAACGGAAACAGCTAGACACCTACCCTGACACTATCGCGACCACCCCGTGACAACCCTCTGCGGCCATGAAAAGGTGGGGTCGTGTAGTGCTAGCCAGGGAAGACCCAACACAACAGGGAAATCAGGGGACTCAATAATATAAAGGTTAATTTACTCCCTATGGGTCTCCTGCGTAATCATCGAGACTGGTGCTGTAACCTCCCTAACAAAACCTGACCCTAATGATCGATTGTCAAGTGCTTTGATGGGTAATGGAATGGATAGGGGAACCAATGTAATACATAGACTATTAGCTAAAGACCAGCGCCTTACACTGGGGAACTACTGTAAAGTGTGCAGCAGAGGGCTCTGAACGAGTTTGGTTTTGCGCTACCTGGGGTGACGCGAGAGTGCCCTGCCTGCCACTGCCAGACCCAGAAGGACTATGACGACAGCGTGCAGTAGAATGTCCTCTCTTGCCACAAGAGTGACACTGGATCTGTCGTCTTCTGTTCTCCCGGATCGCTGCACCACCCATCCGGGTTGAAGGGGGGGTGAAACGGGCAGGCCCCTTCCAGGACGTCCTCTCGAAGCCAGCAGGTTGTCCAACCGGATGGCCATGTCCACCAGTTGGTCGAAAGTCAACGTGGTATCCCGGCAGGCTAGCTCCCTTCGGACGTCCTCACACAGGCTGCATCGGAAGTGGTCGATGAGGGCCCGCTCGTTCCACCCGGACCCAGCCACTAGAGTTCTAAACTCCAGGGCAAAGTATTGCGCGGTCCTCGTCCCCTGCCTCAGATGGACCTCTCCGTAGTTGTCCAACGCGTCTCCTCCTTCACTCCAGCCCGCGTTGGCCCACTCCAGGGCTTTCCCTGAGAGGCAGGAGACGAGGGCGGACACCTTCTCCCGCTCCGATGGAGCCGGGCTGATGGTGGAAAAATAGAGGTCCAGCCGCAGGAGGAAACCCTGGCAGCGTGCCGCTGTCCCGTCGTATTCCCTCGGTAGAGACAGGTGAATACCTCTGGGCGCTGGGGTGTGGGTGGCTGGATCCGGTCGCTCAGCTGGTTCCGAAGGGTTCCGATCCATAGCTTCGCCCAAGCTGGCTAGCATGTTGGAATGCTCCCAGACCCGCTCCATGTCTCCAGGCATATTCCCCGCTGCTGCTGACTCCATGCTGTTAGGTGTGTGATTCTGTAGCGGGTGATTTGGACGGAGTCAGGCACAGGAGGTGTAAATCACAGAATAAATGGTTTATTCAGCAAATACAGCGGTATGCAGCAATGCGTAGAACACTACAGTTCGGTAAAACGGCGCACTGGATAAAAATAAAACACAAGGGTGAATATCCCGGCGATACAAATATATAAAGCTCCACCGAGCTATCGTCACCTCCACAATAAACAATCAAACACAAAGACATGGGGGGCAGAGGGAACACTTATACAGGTCCTGATGAGGGGATATGAACCAGGGGTGTGTGAAAAACAAGACAAAACAAATGGAATGATGAGATGAGGAGGCCAGTGGCTAGAAGGCCGGTGACGGAGAGGAGGCAGCTTCGGAGGAAGTCGTGACACACCCTGTGTGTGCGCTGCTGCAGGGTATCAGATTGACATGCTAGTCTCTTTTCACTGCAAGGTTTACAAGACGAGGGCCGGCGTTATTATAAGATGAAAGGTTGTCCTTCAGAAACTTGAGCTCTCGGAATGGAAATCATATCATAAATCTGACCGGCTTTAAAACTCCTCGGCCTCATCTCTGCTGAAATGGCAAAGCTTTTATCCTTCAACCTGCGTTTATTTCTCTCTTCTTCTTTTACGCAAATGTTTTAGTGGTAAATAAAGGTGTGGAGAGTGGAGATACCTGGACTGGACCAGAATACGACCAGTATGTTTGTAATGTAGTCTAAAAAATAGTGTACTAGGTAGGTAATAGGGTACCATTTGGGATGCACCCTATGATTTCAAATAGATAATGCAGAGAATACCGATTGAATACAGAAACAGTAATCCAATGAAAATGGAATATGAGAAAATCAATAGTTACAAGTTATGTTTCAATTAAGGCGATTTCATTCCCTTTCAGAGACGCTGAGCTTCAGAGAGACTAATTGTATCGGTGTTATGAGCACAAATTATAATAAACTACTAAATACATATCCGTGAAAGGCAAATGTTATCTCTCTCTCTCTCTCTCTCTCTCTCTCTCTCTCTCTCTCTCTCTCTCTCTCTCCTCTCTCTCTCTCTCTCTCTCTCTCTCTCTCAATCTCTCTCTCTCTCTCTCGATTTCTTTCTCTCCCTCTCTTTCTTTCTCTAACATACTCTCTCTCTATTTCCCTCATGCACAAACATGCAGGCGCACACACACACGCACGGCTGTACACACACACACAAACTAGCACCACCACAACACAAGCAAATCCTCTTGTGGCACAGCCCTGTAGTAATAACCCAGCTGCTGAGCAGGAAGAGACAAGCCATCCTCACTCTGTCATCTGATAAGTCAGTTTGCCCCAGCCACCTGTTCATCTCTACCCTACCAGGCCCACAAAGGTTTGGGCACAGACAGCGCGAGGCGAGAGAGGCGAGCGAGGCGAGAGGGAGCGAGGAGTAGAAGAGAGAGCGCGAGAGCGCGGCGCGGGAAAGGCGCGAGGCGAGCGCGCGAGCGAGCGAGCAGAGCGCGAGGAGAGGCGAGCGAGAGAGCGCGAGAGCGAGTCGAGCGCAGCATCCCTCGACTAGGCGCTATCGCGAGCGCGCCGCGCTCCGGGATCGCGAATACCGCTAAAGCGATGCTCTCTAGCTATCGCGATCCGAGAGTATCTCTCTCTCTTCTCTCTTCTCCTCCCTCTCTCGTTTCTCTCTACTCTCATATCTCTCTCTCTCTCCTCTCTCTCTCTCCCACCCCCTACCTCTCTCTCTCTCTCTTTCATTTACATACACATGCACACGTCTGTCTGAGTCCTACCCCCTGCCTGTCTGTTTGCCTCCATGCTGTCTATACATGTTACATGGATCAGCCCTATACAGCTCTGCTGTGCTACATGGATCAGCCCTATACAGCTCTGCTGTGCTACATGGATCAGCCCTATACAGCTCTGCTGTGTTACGTAGCTCTCTCCCTCTCTCCCTCCCCTCCAAGAGGACCTGAGCCCTAGGATAAGGACTACCTGGCCTGATGACTCCTGGCTGTCCCCAGTCCACCTGGTCGTGCTGCTGCCCCAGTTTTAACTGTTCTGCCGGTGGCTAGGGAACCCTGACCTGTTCACCGGACGTGCTACCTTGTCCCAGACCTGCTGTTTTCGACTCTCTCTCTCTCTCTCTCTACCGCACCTGCTGTCTTGACCTTTGAATGCTCGGCTATGAAAAGCCAACTGACATTTATTCCTGAGGTACTGACCTGTTGCACCCTGTACAACCACTGTGATTATTATTTGACACTGCTGGTCATCTATGAACGTTTGATCATCTTGAAGAACAATCTGGCCTCAATGGCCATGTACTCTTATAATCTCCACCCGGCACAGCCAGAAGAGGACTGGCCACCCCTCAGAGCCTGGTTCCTCTCTACGTTTCTTCCTAGGTTCCTGCCTTTCTAGGGAGTTTTTCCTAACCACCGTGCTTCTACAGCTGCATTGCTTGTTTCTCTATAGCACTTTGTGACATCTGCTGATGCAAAACGGGCTTTATAAATCAATTTGATTGATATATATATATATATATATATTGCTCTGCCCCTATATAGCTCTGTTGGGCTACATGGATGCTGTGTTGTGCTACATGGATGCTGTGCTGTGCTACATGGATGCTGTGTTGTGCTACATGGATGCTGTGTTGTGCTACATGGATGCTGTGTTGTGCTACATGGATGCTGTGTTGGGCTACATGGATGCTGTGTTGTGCTACATGGATGCTGTGTTGTGCTACATGGATGCTGTGTTGTGCTACATGGATGCTGTGTTGGGCTACATGGATGCTGTGTTGTGCTACATGGATGCTGTGTTGTGCTACATGGATGCTGTGTTGTGCTACATGGATGCTGTGTTGGGCTACTGGTGGGGAACATGATAATCTAGATGTAGTGTTCTGTGAAGGGCATATTTCTCTTCCTACCCTGTGTGTGTGTGTTTCAAACAGAGGCTGCCAACATGTATAATAAGATGATGCTAGCTAGCCTGCTGAAATACCACCAGGGCCGCATCCCAAACGACGCCTTCGAGAGCCCCATGCGTTTCCTTATTGGTCCTGGTTAAAAGTAGTAGTACACAATAGGGAATAGGGTGCCATTTGAGCCGCAGCCCAGAGGAATGGCGAGTAGCTTCCCGTCTGCAGGCGGTGACGTCTGTAATATCAGATTAATGTGAATAGCAAATGGGACTTTCACATCAGCAGCAAACTCATGAGAGATCATTATGGAGAAATACAGTGTGATGAAGCTGACACTTACTTTATGGCAGAAATACAAAATGAGATTGTATAAATCTTAATTTCAGTCTAGACGATTATTAGTTTTTTAAATAAGTGAGGCAGTGTATAGAAACGACAATAAATGCTTAATTATCTTTAGCGATGAATAATGCATTCTGGGCCATGTATAAAACAGAGGATATGTCCCAAATGGCACCCTATTTCCTATACCGTGCACTACTTTTGATCAAGGCCAATAGCGAATAGGGTGCCAATAGCGAATAGGGTGCCAATAGTGAATAGGGTGCCAATAGTGAATAGGGTGCCAATAGTGAATAGGGTGCCAGCTTTCTTTCCCTCTGTTGCAAGGTCAGATATAGTGCTGTATGCCCATGTGCCTGAGTTTATGAGTGAGTCTAAGGAACAGGTCATATAACATGGGTATTGTAACATAGTTTATAATATCGGAAACAATGGTCACACTTGGCTGAAGCCAAACACCCTGGGAGGCAGTAGTACTGCTGTCAGGGTCCATGTACTGAGCTGAGGTAGAGGTGACCAGAAGTACTGCTGTCAAGGTCCATGTACTGAGCTGTACTGAGCTGGGGTAGAGGTGGAGGTGGAGGTGGAATTGGAGGTCGAGGTGACTCTGGCTTGTCCCCTAATAATAAAGATTAGCATGAAGTGGGTCCGGTGGGAGTTCACTCCTTGAGAGCAACAACGTTGACATTGGTGCCTGCAGGTGCTCGCTGGTGCACGGCCACACAAGCTGTTACTTCAACACAAAGAGCCAAAACAATGGTTCGTTCCCACAATGGCTGAAGGGTGGGACTAAAAACAACAAGATAACTCACGGAAAATATACTGTGTCCATAAAATGTATATAGGTTCAGAACTTTTGTGAAACAGCACAGATAAAAATAGGTGGCAAATAGATATTTAACTGGATGGTCTTCAGAGATTGGAGGGGTTGAGGGTAGCTGAAGGACAGGATTAAAAACAAACAAAAGATAACTATTGTAAAATACATTGTGTCCGTAAAATGTATATAGCATGTATGACCTGGAAGTAGAAGCCTAAGTGTTGTTGTCCATTAGTTTACTCCAATTAGGGGAGGCGTGGTAGGGTTAGGGGAAAATAATAAAGGAAAATACATTTTAAAAATATATATATATAAATATGTATTTATGGAACCTACAAACTGAACAGCTTACTGCAACGAACTATGACCAAAAGAGTCCTTTGTACAACCTTGTCTCAGATCTGTGATTATATCTCTTGTAAAGCCCCCTACTGTATATACAGAGTGATTAAATCTATTGTAAAGCCCCCTACTGCAGAGTGATTATATATCTTGTAAAGCCCACTACTGTAGATACAGAGTGATTATATCTCTTGTAAAGCCCCCTACTGTAGATACATATTGATTATATCTCTTGTAAAGCCCCCTACTGTAGATACAGAGTGATTACATCTATTGTAAAGCCCCCTACTGCAGAGTGATTATATCTCTTGTAAAGCCCCCTACTGTATATATAGAGTGATTCAATCTATTGTAAAGCCCCCTACTGCAGAGTGATTCTATATCTTGTAAAGCCCACTACTGTAGATACATATTGATTATATCTCTTGTAAAGCCCCCTACTGTAGATACAGAGTGATTATATCGTGTGTAAAGCCCCATAGTGTAGAGTGATTATTTATCTTGTAAAGCCCCCTACAGCAGATACATAGCGATTTTATCTCTTGTAAAGCCCCCTACTGTAAATACATGTGATTATATATCTTATAAAGCCCCCTAATGTAGGTAGAGAGTGATTATATATCTTGTAAAGCCCCCTACTGTAGATACAGAGTGATTATATCTCTTGTAAACCCCTTTACCGTAGAGTGATTATATATCTTGTAAAGCCCTCTACTGCAGAGTGATTATATATCTTGTAAAGCCCCCTACAGTAGAAACAGAGTGATTATATCCTTTGTAAAGCCCCCTACTGCAGAGTGATTATATCTCTTGTAAAGCCCCCTAATGTAGATACATGTGATTCAACCTCCTGTAAAGCCCCCTACTGTAGATACATATGATTATACACGTTATAAAGCCCCCTAATGTAGATATAGAGTGATTATATATATTGTAAAGCCCCTTACTATAGATACACAGTGATTATATTGTGTGTAAAGCCCCCTAGTGTAGAGTGATTATATCTCCTGTAAAGCCCCATAGTGTAGATTTATTATTTCTCTTGTAAAGCCCCCTACTGCAGATACAGAGTGATTATATCTCCTGTAAAGCCCCCTACTGCAGAGTGATTATATCTCTTGTAAAGCCCCCTACAGTAGAAACAGAGAGATTATATATCATATAAAACCCCCTACTGTAGATAGAGTGATTATATATATTGTAAAGCCCCCTAATGTAGATACAGATTGATTATATCTATTGTAAAGCCCCCTACTGCAGAGTGATTATATATTTTGTAAAGCCCCCTACTGTAGATACATGTGATTATATCCTTTGTAAAGCCCCCTACTGTAGATACATGTGATTATATCCTTTGTAAAGCCCCCTACTGCAGAGTGATTATATATTTTGTAAAGCCCCCTACTGTAGATACATGTGATTATATCCTTTGTAAAGCCCCCTACTGCAGAGTGATTATATATTTTGTAAAGCCCCCTACTGCAGAGTGATTATATATCTTATAAAACTCCCTACTGTAGATGGAGAGTGATTATATCGTGTGTAAAGCCCCCTAGTGTAGAGTGATTATTTCTCTTATAAAGCCCCCTACAGCAGATACATAGTGATTATATCTCTTGTAAAGCCCCCTACTGTAGTTACATGTGATTGTATATCTTATAAAGCCCCCTAATATAGATAGTGTGATTATATCTGTTGAAAAGCCCCCTACCGCAGATACAGAGTGATTCTATGTCTTGTAAAGCCCGCTACTGCAGAGTGTTTATATCTCTTGGAAAGCCCCCTACTGCAGAGTGGTTATATCTCCTGTAAAGCCCCCTACAACACATTAATGTGTTGAAAATCCCAAATTGTTTGCATAGTCAACTTACACACAGCTCTGACACACACACTTACCCCACCAGACATGCCACCAGGGGTCTTTTCACAGTCCCCAAATCCAGAACAAATTCAAGAAAGCGTACAGTATTATATTGAGCCATTATTGCATGGAACTCCGTTCCATTTCATATTGCTCAAATAAACAGCAAACTTGGTTTCAAAAAACAGATAAAGCAGCACCTCACGGCACAACGCTTCACAGCCCTACTTGACCTAGATAGTTTGTGTGTATGCATTGATATGTATGTAGTTCTGTCCTTGAGCTGTTCTTGTCTATAAATGTTCTGTATTATGTCATGTTTCATGTTTTGTGTGGACCCCAGGAAGAATAGCTGCTGCTTTTGCAACAGCTAATTGGGATCCTAATAAAATACCAAATACCAAAATACAGTAGAAACAGAGAGATAAAAAGTGATTATATCTGTTGTAAAGCCCCCTACTGTTGATACAAAGTGATTATATCTGTTGTAAAGCCCCCTACTGTTGATACAAAGTGATTATTTCTCTTATAAAGCCCCCTACAGCAGATACATAGTGATTATATCTCTTGTAAAGCCCCCTACTGTAGATACATGTGATTGTATATCTTATAAAGCCCCCTAATATAGATAGTGTGATTATATCTGTTGAAAAGCCCCCTACCGCAGATACAGAGTGATTCTATGTCTTGTAAAGCCCACTACTGCAGAGTGTTTATATATCTTGGAAAGCCCCCTACTGCAGAGTGGTTATATCTCTTGTAAAGCCCCCTACAACACATGAATGTGTTGAAAATCCCAAATTGTTTGCATAGTCAACTTACACACAGCTCTGACACACACACTTACCCCACCAGACATGCCACCAGGGGTCTTTTCACAGTCCCCAAATCCAGAACAAATTCAAGAAAGCGTACAGTATTATATTGAGCCATTATTGCATGGAACTCCGTTCCATTTCATATTGCTCAAATAAACAGCAAACTTGGTTTCAAAAAACAGATAAAGCAGCACCTCACGGCACAACGCTTCACAGCCCTACTTGACCTAGATAGTTTGTGTGTATGCATTGATATGTATGTAGTTCTGTCCTTGAGCTGTTCTTGTCTATTAATGTTCTGTATTATGTCATGTTTCATGTTTTGTGTGGACCCCAGGAAGAGTAGCAGCTGCTTTCGCAACAGCTAATGGGGATCCTAATAAAATACCAAATACCAAAATACAGTAGAAACAGAGAGATAAAAAGTGATTATATCTGTTGTAAAGCCCCCTACTGTTGATACAAAGTGATTATATCTGTTGTAAAGCCCCCTACTGTTGATACAAAGTGATTATATCTGTTGTAAAGCCCCCTATTGTTGATACAAAGTGATTATATCTGTTGTAAAGCCCCCTATTGTTGATACAAAGTGATTATATCTGTTGTAAAGCCCCCTACTGTTGATACAAAGTGATTATATCTATTTTAAAAACCCCTACTGTAGAAACAGAGTGATTGTATATCTTGTAAAGCCCCCTACAGTAGAGTGATTATATCTCATATAAAGCCCCCTACTGTAGAGTGATTATATCTCCTATAAAGCCCCCTACTGTAGAGTGATTATATCTCCTATAAAGCCCCCTACTGTAGAGTGATTATATCTCCTATAAAGCCCCCTACTGTAGATACAGACTGATACACATCAACGCACACACACACACACACACACACACACACACACACACACACACACACACACACACACACACACACACACACACACACGCACATGCACACGCACCCACACACACACACACACACACACACACACACACACACACACACACACACACACCTCCATTTGTACAGGGGGAGTGTAACAACATCTTCAGGCCAAGAAAAGCAGAGCCCTGTGTTGTGATGCTACAGCAGCAGAGCCCTGTGTTGTGATGCTACAGAGGCAGAGCCCTGTGTTGTGATGCTACAGCAGAGCCCTGTGTTGTGATGCTACAGCAGCAGAGCCCTGTGTTGTGATGCTACAGAGGCAGAGCCCTGTGTTGTGATGTTACAGCAGCAGAGCCCTGTGTTGTGATGCTACAGCAGCAGAGCCCTGTGTTGTGATGCTACAGCAGAGCCCTGTGTTGTGATGCTACAGCAGCAGAGCCCTGTGTTGTGATGCTACAGAGGCAGAGCCCTGTGTTGTGATGCTACAGAGGAAGAGCCCTGTGTTGTGATGCTACAGCAGAGCCCTGTGTTGTGATGCTACAGAGGCAGAGCCCTGTGTTGTGATGCTACAGCAGAGCCCTGTGTTGTGATGCTACAGAGGCAGAGCCCTGTGTTGTGATGCTACAGAGGCAGAGCCCTGTGTTGTGATGCTACAGAGGAAGAGCCCTGTGTTGTGATGCTACAGCAGCAGAGCCCTGTGTTGTGATGCTACAGCAGAGCCCTGTGTTGTGATGCTACAGCAGAGCCCTGTGTTGTGATGCTACAGAGGCAGAGCCCTGTGTTGTGATGCTACAGAGGCAGAGCCCTGTGTTGTGATGCTACAGAGGCAGAGCCCTGTGTTGTGATGCTACAGAGGCAGAGCCCTGTGTTGTGATGCTACAGCAGAGCCCTGGGTTGTGATGCTACAGAGGCAGAGCCCTGTGTTGTGATGCTACAGCAGAGCCCTGTGTTGTGATGCTACAGCAGAGCCCTGTGTTGTGATGCTACAGCAGAGCCCTGTGTTGTGATGCTACAGAGGCAGAGCCCTGTGTTGTGATGCTACAGCAGCAGAGCCCTGTGTTGTGATGCTACAGCAGAGCCCTGTGTTGTGATGCTACAGCAGAGCCCTGTGTTGTGATGCTACAGAGGCAGAGCCCTGTGTTGTGATGCTACAGCAGCAGAGCCCTGTGTTGTGATGCTACAGAGGCAGAGCCCTGTGTTGTGATGCTACAGCAGAGCCCTGTGTTGTGATGCTACAGCAGAGCCCTGTGTTGTGATTCTACAGCAGAGCCCTGTGTTGTTTGCTACAGCAGAGCCCTGTGTTGTGATGCTACAGAGGCAGAGCCCTGTGTTGTGATGCTACAGAGGCAGAGCCCTGTGTTGTGATGCTACAGCAGCAGAGCCCTGTGTTGTGATGCTACAGCAGCAGAGCCCTGTGTTGTGATGCTATAGCAGAGCCCTGTGTTGTGATGCTACAGCAGAGCCCTGTGTTGTGATGCTACAGCAGCAGAGCCCTGTGTTGTGATGCTACAGAGGCAGAGCCCTGTGTTGTGATGCTACAGCAGAGCCCTGTGTTGTGATGCTACAGCAGAGCCCTGTGTTGTGATGCTACAGCAGCAGAGCCCTGTGTTGTGATGCTACAGAGGCAGAGCCCTGTGTTGTGATGCTACAGAGGCAGAGCCCTGTGTTGTGATGCTACAGCAGAGCCCTGTGTTGTGATTCTACAGCAGCAGAGCCCTGTGTTGTGATGCTACAGAGGCAGAGCCCTGTGTTGTGATGCTACAGAGGCAGAGCCCTGTGTTGTGATGCTACAGCAGCAGAGCCCTGTGTTGTGATGCTACAGCAGAGCCCTGTGTTGTGATGCTACAGCAGAGCCCTGTGTTGTGATGCTACAGAGGCAGAGCCCTGTGTTGTGATGCTACAGAGGCAGAGCCCTGTGTTGTGATGCTACAGCAGCAGAGCCCTGTGTTGTGATGCTACAGCAGAGCCCTGTGTTGTGATGCTACAGCAGAGCCCTGTGTTGTGATGCTACAGCTGAGCCCTGTGTTGTGATGCTACAGCAGAGCCCTGTGTTGTGATGCTACAGAGGCAGAGCCCTGTGCTGTGATGCTACAGAGGCAGAGCCCTGTGTTGTTTGCTACAGCAGAGCCCTGTGTTGTGATTCTACAGCAGCAGAGTCCTGTGTTGTGATTCTACAGCAGCAGAGTCCTGTGTTGTGATTCTACAGCAGCAGAGCCCTGTGTTGTGATGCTACAGCAGTTTGTTTGACAACCATTTATTCCCTCCATACCTCCCTCCATCCCTCCCTCCCTCCCTTCCTCCCTCCCTTCCTCCATCCCTCCCTCCCTCTCTCCACACCTCCCTCCCTCCCTCCCTCCATACCTCCCTCCCTCCATCCATCCATCCTTCCATCCATACCTCCCTCCCTCCCTCTAGGGAGGCTTAAATAGACTGTTCTACATGGACATCATGGTGTCTCCTTCTCTGCCTCGCCAACCTTGTGTGATTGTGTATATGCGTGCGTGCGTGTCCTTCTGTGTTTGTCTTTCTTTGTGTGTATCTGTCTGTGTGTGTGTGCTTGTGTGCGTGTGTATGTGTGTGCGTGCGTGCGCGTGTGTTTGCTGTGCGTGTGTGTGCAAGCGTGTGTGAGTGTGTGCGTGTGCGTGCGTGCGTGTGAGTGTGTGTGTGTGAGTGTGGTGTGTCTCGGCTTAAACAGAAGCATCAGGGACAGATGTCCATGGGTCTCAGGGCGTTGTGTGTTGTGTTGGCTGGCTGGTAGGTGGTGTATCTGTACTGTGATACATGACTAATCATATTGACAGTATTAACAGAATACACAGAGCCTAATGTGGAGATTAAATATCTATCTATACACGGCTATGTCTCATCATTCACAGCTATATATATATAATATATATATACTAACATATTATAATATTTATATATATACTATACACCGGCTATATCGATCTATACACGGCTATATCTATCTACATGGCTATATTATATAATATCTAACACGGGCTATGTGCATCTTGAAAACTAGGGTACCAGTGTGGTCTTTCTATAAACTAGGGTACCAGTGGGTCTTTCTAGAAACTTGGGTACCAGAGGGTTTTTTCTATAAACTGTGGGTACCAGAGGGTCTTTCTATAAACTAGGGTACCAGAGGGTCTTTCTATAAACTAGGGTACCATGAGGATTTGCTATTAAACTAGAGTACCAGAGGGTCTTTCTATAAACTAGGAACCAGAGGGTCTTTCTTTCAAACTAGGGTACCAGTGGGTCTTTATTTAAACTGGGGTACCAGTGGGTTCTTTCTATAACGAGGGTACCAGAGGGTCTTTCTATAAACTAGGGTACCAGAGGGTCTTTCTATAAACTAGAGTACCAGTGAGGATTTCTATAACTAGGTACCAGTGGATCTTTCTATAAACTAAGGTACCAGTGGGTCTTTCTACAAACTAGGGTACCAGAGGGTCTTTCTATAAACTAGGGTACCAGTGAGGATTTCTATAAACTAGGGTACCAGAGGGTCTTTCTATAAACTAGGGTACCAGAGGGTCTTTCTATAAACTAGGGTACCAGTGAGGATTTCTATAAACTAGGGTACCAGAGGGTCTTTCTATAAACTAGGGTACCGGAGGTCTTTCTATAAAACTAGGGTACCAGTGAGGGATTTCTATAAAACAGGGTACCAGTGGGTCTTTCTATAAACTAGGGTACCAGTGGGTCTTTCTATAAACTAGGGTACCAGTGGGTCTTTATATAAACTTGGGTACCAGTGGGTCTTTCTATAAACTAGGGTACCAGTGAGGATTTCTATAAACTAGGGTACCAGTGGGTCTTTCTATAAACTAGGGTACCAGAGGGTCTTTATATAAACTAGGGTACCAGTGAGGATTTCCTACGCTGGACAACTTGTTACAGCTGTTCATAAATCATTGACAATAATCTGCCATTTTTTTTTTTTCATGTCATTAAGATATAAGGGCGAATCATAGCTATATTCAATCAAATTCACGAGTTCATTTAAAACCTGGTTAACCCTTTATCATGGTTGGTGTCTTGACAGATTTGTCCAAAATCATGTGACATAACGCATTAGTTTTCTGTCCTTGCATTTATGGAATTGTTGTCATTATATCATATATGAAGCATTAATCAGTTAAATTAGAACTTCCTGGATCTAGCTGTCAGACAGTTTTTTGTATAGAGATCTCAGAAATGCAGTGTAACTACATAACATTTCATGTCTCCTTATGTTACAGGGTGAAAACAGTTTTCACGGGCACACAAATCCAAAATAATAAATGCAATTACAAAATCGAATGCTTTTAACCTAAAGAGTCACCTTACCTTTAATACTTGAAACCTAAATCGATACTGTCATTAACGTGGTTCTTTAAATAATTATGCATAATACTTGTTGGATGGCATTTGTTGTTCAGCTGATTAATTACGCTGTGATATTTTCACACATCATCATCGGATCCAATAAGGAATTTTCTGAACGACAGTCAAATGACTAACAGCTGTTGTGATAGCGCAATGCAATTCAACAGCAGCCCAAGTGCTGAAAAAAAAAAAAAAAAAAGTGTTCACGAGGAATGTACAGAATGTTTTTACACCGTTGGATAAAAAAAAAAAATCCCTAGATAGTTGAGGTTCATCATCTGTTGTCTGTTTGATTTACAGCAGGGTCTCATTAGATTTAACAGAGAAAGCGTCAAGGTAATGTGTTGATGCTTACATGTGTTTTTGTGCCTCGGATTGGACACTGAGTCTACTGTCAACACCCAGAACTATTCCTATTAAATATTCTGGATATAATGACAACAAAAAGACATAGCCCAGTGGGCTTCTTCACAATAATGATCTGGTAATGAAATAACATGACAGATACATTTTGTTTTCCATGTTAACTCCTGAGGCTTGATGTGGCCTACTTGAACTTGTCTTTGGAGCTCAGAAATTCAAGTCCTGGACTAGGCCGACCTTTTTTTCCCCCCTCAATTTGGTGCTTGAAAAGTCCTTGTAATTATTGTAGCCAATTTATAAGTTCCCTTTATAATGATCAGAAATGTCATTTTTGATCCGTTTTTTTTTTTTGTGAGAGATGTGGCCACTTTCGTTTGTTTAATTGGTGTAAAACGACCTGCGGTTGTTATGAGGATGGCAACATCTAAATGTTTGCTTCAACTTGGCTTTCCATACAAATCCTTCCATTAAAAAAGGAACCTGGTTTTTGCTCACTTTCTCATTATAAAAACAGCGATAGTTTGTCCCCTGCGTCAGTCACACAGGCTACAGAGGAATGGCCATGCCTGCATCCGATCTATTTAGTCAGGAAATGTCCACATTATTCTCTCAGATTCAAGAATGTAATAATAATTTAAATATCAGTGCATTGGCCTATTATAATTCTTAAAGTAGTTTTTTTTTTTACACCTTTTGCATGCTTATGGGGGAGAAGGATTCTATATTAGGCCCTATTTGTACAATTATATAAATTATACAATTGTATAAAATTGAGGTCCTAGGAAAATTACAATTAATTGCTTGAAAAAGTCCCTGAAAAGTCCTTGAATTTGACTTGCCAATGTCTGTATGAGCCCTGCTTAAAGGATGTAGTCCTTAGCCTATGTTGTTGTACAGGTGGAGTCATGAGTCCATTTGCATGTATTTACTTGTATTCCTCTAAGTACACATGTGGAACTGCATGGAAATCCTTTAGATTTTAGTTTCAAACCATTTAGACATTTTGATCCCAATGTCACACCTAGACAGACCCATGTAGATGACATGGTATTGGATACCTGCTGTGAATGGAGCAGGGAGCCGAGAATTCACACAGGTGACACAATAAACTGGTGTTAGGATGTTAAAAACAAACAGGATGACTACCCCTCTTCTCCATTCAGGTAAAACCATGAAAGGGAGGGAATGTGATGGCCTACGCTAGTGAGGTTGGGTCCTGCTATAAGCTGTAAACCTCAGATGGTACTGGGTCAGCAGGGCCTACTATAACTGTTACAAGGTCTCAATGTAGTAAGATAAATAGTAACACACAGGTAGGTCTATATTAAGGCTGGCCGCTGGGAGAACCCAGGTTGGTCTATATTAAGGCTGGCCGCTGGGAGAACCCAGGTAGGTCTATATTAAGGCTGGCCGCTGGGAGAACACAGGTTGGTCTATATTAAGGCTGGCCGCTGGGAGAACACAGGTAGGTCTATATTAAGGCTGGCCGCTGGGAGAACCCAGGTTGGTCTATATTAAGGCTGGCCGCTGGGAGAACCCAGGTAGGTCTATATTAAGGCTGGCCGCTGGGAGAACCCAGGTTGGTCTATATTAAGGCTGGCCGCTGGGAGAACCCAGGTTGGTCTATATTAAGGCTGGCCGCTGGGAGAACCCAGGTTGGTCTATATTAAGGCTGGCCGCTGGGAGAACGCCTTGTGCATGTGTCCTAAAGCTCAGACAGGATGTCAGTCAACTGAGTTCTGAATGTCAACTTATCTTCCCTGGCAGCACAAATCTCCCAGCAGAGCGTTTAACCAGAGACGATACAGCAACAATTAACCATATTTAATTGTGTTTTTCCCCCACAAACATTAAAGACCGCCAACTGTTGATGAAAGGTGTGACCTTGATCAAAACACCCCACCATGTCAACAGGCTTGTAAACCAACAAGGCCGTAAACAAAACCTGTGGTGACACGCCTGCGTCCCAAACAGCACCCCATTCCCTACATAGTGCACTACCTTTGACCAGGAGCCCTATGGGTGGTGCACTATGTAGGAAATAGGGTGCTGTTTGGGACTCTGGCACAGTAAATCATCGCAGTGTTCCTCCCGGGTGTTGCTGTCAGAACAGTTTCATCACGATATTGACACTGCTATCTGAGTCCCAGGGAGGGAGGGAGGGAGGGAGGGGACACTGCTATCAGAGTCCCAGGGAGGGAGGGAGGGAGGGAGGGAGGGGACACTGCTATCAGAGTCCCAGGGAGGGAGGGAGGGAGGGATCCATCGGTGCTGCTGCCTGCTATCAGAGTCCCAGGGAGGGAGGGAGGGAGGGAGGGAGGGACACTGCTATCAGAGTCCCAGGGAGGGAGGGAGGAGGGATCCATCGGTGCTGCTGCCTGCTATCAGAGTCCCAGGGAGGGAGGGAGGGAGGGAGGGAGGGAGGGAGGGGACACTGCTATCAGAGTCCCAGGGAGGGAGGGAGGGAGGGATCCATCGGTGCCGCTGCCTGCTATCAGAGTCCCAGGGAAGGAGGGAGGGAGGGGACACTGCTATCAGAGTCCCAGGGAGGGAGGGAGGGAGGGAGGGGACACTGCTATCATGAGTCCCAGGGGAGGGAGGGAGGGAGGGAGGGGGACACTGCTATCATTGTCCCAGGGAGGGAGGGAGGGAGGGATCCATCGGTGCTGCTGCCTGCTATCAAACCGTCACTCCAGGCGAGGAGGAAGGACTAATGTCATCCTTTAGAAGATGTCTGTAGCTCCTTCATTAGCAGTCATAACATGCGTATCAGTGTTTTGTGACGCCCCAGCCCCGAGGCATCAACACTCTGGCTACTGCCTTCATCTTCACCATTGCAACTAAGGAACAGTTCAAAATGTACTCATAAAAAAAAAAAGAAAACGCCCCCCTCCCCAACATGAATAATATTTTCACATGACCCTCCCCTTGTACTGTAAAACACTGTGCGCACCCCCCCACCAGGATTAACTCAAAATAATGTTTACGACCACAAATAATTAAAACTGTCGCAAACCCTGTGTGACCCTGTGTTTATAAACGTGGGATATCGACTTTGATCATTCAGCATATTTTTGTGGCACAATCGATGCCACGCAGGGCTATGGGCCAGAAGGTTGAGGGTTAGCCGACCACCACGGACGAGCTCACACTCCCTGCTTGTCTCATTACACTACAATCAGAGCCAGCTACAGAAAATGATCAGCCAGGGGGAAATCAGATTTTCAACATTTTGATGCCATATAAAATATATGCAACACATTTTCCAGCAACAGGTTTCTGTGCCAATGCGCAACACAACCAATAAACAAAGAATACCCGACTTCGGTTCATGTCAAGCCATTTTGAGGATGCTGGAATTATATTTAGGATGAGCGCGTGCATGACTACAGGATACTTTTTGAAGTAGCCTAATCAGAGTAAAACATTGTGACTGCTTGTATTTATGCCACATGTAAAAGGTAAATCATTTAAAAAAAACTTAAATGATCAATATTTAGGCGATATTTAAACCTTTTGTTCTAGGTGCGTGAGGAATAGCCACTCAGATTGGAGAGGAGGCATACATGGCCACATTATTATAGGATGATTATTATCCACAACAGACAGCACATCTCAGTATCACAAGGAAAAAATACAGCCAGACTAACCTGCTACTGTGCCCTTCTAGACCTTATGAACTGTTGAGAGCAGCAGCCAGATAACCCGTGATACAAGTCAGGGTTCGACGTCCATCCATATCTGAGGATTTCGTGGGGTTTGGCATGGAAACCGGCCACTAGGGGGGCAACAGTGAGCGATGTTACCTTCAAGTAGGTTCCAGGTGTTGTGGATGGGGGATGGTGGATGGGTATAAGCACTTGCCTCAGTTTTTATGATGGCAATTTGCATATACTCCAGAATGTTATGAAGAGTGATCAGATGAATTGCAATTAATTGCAAAGTCCCTCTTTGCCATGAAAATGAACTTAATCCCCAAAAAAACATTTCCACTGCATTTCAGCCCTGCCACAAAAGGACCAGCTGACATCATGTCAGTGATTCTCTCGTTAACACAGGCGAGAGTGTTGACGAGGACAAGGCTGGAGATCACTCTGTCATGCTGATTGAGTTAGAATAACAGCCTGGAAGCTTTAAAAGGAGGGTGGTGCTTGAAATCATTGTTCTTCCTCTGTTAACCATGGTTACCTGCAAGGAAACACGTGCCGTCATCATTGCTTTGCACAAAAAGGGCTTCACAGGCAAGGATATTGCTGCTAGTAAGATTGCACCTAAATCAACCATTTATCGGATCATCAAGAACTTCAAGGAGAGAGGTTAAATTGTTGTGAAGAAGGCTTCAGGTCGCCCAAGAAAGTCCAGCAAGCGCCAGGACCGTCTCCTAAAGTTGATTCAGCTGCGGGATCGGGGCACCACCAGTGCAGAGCTTGCTCAGGAATGGCAGCAGGCAGGTGTGAGTGCATTTGCACGCACAGTGAGGCGAAGACTTTTGTAGGATGGCCTGGTGTCAAGAAGGGCAGCGAGGAAGCCACTTCTCTCCAGGAAAAACATCAGGGACAGACTGATATTCTGCAAAAGGTACAGGGATTGGACTGCTGAGGACTGGGGTAAAGTCATTTTCTCTGATGAATCCCCTTTCCAATTGTTTGGGGCATCCGGAAAAAAGCTTGTCCGGAGAAGACAAGGTGAGCGCTACCATCAGTCCTGTGTCATGCCAACAGTAAAGCATCTTGAGACCATTCATGTGTGGGGTTGCTTCTCAGCCAAATGAGTGGGCTCACTCACAATTTTGCCTAAGAACACAGCCATGAATAAAGAATGGTACCAACCCATCCTCCGAGAGC
This sequence comes from Coregonus sp. 'balchen', assembly GCA_902810595.1. Lineage (NCBI taxonomy): Eukaryota > Metazoa > Chordata > Actinopteri > Salmoniformes > Salmonidae > Coregonus > Coregonus sp. 'balchen'. The sequence continues at coordinate 40,282,503 of LR778257.1, forward strand.
AACTTCTCCCAACCATCCAAGAACAGTTTGGTGACAAACAATGCCTTTTCCAGCATGATGGAGCACCTTGCCATAAGGTAAAAGTGATAACTAAGTGGCTCGGGGAACAAAACATCGACATTTTGGGTCCATGGCCAGGAAACTCCCCAGACCTTAATCCCATTGAGAACTTGTGGTCAATCCTCAAGAGACGGGTGGACAAACAAAAACCCACAAATTCTGACAAACTCCAAGCATTGATTATGCAAGAATGGGCTGCCATCAGTCAGGATGTGGCCCAGAAGTTAATTGACAGCATGCCAGGGCGGATTGCAGAGGTCTTGAAAAAGAAGGCTCAACACTGCAAATATTGACTCTTTGCATAAACTTAATGTAATTGTCAATAAAAGCCTTTGACACTTATGGAATGCTTGTAATTATACTTCAGCATACCATAGTAACATCTGAGAAAAATATCTAAAAACACTGAAGCAGCAAACTTTGTGAAGACCAATACTGAAACATTCAAATCACAGGGCTTTTGGGCTGTTATTCAAATGACATTTTCACTGCAGCCTAGAGTAGAATTGTGTACTCACTTGAAAACAATAATGTAATTATTCATTGAATTGTAGGACTGTAGGCTAGTCTATGTAGGGTAATTGTATTGTCCATAAACAAGCTCAATAGGGGGAGCTTTTTGAGCCGCGTGTCTCATGTCTTCACTGTTCTTTCATGCGCGACGATGCACCTGTCCTGTCCGCTGCCTATCAGCTATTCCTATTTGCTCTTGTGGATTCATACTGAAAATGTGCGGCACTTTGAATGCTTTTATGTGTGGCATGATTGATAGTTAGCCTATTGCAGATATGGAAAGAACGATCCACCTACCACTATTATCACTATGAATGGTGGACAGAGGGCAGATAGACACTTAGAGGCGTAGTCCAGGACTAAAACCCAACAGAGGATATCCATCTGGATTATTTTTTAAATGCAGGATTAGGCTTAATCTGTGTCCGGGAAGCCGGCCCTTAGACCGGTAGACTATACTGACCTGGGTAGGGTAGACAGTTAGACTGGTAGACTATACTGACCTGGGCAGGGTAGACAGTTAGACCGGTAGACTACACTGACCTGGGCAGGGTAGACAGTTAGACTGGTAGACTATACTGACCTGGGCAGGATAGACAGTTAGAAAAAACACACCACCCTCCCCTGTGCCCAATAAAAAACCACACCACCCTCCCCAGAGGGAAAAAATAAAGTTTGAGACCCCCCCCCCCAATGGATTTTCAACTGTCACAAATAGGAAATAGTACCCAATGATTTGTTCCCCTACAGTATGCAAGTATTGGCACATACCTGTGTATACAGATACAGCAGGTTCGTTTTATTACTTACTCTCTAGTTATAAATCGCATATTTTACTGACCACATATTATGTCGGATGCTGCAGGTTCATGTTTTCACCTTAAAACAAAATCAGAAAGCTATGCTTCTTAACAGGCCCGAATTGTCCGTATTGCTGTGCTTTTGTTGTTGTTCTGATTCTGACATGCGATTTAGCAGAGGCTTTGTGAGGAGTAGTGCTCCTGTGCTCGCTCCAGAGGCTTTGTGAGGAGTAGTACTCCTCTGCTGGGTCCAGAGGCTTTGTGAGGAGTAGTGCTCCTCTGCTGGGTCCAGAGGCTTTGTGAGGAGTAGTGCTCCTCTGCTGGGTCCAGAGGCTTTGTGAGGAGTAGTGCTCCTGTGCTCAGCCCAGAGGCTTTGTGAGGAGTAGTGCTCCTGTGCTCGCTCCAGAGGCTTTGTGAGGAGTAGTGCTCCTGTGCTCGCTCCAGAGACTTTGTGAGGAGTAGTGCTCCTCTGCTCTTCCCCTGCTCTGCGTAGGCCAGAGGCCCTACAGTAATCAATGTTGATGAATGAGGAGGAAGGCTCTTTATTCCAGACTGCACTGAATAGAAAGTTTCCATTATCTCTCACAATGTATTCACTCTATCACAGTGACAGGGTTGAGGCAAGCCACACTCCATTGCCCTCACTCTGTGGCCTGCTAGCTTCATCTGTCTGCTAAGAAAGAAGCACAGGGAGAGGGAGACGACTGTTAAAATAACACTGCTTGCCTGCACACACAGCAATACACCAAAGAAAACCTTCCATCTCCAAAACTGGCACTTTTCAGGAAATTGTGGGAAAAAAAACAGCCATATTTTACCATTGATGAACATACAATCACAAAACTTCAGAACCTACTCTGAATACTGCAGCTTGGTCCTAGAGCCATGAAATCTTCAAAGCACATAATGAAAATCGGCAAAAATTGAGTTACCAGGTTTTTATCAGACAGCAACGCAATCCTAGAGTGCTAAAATAACACTGCACAACAATACATAACCCATACCCCTACAACCTTTAACTGCTTGCTATGAAGGATACAAACAAACAGTGAACACAGATGTAGGATCTTAATTGGATCACTCTTTTGTTGCTGAGAATGTTCCTGCACAGCAGTAAGTGCAACCTTGTGGTGTATTCAAGGTTTAAAAAGGCTTCTAAAGTTTGTAATTTCCACTTTAAAATGTCAGACTTGATTTGTCCTAACGAAAAATGTATCAAACCCTACAAAGAATTTCCATTCATTCAAATTTCCTGTTGCTGCAGGATTATTTTCCTGCTGCAGCAAACTGGCTCAAATTAAGATCCTACATCTGTACATGTACATATCTACAGTATACATGATATTCTGGCCAAAAAAAGATGTGAGCATCCGGTTATTCTGTATATACCACAAACACCAAGGGTACGTCCCAAAATGGCACCCTAATGCTTTATACAGTGCACTACCTTTGATCAGAGCCTTATGGGCCGTGGTCAAAAGTAGTGCACTATAAAGGGAATAGGGTGTGATTTGGGACCAAAACATTACCAATTAAACAACAGACACGTCATTACTGTATGTCCGTCTGCCGCTGCTGTTTTGGAGACTGGACTCGTTATGTTTTCACGTATCTGGTGTTTGAGACCTTCCCTTCACTACAGACCAGGGTCACACACACTTTTCTCCTTTAGTGCCATTAAGAGATGAGTCTCAAATGTCCCCCCTTTGTCCCTTTACATGTGGCCTGTTCCACACTACCTTCCTACCTACTGCAGATCTATACAGCTATAACATGGACAGGTCCATAGGGCTTAGGTCAAAAGTAGTGCACTATGTTGGGGGAATAGGGTGGCATTTGGGATCTATCTAACAACAACGGCTGCCGCTGAGATCTGGGTGAAGGAGATTGAGGACAACCATCATAATTGTAATCCTGTACGTTTTCAGCGGGGTACCGTTGGAAATCTTTTATCCTCAATTTTGTGGCTTTTCATTTGGCACAAGAAGGCTTTTAGTCTTTCACTGTGTACTGTCCCTAGCACTCAGAGGTGAGTCATGGTTTCTCAAGTGCACAACGCAGCTCGGGGGTAAATCATTTCAGAGTCTAAAAAGCAAGCAACGCCCCCCCCTCCCCAAAAAACGAAATTGCATTTATTGATTTAACTGTTTTTCTTTTTGGGTCTAGATCATCTAGTTCTGGTGTTGGGTCTAGATCATATAGTTCTGGTGTTGGGTCTAGATCATATAGTTCTGGTGTTGGGTCTAGATCATATAGTTCTGGTGTTGGGTGTCTGTGTGATTCCACTGCTCGTCCGCCCACTCCTTGGTCTATCATTTCATTTTAGGCTGTGAGAGGCGAGCAGATTTGTTCTGGGGTGAATACCAAATGACACCCTATTCCCCACATAGGGAACTACAGTATATACCAGGGCCACTCTATAGGGGATAGGGTGTCATTTGGGACACAACCAGAGTCTGTTTTTTCTCTGAGCGACAACAGATGTCTCGTTAGACAGAACAGCGTTTCACAGCGTCAGGAGGAGACATGGCGAGGGCCCCAGGACTCAGTAAATGTAATAATTAATATCAATATACTACTACAAACGAATCAGGGACTAGCTTCAGATGTCCTTTCAAGTCGAATGATAAAAGCAATCATGTCTAATTTTCCTCTTTGTTTCGTATCTCTCCCTCAGGGAAGGAGTGGAGAGCTGAAGCTCAGTTCTGTCGATGGATGACAAGGCTTTTCCACAAGACCACATCAACGTCTTTATCACCAACAATACAGGTGTCGGCGCTTCATTTGACCAGTTTCTCACAAAGGAAAATAATCCTGCTGTCACGGAATCAGCCGAGGCTGCTCCTCCTCCTTGCTCGGGCAGGCTTCGGCGTTCGTCGTCCCCGGAGTACTAGCTGCCACCGATCTATGTTTCGGTGTTTGACTTGTTTTGTCCTGATTGTGTTCACCTGTTCCCCATTATGTTATATTGTATTCCCTATTTAACCCTCTGTCGTTCATTGTGTGTTGTGTGTTATTGTATTCGTCATCGGCAGTGTTCGTGTGCGGGTTGTTTTTCCTCCTTGTGTGGAGATTGTTTTCTTCTCTGGTTACTTTCAAGTAAAGTACGTTTCCAGTAAGCTCTGTGTCCTGCGTTTGACTTCGCCTACCGCATTTCACCGTCGCATTCTGACAGAATAACACACCCACGGTGGAGTCAGCAGGATTTGCGGCGCCAAGGAGAGCACTGGAGGCGCGTGTAACCCAACAAGAGGCCATGATCCAGCACCTGGGCACCACCATCCAAGGGGTGATGGACATCTCCGGAGTCCAGTGGGATTCGGCTCTCACTCCCGAGGGCTTATGATGGCACCGCGGCCGGGTGTCAGGGTTTCCTACTCCAGGTTGAACTCTACCTAGCAACCATTCACCCGGCGCCCTCGGGATACGAGAGCGTGTCCGCCCTCATCTCCTGTCTGTCCGGCAAGGCACTGGAATGGGCCAACGCCGAATGGGGTGGGATAGACGCCGCTACGGTCAGCTATGCGGAGTTCACCCGCCGCTTCCGGGCAGTATTCGATCATCCCCCAGAGGGTAAAGCGGCGGGTGAGCGTCTATTCCACCTTAGACAGGGGAGGAGGAGCGCGCAGGAGTTCGCGCTAGACTTCCGGACGCTAGCTGCCAACACGGGATGGAATGAGAGGGCCCTCATCAACCACTACAGATGCAGCCTGAGGGAGGACGTGCGTCGGGAATTGGCCTGCAGGGACACCAACCTCAGCTTTGATCAACTGGTGGACATGTCGATTCGCCTGGATACCCTGTTGGCTACCCGCGGACGTCCGGATTCGGGGCCGTCCATTCCATCCCCCAGCACTTCCGAGCCGACCCCTATGGAGCTCGGAGGTGCTGGTGCTAGGGAGACCAGGAGGGAGACCAAGAGGGAGGCCGTCCCCTGCACCAACTGTGGCCTCAGAGGACACACTGCTGGTCGGTGCTGGGGAGGGTCTCCTAGGAATCGAGGCAGTGGGCGACGCACTGATGAGTCATTCCAGGTGAGTAGGCACCCAACTCACCCAGAGCTCTCTGCTGATCATATGTGTATTCAAGTGGTGTTTCCCGAGGTTTCTCCTCACTCCCCGCATAAGGCGCTAGTAGATTCAGGCGCAGCGGGGAATTTTATCGATCGCCAGTTCACCTATAAGTTAGGGATTCCTATCGTACCTGTTGATGTGCCCTTCCCTATTCATGCCCTAGATAGCCGCCCGTTGGGGTCAGGATTGATTAGGGAGGTCACGGCACCTCTCCGGATGAAAACGCAGGAGAGTCATGAGGAGAGGGTACGTTTGTATTTGATTGATTCTCCTGCGTTTCCCGTGGTGTTGGGGCTTCCCTGGTTAACAGCTCATGACCCCAACATTTCATGGCAGCAGAGAGCTCTCTAGGGATGGTCTGATCAGTGTACTGGGCGGTGTGTAGGCGTTTCCGTAGGGGCAACGACGGTGGAAAGCCCGAACCAAGTTCCCACCTTGCACATTCCACCTGAGTATGCCGATTTGGCTCTCGCCTTCAGTAAGTAGAAGGCGACTCAATTACCACCTCATCGACAGGGGGATTGTGCGATAGACCTCCAGGTAGACGCTGCGCTTCCACGTAGTCATGTGTATCCTCTGTCTCAGGAGGAGACGGCCGCTATGGAGACCCACGTCACCGAATCTTTGAGACTGGGTTACATACGGCCGTCTACTTCCCCTGCGTCCTCGAGTTTATTTTTTGTGAAGAAGAAGGATGGGGGTTTACGCCCGTGTATTGATTACCGTGGTCTAAATCAGATCACCATCAAATACAGCTATCCTCTCCCTCTGATCGCTAGTATGACGGAGTCATTACACGGGGCGCGATTCTTCACAAAATTGGATCTCAGGAGCGCGTACAACCTGGTGCGCATTAGGGAGGGAGATGAGTGGAAGACAGCATTCAGTACCACCTCGGGTCACTATGAGTACCTCGTCATGCCATACGGGTTAATGAATGCTCCTTCAGTCTTCCAATCATTTGTGGACAAGATTTTCCGGGACTTGCATGGACAGGGTGTTGTGGTATATATTGATGACATCCTAATATACTCCGCTACACGAGCCGAGCATGTGTCCCTGGTGCGTCGAGTGCTTGGTAGACTGTTAGAGCATGACCTGTATGCGAAGGCGGAGAAATGTCTGTTCTTCCAGGAGTCCATCTCCCTCCTGGGACATCGGTTGTCTGCGTCAGGGGTAGAGATGGAGATTGACCGCGTTTCTGCTGTGCATAATTGGCAGACTCCCACCACGGTAAAGGAGGTGCAGCGCTTCTTGGGTTTTGCCAATTACTACCGGAGGTTTATCCTTGTTTTGTGATGGCCTTGGTCCCTACAGATAGGTAGATTGTTCTACACCGTCTCCAGCTGGCCTTTAATTACTGCGCTCCGCTATAAGTTAATCTACAGAAACCTATTGGAAAACCTTCAACCCAACCTATCAGTTAATCTGCAGAAACCTATTAGAAAACCTTCAACCCAACGTTGCAGTTAAGCTACAGAAACCTATTAGAAAATCTTCAACCCAACGTATCAGTTAATCTAGAGAAACCTATTAGAAAATCTTCAACCCAACGTATCAGTTAATCTACAGAAACCTATTGGAAAACCTTCAACCCAACGTATCAGTTAATCTACAGAAACCTATTGGAAAACCTTCAACCTAACGTATCAGTTAATCTACAGAAACCTATTGGAAAACCTTCAACCTAACGTATCAGTTAATCTACAGAAACATATTGGAAAACCTTCAACCCAACGTATCAGTTAATCTACAGAGACCTATTAGAAAAGCTTCAACCCAACGTATCAGTTAATCTACAGAGACCTATTAGAAAAGCTTCAACCCAACGTATCAGTTAATCTACAGAGACCTATTAGAAAACTTTCAACCCAACGTATCAGTTAATCTACAGAGACCTATTAGAAAACCTTCAACCCAACATATCAGTTAATCTACAGAAACCTATTTAAACACATTCAACCTAACGTATCAGTTAAGCTACAAAACCTAACAGGAAACACATTCAACCCAACGTATCAGTTAATCTACAGAAACCTATTGGAAAACCTTCAACCCAACGTATCAGTTAATCTACAGAAACCTATTGGAAAACCTTCAACCCAACGTATCAGTTAATCTACAGAAACCTATTAGAAAACCTTCAACCCAACGTATCAGTTAATCTACAGAAACCTATTGGAAAACCTTCAACCCAACGTATCAGTTAATCTACAGAAACCTATTTAAACACATTCAACCTAACGTATCAGTTAAGCTACAGAACCTAACAGGAAACACATTCAACCCAATGTATCAGTTAATCTACAGAAACCTATTAAAACACATTCAACCCAACGTATCAGTTAAGCTACAGAAACCTATTAAAACACATTCAACCCAACGTATCAGTTAAGCTACAGAAACCTATTAAAACACATTCAACCCTAAAATAAATGACTGTTGTTGTAATCCAAAAAGGGTCCATTATAAATCTCGATGTGGGTCAGGTGGGCATCATTTGAAAGCCTGTTCTATTGCCAACATGACTAAGCTAAGTTTGAAAATACGATATTAATATTATTAATCGTTGTGCTATTGTCAGGTGTTTGTTGGTGCTGGTTTATTTTGTATCAATTTGTATGAATATGTTGTGTTTTGTTTTCTCTTACACTGAAAAAAAGAAAACTCCACTAAAATATATGAAAATAACATTCCACAACAACATTTCCGTTGTACGTTTGACTTCAGGACTAACATTAGACTAATAACACTTAGGGTGCTTCTCAAAAGGCATCGTATTCCCCTATATAGTGCACTACTTTGACCAGGGCCCATAGGGGGTAGTAGTGTACTACAGGAAATAGGGTACCATTTGGGAGGCAGCCCCTGAACTGAAATGAACTCAATCTGTTTTTCATTGAGTATGTCGGTCATCCAGTGTGGGAACATTGTGGACCAATAACAATATAGCTGACTACAGCAGCAGTCTAATATGCTGTGTGCACAGTCAGACACTGGTTATTTCCCTGCTGAGTGTCTCCACAACGGTCCCCTCTACCTATCCCTCAACGCATGGAGCAATTTCCAGTGAAAAGCTGGTAAAATACAAAGCCCTCTAAACCTGAGGTGTGATCACATGTCCAGATATCTAGAGAAGAAGAGTGTGGGTACCATGAACCTCTACTGAACTGACATCTAGAGAAGAAGAGTGTGGGTACCATGAACCTCTGCAGAACTGATATCTAGAGAAGAAGAGTGTGGGTACCATGAACCTCTACTGAACTGACATCTAGAGAAGAAGAGTGTGGGTACCATGAACCTCTACTGAACTGACATCTAGAGAAGAAGAGTGTGGGTACCATGAACCTCTGCAGAACTGACATCTAGAGAAGAAGAGTGTGGGTACCATGAACCTCTACTGAAACTCCATACGTATGTCTCGAACCAGGACCCAGAGCGCACTATGTAGTGTACTGACTCATCTACTCTGAACATTATTGTGGAGGCATTAACTGACTGACTCATCTACTCTGAACATTCAAACTTTTGTATGCTTTATGCTCGGTGGTATAGCTTTCAGACAAAGAGAGAGAGAGAGAGAGAGAGAGAGAGAGAGAGAGAGAGAGAGAGAGAGAGAGAGAGAGAGAGAGAGAGAACACACCAGATTACACAGCAGCATAACTATTACAGAGGAAATTAGAATTTACAAATATCCTGCATAATCGCCCGTGGCCAGGAAGGTTTGGGAGGGAGAGCAGAAACAGACTGACAGAGGAGAGAGGAGAGTCATGAAGGATAGCAGAAACAAACTGCCAGAGGAGAGATAATGAAGGATAGCAGAAACAAACTGCCAGAGGAGAGATAATGAAGGATAGCAGAAACAAACTGCCAGAGGAGAGATAATGAAGGATAGCAGAAACAAACTTCCAGAGGAGAGATAATGAAGGATAGCAGAAACAAACTGCCAGAGGAGAGATAATGAAGGTGGCTGAAACCAGCAGCCTAAAATAATTAGACTTATTAAAGGTGAGAAGCCACAAAGACGAGAACTGCTTCCCGAATCACACCTTATACATTATATGTTGCACTACTTTTTGAACAGGGCCAATAGGGCACATATGGGCTCTGGTGAAAAGTAGTGCACTATATAGGGAATAGGGTGCCATTTGGGACGTACAGTCAGGTTTGTAATTATTGGCGCCCTTGATAAAGATGTGCAAAAAAGACTATAAAATTAATAATGCAAATACTGAGCTATATTGTATGAAAAAATATATATATATTTTTTATGCTAATACAATTGCTCAGAGAAAGAGATTTTGTTTAAAAAGTAGTAAAACAAATCTAAAAAAGATAGGGGTCAAAATTATTGCCGCCCCTGTTTTCAATACTCCAGCACACGCCCCTTGGGAGGATAACGGCACTGAGTATTTTTCTAAAATGTTTTATGAGATTGGAGAACACATTGGGATGGATCTTAGACATGACTCCATATAGAATCCTTCCAGATCCTTGATATCCTTCGTCTGCTCTTATGGACTGCACTCTTCAATTCAAACCACAGGTTTTCAATGGGGTTCAAGTCCGGAGACTGAGATGGCCATTGCAAAATGTTGATTTTGTGGTCAATTAGCCATTTCTTTGTGGATTTGATTAGACCTTGGGGTTATTGTCTTGCTGGAAGATCCATTTGTGGACAAGTTTCAGCCTCCTGGCAGAGGCAACCAGGTTGTTGATGAAAATGTCCTGGTACTTGGTAGAGTTCATGATGTCGTTGATCTTAACAAAGGAAAGGGGGATACCTGGTCAGTTGTACAACTGAATGGATTCAACTGAAATGTGTCTTCCGCATTTAACCCAACCCCTCTGAATCAGAGCGGTGCGGGGGGCTGCCTTAAATCGACGTCCACGTCATCAGCGTCCGGGGAGAAGTTGTTGTTGTTGGGGGTTAACTGCCTTGCGGCAGATCTTTCCACCTTGCCATCTCAGGGACTCAACCCAGTGACCTTTCGGTTACTGGCCCTGGCACAGTGGAAGCTAAACATCCCCATAACATCAAGATCCACCACCATATTTTACTGCAGGTACTGTTCTGTATATGCTTCTGTTTTTCAACACAAAACCCACCACTGGTGTGCACGGCCAAGAGCTTTATTTTCATGTCATCTGACCATAGCACCGGTTGCAATCCAAGTGCCAATGCCATTTAGTAAACGCCAGGCGGTGCTATGGTCAGAAGAGTTTAGAAGTTTGAATTGTTAATTGCAACACTTTTCAATCTTAATAGCCAACAGTGAGCACGGCAAGTGAGCAACAAATGAACCCTGACATAATAAAGTTGCATTTGTCACGACAGGAACATACTCCCTACTGTCTTACAGTACGCTACATATACTCAGACTAAATCCATTTCAATGCACTCAGTTTGCGTACCAAATGGCACCTTATTCCTTACAGGAGCCCTCGTGAAAGGTAGAGCACTATATAGGGAGTAGGGTGGCAATTTGGACGCAAGCTCTGTTTGAGGAGAAGGATAATTCTTTATTCTCAGCTCTGTTAAATCACTTTCATTAGAGTTGAGCTGGGAACTCAGCCCACACTGTTAGCATTCAACTGTGAATTCCTGGTATTTTTTTATCAGAAGTTAATTTTGAGTCATAATACAATTGCAAACTGTATGGAAATGAGGATCCTCACAGGTTCCTCACTTTTTGGTTAAAGGGGCAATCTGCGGGTTCAAACAACACCAGCCGCTGTTTGTCACCCTGCCATTGTTTGACACCCCACCACTGTTTTGGTTAACAGCTGATGGATGGGTTTGGAGAAATTGATGTACCAACCGCAGACTGCACCTTTGACCTATATACCAATGAGATATTTCCATAAGTAGACAGTATATGTGAGATATATGCACAGACGAACTGTGGGGCGGCAGGTAGCTTAGTGATTAAGAGCGTTGTGCCTGTAACCAAAAGGTTGCTGGTTCTAATCCCCGAGCTGACACTAGGTGAAAAATCTGTTGATGTGCCCTTGAGCAAGGCACTTAACCCTAATTGCTCCCGTAAGTCGCTCTGGATAAGAGCGTCTGCTAAATGATATAAATGAACTGAATATCCACATATTAACTCTACTGGTTACACAACTGACTGGCACGCAAGGGTGTGTCCCTAAGGGCCCTAGTCAAAGGTATGTGGGGAATAACCATTTGGGACCCGACCGTACATAATTTACATGAGATATAGAAAAAGCACATTACCTGAAAACTGAGATGGAATAATGCCATTTAGGTACATTAAATCAAAATACAAACGTTCTGTTGCGATGTTAGCATTTTATTTTTGCATAATTACGCCAATGGAGATCACCTGAGAAACCTGCCATCTGACACACAATTGCATCATAAAATCCTGGAGCTTTGTAGCCTAGCCAAGACAATTATCTCTCTCTCTCTCTGTGTGTGTGTGTGTGTGGGGGGGGGGGGGAATTCAAGGAATTAAAGACAGTTTTGTCTTTAAGTCTGCAACACCTGTCTCATACAACGTTATTGAAGAGGAGTAATTAACTGATGTGGGAAGACTAGAGTGTGTCCCAAATGCACTGTATATATACTACACAACCAAAAGTATGTGGACACCTGCTCGTCAAACATCTCATTCCAAAATCATGGGCATTAATATGGAGTTGGTCCCCCGTTTTGCTGCTATAACAGCCTCCACTCTTCTGGGAAGGCTTTCCACTAGATGTTGGAACATTGCTGTGGGGACTTGCTTCCATTCAGCCACAAAAGCATTAGTGAGGTCCGGCGATTAGGCCTGGCTCGCAGTCGGCGTTCCAATTCATCCCAAAGGTGTTCAATGGGGTTGAGGTCAGTGCTCTGTGCAGGCCAGTCAAGTTTTCCACACCGATCTCGACAAATCATTTCTGTACGGACCTCGCTTTGTGCACGGGGGCATTGTCATGCTGAAACAGGAAAAGGGCCTTCCCCCAAACTGTTGCCCCAAAGTTCGGAAGCACAGAATCGTCTAGAATGGAACTAAGGGGCCTAGCCCGAACCATGAAAAACAGCACTGTCCCAAACAACTGCGTCCCAAATAACACCCTATTCCCTTATAGTGCACTACTTTTGACATGGGCACTTTTGATAGGGGCCCTATGGTCATAGGGCTCTGGTCAAAAGTAGTGCACTATACTGTATGTCTGTAGGGTTCATTATCATGTTTCTGTGCAAGAACAGCAATGCAATGCCAGAGATGGAATTGGTATTCTTGGCTGAATGAGAATAAGAATAATCTTTTAGAAGAAATGAAAATCAATGAATACTAAATAAATCAGAAGAGTCCTGACCTGCAGCCGGGCCAGCCGACCACCCAATGATTCTCCATGACCACATAAACCATGGAATAACCTATTGGTATTCTTGAGTGAAGCCTAGCTGGCCCTGATTCCTGAGAAAACTCCCTCTGCATAGTTGAGTCCCAAATGGCACCTTATTCACTATATATATATATATATATATATATATATATACAGTGGGGAGAACAAGTATTTGATACACTGCCGATTTTGCAGGTTTTCCTACTTCCAAAGAATGTAGAGGTCTGTAATCTTTATCATAGGTGCACTTCAACTGTGAGAGACGGAATCTAAAACAAAAATCCAGAAAATCACATTGTATGATTTTTAAGTAATTAATTTGCATTTTATTGCATGACATAAGTATTTGATACATCAGAAAAGCATAAATTAATATTTGGTACAGAAACCTTTGTTTGCAATTACAGAGTACATACGTTTCCTGTAGGTCTTGACCAGGTTTGCACACACTGGAGCAGGGATTTTGGCCCACTCCTCCATACAGACCTTCTCCAGATCCTTCAGGTTTCGGGGCTGTCGCTGGGCAATACAGACTTTCAGCTCCCTCCAAAGATTTTCTATACGGTTCAGGTCTGGAGACTGGCTAGGCCACTCCAGGACCTTGAGATGCTTCTTACGGAGCCACTCCTTAGTTGCCCTGGCTGTGTGTTTCGGGTCGTTGTCATGCTGGAAGACCCAGCCACGACCCATCTTCAATGCTCTTACTGAGGGAAGGAGGTTGTTGGCCAAGATCTCACGATACATGGCCCCATCCATCCTCCCCTCAATACGGTGCAGTCGTCCTGTCCCCTTTGCAGAAAAGCATCCCCAAAGAATGATGTTTCCACCTCCATGCTTCACGGTTGGGATGGTGTTCTTGGGGTTGTACTCATCCTTCTTCTTCCTCCAAACACAGCAAGTGGAGTTTAGACCAAAAAGCTATATCTTTGTCTCATCAGACCACATGACCTTCTCCCATTCCTCCTCTGGATCATCCAGATGGTCATTGGCAAACTTCAGACGGGCCTGGACATGCGCTGGCTTGAGCAGGGGGACCTTGCGTGCGCTGCAGAATATTAATCCATGACGGCGTAGTGTGTTACTAATGGTTTTCTTTGAGACTGTGGTCCCAGCTCTCTTCAGGTCATTGACCAGGTCCTGCCGTGTAGTTCTGGGCTGATCCCTCACCTTCCTCATGATCATTGATGCCCCACGAGGTGAGATCTTGCATGGAGCCCCAGACCGAGGGTGATTGACCGTCATCTTGAACTTCTTCCATTTTCTAATAATTGTGCCAACAGTTGTTGCCTTCTCACCAAGCTGCTTGCCTATTGTCCTGTAGCCCATCCCAGCCTTGTGCAGGTCTACAATTTTATCCCTGATGTCCTTACACAGCTCTCTGGTCTTGGCCATTGTGGAGAGGTTGGAGTCTGTTTGATTGAGTGTGTGGACAGGTGTCTTTTATACAGTTAACGAGTTCAAACAGGTGCAGTTAATACAGGTAATGAGTGGAGAACAGGAGGGCTTCTTAAAGAAAAACTAACAGGTCTGTGAGAGCCGGAATTCTTACTGGTTGGTAGGTGATCAAATACTTATGTCATGCAATAAAATGCAAATTAATTACTTAAAAATCATACAATGTGATTTTCTGGATTTTTGTTTTAGATTCCGTCTCTCACAGTTGAAGTGTACCTATGATAAAAATTACAGACCTCTACATGCTTTGTAAGTAGGAAAACCTGCAAAATCGGCAGCGTATCAAATACTTTTTCTCCCCACTGTATATATTTATATATATATATATATAGATTATTAAGTAATTAATTAGCATTTTATTGCATGACATAAGTATTTGATCACCTACTAACCAGTAAGAATTCTGGCTCTCACAGACCTGTTAGTTTTTCTTTAAGAAGCCCTCCTGTTCTTCAGTCATTACCTGTATTAACTGCACCTGTTTGAACTCGTTACCTGTATAAAAGACACCTGTCCACACACTCAATCAAACAGACTCCAACCTCTCCACAACGGCCAAGACCAGAGAGCTGTGTAAGGACATCAGGGATAAAATTGTAGACCTGCACAAGGCTGGGATGGGCTACAGGACAATAGGCAAGCAGCTTGGTGAGAAGGCAACAACTGTTGGCGCAATTATTAGAAAATGGAAGAAGTTCAAGATGACGGTGAATCACTCTCGGTCTGGAGCTCCATGCAAGATCTCACCACGTGGGGCATCAATGATCATGAGGAAGGTGAGGGATCAGCCCAGAACTACACGGCAGGACCTGGTCAATGACCTGAAGAGAGTTGGGACCACAGTCTCAAAGAAAACCATTAGTAACACACTACACCGTCATGGATTAAAATCCTGCAGCGCACGCAAGGAGGGTGCCCGTCTGAAGTTTGCCAATGACCCTCTGGATGATCCAGAGGAGGAATGGGAGAAGGTCATGTGGTCTGATGAGACAAAAATATAGCTTTTTGGTCTAAACGCCACTCGCCGTGTTTGGAGGAAGAAGAAGGATGAGTACAACCCCAAGAACACCATCCCAACCATGAAGCATGGAGGTGGAAACATCATTCTTTGGGTGTGCTTTTCTGCAAAGGGGACAGGACGACTGCACCATATTGAGGGGAGGATGGATGGGGCCATGTATCGCGAGATCTTGGCCAAAAACCTCCTTCCCTCAGTAAGAGCATTGAAGATGGGTCGTGGCTGGGTCTTCCAGCATGACAACGACCCGAAACACACAGCCAGGGCAACTAAGGAGTGGCTCCGTATGAAGCATCTCAAGGTCCTGGAGTGGCCTAGCCAGTCTCCAGACCTGAACCCAATAGAACATCTTTGGAGGGAGCTGAAAGTCCGTATTGCCCAGCGACAGCCCCGAAACCTGAAGGATCTGGAGAAGGTCTGTATGGAGGAGTGGGACAAAATCCCTGCTGCAGTTTGTGCAAACCTGGTCAAGACCTACAGGAAACGTATGATCTCTGTAATTGCAAACAAAGGTTTCTGCACCAAATATTAAGTTTTGCTTTTCTGATGTATCAAATACTTATGTCATGCAATATAATGCAAATTAATTACTAAAAAATCATACAATGTGATTTTCTGCATTTTTGATATGATAAAAATTACAGACCTCTACATGCTTTGTAAGTAGGAAAACCTGCAAAATCAGCAGTGTATCAAATACTTGTTCTCCCCACTGTATATGGGTACTGGTCCAAAGTAGTGCACTATATAGGGAATACGGTGCCATTTGGGATGCAACCTGAGTACTGGATTTACTGATGGCAGAAGCTAAACCTTCTAAACCAGCGGTATTCAAACTTTTTCAGCGGGGACCCCATTTTTTACGCCAGAATTTCTGGGGACCCCATTTTTTACGGCAGAATTTCTGGGGACCCCATTTTTTACGGCCAGAATTTCTGGGGACCCCATTTTTTACGCCAGAATTTCTGGGGACCCCATTTTTTACGCCAGAATTTCTGGGGACCCCATTTTCTTCCAAATAATTTATTGCGGCCGCACCCTACCCCATATTTAATGACACAGCCTTAAAATTGGTAAATCTAGATTTTCACTTCAACAAATAACCTTAAATACTATTGCATTTTCATCTCTTATCAAAATGGAAAGAAACCAATGAATACTCAATACAATATATATAGTAATATGAATACTCAATTCAAATGTATCTTTCAAATTATCTTTTGTCAAAAACATTTCTCACACACACACACACACACACACACACACACACACACACACACACACACACACACACACACACACACACACACTGGAGACGGGCAACTACTAGCCAGGATGTCACGCTCTGGCTCCGGGACTTTGTATGTTGAGCCAGGGTGTGTTCGTTTCGTTGTGTTCTGTTTGGTTGGGTTGTTCTATGTGGTTGTATTTCTTTGTTTGGATGAGTGACTCCCAATCAGAGGTAACGAGTGTCAGCTGTTTGGCTCGTTGTCTCTGATTGGGAGCCATATTTATAATGTCTGTTTTCACCTTGTGTTTGTGGGTTTTTGTTCCTTGTCAGTCATTGTCTGAGGACGTTACGTATCGTTTATTGTTTTGTATTCGTGTTTGCACTTTACTATTAAAGTATGTTCGCTCAACACGCTGCGCCTTGGTCCTCTCTAACCAACGATCGTGACAGAAAAACCCACCTTAACCAGATCAAGCAGCGTGACGAGGAGAGAGGATGGACGTGGGAGGAGATGATTGCGAGTCTGGCAAGAGGGAGAGAGGCCTGGGCCACGGGGAGGAGAGACCCCCAGGAAATTTTTAGGGGGGGGCTCACGACGTCGGGGCAGCAGGTGTACGGGTTAGAGCGGTGCAAAGCGTTGGCAGAGAAGGCCGCCAGGTTAGGGGGGCCACTGGGCACAGAGGAGAGGGAAAGTGTGGAGGCACGGCGAGAGGTACTGGGGTGTGTTACCAGTCCGGTCCGGCCCGTTCCTGATCCCTGCGTGGGGCCAGTGGTGTGTGTCCCCAGTACGGTCCGGCCTGTTCCTGCCATTCCCACCAAGGCAGTGGTGCGCGTCGTCAGCCCAGCCCGGCCTGTTCCTGCCATTCCCACCAAGTCTGTGGTGTGCGTCGACAGCCCGGCCCGGCCTGTTCCTGCCATTCCCACCAAGTCAGTGGTGCGCGTCGTCAGCCCAGCCCGGCCTGTTCCTGCCATTCCCACCAAGTCAGTGGTGCACGTCGTCAGCCCAGCCCGGCCGGTTCCTGCCATTCCCACCAAGTCAGTGGTGTGCGTCGACAGCCCAGCCCGGCCTGTCCCTGCTCCACGCACCAAGCCTACGAGGTGCGTCGCCAGTCCAGCCCGGCCTGTCCCTGCTCCACGCACAAAGCCTACGGTGTGCGTCGCCAGCCCAGCCCGGCCTGTTCCTGCTCCACGCACAAAGCCTACGGTGTGCGTCGCCAGCCCAGCCCGGCCTGTCCCTGCTCCACGCACAAAGCCTACGGTGTGCGTCGCCAGCCCGACCCGGCCTGTTCCTGCCACTCGCACCAAACCAGGGGTGCGAGTCGCCAGCCTGGTCCAACCCGTTCCTGCTACTCGCACCAAGCCAGGGGTGCGAGGCGTCAGCCTGGTCCAGCCCGTTCCTGCTACTCGCACCAAACCAGGGATGCGAGTCGTCAGCCTGGTCCAGCTCGTTCCTGCTACTCGCACCAAACCAGGGAATGGAGTCGTCAGTCCGGTGAGGCCCGTTCCTGTTCCACGCACCAAGCCAGGGGCGCGTGTCGTCAGTCCGGCTCCGACCAGCGGGGCTAGACAGGACCAGGGGTACTTTGGGGGGTTGGAGAGGAGGTGGGGATCAGGGCCGGAGCCAGAACCACCGCCGAGGAGGTATGCCCACCCAGCCCTCCCTTGTTTAGCCCTTATTGAGGCGCGGTCGCAGTCCGCGCCTTTAGGGGGGGGTACTGTCACGCTCTGGCTCCGGGACTTTGTATGTTGAGCCAGGGTGTGTTCGTTTCGTTGTGTTCTGTTTGGTTGGGTTGTTCTATGTGGTTGTATTTCTTTGTTTGGATGAGTGACTCCCAATCAGAGGTAACGAGTGTCAGCTGTTTGGCTCGTTGTCTCTGATTGGGAGCCATATTTATAATGTCTGTTTTCACCTTGTGTTTGTGGGTTTTTGTTCCTTGTCAGTCATTGTCTGAGGACGTTACGTATCGTTTATTGTTTTGTATTCGTGTTTGCACTTTACTATTAAAGTATGTTCGCTCAACACGCTGCGCCTTGGTCCTCTCTAACCAACGATCGTGACACAGGATGAGCAGAGGATGGATGAAAGAGAGAGAAGTCTGTAGAATGAAGGACTGTTTGTCTTTAAACGGACATTAATGACTCAACAATATAAAACTGCCAGTGGAAAAACGTCTGTAAGCGGGATAGCCTAGGACACTTCTTCATTTGTAGTATATTTAACCATTATGCAATATACAACACAACTGTTTATAATTCACATAGAGGCACAGCAGAACTGTGGTAAGTCGGAGGTGTTAGCTAGAAGAATTGGTTCTGCGTTCCAAATGGCAACCTTTTTCCCCTATTATTAGTGCACTACTTTTGACCAGGGCACAACAACTACAGTATACAGGGAACAGGGGGTGACATTTGGGACGCAGCCTTGTGCTCATAAACGTTGAGAGGAATGGCAGGTTCCATATACCTACAGAACCTTAATGTAAACAGAATGCACTCCTCATATTGAATTCCTCCAGGACAGGTCATGAGTAAACACACCTCAACGTCTTATTATTGGTCGGCTAAACACCACTTCACTCTGCTGCTCTCCATTACGCCTGAGCCTCAGACTCTGTCCCAAATGACACCCAGTTACATATAAAGTGCACTACTTACTTACTACATCGGGATTAGGGTGACATTTGATATACTGCCCTGTAGTGGAGTAATATGTATTTATTTATTTATTCATAAGCGTATTCAATATACCTCACATGCGACCCACAATAAGGCTATGCATTTAATATGATAAAAGTCTATTAAAATGTCTATCTGACTCCATAAAGACGATGTTGCACTATGCAAGCAAGACTATTGTTGTGAGCTACAGGAATAAACCATCAAGAAAGATCTGAGAGTTGTCTATCAAAGGAAAATATATTTAATGACATTGTAAAATAAACACTAATACATTATACAAGGCAATACTGAAATTAACAAAACATTAAGTATCTATGCATGATATGCATGTTGTAGTGGTCAAATAAAAAAAGGGAGACATTTTTTTTTTGGTGCCATTTAAGGGGGGAATGGAATTCTAAGCATCACTCCGGTCAGAAGAGGCTCCGTGAGGGTTTCAATTGATTTGCTATTGACCTCGCGCTAGCTAGCGTTCCAGCTCAGCCGACGTTCTTTGGCCGTTTTTTTGGGGGGTTTGAATTCTGACTCGTTCTATTGGTCAACCTAGTACTGTTGTGTTCTATGGTATGTTCAGTCTCTCTCTAGCTCAGGCCTCCTATCCCCACCTGCTTCGACATGTCCACTGTCATCCCCGTGCCCAAGAAAGGGAAAGTAACTGATCTGAATGACTACCGACCAGTAGCACTCACCTCCGTCATCATCTTCGAGAGGCTAGTCAAAGACCAAAATCACCTGCTCCCGCCCTTGACACACCCGACCCTCTGCAATTCGCCTACCGCCCTGGCAGATCCACGGACGACGCAATCGCTATTGCACGGACGACGCAATCGCTATTGCACTGCACACTTCCCATACCCACCTGGACAAAAGGAATGCATATGGGAGGATGCTGTTCATCGACTACAGCTCGAAGCAACCACTGGGTCCACATTGGGTGCACACTGCCTCAACAGGGACTCCAGCCACCCAAGCCATGCCCTGCATCATGGCAAAAACTGGAACACTGGCCAATAGTTTCTACCCTCAGACCATCAGGCTGCTGAACAGCCACCACTAGTCAGCTACCTGCTCCCCCTCCCCCCTGCTGTTCCCCCTATGGTCATCACCCCCACCCCCTCAACACTCTTTACTCTGCCTGCTGTTCCCCCTATGGACATCACCCCCACCCCCTCAACACTGTTTACTCTGCCTGCTGTTCCCCCTACGGACATCACCCCCACCCCCTCAACACTCTATACTCTGCCTGCTGTTCCCCCTATGGACATCCCCCCCACCCCCTCAACACTGTTTACTCTGCCTGCTGTTCCCCTACGGACATCACCCCCCATCCCCTCAACACTCTATACTCTGCCTGCTGTTCCCCCTACGGACATCCCCCCACCCCCCACCCCCTCAACACTCTTTACTCTGGCTGCTGTTCCCCCTACGGACATCCCCCCCCACCCCCTCCTGGCCCCCCACCCTCCAGTCAGCTACCTCCTCCGCCTCCCCCCTGCTGTTCCCCCTATGGTCATCACCCCCACCCCCTCAACACTCTTTACTCTGCCTGCTGTTCCCCCTATCATTATCACCCCCACCCCCTCAACACTGTTTACTCTGCCTGCTGTTCCCCCTATGGACATCACCCCCACCCCCTCAACACTCTTTACTCAGCCTGCTGTTCCCCCTACGGACATCCCCCCCCACCCCCTCAACACTCTTTACTCTGCCTGCTGTTCCCCCTATGGTCATCACCCCCCACCCCCTCAACACTCTTTACTCTGCCTGCTGTTCCCCCTATGGTCATCCCCCCACCCCCTCAACACTCTTTACTCTGCCTGCTGTTCCCCCTATGGACATCCCCCCCACCCCCCCCAACACTCTTTACTCTGCCTGCTGTTCCCCCTATGGTCATCACCCCCACCCCCTCAACACTCTTTATTCTGCCTGCTGTTCCCCCTACGGGACATCCCCCCCCACCCCCTCAACACTCTTTACTCTGCCTGCTGTTCCCCCTACGGACATCCCCCCACCCCCTCAACACTCTTTACTCTGGCTGCTGTTCCCCCTACGGACATCCCCCCACCCCAAGCAACTTTTACTCTGCGCACACCACAACGACATTAATCACTGTTGCAGTTGTTAATATGTATATTATATATTTGGTTATTATAATTTCTATAGTTTTTTATTTCACTTGGTCCCCCCAACCCCACAACACTCTTTACGCTGCCTGCTGTTCCTCCTATGGTTATCACCCCCCACCCCCTCAACAGTCTTTACTCTGCCTGCTGTTCCCCCTATGGTCATCACCCCCCACCCCCTCAACACGCTTTACTCTGCCTGCTGTTCCCCCTATGGTCATCACCCCCCACCCCCCTCAACACTCTTTACTCTGCCTGCTGTTCCCCCTACGGACATCCCCCCCAACTCCTCAACACTCTTTACTCTGCCTGCTGTTCCCCCTACGGACATCCCCCCACCCCCTCAACACTCTTTACTCTGCCTGCTGTTCCCCCTATGGACATCCCCCCACCCCCTCAACACTCTTTACTCTGGCTGCTGTTCCCCCTACGGACATCCCCCCACCCCCTCAACACTCTTTACTCTGCCTGCTGTTCCCCCTATGGACATCCCCCCCCACCCCCTCAACACTCTTTACTCTGCCTGCTGTTCCCCCTACGGACATCCCCCCACCCCCTCAACACTCTTTACTCTGGCTGCTGTTCCCCCTACGGACATCCCCCCCACCCCAAGCAACTTTTACTCTGCGCTCACCACAACGACATTAATCACTGTTGCAGTTGTTAATATGTATATTATATATTTGGTTATTATAATTTCTATAGTTTTTTATTTCACTTGGTCCCCCCAACCCCACAACACTCTTTACGCTGCCTGCTGTTCCTCCTATGGTTATCACCCCCACCCCCCCTCAACAGTCTTTACTCTGCCTGCTGTTCCCCCTATGGTCATTCCCGCACCTCCTCAACAGTCTTTACTCTGCCTGCTCTTCCCCCTATGGTCATCACCCCCTCAACAGTCTTTACTCTGCCTGCTGTTCCCCCTATGGTCATCACCCCCTCAACAGTCTTTACTCTGCCTGCTGTTCCCCCTATGGTCATCACCCCCACCCCCTCAACATTCTTTACTCTGCCTGCTGTTCCTCCTATGGTCATCACCCCCACCCCCTCAACAGTCTTTACTCTGCCTGCTGTTCCTCATATGGTCATCACCCCCTCAACACTCTTTACTCTTTCTGCTGTTCCCCCTATGGTCATCACCCCCAACTCCTCAACACTCTTCACTCTACCTGCTGTTCCCCCTATGGTCATCCCCCCCAACTCCTCAACACTCTTCACCCTAACTGCTGTTCCCCCTATTGTCAACCCCCCCAACTCCTCAACACCCTTCACTCTGCCTGCTGTTCCCCCTATGGTCATCCCCCCCAACTCCTCAACACTCTTCACCCTGCCTGCTGTTCCCCCTATGGTCACCCCCCCCCAACTCCTCAACACTCTTCACCCTGCCTGCTGTTCCCCCTATGGTCATCCCCCCCAACTCCTCAACACTCTTCACCCTGCCTGCTGTTCCCCCTATGGTCATCACCCCCCACCCCTCAACAGTCTTTACTCTGCCTGCTGTTCCCCCTATGGTCATCACCCCCACCCCCTCAACAGTCTTTACTCTGCCTGCTGTTCCCCCTATGGTCATCACCCCCACCCCCTCCACAGTCTTTACTCTGCCTGCTGTTCCCCCTATGGTCATCACCCCCCAACTCCTCAACACTCTTCACTCTGCCTGCTGTTCCCCCTTTGGTCATCCCCCCCAACTCCTCAACACTCTTCACCCTGCCTGCTGTTCCCCCTATGGTCATCCCCCCCAACTCCTCAACACTCTTCACTCTGCCTGCTGTACCTCTTATGGTCATCCCCCCCAACTCCTCAACACTCTTCACCCTGCCTGCTGTTCCCCCTATTGTCATCCCCCCCAACTCCTCAACACTCTTCACCCTGCCTGCTGTTCCCCCTATGGTCATCCCCCCCAACTCCTCAACACTCTTCAACCTGCCTGCTGTTCCCCCTATGGTCATCCCCCCCCAACACCTCAACACTCTTCACCCTGCCTGCTGTTCCCCCTATGGTCATCACCCCCACCCCCTCAACACTCTTCACCCTGCCTGCTGTTCCCCCTATGGTCATCACCCCCCACCCCCCTCAACACTCTTCACCCTGCCTGCTGTTCCCCCTATGGTCATCACCCCCCCACCCCCTCAACACTCTTCACCCTGCCTGCTGTTCCCCCTATGGTCATCACCCCCTCAACAGTCTTTGCTCTGCCTCCACCCCGATGGACCTTTATGTATTCATCACTGCTGCAGTTATTATTTCTATAGTGCTATTTCCATTTCTATATTTTATTTTATTATATTTCTATATATTTTTTTTATGACCATTTTCATTATTTTATTTAACTCAGTCCTGCATGTTGGAGCTCGAAGCCTAAGATTTTCCACTGTACCCTGCAATCAAACCTGCAACCCAGTACATGTGACTATTAAATACTCTGAATATTCAAATTAATAAGCAAACAAATACCTAAATGCCAATCTAACAGACATCTCAAACATATGGATGACACATCATTTGATAATTACATTACTGTTCACAGATGTGTCCAATTACATCCTTGTGCTATGTGTAAATCAAGCATCAAGAAGAAGACGTGCAGCTGCTAATTAGCAACATATTTGGTAGCTAATCAGAGAACAGAAAAGCCCTACTGATTTGATATTCAACAATAATATCTACATTTCATGTCGTGCGTGCCAAATGGCATCCTGTTCCCTTTGTAGTGCACTACTTTTGGCCAGAGACATAGGGCTCGGGTGAATTTCTTTGCAATATGTAGGGATTTGGGCGCCATTTGGGATGCATCCTCGTTCATTTCCTGCCTCATTGGGTGGGTAATAATCAATGATCCTGATCTCCATTAATCCAATGCTCAGTCATCATCATCTGACTAGCAATCATTAATGTACTAATCAATATCCTTATGGGTCAAACAAATGTCACTGTTGCCAGCTAAATGTTAATGATTTACAATACTCAGGAAATAATGTTCAACAGGATAGTCCGTTTGTTATAGGAAAACTCCACCCAAAAAACTATCTTTGGGTATTTGTTTCATTAGTTCATTGTTGACATAGTCCCCAAAATGTTTTCAAGCTTTCAAAGATATGTAACTTTGAAAATACAGAAATCATCCACGTAGGATGCATTTTGCATCATATGATGCTGCGTTTTGTATCATGTGATATTTTTTGGGGGGGGTTTTCACTCTCAAAATTATAATTGTTCAAAGAGAAACAATGAAATTGGATGTTCTGAGTCGATGTCAATGCTAAAATCACATCAGAAGAACATTTTTGTGGGGTCTGGAAGAAAATGAACAAATGTGGATTATTTTGGTGTAATTCCCCTTTAATTGCTCATCTGCCCTTTAATTGCTCATCTCCCCTTTAATTGCGCATCTCCCCTTTAATTAATTAATTAATTAATCTTAATTGCCCATCTAGTGTGCTGTCTAATGTGCTGGTCTAGTGATGGTTCTGTACAGCTGCTGCACATTCCATGGCAAAGTTTGCAAAAAAATTTAAAAATAATAGATACAAATGATATACAGTACTTACTCATGATACAGTATACTTCTGCCATGTACGCGTACTTTACATTTCATTGAGAAGGTTTTTTGGGGGAAAGTGTTTCTGTCTACCCACAAGACGGTTATCACGTCAACTGGGCTACCAGTGATTGGCGTTCCGAGTCTTTTCTGCGAGCCGGCTACATTCTTCTCCCAAACGGTTCTTTGTTCAGCAATGCATAGCAATGGATTTAAAAACCATGACAAAATTGCCAATCTTTAATTTAAAGCCCAAGACGTTGCCTACCATTATGTCAGATCGTGAAATGTGAGTTCAAATACATTTATACCTGACCAAATTATTAAAATGTAACGCACTGAAAACATTTGCATGGACCAGAATAAGGCTCTCTCCTCACCATATTATTCCTGCACTGAGGAATTACCATCTTCAGATAATGTTTTTATAATTTATCTGCAGATAATCAATGTCTGGAGGTCAAAAAGCTATAGTAAAAGTATGCAAATCAGGGAGCCAAAAGAGCCATTCACTACTGGCCACTGCAGGTATTTGTCTATCACTACTGGCTGCAAACAGAGTGATTGACAAACGCCCGCACCACACAGACAGAAAGGGGCAATATTGCCGGAAATTAATTGGCAGATATTGTGTTAGGTTTGGCTTTTTTTAGCCAATAGTGGCTAACCAGAGGTGGGATAATGTCAATGTTGCGTTGATTAGATAGTAGCTGGGAGCTTGCGGTGTTTGATACTTGTGAGATTTGTTTATGACAGTTTGCGGTGGCGGTGGAACACGTACAAGTATTTCAGAATTGTTTGGTGAGCTGCTCATAGGTGGTATGTGAGCTACTGGTAGCTGGGGATCAACTCGTTGGAGAACCATGACCAGGGCCTGACCAGGGCCATAGGGTTCCCTATCACTCTCTAGTGCACTGACCAGGTCCCATAAGGTTCCCTATCACTCTCTAGTGCACTGACCAGGTCCCATAGGGTTCTGGTCAAAAGTAATGCAAGCCCCACACATCCAGGTAGTCCCTCCCTGTTACACATAGCCGCAGGAAGTAGGGGTGCTGAGGGTGCTGCAGAAAAACATAAGTCGTGCACTGGGCGTTTACTAGTCCTGTATTAGCGGACCGATATAGCCGTCTGTAGTGCGATCAATTAATTTTTTTGCTAGCTGTCAGTGTTCTAGAGCACTAGCTGTCCGTCAGTGTTCTGGAGCGCTAGCTGTCTGTTAGTGTTCTAGAGCGCTAGCTGTCTGTCAGTGTTCTAGAGCGCTATATGTCTGTCAGTGTTCTGTAGCGCTAGCTGTCTGTCAGTGTTCTGGAGCGCTAGCTGTCTGTCAGTGTTCTGGAGCGCTAGCTGTCTGTCAGTGTTCTAGAGCGCTAGCTGTCTGTCAGTGTTCTGGAGCGCTAGCTGTCTGTCAGTGTTCTAGAGCGCTAGCTGTCTGTCAGTGTTCTAGAGCGCTAGCTGTCTGTCAGTGTTCTGTAGCGCTAGCTGTCTGTCAGTGTTCTGGAGCGCTAGCTGTCTGTCAGTGTTCTGGAGCGCTAGCTGTCTGTCAGTGTTCTAGAGCGTTAGCTGTCTGTCACTGTTCTGGAGCGCTAGCTGTCTGTCAGTGTTCTGGAGCGTTAGCTGTCTGTCAGTGTTCTGGAGCGCTAGCTGTCTGTCAGTGTTCTAGAGCGCTAGCTGTCTGTCAATTTCATTAAAGCATCATTCCAGAAAGAGAGGATAGAGGATAGGCCGACCTTGCTTCTTTCACTTAAGGCCGTTTCGCTCTACCCCTCCACCCCTGGGTTGGTCACGATCCACAAAGGCAAATGTTGTGTCCCAAATTACACCCTATTCCCTATATAACCTAGTGCACTACTTTTGAGTAGAGCCCTATGGGCCCTGGTCAAAAGTAGTGCACTATAAAAGGAATAGGGTGCCATTTGGGACTCACACAAAGACCATAGAATTGCTGCAGAAATGTCAAACGAAACAAAACAAGTTCCCCAGAGACGGCAGAAATATCACCAAGCCAGAAGATGTATAAGGGTTGAGAGCTGCGGGGCGAAGCACAAAGACAGGGATTATTTGACCTCTCTGTTGGTATCAACAGCACGTCCCCCAGGCCTAGTTTACCGTGTAAATCCAATGCTACAGAAATGCCAGGATGTCACCAGGCTTGTGTGTTAGTTCTATAGGGGATTCAACCACCTAGCGAAGGTTCTTGTTGTTGGATAGAAGCATCAGCTAAATAGCATATGTGATGGTACACAGTGGAGAAGGGGTTGACCTCAGTAGTATGTCCTCTGACACAGTGGAGAAGGGAATGACCTCAGTAGTATGTCCTCTGACACAGTGGAGAAGGGGTTGACCTCAGTAGTATGTCCTCTGACACAGTGGAGAAGGGGTTGACCTCAGTAGTATGTCCTCTGACACAGTGGAGAAGGGGTTGACCTCAGTAGTATGTCCTCTGACACAGTGGAGAAGGGGATGACCTCAGTAGTAATGTCCTCTGACACAGTGGTAGAAGGGGTTGACCCATAGTATTCCTTTTACCAGGGGGAAAGGGTTGACCCCCGTAGTTTTGTCCTCTACACAGTGGAAAGGGGGTTTTGCCCTCAGTAGTTGTCCTTGAACAGTGGAAAAGGGGAATGACCTAAAGTATTATGTCCTCTGACACGTGGAGAAGGGGTTGACCTCAGTATTTTCCTCTGACACGTGGAGAAGGGGTTGACCCAGTATTAGCCCCCTGACACAGTGGAAAAGGGGGTTTAAACCTCGTAGTATGTCCTTTGACACAGTGGAAAAGGGGGTTTAACCTCAGTATAGTCCTCTGACACAGGGGAAAGGGGTTGACCTCAGTAGTATGTCCTCTGACATGTGGAGAGGGGTTACCTCATTTTTTTATACCCCATTCTGTATTTTGGATGACTGGCCCCAAAATAAACTGAAAACACTTTAACCCAGCCTGCCAAGCCCTTGACCACAAATCATATTTTATGCAAATGAAAGATCAATGGCCCCCCTCCTCTAAATTTGGCCCCCTATCCCCTAGTGCATGAGAGAAGGGGGAATACAAAGAAAGAAAAGGGAAATATAAGAAAAAAGAGGTTTGGATATTAGAAAATAGGAGGGGGTTTTGATTCCTTCTTTTAGCTCTTTTATTCCTTTTTTCTTTCTCAAAGGGGGTTTTTTAAGCATTTTCTTCCTTTTCATTTTTTTTTTCCCCTTATTTTTTATTCCTTTCCTTTTCCCCCCTTTCCTTTTCCTCTCCTCCCCTTTCCCCCTCTCCCTCCCCCTCTCCTCTCCTCTCCTCTCCTCCCCTCTCCCTCCTCCTCTCCTCTCCTCTCCCCCCCCCTCCCTTTCTCCCCCCCCTCCCCCTCCTCCCCCTTTCCCCCCCCCCTCCCCTTTTCCTCTCCTTTTTCCCCCTCCCCCCCCCCTCCCCTTTTCCTCTCCCTCCCCCTCCCTCTCCCCCCTCCTCCCCTCTTCCTCCCTCCTCCTCTCCTCTCCCCCCCTTCCCTCCCCATTTTCCTCCCCTCCTCTCCCCCCTCCCCCCCCCCCCCTCCTCCCCCCCCTCTCCCCCTTCCCTCCCCCCCCTCTCCCCCTGCCCCCATCGTCCTTCCCTTCCCTGGGGCCCCCACTCCCCCTGGCCTCTTCCTCCCCCCGCTTCTCCCCCCCTTCCCGGGCCGCCCCGTCCCCTCTCCGTCCCTCCTCCTCCTCCCTCCTTCCTCCCCTGTTCTCCTCTTGTCCCCTCCACCCCCTCGGTCCCTTTTGAAAATTTTTTTGTTTTTTTTTTCCCCTTTTCCTCCTCTCCCCCCCCTTTCTCCCAAAACCCCCCCCCCCCGGCCCCCTCCTCTCCCCCTCCCCTCCCCCTCTCCCCCCGCTCCTCTCCCCCTCTCCCTCCTCCCTCCCCCTCCCTCCTCTCCCCCTCCCTTTCTTCCGTCCTCTCCCTTTTTCGTTTTTTTTCCCCTTCCCCCCCTTCCTTTTGCCCCCCTCCCCTTTCATCTTCCAATACCCCCCCCTCCCCTCCCATTCCCCCTCTCCCCCCCCCTTCCCTCTCCTCTCCTCTCCTCTCCTCTCCTCTCCTCTCCTCTCCCCCTCCCCTTCTCCTTTTTCCTCCCCTCTCCTCTCCTCCCCCCCTCCTCCCCCCCTCCTCTCCCCCTCCTCTTCCTCTCCTCCCCCTTTCCCCCTCCTCCCCCTCCCTCTCCTCCCCCTCTCCTCTCCTCTCCTTTTTTCCCTCTCCTCCCTTTTTCCCCCTCTCCCCTCCTCCCCCCTTTTCCCCATCCCCCTCTCTCCCCTCCTCTCCTCCCCCTCTCCCTCCTCTCCCTCCCCCCTTTTCCCTCTCCCCCCCTCTCCTCCTCCTCCCCCCCTCTCCCCCCTCTCCCTCCCCCCCCCTCCTCTCCCCCCCACCCTCTCCCCCCTTCCCCCTTTTCCCCCCTCTCCTTTTCCCCCCCCTTCTCCTTCTTTTCCCGTCGCCCCTTCTCCGTCTCCTCTTTCCCCTCAAACCCTTTCTCCTTTCCGCTCCTCCCTCCTCCCCCCCTCTCCGTCCTCTCCTCTCATCTCCTCTCCTCTCCTCTCCTCTCCTCTCCTCCCCCCCTCCCCCATTCTCCTTCCTCCTCTCCTCCCCCTCTCCTCCTCCCCTCTCACTCTCCCCTCCTCTCCTCCTCTCCTCCTCCTCTCCTCCTCTCCTCTCCTCTCCTCCTCTCTCGGCCCGGGGAGTCAAGTGTTATTCTTTGTCAGACATTAGCACCATTAGGGCAAAATTTGTTGATGATATTTTTGCAAGTCTAATCAAATACCAAGACGTGCATGCAGTGGTGAGCGAATATGGAAATTCTTTGAATATAAAATCTGAAAGACATGTTTTTTTTATATTTTTATATATATACCACTTAAAAAGTTATTCCAATTAAATGGAAGGTGGCACAGAGCAAGCTCAGCAGTGTTTATGTGCAATAACTCTGTTGTGTTGTTCATTTGTGTTACAGAACAGACAGGGTAAATTCCTAAATAGATTGGGGATGATGAAGAGAAGACCTGGGTTCAAACACTGTTTAAAACCTATTCTAATATTTTAGCTGGCCTAGATTGAGCTCCCCTGGCACAATGAAAACACAACAGAATAGTTGCAGAAGTGCAAACCCTCCTCAGCTGGTACTGCATGCAGGCTAAAGGTAACGCTAAAAGTATTTGAAAATATCTCAAATAGTGTTTTAACCCACGTCTGGTGGAGCGCCAGCCAGTCAGCTTGGGTATTGGTTCTATCTCTGCTCTGCCTACATCAGCACTACCTGGTCTCTCTCTCTCTCTCTCTCACACACACACACACACACACACACACACACCACACACACACACCACACACACACACACACACACACACACACACACACACCACACACACACACACACACACACACCACACACACACACACACACACACCAAACACACACACACACACCACACACCACACACACACACACACACACACACACCACACACACACACACCCACACACACACACACACACACACACACCACACACACACACACACACACACACACACACACCACACACACACACTCACACCAGCAGTACCTGGTCTCACACACACACACACACACACACACACACACACACACACACACACTCACACCAGCAGTACCTGGCCTAATGGGCGGCAGTTTAAACGGGGCGCAGGACAGAGGAGCTGATGTCAGCACTAAACACACTGCAGATGGTTCCACTCCAGACATACTGTACTCTGCCACCACCAGTTCACTTGTAAACTTGGTACTATTTGACTTGTTCATGTTTTCCTTGCTGATGCGTCTTCAGAAGTTCCCAGGATCTTAGTGTGAGCTATATCACTCCAGTGCCTTGCAAAAGTATTCATCCCCCTTGGCCCCTTTTCCCTATTTTGTTGCACTACAACCTGTAATTAAAATGGATTTTTATTTGGATTTCATGTAATGGACGTACACAAAATAGTCCAAATTGGTGAAGTGAAATGAAAATAATTCTAAAAAAATTTATAATGGAAAAGTGGTGCGTGCATATGTATTCACCCCCTTTGCTATGAAGCCCCTAAATAAGATCTGGTGCAACCAATTACCTTCAGAAGTCACATAATTAGTTAAATAAAGACCACCTGTGTGCAATCTAAGTGTCACATGATCTGTCACATGATCTCAGTATATATACACCTGTTCTGAAAGGCCCCAGAGTCTGCAACACCACTAAGCAAGGGGCACCACCAAGCAAGCTGGCGGGGTGGCCAGTATGAAAAATGTATGCACTCACTAATTGTAAGTCGCTCTTGATAAGAGCGTCTGCTAAATGACTAAAATATAAAAAATGAAGACCAAGGAGCTCTCCAAACAGGTCAGGGACAAAGTTGTGGAGAAGTACAGATCAGGGTTGTGTTATAAAAAAATATCTGAAACTTTGAACATCCCACGGAGCACCATTAAATCCATTATTAAAAAATGGAAAGAATATGGCACCACAACACACCTGCCAAGATAGGGCCGTCCGACAAAACTCACGGACCAGGCAAGGAAGGCATTAATCAGAGGCAACAAAGAGACCAAAGATAACCCTGAAGGAGCTGCAAAGCTCCACAGCGGAGATTGGAGTATCTGTCCATAGGACCACTTTAAGCCGTACACTTCACAGAGCTGGGCTTTACGGAAGAGTGGCCAGAAAAAAGCCATTGCTTAAAGAAAAAAATAAGCAAACACGTTTGGTGTTCGCCAAAAGGCATGTGGGAGACTCCCCAAACATATGGAAGAAGGTACTCTGGTCAGATGAGACTAAAATTGAGCTTTTTGGCCATCAAGGAAAACGCTATGTCTGGCGCAAACCCAACACCTCTCATCACTCCGAGAACACCATCCCCACAGTGAAGCATGGTGGTGGCAGCATCATGCTGTGGGGATGTTTTTCTATCGGCAGGGACTGGGAAACTGGTCAGAATTGAAGGAATGATGGATGGCGCTAAATACAGGGAAATTCTTGAGGAAAACCTGTTTCAGTCTTCCAGAAATTTGAGACTGGGACGGAGGTTCACCTTCCAGCAGGACAATGACCCTAAGCATACTGCTAAAGCAACACTCAAGTGGTTTAAGGGGAAATATTTAAATGTCTTGGAATGGCCTAGTCAAAGCCCAGACCTCAATCCAATTGAGAATATGTGGTATGACTTAAAGATTGCTGTACACCAGCGGGACCCATCCAACTTGAAGGAGCTGGAGCAGTTTTGCCTTGAAGAATGGGCAAAAATCCCAGTGGCTAGATGTGCCAAGATTTTGCATCTTCAAAGTGGTAGGCATGTTGTGTAAATCAAATGATACAAACCCCCCCAAAAAATCCATTTTAATTCCAGGTTGTAAGGCAACAAAATAGGAAAAATGCCGAGGGAGGGGGGTGAATACTTTCGCAAGCCACTGTACATGAGGGTTGAAACCCAAATACATTCTATTCATGAGACACAAATCCCAGCGTTATTCCCAAATGGCAGCCTATAGTGCACTACTTTTGACCAGAGCTCATAGGGAAGAGGGTTCCATTTGGGACAGAGCCTTGATAACACCTCCTAGTGTGAACAAAACAGGATCACTCCAGTATACATGAGGAGTAGACTCTTCAAACAGCCCCTAGACAGATAACTATCATGCTGTTGTAATCCTGTCAGTTGAGAGGTGGAAGAAGAAGCCTTTTCACTGCTGTCTTGAAAGGAAGACATTTTGGCAGCTTTCTCCCTGTACAGAGTAGCTAGCAACTATCTAATGAATCTTTCAATGGCTGCATTAGGGAAATTAAAACAACTCTGAACTGCACCTCAGCACTTGAACAAAGGAGAGGGATGGTTGCCCCCTTTCCTTGTCTCAAGTGCTTCAGTGTTCTTGTGCATGTGCGTCAGAGGAGGCTGGTGGGAGGAGCTATAGGAGGACGGGCTCATTGTAATGGCTGGAATGGAATAATTGTAACGGTATCAAACATATTGAAACCACATGTTTGACTCTGTTCCATTAATTCCATTCCAGTCATTACAATGAGCCCGTCCTCCTATAGCCTCCACTGGTGTGTGTGTGTGTATATTATGTCCAGTGGTATTGATAAGGCCACAGCACATTGCATACCATATCAGTAGCTGGGAGGTAAATATTATGGTTCTCTAGGAAATCACTGCAGCAGAGATGGGTTGTGTCCCAAATGCATTGTGGGTCCGGGTCAAAAGTAGTTCACTACATAGGGAGCCATTTGGGACAAAGACAGGGTGTAGACCGTCTGTTCTGCTCTGCTCTGCTCTGCTCTGCTCTTCTCTGTTCTGCTCTGCTCTGTTCTGCTCTGCTCTGTTCTGCTCTGCTCTGTTCTGTTCTGCTCTGTTCTGTTCTGCTCTGTTCTGTTCGGCTCTGCTCTGTTCTGCTCTGTTCTACCATCTAGTCTATCATCTACTGTAGTCTACCATCTAGTCTCCCATCTAGTCTCCCATCTAGTCTCCCATCTAGTCTCCCATCTAGTCTACCATCTAGTCTCCCATACTCCCATCTAGTCTCCCATCTAGTCTCCCATCTAGTCTCCCATCTAGTCTCCCATCTCACTTAGTCTCCCATCTAGTCTACCATCTAGTCTCCCATCTAGTCTCCCATCTAGTCTCCCATCTAGTCTCCCATCTAGTCTCCCATCTAGTCTACCATCTAGTCTCCCATCTAGTCTCCATCTAGTCTACCATCTAGTCTCCCATCTAGTCTCCCATCTAGTCTACCATATAGTCTCCCATCTCCCACTAGTCTCCCATCTAGTCTACCATTAGTCCCATATAGTCTACCTCTAGTCCCCCCATCGTCTCCCATCTAGTCTCCCATCTTCTACCATCTAGTCTCCATTCCCTCTAGTCTCCTCTAGTCCCCATCTTTGTCTCATCTAGTTCCATCTACATCTACTCCCATCTAGTCTTTCCATTAGTCTCCCATCTCCCATCTAGTCTCCCATCTAGGGCTCCATCTCACCTTAGTCTCCCCTCTAGTTACCATCTGTTTACATCTAGTCTCCCCTCTAGTCTACATCTCACATCTAGTCTCCCATCTCCCAATCTAGTCTCCCATCTACTCTATTTTCCCATCTAGTCTCCATCTAGTCTCCATCTCCATCTAGTCTCCCATTGTCTCCCCTCTCAACTTGTCTCCCCTCTAGTCTACCACTAGTCTCACTCTAGTTTCCCTCTGTCTACCATCTAGTCTCCCCTCTAGTCTACTATCTAGTCTCCATTAGTCTCCCTCTAGCTCCATCTAGTCTCCCATCCCCATTAATCTCCCTTAGTCTCACATCTAGTCTCCCTTAGTCTCCCTCTCACACTAGTCTCCATCTATCCCCATCTAGTCTCCCCCTCCCTTTAGTCTCCCCTCTAGTTCCCCATCTAGTCTACCATCTGTCTCCTCTAGTCCCCATCTAGTCTCCCATCTAGTCTCCATCTCATCTAGTCTCCCATCTAGTCTACCATCTAGTCTCCCATCTCCCATCTAGTCTCCCATCTAGTCTCCCATCTCACACTTAGTCTCCCATCTAGTCTACCATCTAGTCTCACATCTAGTCTCCCATCTAGTCTACCATCTAGTCACTATCTAGTCTCCCATCTAGTCTCCCATTGTTCCCATCTAGTCTCCCCCCTAGTCCTCCCATCTAATTCCCATCAGTCTCACATCTATCTCCCATCTAGTCTCCCTCACTCTTCTCCCTCTAGTCTCCATCTGTCTCCCACTCCCCATTTAGCTCCCATTAGTCTCCACTAGTCTACCATCTAGTCTCCCCTCTAGTCTCCACTAGTCTCACATCTAGTCTCCCATCTAGTCTCCATCTAGTCTACAATATGTCTCCCCTCTAGTCTCCCCTCTAGTTTTACCATCTAGTCTCCA
The DNA here is from genome assembly GCA_902810595.1 of Coregonus sp. 'balchen'. Classification (NCBI taxonomy): domain Eukaryota; kingdom Metazoa; phylum Chordata; class Actinopteri; order Salmoniformes; family Salmonidae; genus Coregonus; species Coregonus sp. 'balchen'. Next base: position 40,317,238 of record LR778257.1, read on the forward strand.
TTAGTCTCCCATCTAGTCTCCATCTATCTCCCATCTAGTCTCCATCATCTACAATCTTCTCCCCTCTAGTCTCCATCTAGTCTCCCATTTAGTCTACATCAGTCTCCCATCTGTCTTTCCCTTATCTCCCATTCTAGTTTTCCCATCTAGTCTCCCATCAGTTCACACTAGTCTCAAAATTTAGTCTCCCTTATTCTCCATTAGTTCCCCTTAGTTCCCATCTAGTCTCCCATCTCACATCTAGTCTCCCATCTAGTCTCCCATCTAGTCTCCCATCTAGTCTCCCATCTAGTCTCCATCTAGTCTCCCATCTAGTCTCCCATCTCACATATAGTCTCCATTAGTCTCCCCCTCTAATCTCCCATCTAGCTCCCATCTGTCTCCCATCTGTCTCCCATCTCACATCTAGTCTCCCATCTAGTCTCCCATTAGTCTACATCTAGTCCACATCTGTCTCCCCTCCAGTCTCCCATCTCACATTAGTCTCCCATTTTCCATCTAGTCTACATCAGTCTCCCATCTAGTCTACCATCTATTCCCATCTAGTCCCCCCATCTAGTCTCCCATCTAGTCCCATCTAATCCCCATCTAGTCCCTCTATTCCATCTAGTCTCCAAACTAGTTCTCCATTCACTTTGTTCCATCTAGTCTACCATCTAGTCTCACATCTAGTCTCACATCTAATCTCACATCTAGTCTCCCATCTAGTCTCCCATCTAGTCTCCCATCTAGTCTCCCATCTCAATTTAGTCTCCTCTAGTCTCCATCTAGTCTACATCTAGTCTCCCATTAGTCTCCACTCCCCCTAGTCTCCATTAGTCTCCCATCTAATCTCCCATTAGCTCCATAAGTCTCCCATCTAGTTCCCATCTCACATTAGTCTCCCATCTAGTCTACCACAGTCTCACATCTAGTCTCACATCTAGTCTCCCATCTAGTCTCCATCTAGTCTACCATCTGTCACCTAGTTCCCTATAGTCTCCTCCCATCTACTTAGTCTCCCATCTATTACCTCTAGTCCAAATTTTCTCCATTCTAGTTCCATCTAGTCTCCCATCTAGTCTCCCCCATCTCCCATCTAGTCCATCTAGTCTCCCATCTAGTCTCCCATCTAGTCTCCCATCTATTCTCCCTAATCCAAACAGTCTCCCCTCTAGTCTCCCATCTAGTCTACCCTCTAGTCTCCCATTAGTCTCCCTAGTTCCATCTAGTCTCCATCTAGTCTACCATCTAGTCTCCCATCTCCATCTAGTCTCCATCTAGTTACCATCTAGTCTCCATCTAGTCTCCCATCTAGTCTCCCATTAGTCTCCCATCTAACATCTAGTCTCCCATCTAGTCTCCAATCTAGTCTACCATCTAGTCTTTCCCCTAGTCTCCCATTAGTCTCACATCTAATCTCCCATCTAGTCTCCCATCTAGTCTCCCCCTCTAGTCTCCCTCTAATCTAATTCTCCCATTAGTCTACCATCTAGCTACCATCTAGTCTACATCTAGTCTCCATCTAGTCTCCCATCTAGTCTCACATCTAGTCTCCCTCTAGTCTCACATCTGTCTCCCCTCCAAAACTAGTCTCCCATCTAGTCTACCATCTATTTCCATTAAGCTCCCATTTTAGTCTCCCATTTCCCCATCTAGTCTCACCCTCTATTCTACCCTTAGTCCCCATCTAGTCTCCCATCTAGTCTCCCATCTAGTCTACCATCTAGTTCCATCTAGTCTCCCATCTAGTCTCCCATCTAGTCTCCCATCTCCACATCTAGTCTCCCATCTAGTCTCCCATCTAGTCTCCCATTAGTCTCCACATCTAGTCTTTCCATCTAGTCTCCCATCAGTCTACATTATTCTCCCCTCTAGTCCCCCCATCTAGTCTCCATTCACATAGTCTCCCCTTAGTCTCCCATTAGTCTCCCACTCACATCTAGTCTCCCATCTAGTCTACCATCTAGTCTCACATCTCCCATCTAGTCTACCATTTAGTCTCACATGTAGTCTCCCATCTAGTCTACCATCTAGTCTACCATCTAGTCTACCATCTAGTCCCCATATAGTCTACCATCTGTTACCATCTAGTCTCCCATCTAGTCTACCATCTAGTCTCCCTCTAGCTCCCATCTAGTCTCCCCTCCCATCTATTCTCCCCTCTAATTCCCATTGTCTCCCATTAGTCTACATTAGTCTACATCTAGTCTCTATTATCTCCCATCTAGTCTCCCCTCAGTCTCCATCTGTCACCATCTAGCTCCCATCTAGTCTACCACTAGTCTCCCATCTAGTCTACCCTCTAGTCTCCCATCTAGTCTACCCATCTAGTCTCCCATCTAGTCTACCATTAGTTCCCCTCTAGTCTCCCATCTAGTCCCACTAGTCTACAAACTAGTCTCCCATCTAGTCTCCAAACTAGTCTACCATCTAGTCTCCCATTAGTTCTCCCTTCTGTCTCCCTCTAGTCTCCATCTAGTCCCCACCTAATTTTTCCATCTAGTCTCCCTCTCCCCATCTAGTTCCCATCTGTCCCCTCTAGTCTCCCATCTAGTCTATCTATTCTACCATCTAGTCTACCATCTAGTCTACCATCTAGTCTACCATTTAGTCTCCCATCTCACATCTAGTCTCCCATCTAGTCTCCCATCTAGTCTCCCCATTAGTCTCCCATCTAGTCTCCCATCTAGTCTCCCATCTAGTCTCCCATCTAGTCTCCCATCTAATCTCCCATCTCACATCTAGTCTCCCATCTAGTCTCCATCTAGTCTCCCATCTAGTCTCCCATCTAGTCTCCCATCTAGTCTCCCATCTAGTCTCCCATCTAGTCTCCCATCTCACATCTAGTCTCCCATCTAGTCTCCCATCCACATCTAGTCTCCCATCTAGTCTACCATCTAGTCTCCCATCTAGTCTACCATCTAGTCTCCCATCTAGTCTCCCATCTAGTCTCCCATCTAGTCTACCATCTAGTCTCCCATCTAGTCTACCATCTAGGCTCCCATCTAGTCTCCCACAACAGCATAAAGCATATTGAGTGTCATACACATCCAGTTTAATGTACTGACTGACAGTGAGTGGATGACGTTACTTTAAGACAATATGTTTCCACAGCTTCCCATGTGAAATGACTGACACTATCAGATAGGTGGCCAGTGGTTGGTTACCATGCAGCGCATACGGTCACACATCCCACACCAGATCCATGTACACCCTCACACACACACGTCTGTCAACACACATGCAGTACCGCATGCCACCACCACCACCCACACCAACACACCCCACACACACACACACCAATTTCTCACAAAGACACACACACACTCAAAAATAGACACACTCCTCAGCCTCTCTCGCTGTAATTACAGTGGTGTCACAGGGAAAAGGGGTGGGGAAGTGGAGAGGCTGCACACAGGGGAGATGGTGTCACAGGGGAGATGGTGTCACAGGGGAGATGGTGTCACAGGGGAGATGGTGTCACAGGGGAGATGGTGTCACAGGGGAGATGGTGTCACAGGGGAGATGGATGGGGAAGGGGAGAGGCCACACACACAGGAGATGTCTGGAGACAGATGGACTAAGGATCAGCTATGTGGAGGGCTGGGGGGGGATAGTGACAGACCACAGCACTCTGCTCCATGGTGGTCTGACAGCTAAAGGAGCATCCCACCTACTAGCCATAATCTCTCCGACTCACCACCTGGCACCAGCCAACTATTTGACATAATGACATCATACTCAGGTGGGAAGGAGATTACGGGCAGGAGACTGGCAGCCAAACTGAAGGTTTCTGAAATAATAGCAACAGAGAATATAAGAACCCCAAATCTTTCTTAGTGAATTATTGTAAAACATAAATTATGGAAAGTGCTCATTAAGTTATTTTTACATATAGCTCAACTGTTTCGATGAATCTCTTACAAAGGCATTTAGGTTGGAGACAAACAGACGGGAGAGGAGGGGAATGAGGCCAAACAGCAGGGCTGGAAATGTCTGGTCACACTTCCAAATCATAGGCTAATTACTGAGCCAGTATCCCTGCAAACAATAACGAGACGTTAGGACGCCCCCAGGACGTCAAAAAAATGGTAGCTCAAAGGCGTCAGGCCGCTGTGTCATGGTCCCTGGAGGTTTTGTGTAGGTTCCCGGTTGATCCCGGGGATGTCCCCGAGGACGTTTTTAGGACTTTCTTAGGATGTTGCGTCATGGTCCCCTGAACGTTCTTGGGACGTTGTGTCATGGTCCCCTGGAGGTTTTTGTCTAGTTCCCGGTTTGACACATTATGGTCGCAAATAAATATTCTCCCCAACATAAAAAAAAAACAGTTTTACCTAAAGCACGCGTACCTTAGTTTCATAACACATCACGCCTAGTTACTGTTGCCAAGCCCATCAAGGCCCTGATTGGTGAAAGACTGATCAAGTCACATCTTTTTTCTTTTCTTTTGGCAATACTAGGGCTACCCAAAACAACTGTGCTTTAAACGTAAAGTGTTTTCAACTTATATATATATTTGACACACACGATTACATTTTGTATGATTATTAAAATAACACACACACACACACACACACACACACACACACACACACAGTGGACAACAGCCCTGTCTGCTGCATCTCAAAACACAGAAACAAATGAGTTTGGGACCGAAGTACAGGAGAACATTCAAAACAAACATTATAACAGTGTGATGATGGAACGAACACAAACAACACTGTGTTCCAAATGACACTCTCCTCCCCATAGTGCCTTGGTCAAAAAGCAGTGCACCATATAGGGAGGAGAGTGTCATTTGGGACGTACAATTGATTTAGAAGATGTACTAGAGAGAAATTGCATTGTGTTTGTCTATTCCTAACAAATTCCTCTGTGGCTTGTTATATCTAATGAGAACCTCCTGGATATTGTGCTGTGTCTGCTGAGAATACTGTCTATTTGTCCATTTTTTTTCCAATCAGGCCTCCTGCCGTGGTTTATTTGTGCACCTCAGCGCGAGCGTGAAACACAAATTACCACAAGCGTCACTCACCTCTCTATTTCTCATGTAACCAAATGACTTATAAGAATGTACAGTAATATTTATAGAGAATATGACAAACACTCGAACGAGTGTTGAGGAGGAGGAAGGTGTATGTTTTTAAAGTCATTAGAGGAGGGTGTATAGTTCTATAGTTATTAAAGGGTGTAGTTCTATAGTTATAGAGGTTATAATTCTATAG
>LR778257.1:40322544-40345044 GCA_902810595.1 Coregonus sp. 'balchen'
GGTACTTGTATCCAATACATCTACATAAGGGTACAGACCAATACAATGGATAAAATTAAAAAATAAATGTCGGGGTACCTCTGCTTTCTTCGCAGGCCAAATGTGATCTGCAGAAGCTGGGAAGATGTATCCCCCATATAAATAACATTCTATTGGTAGCAAGAATTTTACATAATAATTTAAATTGAAAAATTCTAAGTTTTGAATCCGGCGTCGTTTTGCGTATCAGTTCATAAACACTATGCCATGGAATCGGTACGTCAAAAATCTCTTCCCAACTATTTTGCAATCTATATGGGACGGCTGTCAATCCTTTGGTCCTTAAATGAAACTGGTATACTTTTTTATTTATCACAGTTTTCTTTAACCAATTATGTTCTTTAATGGAGGGCCGACAGACAAGTTCCTTACTTTTTCCCCCTTCCACTTTCCTCTTCCATTTTTGCGGTAATGCTGCAATTATTTGGTTGTTTTGGGTAGAGCAGACATTTCCATATGTTTTTGTTAGCTGCATGTGCGACATAACTCCACCAGTCCTACCGATGATATCATTTACGAAGATTATACCTTTTTTAAACATTTTGTCAAAAATGTTTGAGTTTAACCACAATATTTGTTGCATTATTTGTTATGTCGTTTCTGGAGGATTAAATTGAAATTGCAACCAACTTTCTATGGCTTGTTTTAGAAATAGTGATATTTGGGAGATGATTCCCTTTTCAAATAACTGAAAGTGAGAGGTTGTAATCTGAATAAAGGGGAAAAGGCCATTATTGAACATTGGGTAAGACAATCTTACTAATTTGCTTGAGAACCAGTTCGGATTTAAGTATAACTTTTGTATGACTGAAGCTTTTAGTGATAGGTCTAATGCTTTAATATTTAATAATTTCTGTCCTCTGAATTCATATTCATTATATAAATAGGCCCGTTTAATTTTGTCTGGCTTGCCGTTCCAAATCAAATGGAATATTGTTCTCTCATATAATAAATAAAAAAATACAATGTATTATTAGCTAGCTGGCTACAGTAGGCCACTTTGTAGGCTAACTCAACTGAGCTGCTAGCTAGCTATGTGAATGATATGTAATCAGCTAGTTAACTTCCTATTAGCTAGCTATCTTGATAATAATAATATAATATGCCATTTAGCAGACGCTTTTATCCAAAGCGACTTACAGTCGTGCGTGCATACATTTTTGTGTATGGGTGGTCCCGGGGATCGAACCCACTACCTTGGCGTTACAAGCGCCGTGCTCCAGCTGAGCTACAGAGGACCACAGTAGAGGGTTCCATTTTAGAGGGTTACATTTCGGGGACAATAATAGCAACATAATATTCAGTGCAAGTCTAATTTGAGTAATAATGAAGCCTGTTTCTTTGTGATCTTTTCTGTCCTCGGATGAAGTCCCAATGAATGTCCCAAGAGACTAAGGGTTTATCCTTTATGCCCATGGGTTATGTGTGTAGGCCTAACCATGTTAGCAAATGTTGTATACAAAAATACAGTTAAACATCACACTCGGTGTATAAACCTATTACAACTGGAGCAGGACAACCTTTGCTGGAGGTCTGCTGCTGGGTGTGCAGGGTTTTGTTTCAGCCCAGCAATAACTCACCTGATTCAACTTATCAAATTCTAATGAGTTGATAATCAAGCGTGCGATTGCTGAGGCTGGAACAGAAGTCTGCTCACCCAGTAGATCAGGGATCAGTGGAGGAAGGTTGGCCACCGCTGGCATGGAGGTTTTTTTTTTTGTTCACCTGAAATGATGCTTTAGTAATAATAACCTACTTGTTCCTACTCAATGACATACTGTTGTTTAGACTAAGATGTCTAGTCTTTACATACCAGTTAGCTTATTTTGTACATTTTGAAGTGATGAAGTGTTGAGTGTTTGAAGTGGTGTTTAAACTTGTTTTTATTGTTCAACTATTATTCAAAATGAACTATTGTCAATGTTGATTAATCACAGATCACAATCCTGCAATAAAGAGGGGAAGGGTTTCTGTCTCTAACGTTTGTAACGAGTTGTAATCTCAAATGAACATTTCCTTTTTGTCTGGTTGTAAGACCTCCAATCTGTTTCATTTGATTGTCACTCTCTCTCTCTCTCTCTCTCACTGTATCAGCTATGTGAATCCATTTAGGAGCATATCATATGGCATGCATCACAAAGGCAGCCATAGTCCTACAGTATGATGGCATTGCTGTCATCTGAAGCAGAGAATAGCTAAACTCACACATTGTTTACATGTTGAGCTATACGCTGAGTATACAGAACATTAAGAACACCTGCTCTTTCCATGACATAGACTGACCAGGTGAAAGCTATGATCCCTTATTGATGTCCCTTGTTAAATCCACTTCAATCAGTGTAGATGAAGGGGAGGAGACAGGTTAAAGAGGGATTAGGCTATAGGAGATGAGCATTACAAGTAACATTTTTCTAGGTTAATTTTATATTATTTCATTCATTTTAACAATGTTGCTTACAAAATCATCACAAACTCATGCTAGTCTTTACAGCCAAATATCACTTCAGAAACGTCCAAATTAAACTATTGCCATGTCCATCATTGTAGACCATTTCCCGCCCCTCTTGCTGCGGCTTTGGCTCATCTCAAAATAACAGAGAAAAGCTGTGAAAACCAGCGTGCTGCAAACAGTCCACCATGTTTTGTCACCTGTGCTTGTTGTGTCGACATGTTTAGTCCTCACGCACTGTTGCTCCTACGGCACTAATCTGGTGATAGCTCCGCCCAACAAGGCATTTCATTGGTTTGACGTCTTGTGAGGCGTCACTGATTAACTGATTTCTGCCACGGAACTTTCCCGGGCTTCCCGTTTTTAGGGAAACCTGGTTCACGACATGGCTACTATATTATTGAAGCATTCTTTGAAATGTGTGAGTGTATGTGTGTGTGCCAACTCAAGAAACGAATAAAATGCAGGCCCTGTGCATAACTGCATCAACAGAGATATGCACTGTGGGGCGGTATTAATTATGCACTGTGGGGCCGTATGTGGTGCTGCCTGTAGATTAAGCACTGTGTCGCCGTATTAATTACAAACTATTTTGACGGATGTTAGCTGTCAGTCAAATTGCGAAAAGTGAAACCAAAACTCTAGCTCGACGGTTAAGTTTAGGCATTCATTCAGAGTGGTTAAAGTTGGAGACCGTTGCGATGAAACCACCACGACTGTTTGCGATATTACAACAACAAAGAACAATGAACACTGTATTTTTTCCCCCCTCAAAAAATATTGCACATCCTTGCACATCATTGCAAGCGCGATAGAACAGCAGAGTTGGTTTTACCACAACGCTGGATGCTCCTCTCCTCCGTTTGATAAACAAAACATAAACAAGAAGAAATGTGCCTGGGGCGACCAGCAGATCTCAGCTTTAAGGTAAGGATTAAGGTTTGGGATAAGGGTTAAAACAGGAAAAAAAAACTTGACGGTTAAGTTTAGGCATTAATTCAGAGTGGTTAAGGTAAGGGTTAAGATTTCAGATAGGGTCAAAATTATAAACAAGTGACTGGGATTGAACCTGCGATCCTCTGAGCCGTAGCTAGTGGTTTAAGCCCTTCCTCTAACCCCATCCACAACACCCTGGCAGGTAATAGGCGCTCCGCGTTGCCCCTAGTGGACAAATTGACAACTGGGCGTCGTAATCTGGTGCCTGCAGTTATGCACCCAGGAAACATATTCCATACGAGAACGGCCTGGTGTGTGTGTGTGTGTGTCTGTCTGTGGGAGCTTGCCTGTGTGTGTGTGTCACGGGGATGAGGCCAGGGAATTCACGGCTCAATAACTACAGTGAAGTAGAACAACCCTGCTGTGAAGATGATCCACTCCACTGGAGACACCGTAGATCTCCTACTCTGTCCTGTCAAACTGCAGCTCCACCTGTCTCCTCCTGTGTCACAGTATCACATCTCCATCTGTCTCCTCCTGTGTCACAGTATCACAACTCCACCTGGCTCCTCCTGTGTCACAGTAACTCAGATCCATCTGTCTCCTCCTGTGTCACAGTAACACATCTCCATCTGTCTCCTCCTGTGTCACAGTATCACATCTCCATCTGTCTCCTCCTGTGTCACAGTAACACAGATCCATCTGTCTCCTCCTGTATCATAGTAACACAGATCCATCTGTCTCCTCCTGTGTCACAGTAACACAGATCCATCTGTCTCCTCCTGTGTCACAGTAACACAGATCCATCTGTCTCCTCCTGTGTCACAGTAACACATCTCCATCTGTCTCCTCCTGTGTCACAGTAACACAGATCCATCTGTCTCCTCCTGTGTCACAGTAACACAGATCCATCTGTCTCCTCCTGTCTTATCGAACCACAGCCTTTTATTCTTGGCCGCAAACTATGTCAAATTAGACAAGACCTGATATAGTAGCAGACAGTGATTCATTATTCATGATGATTCATATCATGTCTATTATTTTAAAAGCATACCTTACCCAAACAGGAAGGAGGATATAGCTTGTTCACAAGCAGAATATTTATCTTGAATATGGAACTGCCCTACGACACAGTGAGACCGACATGGTCATGAATATATAACTGCCCAGGACAGCGGAGTCACTGACCACCTTCCGGAGACACTTGAAACCCCACCTCTTTAAGGAATACCTGGGATAGGATAAAGTAATCCTTCTACCCCCCCTTACCCCACCCCCCCAAAAAAAATAAAAAATAATAAACATATTGTAAAGTGGTTATCCCACTGGCTATAAGGTGAATGCACCAATTTGTAAGTCGCTCTGGATAAGAGCGTCTGCTAAATGACGTAAATGTAAATGTAATATATAACTGCCCTACGACACAGTGAGACCAACATGGTCATGAATATACACTGCTCAAAAAAATAAAGGGAACACTAAAATAACACATCCTAGATCTGAATGAATGAAATAATCTTATTAAATACTTTTTTCTTTACATAGTTGAATGTGCTGACAACAAAATCACACAAAAATTATCAATGGAAATCAAATGTATCAACCCATGGAGGTCTGGATTTGGAGTCACCCTCAAAATTAAAGTGGAAAACCACACTACAGGCTGATCCAACTTTGATGTAATGTCCTTAAAACAAGTCAAAATGAGGCTCAGTTGTGTGTGTGGCCTCCACGTGCCTGTATGACCTCCCTACAACGCCTGGGCATGCTCTTGATGAGGTGGCGGATGGTCTCCTGAGGGATCTCCTCCCAGACCTGGACTAAAGCATCCGCCAACTCCTGGACAGTCTGTGGTGCAACGTGGCGTTGGTGGATGGAGCGAGACATGATGTCCCAGATGTGCTCAATTGGATTCAGGTCTGGGGAATGGGCGGTCCATAGCATCAATGCCTTCCTCTTGCAGGAACTGCTGACACACTCCAGCCACATGAGGTCTAGCATTGTCTTGCATTAGGAGGAACCCAGGGCCAACCGCACCAGCATATGGTCTCACAAGGGGTCTGAGGATCTCATCTCGGTACCTAATGGCAGTCAGGCTACCTCTGGCGAGCACATGGAGGGCTGTGCGGCCCCCCCAAAGAAATGCCACCCCACACCATGACTGACCCACTGCCAAACCGGTCATGCTGGAGGATGTTGCAGGCAGCAGAACGTTCTCCACGGCGTCTCCAGACTCTGTCACGTCTGTCACATGTGCTCAGTGTGAACCTGCTTTCATCTGTGAAGAGTATAGGGCGCCAGTGGCGAATTTGCCAATCTTGGTGTTCTCTGGCAAATGCCAAACGTCCTGCACGGTGTTGGGCTGTAAGCACAACCCCCACCTGTGGACGTCGGGCCCTCATACCACCCTCATGGAGTATGTTTCTGACCGTTTGAGCAGATACATGCACATTTGTGGCCTGCTGGAGGTCATTTTGCAGGGCTCTGGCAGTGCTCCTCCTGCTCCTCCTTGCTACAAAGGCGGAGGTAGCAGTCCTGCTGCTGGGTTGTTGCCCTCCTACGGCCTCCTCCACGTCTCCTGATGTACTGGCCTGTCTCCTGGTAGCGCCTCCATGCTCTGGACACTACGCTGACAGACACAGCACACCTTCTTGCCACAGCTCGCATTGATGTGCCATCCTGGATGAGCTGCACTACCTGAGCCAATTGTGTGGGTTGTAGACTCCGTCTCATGCTACCACTAGATTGAAAGCACCGCCAGCATTCAAAAGTGACCAAAACATCAGCCAGGAAGCATAGGAACTGAGAAGTGGTCTGTGGTCACCACCTGCAAAACCAGTCCTTTATTGGGGGTGTCTTGCTAATTGCCTATCATTTCCACGTGTTGTCTATTCCATTTGCACAACAGCATGTGAAATTTATTGTCAATCAGTGTTGCTTCCTAAGTGGACAGTTTGATTTCACAGAAGTGTGATTGACTTGGAGTTACATTGTGTTGTTTAAGTGTTCCCTTTATTTTTTTGAGCAGTGTATAACTGCCCTACGACACAGTGAGACCAACATGGTCATGAATATGGAACCGCTCTACGACACAGAGCCCAAGATGGTCATGACTTCCATGGAAAGTACCTGTGACTAGGTGACGTTCATTAGCAAGCCTTAGGCGTTCAGATCCATCCCGGCCCAGATAGCCAGCAGTGGTCATGTTGAACCAAGCTGCTGGTGTCAGAAATAATGGTAAGCGACGGTACGGGGAGGAAAAGTGTGTTGAGTGCACTTTCTCTCTCGCTCCCTGAAATATTAATATTAATTAAGTACATGGTCCGTGCGAGCCTTGCGTCCCCCGTTGGAGGGGTGATTTGGTTCGGTCCACCTGACAGGCTCTCTCTGGATGCATCCTAAATGGTGCCCTATTCCCCTTATTCTGTAGTTCACTACTTTTGAATAGGGCTCTGGTCTAAATATGATGTGTTGTGTCAATGTTGTACAGATGTGTCACAGCATTATGGAGGGTTATCAATGCAACATCACGTCATAACATTATGGAGGGTTATCAATGCAACATCACGTCATAACATTATGGAGGGTTATCAGTGCAACATCACGTCATAACATTATGGAGGGTTATCAGTGCAACATCACGTCACAACATTATGGAGGGTTATCAGTGCAACATCATGCCACAACATTATGGAGGGTTATCAGTGCAACATCACGTCACAACATTATGGAGGGTTATCAGTGCAACATCACGTCACAACATTATGGAGGGTTATCAGTGCAACATCACGCCATAACATTATGGAGGGTTATCACTGCAACATCATTCACAACATTATGGAAGGTTATCAATGCAACATCACGTCACAACATTATGGAGGGTTATCAGTGCAACATCACGTCACAACATTATGGAGGGTTATCAATGCAACATCACGTCACAACATTATGGAGGGTTATCAGTGCAACATCACGTCACAACATTATGGAGGGTTATCAGTGCAACATCACGCCATAACATTATGGAGGGTTATCACTGCAACATCATTTCACAACATTATGGAAGGTTATCAATGCAACATCACGTCACAACATTATGGAGGGTTATCAGTGCAACATCATGCCACAACATTATGGAGGGTTATCAGTGCAACATCACGTCACAACATTATGGAGGGTTATCAATGCAACATCACTTCACAACATTATGGAGGGTTATCAGTGCAACATCATGCCACAACATTATGGAGGGTTATCAATGCAACATCACGTCACAACATTATGGAGGGTTATCAGTGCAACATCATGCCACAACATTATGGAGGGTTATCATGCAAATCACGTCACAACATTAGGAGGGTTATCATGCAACATCATGCCACAACATTATGGAGGGTTATCAGTGCAACATCACGTCACAACATTATGGAGGGTTATCAATGCAACATCACGTCACAACATTATGGAGGGTTATCTGTGCAACATCACGTCACAGCATTATGGAGGGTTATCAGTACAACATCACGTCACAACATTATGGAGGGTTATCAATAACATCACGTCACAACATTATGGAGGGTTATCAATGCAACATCACGTCACAACATTATGGAGGGTTATCAATGCAACACACGTCACAACATTATGGAGGGTTATCAATGCAACATCACGTCACAACATTATGGAGGGTTATCAATGCAACATCATGCCACAACATTATGGAGGGTTATCAATGCAACATCATGCCACAACATTATGGAGGGTTATCAATGCAACATCATGCCACAGCATTATGGAGGGTTATCAATGCAACATCACGTCACAACATTATGGAGGGTTATCAATGCAACATCACGTCATAACATTATGGAGGGTTATTAATGCAACATCACGTCACAGCATTATGGAGGGTTATCAGTGCAACATCACGTCACAACATTATGGAGGGTTATCAATGTCAATTTGGTGCCAACCTAGCTACCGGGTCAAGGTATGCTGCACTATGGGATGTTTACCCCAGAACAGATGTGTGGGTAATGTAGTCCAACAGGTCCTAATGTAGTCCAGGTCCTAATGTGGTCCAGGTCCTAATGTAGTCCAGGTCCTAATGTAGTCCAGGTCCTAATGTAGTCCAGGTCATAATGTGGTCCAGGTCCTGATGTAGTCCAGGTCTTAATGTAGTCCAGGTCCTAATGTGGTCCAGGTCCTAATGTAGTCCAGGTCCTAATGTGGTCCAGGTCCTAATGTAGTCCAGGTCCTAATGTAGTCCAGGTCATAATGTAGTCCAGGTCATAATGTGGTCCAGGTCCTAATGTGGTCCAGGTCCTAATGTAGTCCAGGTCCTAATGTAGTCCAGGTCCTAATGTAGTCCTGGTCCTAATGTGATCCAGGTCCTAATGTAGTCCAGGTCTTAATGTAGTCAAAGTACAAGAACAGTTTGTCTGATAGGTCTGATAGGTATATGAGAATATTATGGACTGTGAGAAGGTTATAGCTTGTAAATCATGCAGAACTTCATTAGGAGAAAGTCAATGTATACAGTCGCTTGCGAAAGTATTCACCGCCCTTGGCATTTTTCCTATTTTGTTGCCTTACAACCTGGAATTAAAATGGATTTTTTGGGGGTTTGTATCATTTGATTTACACAACATACCTATCACTTTGAAGATGGAACATCTTTTTTTTATTTTGTAACAAACAAGAAATAAGACAAAAAAAACGGAAAACTTGAGCGTGCATAACAATTCGTCCCCCCAAAGTCAATACTTTGTAGAGCCACTTTTTGCAGCAATTACAGCTGCAAGTCACTTGGAGAATGTCTCTATAAGCTTGGCACATCTAGCCACTGGGATTTTTGCCCATTCTTCAAGGCAAAACTGCTCCAGCTCCTTCAAGTTGGATGGGTTCCGCTGGTGTACAGCAATCTTTAAGTCATACCACAGATTCTCAATTGGATTGAGGTCTGAGCTTTGACTAGGCCATTCCAAGACATTTAAATATTTCCCCTTAAACCACTTGAGTGTTGCTTTAGCAATATGCTTAGGGTCATTGTCCTGCTGGAAGGTGAACCTCTGTCCCAGTCTCAAATCTTTGGAAGACTGAAACAGGTTTCCCTCAAGAATTTCCCTGTATTTAGCGCCATCCATCATTCCTTCAATTCTGACCAGTTTCCCAGTCCCTGCCGATGAAAAACATCCCCACAGCATGATGCTGCCACCACCATGCTTCACTGTGGGGATGGTGTTCTCAGGGTAATGAGAGGTGTTGGGTTTGCGCCAGACATAGCGTTTTCCTTGATGGCCAAAAGCTCAATTTTAGTCTCATCTGACCAGAGTACCTTCTTCCATATGTTTGGGGAGTCTCCCACATGCCTTTTGGCGAACACCAAACGTGTTTGCTTATTTTTTTCTTTAAGCAATGGCTTTTTTTCTGGCCACTCTTCCATAAAGCCCAGCTCTGTGGAGTGTACGGCTTAAAGTGGTCCTATGGACAGATACTCGAAGCTCCGCTGTGGAGCTTTTCAGCTCCTTCAGGGTTATATTTGGTGTCTTTGTTGTCTCTCGGAATAATGCCCTCCTTGCCTGGTCCGTGAGTTTTGGTGGGCGGCCCTCTCTTGGCAGGTATGTTGTGGTGCCATATTCTTTCAATTTTTGAATAATGGATTTACTGTTGCTGTGTGGGATGTTCAAAGTTTCGGATATTGTTTTATAACCTACTGTACTGTACTGTACTCTATTCTACTGTATTCTACTCTACTCTACTCTATTCTACTGTATTGTACTCTACTCTATTCTACTGTATTGTACTGTAGTTTACTCTACTTGAGTTTCTTACAATTGAAGAAATGGCCCATGGACTCTGGATCAGTGTTCTTGGTCTGATACCACATACATTTGGTCTTTAACTTGTCATGGTCTCAACTCACTGGGTGTGGGTCCGGTTCTGGATCTTGGGACCAATGTCCTGGTGTAAATCTTGGCTCCTGGATATTACCTTTGGTTTACAAACCATAGGCAACCCAATTTGAAGAAGATAATGCTGTCTGATCATTTGGCTGATCACTCCCAACCCATAGGAATCCCCACCCAGTTGACCAGTTTTAAACGGTGGAAACCCTCAATGGCAATGATATCCACCTAGAGTCCTCCATTTATCTCTATGATTGACACCAAAATGCCTGTTGTTATTTTGCCATAAATAAACATAGATAAAGGGATTTAGCTAGCTTGCTAGCATTAGGCTAAAACTAGCAATGCAAAATCGATTTCTGATTCTAATAATATTACTACACAGATCATATACGTAACTTTAGCTAGTGAGCCAGACAGCTAACAGTACACTTTAACTTGCAATGAAAATGACTTTCTGACAAAATTAGAAACGTATAATATCTGAATATAATTTTTTTACATTTTAGTCATTTAGCAGACGCTCTTATCCAGAGCGACTTACAGTTAGTGAGTGCATACATGTTTATTTTTTTTGTTTTTTTATACTGGCCCCCCATGGGAAACGAACCCACATCCCCGCCGGCCAAACCCTCCCCTACCTTGGACGACGCTGGACCAATTGTGCGCCGCCCATGGGTCTCCCGGTCGCGGCCGGCTGTGACAGAGCCTGGACTCGAACCAGGATCTCTAGTAGCACAGCCTTAGACCACTGCGCCACTCGGGAGTCAAAATATAGCTAGACTCTTACCCGTATATATGGATAAACGCTTCATGGCAGACTGGAACCATTTACTGTAACTCCGTTTTGTTTGTGTCAAGTCACTCTGCTTTACACTGCTTTACACTGACAGTGGCGTGTGCAGAAAGTAGCCAATCACAACTTTTTCCAACTGATCTGCCGATAGCGCCTGCTAAATTCAGGGCATCAATGTTGTCGAGAAAAGTAGCAAAACTTTTGTAGTTCTCGATGGCAAACGTTATATCTTTTCAAAAAAAAAAACGTGGTAGAAAGGACTATCAACACATACTGAGCAGCTCACATTTTAGACAGAAGCGTGCTACATGGCAGACCAATCCAAAGTAATCTCCCGGCATATCCAGCCCATCCATTATCTCAGCCAATCATTGCTAGTGGGAAGATCCATGTCTTTTTCAGTGGCTAAACCAACAAGGCTCGTAATT
This sequence comes from Coregonus sp. 'balchen', assembly GCA_902810595.1. Lineage (NCBI taxonomy): Eukaryota > Metazoa > Chordata > Actinopteri > Salmoniformes > Salmonidae > Coregonus > Coregonus sp. 'balchen'. Next base: position 40,334,101 of record LR778257.1, read on the forward strand.
TAACCATTTTATTTTTATTTACAGATGGAATACAAGTTTGTTATTAAGGCACATGAAAGTTCACATGTTCCAGAAGGCATTTCTGCCCCAAAACGCATTTTGATATATAAAAAAATGACGTCCAAATGCCTTTCCTGTGAGGTAATGATGTGCGACATACACCTAGCTTCCTGAAATGGGTCACATATTTTAAAATAGGCAATACAAACAAAGTGTGTCAGTAGTATATATGTCTACCTGGCATGTTGGAAGACGTGTGCTGAAAGTTTGGGGAAAAATAGGATACATTTCTTTCCTCAACCTCCAATTTGCACCTCTTCTGTAGAACGACCACATACAGTACAGTACTGTACCAAGCACTGAAACACTCTGCTAGGATTTGAGGCAGCTACATTGAAGTAAACAGCTCTACGCAACAAACCTACTCACACACACACACACACACACTTACACCCACACACATGCACAAACAACCACACACACGCACACACACACACACACACACACGCACACACACACACACCACACACACACACACACACACACACGCACAAACAAGCACACACACAATGAGTCATCAAACGCTAGTCTGTAATATGAGAGGAGAACAGAACTTGTTGTTGTCTTAGCTGATAGTTTCCTTCAGGATGATTATACAACATACCACTCTCCTCCGTGACAGTAGCTGGCTGATTTATTTATTTACTTGTTGCTGTCTCGTAAGAGGGGGCCGTGAGAGCATTACAGTTCTTTTCTATTCTAGAAGCAGGTTTCAGGTGTTCCTGGCTAACCCTGGGCTGCGTCTCAAATGGCACCCTATTACCCTACATAGTGCACACATTTTGACCAGAGCCCCTATGGGAATAGGGTGCCATTTGGGACGCAGCTGTGCTCTGCTCAGAGTTCCAGGTTCCAGCTTCCAGGTTTCAGGCCAGTATTGATGGTTAATCTGTCCAGACAGCCAGCTCTGGAGCTCTGGGCCATCAATCTACTGCAGCGGAGGTGTCTGTCTGTCTGTCCATCACGCCTGCAGTCTGACGGAAGGTTAGGCAGCTGCAGACCTCACTTAATACGCACGCACACACGCACACACGCACACACACACGCACACACACACACACACACACACGCACACGCGCACACGCACGCACACGCACACGCACACGCACGCACACGCACACACACACACACACACACACACACACCACACACACACACACACACACACCATGCACACACACACACACGCACACACGCACACGCACACGCACACACACACGCACACGCACACACTGTCACACAGCGCTGCTGTGTCCCTCCCCATGGGGGGTTACACATACAACATGGATCATCTTCATCATCATCATCATCATCATCATCATCAACTGTCTTGTCTTGCTACACTCAGTGGTGGGAACAACAACCTCCCACTCCTACAATAAGTCCTAAACTGTACTTTACTCCTACTCTTACAGCATTCCATGTAATTACTGTAGGCTGTCCAGAATGGAAACACGGTGCTGTGAACGTGTTGGACACTACAGATTGATATCTGTCCTTAATGGCACCCTATCCTGATAGTTGTTGTTGTCTGTGTCACCCTACCCTGATAGTTGTTGTTGTCTGTGTCATAAACCGGTGTGGATGCTCGCCCACGTTTTTTTTATAGTTAGGCAATGTATAATTTGTCAATATAGTTCTGGTCTTTGGTGTAGATGGCCCTTAGATGAGATTTCCATTGCTAAGCTGTTGTGCGCCGGCTACAGCAGCATACTGTATATTCAGTTTGAGGCCGGCCTTTGAAGTCATCCTTGTTGTGCATTGAAAGCCTGTATTGTGTGGCTTTAATATGTACAGTATATGTTCATTTCATAAAGCTGTCAAGATGTTTATGCATTTGTATCCAAAGACGATTTAGTTGAGCTGAGACATTTTTTTTTTTTTTTTTGTATTTTTTTTTTTACATGTAAATTCATTTAACTTCTTGAAAACATTGAAATAAATGCAATTAACCTGTAGGTCTAATGTATATCTACTGTAAGTAAACTAAACAATTGACGATCAGATTGTGGAACTCCTCCACTCATTCAGTGCATTAATCAAAAGTGAAAGGACAAACGTGCAACGTATTCAAGGCTTAAAAGTCCTCTGAAGTTTTTAATTTTCCATCTCAAAATCTCCGACCTGAATCACAACATAGAGTTTATTTTCTATTTTGTCGTTTGTTTTCTCTTTAGGTCTGTTCATGTTCTATGAACTTTAACCTTTATTACTGATAGTAATTTCTTTATGTTTGCTCTCTCTCTCTGCTCTCTCTCTCTGCTCTCTCTCTCTGCTCTCTCTCTCTCTCTGCTCTCTCTCTTTAACTATTCAACACCTCACTTCAACTGGTCAACTAATCATCAAGCCCTTAAATAGGTGAATCAGGTCAGTTAGTTCAGGGCTACAACAATGTTGTGAAACGCGTGCGTGCGTGTGTGTGTGTCCCCGATGAGAGGTCTGAGAACCACAGGTCTAAGGTATAATACAAACACCGCTTCCAGGTGCCCCCTGGCTGCGATTCTAAATATTTATTTAGACATTCAAATCCTCCTGCTGCAGGATTATTTCACTCCTGTGACAAAACGGGTCAAATTAAGATCTGACATATGTGTATATGCTACTTCTGACCAGGGAATAGGGTGCCATTCGGGGACACAACCACTGGCTGTGATGACGTCTGAACTATTTAGTGCACTAAATGGGGAATAGTGTGCCATTTGAGACATATCCACTGTGGTCTGACCGTGACGACATCTGAACTACCAGAGCTGATCAAACTGAAGACCTTGTTCTGTGTCCCAAATTACACCCTATTGACTATATAGGTCATAGGTCTCTGGTCAAAAAGTAGTGGACTATATAGGCAATAGGATGGCGTTTTGGACCTACCCCTTGTTTCTCTGTATGCAGGGCTCTGGGGGCCATGAGCAAATCTGATGATTGTTGGTCTATGAAGGAACTATCAGACAGACTGTCATGGATATCATTCTGGACAGCTCCAAATTGCATGTTGCAGCACAGGGGCTGAGAAGCACCAAGCGAAAGAGACGCTGTTTCTGCCTCCCAAATTACACCCTTTTCCCTATACAGTGCACTGCTTTTGACCAGGGCCCGTGAGGCTCTGGTCGTGTGTAGTGCACTGTGTAGGGAATAGGGTGTAATTTGGGACGCATCCTCAGGTTTAGATAGGGAGGCTGTCTGAGTGGGAGCACAATAAGTTTCTGAAGTTGTTGAATTTTAAAATGTGAGAGCAGAGCAGAGCCCCAAGCAACAATAGTCAATAGTCATATCCCCTCTAGAGATTCAATAAAGCTGTGAATACATAATTGAATAAAGGGGGGAAATAACAATAGTCATATCCCCTCTAGAGGGATACAATAAAGCTGTGAATGCATAATTGAATAAGGGGGGAAATAGCTAATACTATAGTCCATTGCAAACAACAACAGAGACCTATTAGTTTGAGTTACCAGGAATAAACACTGAACTAATTCCTGTTTCTCCTGGGTGGAGAGGGAGAGTGCTATAAGAAGCAGGGCTGAGTGGTTCTGTAAGCATGTCCAATTTAAAGGCTTCAAATACTGCTGTGGTCCAACTATCATACTCAATTCAGCTTACCCTCAGTTAGGCTTGTTTAGTCTATTAAAGAGCAGCTGAAACCAGCAGAAGGCCACAACATACGTACAGGCCCTTCCCAAATCGCACCCTATTCCCCCATGGGCCCCGGTGAAATGTAGTGCACTTATAGAGAGAATAGGGTGCCATTACGGGGGGACGCAATTCACCTAATTGGTCAAATAAACAAAAAAATACTTTCAACTCTTTTAGACAGCGATATGTAGACATGGTTTACAGCATAACCTTTAGAGTAGCATATTTCAGACTGAAACGATCCTAGACAGCTTTGTTCTGGCTTTATCCGCACTCTGCCGTCGTTTAACTGAAACGATCCTAGACAGCTTTGTTCTGGCTTTATCAGCACTCTGCTGTCGTTTATTTTCAAATAGGAGATTAGCTCAAGACGCTAAACCACGTACACGGGCTGTGTCCCAAACAGCACCCTTATTCCCTAAACAGTGCACTACTTTTGGGCCAGGGCCCATAGTGCACTATGAAAGGGAATACGGTTTCCATTTGGGATGCAGTGATGGTGACTCATTGGTGTCACAGATGAAGTCGACACTATCACCTAGAGAGAGAGAGAGGGACACACACGCACAGATACACACACACACACACACACACACACACACACACACAGACACACACACACAGAGACACACACACAGAGACACACACACAGAGACACACACACAGAGACACACACACACACAGACACACACACATTATCATTCCGTACAAAGCATTTGAAACTATAAAAGATGAAGAAAAAATCTAATATTTATTGGGTGAAAAGCCAAAATGTGCAGTTTTGGCAGACAAATATGTGTCCTCCTGCCACAACCTGAGGGACAGCCAGTGACAAGTGCAATGTAATGTCAACAATCTTTCCTGTTTAGTTTAGTTTTGGCTTTCATGCCATGTCACGTGGCTTCTCAGTCAGGTATTCTCATTAATATTGTTGTTGTAGTTGCTGTTAATGGTCATCCCATTTCCACTACTACTATTATTATTGATGCCTTATTGCTGTTGGTCCCACAATTTTTTGACAATATAAGTAATTTAACTTGCCTTGTCAATAAAGTCTACTGAATTGAATTGAAAATTGAGCGAGAGCAGAGAGAGAGAGAGCAAGCAGAGACCAGAGAGTGAGAGAGACAGAACAGAGAGAGACAGAACAGAGAGAGAAAAGAGAGAGAACAGAGAGAGAACAGAGAGAGAGTGAGAGAAAAGAGACAGAGAGAGAGAACAGAAAGAGAGAGAAGAGAGAGAGAGAACAGAACGAGAGAGAGAGAACAGAGAGAGCAGAGAGCGAGACAAAGCAGATAGAGAGAGAGAGAGAGTGTAGAGAGAGAGAGAGAGAGAGCAGATAGGGAGAGAGAGCAGAGAGAGATGGACAGAGCAAAGAGATAGACAGAGAGAACAGAGAGAGAGAGAACAGAGAGCGAGAGCAAAGAGAGACTGAGAGCAGAGAGGGAGAGAGACAGAGCAGAAAGAGAGAGAGAGCAGAGAGCAGAGAGAGAGAGATCAGAGAGAGAGAGCAAGTGAGGAGCAGAAAAAAGAGAGAGTAAAAGAGAAGAGATAGAGAGAGAACACAAGAGAGAGAGAGACAGAGAGAGAGAGAACAGAGAGAGAGGAGCAGAAAAATAGGGGAGACGAGAAAAAGAATAGAGAGAGATAGCAGAGAGAGAACACAGAGAGAGCAAGAGAGAAGCATAGTAGAGCATGAGAAAGAGAGAGAACAAAGAATGGAAAGAGAGAGAGAGAAGAAAAGAGAGAAGAGAAGAGAGAGAAGAGAGAGAAGAGTAGGTAGAGAAAAAATAACAAAGAGAGAGAAGAGAGAGAAACAGATAGAGAGAGAGAGAGAAGAGATAAGAAAAAAGAGAAAGAGATTAGAAAAGAGAAAGAAGAGAGGAGATTAAGAAGAAATAGATAGAAAAATAGAAGAGTAAGAGATAGATCAATATAATTAGAAAGAGAGCAGAAAGAGAAATATAGATTCATATATAGAAGAGTAGAAGAGAGTATAGAGATCAAAGTAGATAGAGGGAGGTATGAAAAGAGTAGCAAAAGATGAGAATAGCAATATAGTAGTAGGATAAAGAGCAGAGATAGCATGAGTCAGAGAGAGAAGAAGATATAGATCAGAGAGAATAAGAATTAGAGCAGAGAGGAAGAGCAGAGAGCAGATGCAGAGAGAGTGAGATAGCAGAAGAGCAGACGGAGAGCAGATAGAGAAGAGAGATACATAGAGGAAGAGCAAGAGATCAGAGATGAGAGAGAGAGAGCAAAGAATAGAGAGCAAGATATAGAGAGCATGATAGAGAGCAGAGACGAGAGATAGAGAGAAGAGCAGAGAGATAGAGATCAAGAGAGAGCAAGACAAGCAGAGAGAGAGCTTTTGTTACTATCTAACTATCACTTGCAATGTTAACAAACGTTTCCCATGCCAATAAGCCCTTAAATAAATTGAATTGAAATTGACATTGATTAATGAAGTAGCAGAGAGCGAATAGAGAAGAGAGAGAAGAGAAGAGAGAGAGAGAAGAGAGAGAGAGAGAGAGAGAGAGAGAGAGAGAGAGAGAGAGAGAGAGAGAGAGAGAAGAGAGAGAGAGAGAGAGAGAGAGAGAGCAGAGAGAGCAGAGAGAGATGGAGGAGTGGAGAAAAAGTATGCGGCTTCAAAAGTGGATGGAAGCTGAATGTTAATAAAGTATTGTTTGTCTGTGCTCTGATTCATCACTGTGCCAGAGGGAGCAGAGAGAGAGCGATGCCGGGGAGGGCGGAGAGAGAGTGGGCCATGTGGTATTGTGGTGTGGCGGTGTATTGAACAGAATGACTCTCATCACATATTGGAGAAAGCGAGGGAACAACAAAACAAAGCGGAGGGAGGTGAAAGGAGAGCGGCTGAGCAGACAGATGGATGACCTTCATGGGTCCTTGCTGCTAAGAGAGGGGGAGTAGGCCTAGCTGGAAGAATGTGTTTACTGTGCTAATTGTTCACAAAGTAATTGACTGAACGAAGAACCACAGTCCCCTGGATCGTTAGACTAGACACTGCTGTCTGTACATTCAGTCTGTATCCTAAATGGCACCCTATTCTATGTATTGCACCATAGGGATCTGATCAGAAATAGTCCACTCTAGGCTTATAGGGAGTAAAGGTGTCATTTGCGACACATTCAGATAACGTAGAGAGCCAGGGATAAAGTAAACAAATTAAATGAATGGGCTGGTGAACGTTCACAATATTTTCTCAAATATTTACCAGCAATTTTGCCATAAAATACCATAAAAAAATTTACCCAGTCACAAACGAGAACTGCAATACATCTCTGTCGAAGTCATTTTCCCCCACGCTCACAGACATCCCATTCATGGTAAACACTGTGCATTTCAGCTCAAGCATGAATTGCCTTCTAAAGTCTTGTTTCCCGGGCCTATACCTCATACTATATATGAATTCAACTTGGTTTCATCACTGCATGTGCTGAGAGAATGCTAATTCAGACTTATCCCTGAGACCCAGTTAGCAGGTTTGATTAAAGACAGTCTCATCTCTCTCCTCTCCTCATAATCCTGACATGAGTGATATGACCATCTCTCTGCCATGGCTGAGGCTCCATCAGGCTGTGTGTGTGTTGGTGTGTGTGTGTGTGTGTGTGTGTGTGGGTGTGTGTGTGGGTGTGTGTGGGTGTGTGTGTGTGGGTGTGTGTGTGGGTGTGTGTGTGTGGGTGTGTGTGTGTGTGTGGGTGTGTGTGTGGGTGTGTGTGGGTGTGTGTGTGTGTGTGGGTGTGTGTGGGTGGGTGTGTGTGTGCCTTGTGTCTCAAGCTGACGATGACACCACCACAGAGACATCCTTCACCCCACCCCGGAGATCCATCTCCCTTAGGCAGCTAACGGTGGGGATGCTTTGCCTTGAACACTGTGTGTGTGTGTGTGTGTGTGTGTGTGTGTGTGTGTGTGTGTGTGTGTGTGTCTGCCTTGAACACTGCTTCTCCTCCCTGACAGCAGCCATGATCAGCCACCTTCCCTTCAAGTATTGATTCATACCTGGGAGAGAGAAAGAGAGAAGAGAGAGAGAGCGAGAGAGAGAGAATGAGAGAGAGAGAGAGAGACAGAGAGAGAGAGATAGGAAGAGGAGAGGGAGGGAGACAGGGAGAGAGGGAGCGATAAACAGAGACAGAAAGATAGGGAGGGAGAGAGGGAGAGATAAACAGAGAGAGAGAGAGAGAGGACACAGAGCTGCTTAGATCCAGTATCCTGAACTAACACTTCAGAACATCCTCAATCTTGAAAACACAGCTCTGAATTCTGCTCAAGAGGAGAAAAGTAGCTCTTCAATCACATAGAAAGGGTTTCTCTGATACTGCTCCTAATAAACACTATTATAAAAAACACATTTCCTAAATCATTGTAATAGTTTGAGAATGATATTACATTTCAAGGAGCTTACACATGCTTCAATTGTATCTCTTTAGCGTTTACAGTGAGGGAAAAAAGTATTTGATCCCCTGCTGATTTTGTACATTTGCCCACTGACAAAGACATGATCAGTCTATCATTTTAATGGTAGGTTTATTTGAACAGTGAGAGACAGAATAACAACACAAAAATCCAAAAAAACGCATGTCAAAAATGTTATAAATTGATTTGCATTTTAATGAGTGAAATAAGTATTTGACCCCTCTGCAAAACATGACTTAGTACTTGGTGGCAAAACCCTTGTTGGCAATCACAGAGGTCAGACATTTCTTGTAGTTGGCCACCAGGTTTGCACACACCTCATGAGGGATTTTGTCCCACTCCTCTTTGCAGATCTTCTCCAAGTCATTAAGGTTTCGAGCCTGATGTTTGGCAACTCGAACCTTCAGCTCCCTCCACAGATTTTCTATGGGATTAAGGTCTGGAGACTGGCTAGGCCACTCCAGGACCTTAATGTGCTTCTTCTTGAGCCACTCCTTTGTTGCCTTGGCCGTGTGTTTTGGATCATTGTCATGCTGGAATACCCATCCACAACCCATTTTCAATGCCCTGGCTGAGGTACATGGCCCCGTCCATCGTCCCTTTGATGCGGTGAAGTTGTCCTTTCCCCTTAGCAGAAAAACACCCCCAAAGCATAATGTTTCCACCTCCATGTTTGACGGTGGGGATGGTGTTCTTGGGGTCATAGGCAGCATTCCTCCTCCTCCAAACACGGCGAGTTGAGTTGATGCCAAAGAGCTCGATTTTGGTCTCATCTGACCACAACACTTTCACCCAGTTCTCCTCTGAATCATTCAGATGTTCATTGGCAAACTTCAGACGGGCCTGTATATGTGCTTTATTGAGCAGGGGGACCTTGCGGGCGCTGCAGGATTTCAGTCCTTCACGGCGTAGTGTGTTACCAATTGTTTTCTTTGTGACTATGGTCCCAGCTGCCTTGAGATCATTGACAAGATCCTCCCGTGTAGTTCTGGGCTGATTCCTCACCGTTCTCATGATCATTGCAACTCCACGAGGTGAGATCTTGCATGGAGCCCCAGGCCGAGGGAGATTGACAGTTATTTTGTGTTTCTTCCATTTGCGAATAATCGCACCAACAGTTGTCACCTTCTCACCAAGCTGCTTGGTGATGGTCTTGTAGCCCATTCCAGCCTTGTGTAGGTCTACAATCTTGTCCCTGACATCCTTGGAGAGCTCTTTGGTCTTGGCCATGGTGGAGAGTTTGGAATCCGATTGATTGATTGCTTCTGTGGACAGGTGTCTTTTATACAGGTAACAAACTGAGATTAGGAGCACTCCCTTTAAGAGTGTGCTCCTAATCTCAGCTCGTTACCTGTATAAAAGACACCTGGGAGCCAGAAATCTTTCTGATTGAGAGGGGGTCAAATACTTATTTCCCTCATTAAAATGCAAATTAATTTATAAAAATGTTTACACCTAGTCAGCTCGTGAATTTAAACCAGCGATCTTCCGGTTACTGGCCCAACGCTCTTAACCACTAGGCTACCTGGCGCTAGGCTACCTGCCGCTAGGCTACCTGCCGCTAGGCTACCTGCTGCTAGTCTACCTGCTGCTAGGCTACCTGCTGCTAGGCTACCTGCTGCTAGGCTACCTGCTGCTAGGCTACCTGCTGCTAGGCTACCTGCTGCTAGGCTACCTGGCGCTAGGCTACCTGCTGCTAGGCTACCTGCTGCTAGGCTACCTGCTGCTAGGCTACCTGGCGCTAGGCTACCTGCTGCTAGTCTACCTGGCGCTAGGCTACCTGCTGCTAGTCTACCTGGCGCTAGTCTACCTGGCGCTAGGCTACCTGCTGCTAGTCTACCTGCTGCTAGGCTACCTGCTGCTAGTCTACCTGCCGCTAGGCTACCTGCCGCTAGGCTACCTGGCTGCTAGGTCTACCTGCTGCTAGGCTACCCTGCTGCTAGGCTACCTGCTGCTAGGTCTACCTGCATGCTAGGCTACCTGGCGCTAGGCTACCTGCTGCTAGGCTATACCTGCCTGCTAGGCTACCTGCCGCTAGGCTACCTGGCGCTTAGGCTACCTGCTGCTAGGCTACCTGCTGCTAGGCTACTACCTGCTGGCTACCTGGCTAGCTACCTGCTGCTAGGCTACCTGCTGCTAGGCTACCTGCCGCTAGGCTACCTGCTGCTAGGCTACCTGGCTAGGCTACCTGCTGCTAGGCTACCTGCTGCTAGTCTACCTGCTGCTAGGCTACCTGCTGCTAGGCTACCTGGCGGTTAAGAAGTGTTGCACTTCATAAAGGGTGAAAGCGAATGCTTATGGCGCTTATGGTGGAAGCTTCTCTAGCACATGTAGTCTATGGGGTTGTGTTCCCAATGGCACCCTATCCCCTTTTGACCAGGACCCTGTTCATACACTGAACAAAGACATAAACGCAACATGTAACAATTTCACAGATTTTACTGTTACAGTTCATATAAGGAAATCAGTCAATTGAAATCAATTCATTAGGCCCTAATCTATGGATTTCACATGACTGGGAATACAGATGTGCATCTGTAGGTCACAGATACCTTTTTTTTTAAAGGTAGGGGCGTGGATCAGAAAACCAGTCAGTATCTGGTTTGACCACCATTTGCCTCATGCAGCGGGACACATCTGCTTCGCATAGAGTTGATCAGGCTGTTGATTGTGGCCTGTGGAATGTTGTCCCACTCCTCTTCAATGGCTGTGTGAAGTTGCTGGATATTGGCGGGAACTGGAACACGCTGTTGTACACGTCGATCCAGAGCATCCCAAACATGCTCAATGGGTGACATGTCTGGTGAGTATGCAGGC
>LR778257.1:40347544-40388746 GCA_902810595.1 Coregonus sp. 'balchen'
AAGTAGATAGTAAACAAAAGTGAAATAAACAATTAAAAAATGAACAGTAAACATTACACTCAGAAGTTCCAAAAGAATAAAGACATTTGAAATATATGTCTATATACAGTGTTATAATGATGTGCAAATAGTTAAAGTACAAAAAGGAAAATGAATCAACATAAATATAGGTTGTATTTACAATGGTGTTTGTTCTTCACTGGTTGCCCTTTTCTTGTGGCAACAGGTCACAAATCTTGCAGCTGTGATGGCACTCTCTCTCTCTCTTCTTTCATTGGTTCTATACTCTTAGAAAAAAAGGTGTTATCTAGAACCCAAAAGGGTTCTTCGGCAGTCCCCATACATAGGAGAACCCTTTGAAGAACCCTTTTTGGTCCCAGGTAGAACCCTTTTTGGTTCCAAATAGAACCATTTTGGTTCCAGGTAGAACCTTTTGGTTCCAGGTAGAACCCTTTTGAGTTCCATGTAGAACCCTTTCCACAGAGGGTTCTACATGGAACCCCAAAAAGTTATACCTGGAAACAAAAAGGTTTCTCCTATGGGGACAGCCAGAACCCCTTTGGTAGCCTTTTTTCGAAGAGTGTATAGCTCCGAGAAAGCGGATGGAAGCACGCCCGTCTTCCTGCCTGCCTGACATGACAGAACACACAGTGACAAATCAAAGTGAAGCAGGCTGACCTCACAGTTCATTCAATTATACATTTAACTCGGCCCAATACCGTTTCCATAAATAGTGTTGAAACTAATTTTTTATCCGGCGAGGGAGATTTTATTCATTAGACGTGACATGTACTTTTGGTAGAATTGAGCAGTATTATCGGCGCTGTGCAGCTTGGTGTCCTGTGAGACCTGTGCTCAGAGAAGAAGGACAGAGACAGGGGCTGAGTAACCTCTAGTCCCGGTTTCATTACACTGCATCGTAACACATTACAGGCCAACACTATCACTCCAACACCCGGCTGGAATCCCCTGCCTGCTGTGTACAACAGACAGGGTTTACAACAACACACACACACAAAGGTGAAGGGAAATTAACTAGTTTATACAGGCTAATGGGGCAATCTGCAGTTCAAACGTTCAAAAGTCACAATCACCAATCACAGATTGCCCCTTTAACTAAAAATATTATGGTGAGATGAAGAATATGTTATTGTTGTTATTATTATTATTGTTATTATTATTGTTATTACTTTATGCCGTTTTTTTACTCTAAGGCTATTTCCGCCGCTGTTCTATTTCAAACAGCATATCACCTGATTAGCTCACTTCAAATGGTCACTACAGTAAAACACGTTTGGAATATACACAAATCAAATGCACAGCAGCCTGTGTCATTTCATTTAGCTGTTGTCTTGTGTCACACGGTACATCACAAAGCCACCAGACTTCTGACTTAAATTAATTAATACATTGTCACAACACTGTTAAGTTCAATTACACTAAGCATTTTGGCATCATTGAAAGTGTCTTTTCATTGCCATTACACACTGGAATCTACTAGAAAGAAGCTCTGAAATCATGAATATGCTGTATGAATAATGATTTTGAGTTATTCGTTGCTAATGGGATATCCTGGATGGTGTACGTCTGGATGGTTTAAGTCTGGATGGTTTAGGTCTGGATTGTTTAAGTCTGGATTGTTTAAGTCTGGATTGTTTAAGTCTGGATTGTTTAAGTCTGGATTGTTTAAGTCTTTAGAGGTAGATGTTTTCTGGGGTGTAGCTAGTGGATATATGAAGTCAGACAGTATCACCATCACTCTAGACTGGTGCCAGAGGTGATGAGAGGAGGAGAGAGGGAGAGGTAAGGAGAGGAGGAGAGAGGGAGAGGAGAGGAGAGGTAGAGGGGAGAGGGGAGAGGGGAGAGGGGAGAGGGGAGGAGAGGAGAGGAGAGGAGAGGAGAGGAGAGGAGAGGAGAGGAGAGGAGAGGAGAGGAGAGGAGAGGAGAGGAGAGGAGAGGAGAGGAGAGAGGTGAGGTAGAGGAGAGGAGAGGGGTGGAGGAGAAAGGAGAGGGGGAGAAGAGTGGACTGAGCAGCCTTCCCTTAGGGAGGAGGCAGATAAGGACTTTAGGAAGGTTGAATCCTGGACTGCTTTAAGCAGGGAGGAACTCTGGCTGAGGCCCAAATGGCACCCTACTAAAATGGGATCCTATTGGAAAAGTAGTGCACTATGTAGGGAATAGGGTGCCATTTGGGATGCAGGCTGCTCTGGCCCTCATATGCATTCAGGGTAGTACTGTCTGTGTCACGATCGTCTAAGGATGAGGACCAATGCGCAGCGTTGAATGCGAACATCTTTTATTATATAAATGATCACACGATCAAAATAACAAACGAAAACGTGACGTCTACAGTTTAACACAACCCAACTAGAACAAGAAACCACAAACACCACGTGAAAGACAGATAGTTAAATATGGCTCCCAATCAGAGACACCCAGCAGACACTCGTTGCCTCTGATTGGGAGTCACTCAGCCCAACATAGAAATATCAAACATAGAATTTCACACCCTGGCTCAACATAACATTGTCCCCAGAGCCAGGGCGTGACAGTACCCCCCCCTAAAGGCGCGGACTCCGGCCGCGCCAAACAACCACAACAGGGGAGGGACCGGGTGGGCACTCCGCCTCGGCGGCGGATCCGGCTCCGGACATGACCCCGGCACGGGTTGTGCTGGACTGACCACGCACACCCCTGGCTTGATGCGTGGAGGAGGAACGGGCCGGACCGGGCTGACGACGCGCACCACTGACCTGGTGCGGGGAGCTTGGATGGGCCGGACTGGGCTGGCGACGCGCACCACAGACTTGGTGCGGAGAGCAGGAACGGGCCGGACAGGGCTGACGACGCGCACCACTGACCTGGTGCGGGGAGCTTGGATGGGCCGGACTGGGCTGACGAAACGCACCATAGACTTGGTGCGGAGAGCAGGCACGGGCCGTGCCGGACTGACGACGCACACCACTGGCTTGGTGCGGGAAGCTTGGATGGGCCGGACTGGGCTGGCGACGCGCACCACAGACTTGGTGCGGAGATTAGGAATGGGCCGGACAGGGCTGACGACGCGCACCACAGACTTGGTGCGGAGAGCAGGAATGGGCCGGACAGGGCTGACGACGCGCACCACAGGCTCGGTGCGAGAGGCAGGAACAGGCCGAACCGTACTGGGGACACACGCCACTGGCCCTATGCAGGGATCAGGAACGGGCCGGACCGGACTGGTAATACACCCCAGTACCTCTCGCCGTGCCTCCACACTTTCCCTCTCCTCTGTGACCAGTGGCCCCCTTAACCTGGCGGCCTCCTCTTCACACCCGCTGGACCACTCCATCGCGGCCTCCTGCTGCCCCGTCGTCCACGTCGTGAGCCCCCCCCTAAAAATTTTCTGGGGTTCTCTCCTCCCCGTGGACCAGGCCTCCCTAGCTCTCGCCAGACTCTCGATCCATTGCTTCATAGACCAGCCTCTCTCCTCTTCACTTAGCGTGGCCCAGCCGAAACTCCTACTCCCCTGATCCAAGGTCCTTCCTCTCTCCTCTTCACGCTGCTTGGTCCTGTCTTGGTGGTTTCTTCTGTCACGATCGTCTAAGGATGAGGACCAATGCGCAGCGTTGAATGCGAACATCTTTTATTATATAAATGATCACACGATCAAAATAACAAACGAAAACGTGACGTCTACAGTTTAACACAACCCAACTAGAACAAGAAACCACAAACACCACGTGAAAGACAGATAGTTAAATATGGCTCCCAATCAGAGACACCCAGCAGACACTCGTTGCCTCTGATTGGGAGTCACTCAGCCCAACATAGAAATATCAAACATAGAATTTCACACCCTGGCTCAACATAACATTGTCCCCAGAGCCAGGGCGTGACAGTCTGTATGTCTGTCTCTGTCTCTGTCTCTGTCTCTGTCTCTGTCTCTGTCTCTGTCTCTGTCTGCAGTCTGCAGTCTAGCAGGCCACGCTAATGTCAAGCAGTTTCCTGTAACACAAGGGCATTGGATTAACAGTACAGTGAGATATAAGGAGGGACACCAGGAAATCACTCTGGAATGTCAAAATATGCCCAAGCACTTCAACAAAGCCAAATAATCCTGCGAAGCACCTAACCTTATCAACATGGGGAGATGCTGTTGGTTTAGAGGGTTGTTGAGCTTGGAACGATAGAGGACACTTGAAAATCATTTAAACTTGTTTTCGTATACTTGCCTATGTTGTGGGCAAGTATGGGCCTTGGTCAAACATAGTGCACTACATAGGGAATAGGGAGACATTTGGACATAGACAGTATGCATTGTCTTTATCTGCAAATCCTATTAATCTTTGTTGTTACATTTGAGTCATTTATCATACACTCTTATCCAGGGAGATTTACAAGCACAATTAGGGTTAAGTGCCTTGCTCAAGGGCACACCGACAGATTTTTCACCTAATCGGCTCTGGGATTCGAACCAGCAACCTTTCGGTTACTGGGCCCAACGCTCTTAACCACTAATCTGTGTTGTTGTGTTATTATTATATTGTTATGTGTTGTTGTCCAGTGTGTTGCGCTGTGAGCCAGAGGAGGACAGGACATTGCTCCCGACTATTATATTATAACGTTTTATAATAACTAACCGTCCTGTCAAACCAGCGTTCTGGACTGGAGGAAACAGCATCTAGGAGCTCCAGGCAGAGGCTAGGTTAGCTGAGCTCTGTGTCTCTGTGAATTAAATTAGTGGTCTGAATCTCTTTCTATTGGAAACATCTGGTTAGGGCTTCTATTGGAAAATCCACTTTGTGTTGAACGTTTCCGTTCAGATGTTCAACCAAATGGCTGCGTCCCAAATGACACCCTTATTCACTTTATAGTGCACTACTTTTGACCACATCCTTATGCAGGCTCTGGTCAAAAGTAGTGCGATATAAAGTAAATAGGGTGTCATTTGGGACACAAGCGATGTCTTAAAAGGTTCTGCCTTCAGCAGCAGCAGACAGCCGGGGAGATTTGATTTGGGGTCGAATGGTAATGTCTGTCTGGGCTTCAATGGATAAATGGCTGATGGAGGTAGAAAGGAAACGTGTGGTAACAGACATCACAAATCAAACCCAGAGTTCAGGCTATATGGATTGGATACCAGGAACTTCTGAAATCTAGGCTGTGTTGCGGTTTGTGAGCGGTGTCTTGGCGAAATAACTATAGAGTGATTCCTCACGAAACCAGGACCAAAAAAATACCATGATTTGGGGGATTTTCATGAACTGTAATCAATAGAATGGTCCTTTGGAGGAAGGATTGTTGACATATATTTGACATTTGTGTCTAAAGCATCATTGAGAAATAACTTCCTTTAATACTCCATAATGTTTTATCAGTAGGTGTCCTCCTGTAGCTCAGTTGGTAGAGCGTGGCGCTTGCAACGCCAGGGGTTGTGGGCTCGATTCCCACGGCGGGCCAGTATGAAAATGTATGCACTCACTAACTGTAAGTCGCTCTGGATAAGAGCGTCTGCTAAATGACGTAAAATGTAGTTGCCTCCTTTAATATAATGTTTCATCTGTAGGTGCTACAAGCAAAGGTTGGTGTCATATAATAATAATATGCCATTTAGCAGACGCTTTTATCCAAAGCGACTTACAGTCATGCGTGCATACATGTTTTTATTTTGTGTATGGGTGGTCCCGGGGATCGAACCCACTACCTTGGCGTTACAAGCGCCGTGCTCTACCAGCTGAGCTACAGAGGACCACAGAGGACCCCACAGAGGACCACAGAGGACCACAGAGGACCACCCATATGAACCTTCACTGCCTGCTCTGTAATATGAGCAGGTTTTTGACTACAGTAAACATTTTCTTGCATTAATTTATGAGTATTGAAAATCGACAAAATGTTGTGGCAATTTTTTCGGTGGTTTGAAATGTTCCAATTTGAACTGTAATGCAGTTGATTGGTGACGATGACATGAACATGTATTGAGGATGACATCTATACAAGCATTACCTACCGATTTTTAAAGCATTATACTCCGATTTTTACCTCAACATAGTGTGAAATACACATATAAACAATAGCCTAACTGGAAGCTAATTTTGCTGGGGGGCAATGAGGAGATTCGGTTTCCATGGCATTTCCATTGTTTTGGTCGAGTTCAATTGATCTCTTTACTGCATCTATAGGCTGAAGATGATCTCTCTTAACTGCATCTATAGGCTGAAGCTGATCTCTCTTAACTGCATCTATAGGCTGAAGCTGATCTCTCTTAACTGCATCTATAGGCTGAAGCTGATCTCTCTTAACTGCATCTATAGGCTGAAGATGATCTCTCTTAACTGCATCTATAGGCTGAAGCTGATCTCTCTTAACTGCATCTATAGGCTGAAGCTGATCTCTCTTAACTGCATCTATAGGCTGAAGCTGATCTCTATTAACTGCATCTATAGGCTGAAGCTGATCTCTTTACAGCATCTAAGAATATAAGATATAAGAAAGATCAAGAAATATATATATATATAGTATATATACGGTGCATTCAGAAAGTATTCAGACCCCTTGACTTTTTCCACATTTTGTTACGTTACAGCCTTATTCTAAAATGGATAAAAGAAAATAAATTCCTGATCAATCTACACACAGTACCCCATAATAACAAAGTGAAAACAGATTTTTATAGATTTTTTACAAATGTTTAAAAAATAAAAACCTTAAATACTTTATTTACATAAGTATATAGACCCTTTGCTATGAGACTCGAAATTGAGCTCAGGTGCATCCTGTTTCCATTGATCATCCTTGAGATGTTTCTACAACTTGATTGGAGTCCACCTGTGGTAAATTCAATTGATTGGACATGATTTGGAAAGGCACACACCTGTCCATATAAGGTCCCACAGTTGACAGTGCATTTCAGCGCGAAAACCAAGCCTTGAGGTCGAAGGAATTGTCCGTACAGCTCCGAGACAGGATTGTGTCGAGGCACAGATCTGGGGAAGGGTACCAAAAAAATTTCTGCAGCATTGAAGGTCCCCAAGAACACAGTAGCTTCCATCATTCTTAAATGGAAGAAGTTTGGAACCACCAAGACTCTTCCTAGAGCTGGCCGCCCGACCAAACTGAGCAATCGGGGGAGAAGGGCCTTGGTCAGGGAGGTGACCAAGAACCCGATGGTCACTCTGACAGAGCTCCAGAGTTCCTCTGTGGAGATGGGAGAACCTTCCAGAAGGACAAACATCTCTGCAGCACTCCACCAATCAGGCCTTTATGGTAGAGTGGCCAGACGGAAGCCACTCCTCAGTAAAAGGCACATGACAGCCCGCTTGGAGTTTGCCAAAGGCACCTAAAGACTCTCAGACCATGAGAAACAAGATTCTCTGGTCTGATGAAACCAAGATTGAACTCTTTGACTTGAATGCCAAGCGTCACGTCTGGAGGAAACCTGGCACCATCCCTACGGTGAAGCATGGTGGTGGCAGCATCATGCTGTGGGGATGTTTTTCAGCGGCAGGGACTGGGAAACTAGTCAGGATCGAGGTAAAGATTAACAGCGCAAAGTACAGAGAGATCCTTTATGAAAACCTGCTCCAGAGCGCTCAGGACCTCAGACTGGGGCGAATGTTCACCTTCCAACAGGACAATGACCCTAAGCACACAGCCAAGACAACACAGGAGTGGCTTCGGGACAAGTCTCTGAATGTCCTTGAGTGGCCCAGCCAGAGCCCGGACTTGAACCCGATCGAACATCTCTGGAGAGACCTGAAGATAGCTGTGCAGCGACGCTCCCCATCCAACCTGACAGAGCTTGAGAGGATCTGCAGAGAAGAATGGGAGAAACTACCCAAATACAGATGTGCCAAGCTTGTAGCGTCATACCCAAGATGACTTGAGGCTGTAATCGCTGCCAAAGGAGCTTCAACAAAGTACTGAGTAAAGGGACTGAATACTTATGTAAATGTGATATTTAAGTTTGTAAGTTTTTATACATTTGCAAACATTTCAAAAAAACTGTCTTTGCTTTGTCATTATGGGGTGTTGTGTGTAGATGGAGGGGGAAAAAACAATGTAATCCATTTTAGAATAAGGCTGTAGCGTAACAAAATGTGGAAAAGGTCAAGGGGTCTGAATACTTTCACAATGCACTGTGTATATATATATTTTAAAATATATTTAACCACATATATTTGGGGGCACAAAACTACCTCCATACTTACAATTGTTTGTATGGGTTACCTTCAGACGAGTCCCGTGACTTGTGGGGGTCATAGAGCAACACCATCTACAGATGTTTTCGTGAGAAGACCGATTTTTGGGAACGTGTCATGGTCTGACTAACACCGCTGTAGCTCGGCCACCTTCCACCGCAGATCTCTAGCTTATTTTAGATGGGGGTTTTATTTTATTTTGTTACTTAGATTGACGCACGGGTGCGTCAATAGACGTTTAAGGATTTTTTTTTAACAATCCCATTGAAGAGGATGGTCTGAAGGTAGATAGGTACTCTCATCCTTTGGGACATAGCCGTAGGGGTCTAATTGATAATTCGGTAGTAGTACCTACAATACTTACTGTGACTCAGCTCTGTGAAATCAACTTTTCTAAATTGCTGCTTGTTGCTCTCCTCTCCTCCTTGCCTCTCAGGTTTCTAACTGGAATGGACACTATCGTGGCTTTAGTTAAATGAAGTGTTTGGATTGCAAAGAGAGACCAGATGAGCAAAATGGAGGTAGAAATTGGATCATAGTGTTACACAGTCTAGTCAGAAGATACTCCTGTAATGTTGATAACTCTCTTACAGAGATGTTGTTTAAATTGGGGTGTTGTAGGTTTGCATCCCCAATGGCACCCTATTCCCTTTATTGGTCCATAGGGCTCTGGTCAAAAGTAGTGCACTAAATAGGGAATAGGGTGCCATTTGGGACGATTCCTAGGTCTCTACCCTTTTTAGACCAGGGAGCTAAAAAAACAAACACAGACTGAGTCAGAGAGTCAGAGGAAGGAAAACACAGACTGAGTCAGAGGAAGGAAAACACAGACTGAGTCAGAGAGTCAGAGGAAGGAAAACACAGACTGAGTCAGAGGAAGGAAAACACAGACTGAGTCAGAGGAAGGAAAACACAGACTGAGTCAGAGGAAGGAAAACACAGACTGAGTCAGAGGAAGGAAAACACAGACTGAGTCAGAGGAAGGAAAACACAGACTGAGTCAGAGGAAGGAAAACACAGACTGAGTCAGAGAGTCAGAGGAAGGAAAACACAGACTGAGTCAGAGAGTCAGAGGAAGGAAAACACAGACTGAGTCAGAGAGTCAGAGGAAGGAAAACACAGACTGAGTCAGAGAGTCAGAGGAAGGAAAACACAGACTGAGTCAGAGAGAGGAAAACACAGACTGAGTCAGAGGAAGGAAAACACAGACTGAGTCAGAGAGTCAGAGGAAGGAAAACACTGACTGAGTCAGAGAGTCAGAGGAAGGAAAACACAGACTGAGTCAGAGGAAGGAAACACAGACTGAGTCAGAGGAAGGAAAACACAGACTGAGTCAGAGAGAGGAAAACACAGACTGAGTCAGAGAGTCAGAGGAAGGAAAACACAGACTGAGTCAGAGAGTCAGAGGAAGGAAAACACAGACTGAGTCAGAGAGAGGAAAACACAGACTGAGTCAGAGAGTCAGAGGAAGGAAAACACAGACTGAGTCAGAGAGTCAGAGGAAGGAAAACACAGACTGAGTCAGAGAGTCAGAGGAAGGAAAACACAGACTGAGTCAGAGAGAGGAAAACACAGACTGAGTCAGAGGAAGGAAAACACAGACTGAGTCAGAGAGTCAGAGGAAGGAAAACACAGACTGAGTCAGAGAGTCAGAGGAAGGAAAACACTGACTGAGTCAGAGAGTCAGAGGAAGGAAAACACTGACTGAGTCAGAGAGTCAGAGGAAGGAAAACACAGACTGAGTCAGAGGAAGGAAACACAGACTGAGTCAGAGGAAGGAAAACACAGACTGAGTCAGAGAGAGGAAAACACAGACTGAGTCAGAGAGAGGAAAACACAGACTGAGTCAGAGAGTCAGAGGAAGGAAAACACAGACTGAGTCAGAGAGAGGAAAACACAGACTGAGTCAGAGAGTCAGAGGAAGGAAAACACTGACTGAGTCAGAGAGTCAGAGGAAGGAAAACACAGACTGAGTCAGAGAGAGGAAAACACAGACTGAGTCAGAGAGAGGAAAACACAGACTGAGTCAGAGAGTCAGAGGAAGGAAAACACTGACTGAGTCAGAGAGTCAGAGGAAGGAAAACACAGACTGAGTCAGAGGAAGGAAAACACAGACTGAGTCAGAGAGAGGAAAACACAGACTGAGTCAGAGAGTCAGAGGAAGGAAAACACTGACTGAGTCAGAGAGTCAGAGGAAGGAAAACACAGACTGAGTCAGAGAGTCAGAGGAAGGAAACACAGACTGAGTCAGAGAGTCAGAGGAAGGAAAACACTGACTGAGTCAGAGAGTCAGAGGAAGGAAAACACAGACTGAGTCAGAGGAAGGAAAACACAGACTGAGTCAGAGAGAGGAAAACACAGACTGAGTCAGAGAGTCAGAGGAAGGAAAACACTGACTGAGTCAGAGAGTCAGAGGAAGGAAAACACAGACTGAGTCAGAGAGTCAGAGGAAGGAAACACAGACTGAGTCAGAGAGTCAGAGGAAGGAAAACACATACTGAGTGAGAGAGTCAGAGGAAGGAAACACAGACTGAGTCAGAGAGAGGAAAACACAGACTGAGTCAGAGGAAGGAAAACACAGACTGAGTCAGAGAGTCAGAGGAAGGAAAACACAGACTGAGTCAGAGAGTCAGAGGAAGGAAACACAGACTGAGTCAGAGAGTCAGAGGAAGGAAAACACAGACTGAGTCAGAGAGTCAGAGGAAGGAAACACAGACTGAGTCAGAGAGTCAGAGGAAGGAAAACACAGACTGAGTCAGAGAGTCAGAGAGAGGAAAACACAGACTGAGTCAGAGGAAGGAAAACACAGACTGAGTCAGAGAGAGGAAAACACAGACTGAGTCAGAGAGTCAGAGGAAGGAAAACACAGACTGAGTCAGAGAGTCAGAGGAAGGAAAACAGACTGAGTCAGAGAGAGGAAAACACAGACTGAGTCAGAGAGTCAGAGGAAGGAAAACACAGACTGAGTCAGAGGAAGGAAAACACAGACTGAGTCAGAGAGTCAGAGGAAGGAAAACACAGACTGAGTCAGAGAGAGGAAAACACTGACTGAGTCAGAGAGTCAGAGGAAGGAAAACACAGACTGAGTCAGAGAGAGGAAAACACAGACTGAGTCAGAGGAAGGAAAACACAGACTGAGTCAGAGAGAGGAAAACACAGACTGAGTCAGAGAGTCAGAGGAAGGAAAACACAGACTGAGTCAGAGAGTCAGAGGAAGGAAACACAGACTGAGTCAGAGAGTCAGAGGAAGGAAAACACAGACTGAGTCAGAGGAAGGAAAACACAGACTGAGTCAGAGAGAGGAAAACACAGACTGAGTCAGAGAGTCAGAGAGAGGAAGGTCCTGTGGGAGTCACTAAATTTTTGTGTGGGAATGATCCGTTTTATTGAGGTAATATATTCAGTAGTGTCACTGACTGTAAAAAGCTCTAAGCGCTGACCCTTGGTCTTAGCTCCAGTCTCATCAATAATCGAAGGATGTTACATTATTCAGGGGGCACCATTTCATGCCAACCACTGTTTCCCATACCATTGTGTTGTTTTTTGAATTCAGAATTTTACAGGCCTTTACATGCGTGTCCTTTACGCGTGTGTGTCTGTGTGTGTGTGTGTGTGTGTGTGTGTGTGTGTGTGTGTGTGTGTGTGTGTGCATGCATGTGTGTGTGTGTACCTCTGTGAGTTTGTCGGAGCCGGATATGATTAACTGTTTTCTGACACGGGGGTTAGTTGCAGCCAGGGTTCCCATGGGGGAACATATTGGTGTGACACAGAAAGAGGAAGTGCTGTGACCTCCCACTGTGCCCAGCAGAGGGAGTGAGGCCAGGCAGGCCACACTGAGCTGAGCTGGAGAACAAAGCAGCCAAAGGCCCTGGGCAAAAGTAGTGCGCTACATCGAGAATAGGGTGCCAATTGGGACAAAGCCAAACTCTCTCTGGTTGGTTACACTAATCACCATGGGGACATCCCCCCTCGCCTAGAAGTAGAAGAGGAATGGAGAAAGACAACTATAAGAAGCTCGACTACTCCCTCTCTCACCTCTCCTCCTCTCCTCTCTCCTCTCGTCCTCTCGTCTCCTCTCGTCTCCTCTCGTCTCGTCTCGTCTCCTCTCCTCTCCTCTCCTCTCCTCTCCTCTCCTCTCCTCTCCTCTCCTCTCCTCTCCTCTCCTCTCCTCTCCTCTCCTCTCCTCTCCTCTCCTCTCCCCTCCCCTCAGCCCTACTTCAGAAACTATGCCTGGCATGGAAAGGAATTTGCTCCAAACTGGGCTCTGAACAGACACGCATGCACGCACCCATACACACACACACACACACACACACACACACACACACACACACACACACACACACACACACACAACACACACACACACACACACACACACACCACACACACACACACACACACACACACACATACACACACACACACACACCACACCACACACACACACACACACACACACACCACACACACACACACACCACACACACAACCTGGCCCTGCCACTGAGTGCTGGACGCTGACTGAGAAGCTCACATGATGCTAATTGCCTGGTCAACAGCCCCAGAATACTAAATACACTTCCCCCATCACTCAGCACCTAGAACTTCTGGATAGAACCTAGAACCTTATCACCTAGAACCTCTGCCTAGAACAACTCAGTCTTACAGAAGTCATATGGAGCATGCAACACTTTTTCTCATCTGTTAATATGTTCTGTGTTGTGAATTGTATTTTACATGATGGTACTGTAGTGAAGATTAACTGTGTTCTTCAGATATCCTATATATTCTATCCACAAACTGTCCGTAATGTCTATAAATCCCATCTCAGACTGTATAGTGTATATATATATATATGTATGTATTGTTAGATATTACTGCACTGTTGGAGCAAGGAACACAAGCATTTCGCTACAACCCGCAATAACATCTGCTAAATATGTGAATGGAACCAATTAAAAATGTGATTTGATTCGATTTCGTTGCCATGGATTGTTTCTATGACGATATGACTTGGCTATTAACTAAGTCCACCCTGTTGGCTCTGACACCAAGTCCTCTTAGAAATGTCAAATCTTAAAGTTGCGTCACAAATGGCCAGCTTTTCCCTACGCCCTATGGGTCCTGCTGAAAAGCAGTGGACTGCATAGCGAATAGGGTAGCATTATTTGATATTCATCCAAAGCCTGACATTTTATAGATAGATAGATCTGTTGATATTCTTCCAGGAGGATCTGATCACAGAGTCTGACTTTGTCAACACTATTAAATATCAGAGAGCAGAGAGCGAGTCAGAGATTAATGACTATTTCTTCCATGTAAAAGACAGAACGGGGACGGGAGTAGGGATGAGTCGGAGAGGGGGCAGGAGGGCGTGGCACAGCCAAAAAAAGATTACAATGTCAAAAACAAAACATTTTCTATTAGAAGTTAGTGTGGCACACACTGCATGTTTGGCATAATGTGTTGTTTTAGGTTCCTGATCAGATGATAGATATATTTCTATTTTCAGATCAATGATTTGTGCAGTTAAATACCAGAAAGATATGTTACTCCTACACAACATTAATTTAATTTAATTAATTTAATTAATCATAATTAATTTAATTAATAATCACAACAACTAACAATATGAAAGTCTGATAATCACAAGGATGGGTATAGCTGACTGAAAATGACAGTTGGTCTGTCCTCCTTTTCGTGGTCCTTCGAGCCGGATAGGAAGCTCTCGAAACAACCCTGTTGCCTAGTGTCCAGCAAATATAGACAACTTGTGATAATTCTATCTGATTGGGCTAAAGACTGCTGTAGCGATTCCAGATGGTATTCTTCATGTTTCTTCATGCTGTATAATATGTTGTTTCCTCCCTCATGCTTCCAGTGGCTGTAACCACTAAAACCAAAATCAAAGGTGAGTTATCTCTTGTGTCTTTCTGCATGATGTGTATTGGACACCAGTTCCCAATAAACCATGTTTCAGATCATCCCTACTAGTTCCCAATAAACCATGTTTCAGATCATCCCTACTAGTTCCCAATAAACCATGTTTCATTTCAGCCCTACCAGTTCCCAATAAACCATGTTTCATTTCAGCCCTACCAGTTCCCAATAAACCATGTTTCATTTCAGCCCTACCAGTTCCCAATAAACCATGTTTCATTTCAGCCCTACCAGTTCCCAATAAACCCAATAAACCATATTATACCTAAATCTCCCTCTGGAGACCAGGCCAGGGCCAGTGGTGAATTAACATAGCGTCTAGTCCCAAATGGCACCCTATTCCCTATATAGTACACTACTTTTGAGCAGAGCCCATGGTGGGGGCCTGTCTGTTGTCTGGAGCTATAACCTGGGACATTCACTATGTCTTCAACGTTCCAGGCTTTGGTCCAAATGGCACCCTATTCCCTATATAGTCCCTACGTGCCTTGGTTAAAAGTAGAGCACTTAATAGGGAATAGGGTGCCATTTTGGGACGTCGCCTTAAATGTGTGAATCGGAGGAGTGAAATTCATCCTGCTATCAACGTCAAATTCACTGAGACGTCCCACTAATCATTTTTTATCCCAGCCTACATGTTGGAGGCATAAGTTATCAGCTAGCCGAGCTGAGCTCTGACGAGACTTCAACCAGGCATTAATACACACACACACACACACACACACACACACACACACACACACACACACACACACACACACACACACACACACACACACACACACACACATTAATATACATCAGTGAGCTGCTACGGTATGTCGGAAACCCAACTATTTTTAATTAGCCAATGAGTAATTAGGATGGGAGATCCTTCCATAATGTTAATCCCAAGAGAAGTGTGAGGATGTGGGACTGTAGGAGTTTACACTGGCATATAGACGCGCTGTGCATCCCAAATGGAACAGTGTACAAAACATTAAGAACACCCTCCTAATATTGAGTTCTCGACGCAAACCGGTGCACCTGGCAACTACTACTACTATACCGTGCTTCTACGTCTGCTTTGCTCGCTGTTTGGGGTTTTAGGCTGGCTTTCTGTATAGCACAAAAAAAGGGCTTTATAAATAAACGTGATTGATTGATTGATACCTCATTCAAAAACGCTCAAATCTTTTGTCTTGCCCATTCATCCTCTGAATGGCACACATACACAATCCACGTCTCAATTGTCTCAAGGCTTAAAAATCCTTCTTTAACCTGTCTCCTCAACTTCATCTACACTGATTGAAGTGGATTTAACAAGTCACATCAATAAGGGACCATAGCTTTCACCTGGATTCACCTGGTCAGTCTGTCATGGAAAGAGCAGGTGTTCCTAATGTTTTGTACGCTCAGTGTATAATGCACTACCTTTGAACAGGGCCTATTGGGTTCAAAGTACTCTCGTACAAAAAAAAAGTAGTGCTCTACATAGGGGATAGGGTGCTTTTTGGGACACAGTCACGGTCTCTCGTGACCGCCTTAACATGGGACTAACTGATTTGGTTCTGTGTGCCGAGATTGTGGTCCTCTGTAGCTCAGCTGGTAGAGCACGGCGCTTGTAACGCCAGGGTAGTGGGTTCGATCCCCGAGGACCGCCCCATGCAAAAAAAATGGATGCACGCATGACTGTAAGGCGCTTTGGATAAAAGCGTCTGCTAAATGGCATATTATTATCAATGACACGGCAAGTAATCCAACGTACTCCTTAACGTGGAGTCCTCACCCATATCTATCATCTCTCCATCTATCATCTGTCTACCTCTCTCTCTCTCTCTCTCTCTCTCTACTGTAGACATACAGCTCTTTAAATAATACTCAGACAGAATATGTCTGTCTGCCATTATCATTCATCCCCAGCTGATGGGCATGGCACAACTCTGAAGGAAATCAATACTTATGGTAATTGAAAAAATATGCTGCGTAGATCACTGAGTCAAGCATCCAAGTGTCCTGCGAGATGCTTTATTATGCAAAGCCTTTAGCAGACAGAGGGCTAATAGAGAGAGAGAGAGAGAGAGTGTGTGTGTGTGTGTGTGTGTGTGTGTGTGTGTGTATGTGTGTCTGTGTACTATGTTACACTGTTACAATGTTACTATGTGAAATGTTACTCTGTTAGACTGTTAGACTGTTACAATATCACTCTTTTGCACTGTTACACTGTTTCTATGTTACTCTTTTACACTTACTCTGTTACTATGTTTCAATGTTACAATGTTACACTGCTACTATGTTACACTGTTACTATGTTACACTGTTAATATTTTACTCTGTTACTCTGTTACTCTGTTACTATGTTACTATGTTACTATGTTACTATGGTACTATGTTACACTGTTACAATGTTACTATGTTTCTATGTTACTCTTTTACATTGTTACCCTGTTGCAGTGTTATGCCGTTACAATGTTAATATGTTACTCTGTTACTCTGTTACTATGTTACTATGTTACTATGTTACTCTGTTACTCTGTTACTCTGTTACTCTGTTACTCTGTTACTCTGTTACTATGTTACTATGTTACTCTGTTACTCTGTTACTATGTTACTATGTTACTATGTTACTATGTTACTATGTTACACTGTTACTCTGTTACTATGTTACTATGTTACTATGTTAATATGTTAATATGTTACTATGTTACTATGTTACTCTGTTACTATGTTACTATGTTACTATGTTCCACTGTTACTCTGTTACTATGTTACTATGTTACTCTGTTACTCTGTTACTATGTTACTATGTTACTATGTTACTCTGTTACTATGTTACTATGTTACTATGTTACTCTGTTACTATGTTACT
Organism: Coregonus sp. 'balchen'; assembly: GCA_902810595.1. Lineage (NCBI taxonomy): Eukaryota > Metazoa > Chordata > Actinopteri > Salmoniformes > Salmonidae > Coregonus > Coregonus sp. 'balchen'. The sequence continues at coordinate 40,364,518 of LR778257.1, forward strand.
ATGTTACACTGTTACACTGTTACTATGTTACTCTGTTACTCTGTTACTCTGTTACTATGTTACTATGTTACTATGTTCCACTGTTACTCTGTTACTATGTTACTATGTTACTATGTTACTCTGTTACTCTGTTACTATGTTACACTGTTACACTGTTACTATGTTACTATGTTACTATGTTACTATGTTACTCTGTTACTATGTTACTCTGTTACTTACTCTGTTACTATGTTACTATGTTCACTTGTTACTCTGTTCACTATGTTACTTACTATGTTACTCTGTTACTATGTTACTACTGTTACAACTGTTACTCTGTTTACTATGTTACTATGTTACTATGTTACTATGTTACTATGCTTGTACTTTTACTCTGTTACTTACTGTTACTACTGTTACTGTTACTCTGTTACTATGTATAGTTACATCTGTTACACTGTTACTCCTGTTACTCTGTTACTCTGTTACTATCTGTTACTATTACTTGTTACTATGTTACTTTGTTACACTGTTACACTGTTACTCTGTTACTCTGTTACTCTGTTACTATGTTACTATGTTACTCTGTTACTATGTTACTCTGTTACTATGTTACTCTGTTACTCTGTTACTCTGTTACTATGTTACTCTGTTACTCTGTTACTCTGTTACTCTGTTACTCTGTTACTATGTTACTCTGTTACTCTGTTACTATGTTACTCGTTATGTTACTTGTTACTATACTGTTACTTGTTACTATGTTACTGTATGACTAGTTACAGTTACCTGTTCAGACTGTTACGTTGTTACTATGTTACTATGTTACTATGTTACACTGTTACACTGTTACTCTTTTACATTGTTACCCTGTTGCAGTGTTATGCTGTTACTCTGTTACACTGTTACACTGTTACTTTGTTACTCTGTTACTCTGTTACTCTGTTACTATGTTACTATGTTACTATGTTACTATGTTACTATGTTACTATGTTACTATGTTACACTGTTTCAATGTTACAATGTTACAATATTACAATGCTACTCTGTTACTCTGTTACTCTGTTACAATGGTTACACTCATAATGAACAGGTCCTCTAGTCACAAAGGATACATGAAATGAAAACAATATTTGTGGTGAATCTGACTCACTAGGCTAGAGGAGAGAGAGAGAGAGAGCAGAGAGAAGAGAGAGAGAGAGAGAGAGAGAGAGAGAGAGCAGAGAGAGAGAGAGAGAGAGAGAGAGAGAGAGAGAGAGAGAGAGAGAGAGAGAGAGAAGGAGAGAGAGAGAGAGAGAGAGAGAGAGAGAGAGAGAGAGATGTCATTACCAGTTAGTTTTTCTGTATGTAGTTCCACATGGAATATTCTATTGTAATTCTGTCCCACTTTTTGAAGCTGATGTATATCTCTGTCACTTCTCTTCTCCCCCTCTTTTTCTCCACCTCCTTTCTTCCTGTAAAGTAAAACAGCCGTTAGTGCTTTCCCCAGTGGGGCCCTTTTCTACTGCGTCCCAAATGGCACCTTATTCCCTACATAGTGCACTACTTTTGACCAGTGCCCATATTGCACTACTATATAGGGAATAGGGTGCAATTTGAGACGTATCCTCTGTCCGCCGTTCAGTTCTGTTCTGCTGACTGTTGTTCCCAACTGCAAATGACTATTTACAGGAGAGGACAGCTTCCCCCTCTCTCTCAGTCCCAGTCCCCATGTACCTTTCAGGTGAAGGAGAGAAAAGGAAGGAGGTGCACTGTTACTTTAGGTGGTGTGTAGTAATGGTGTAACCATCACCACGTCTAGCCTGCAATGAGAAGACAAGGTGTAACCATCACCACGTCTAGCCTGCTATGAGAAGACAAGGTGTAACCATCACCATGTCTAGCCTGCAATGAGAAGACAAGGTGTAACCATCACCACGTCTAGCCTGCAATGAGAAGACAAGGTGTAACCATCACCACGTCTAGCCTGCTATGAGAAGACAAGGTGTAACCATCACCACGTCTAGCCTGCTATGAGAAGACAAGGTGTAACTCACCATCACCTACTCTAGCAAGACAAGGATGTAACGCATCACCAGTGTACCTCTACAACGTCAGCTGCTTAACAGATCACCACGTCTAGCTCATAAAACAGGTTACCCATCGACAGTCAGTGCTAATGACAACAAGTTACCTGCTTACAGCTAGCCTTTTATGAACAATTAACTCCACCATCAGTGCTTATGGAGAAGACAATGTGACACAACCACTCTAGCCTGCTAAGAGTCAAGGGTTCATTCTCCAGACCAATGTCCCTTAGTATTTTGCAAGTGTATCAGCCCCGTAGTCGCTTGAGAAATACAGGTTAACCATGCACCTACTTCTAGTGCATATGGGAAACAATAATCTACAGTCCTGCTATGAGAATACAGATGTAACTCACCACGTGATACCTGCTATGAAGACAAAGGTGAAACTACATCTTACTCTATGCGCAAGCAAGGTGAATACAACAACTACTGTCAAGGAAGGAAGTTAACAATCACGTCTAGCCGCAATGAATGGAAGGTAGTAACTATCTATCCAGTACTGGGATACAAACAGTTAACCTCAATGGTCTAGGCTATAAAGAAAGGTGTAACCATCACAGGATCTACCTACTATGAGTACAGAAGCTTACTAACTTTCACTCAGCCCATGTCGTTATGGTCAACTTTATAATGACTTTGAAGGAAACAACTTATTCCCAGTATATGGAATACAATACATGGTCTAGTCCAGTTAATGGTCATACCTTATCTAGCCCAGTAATGGGAATACAATAACTTATCTAGTCCAGTAATGGGAATACAATAACTTATCTAGTCCAGTAATGGGAATACAATAACTTATCTAGTCCAGTAATGGGAATACAATAACTTATCTAGCCCGGTAATGGGAATACAATAACTTATCTAGCCCGGTAATGGGAATACAATAACTTATCTAGTCCAGTAATGGGAATACAATAACTTATCTAGCCCACTTTACTTCTAAGTGAAAATTGTTGATAATTTGTATTTTAATGCAGTCACTGTCAGCCAGGTAATTTTCACACAAAACAATTACAGTGGGAAAAAAATATGAACTACTTTACTATCATATGCGACCAGATAAGTTCAGTCCATATATAGTAGCCTGCTATGCATGAAACGAACATTAACGACTGACTACATGTTGAACACACCTGTCTCACAGTGATGACACACTAGCCTTTTCCTTTTCTTCCCGCTGAAGAGTACGGCTCATATTATCTGAAGAACGTCTTAACACACTTACCCTCTCTGTCTGTTTCGTATATATTCTCTATGATTTGACTTTAAAATTCAATTTGCTGAGATGCAGGGGAAAATCCATAGGTAATTAGGGCGAAAGCTTGGAGGTGATTACTGTTGTAATGTAGATCAATGGCTCTTAATGACTTGTCAGAAACACATGTGATTGGTCTGAGGTTTAGACATCAACAACAGGAGTCTGATGAGTGGTCACTTACCACCTTAGATACGGAGCTGAAAGGGGCAATCTGTGATTGCTAAATCACTTTTAAATTAATGATATACAGTGCCCTCCACAATTATTGGGACAGTGAAGCATTTTCTTTTTTTGGCTCTATACTTAAAAACTTTGGATTTGAGTGTAATTCCATCCATATCGGGTGAACCGTTTAGAAATTACAGAACTTTTTGTACATAGTCCTCCCCCCCCCCCCCCCCCATTATAGGTGAGCAAAAGTATTGGACTCCCGAGTGGCGCAGCGGTCTAAGGCACTGCATCTCAGTGCTTGAGGCGTCACTACAGATCCCCTGGTTCGATTCCAGGCTGTATCACAACCGGCTGTGATTGGAAGTCCCATAGGGCGGCGCACAATTGGCCCAGTGTAGGCCGTCATTGTAAATAAGAATTTGTTCTTAACCGACTTGCCTAGTTAAATAAAGGTTAAATAAATATGTTTATTAAAAAGCTAAGTATTTGGTCCCATATTCATAGCACGCAATGACATCAAACGTGTGACTCTATAATTTTGTTGAATGCATTTGATGTTTGTTTTAGTTGTGTTTCAGATTATTTTGATAATTTGTCTCAACACTTTTGCTCTCCTAAAATGGGTGGATTACGTTCAAAAAGTGCTGTAATTGCTAAACAGTTCACCCGATATGGATGAAAAGACACCCAAATTAAAGCTGACAGTCTGCACTTTAACCTCACAGTCATTGTTTGATTTCAAATCCAAAGTTTTGATTTATAGAGCCAAAAGAAAAGAAAACAAACCTCACTGTCCCAATAATTACGGAGGGCACTGTATATACCCATTGATTACTGAGCTTAGTTCAACTGCCATACCCCATCAGAACCCAAAACATACGGTTGTTTTACGCCATTGTTAGAATAAATATATATTGTAAACAAACACTGAATAGCCTCAAATCTATAATTCTGATACCATGGATGGCACCCATAGCTCATGAATTTGAGCGTGGTTATGTTTCTCTAGCCCCATCCCGCAGCTGTTTAGCAAAACAGTTAATAATAATAAGCCATTTAGCAGACGCTTTTTATCCAAAGCGACTTACAGTCATGTGCGCATACATTTGTACGTATATGTGGGGTCCCGGGGATCGAACCCACTACCCTGGCGTTACAAGCGCCGCGCTCTCGTGGGTGAGGTGGGGTGAGGTGGTCGCTTTGTTGTTCTTTCAACAAATTGGCCCTTTCAACGTGCCAGAGTAGAATAGCTACTGTTGCGCTGATATAATTCCATACAGTAAATATATAGACATGGTTTAGATGAGCTGGCTTAGCCTCTCCCCTTATTATCTCATTACATAATATATTACAGCAATAACATTGTTGTTCCCGCCAGACCATATTAATAATAAGCCATTTAGCAGACGCTTTTATCCAAAGCGACTTACAGTCACGCGTGCATACATTTTTGTGTATGGGTGGTCCTTGGGGATCGAACCCACTACCCTTGGCGTTACAAGCGCCGTGCTCTACCCAGCTGAGCTACAGAGGACCATATTAACCTGAGTCACTGTGTGAAGGAAGAGACCCATCAGCTGAAAGCATATTTCCCCTAATACACATTAATACACAGCATCTGTGGAACCCTATTATCCAACTATTGCACTAATTGTACCTATGGTAAAAAAAAAAAGTAGTGCACTAAAGACCAGGGTGCCAGTTGGGACAGAGCCGTAGTCTATTTTTACAACATCTCTGTTTCAGTGGCAATTAATATGTTCTCACTTCAGCCCTTTTCTGAAATGAACCTAGACATTAAAAAACACATTTACTGTGTAAATACTATAATGGGAGTTTTGATTAAATGGACACCCCCTTTCAGGCCATTCGCGTGACAGTTAATGGTATGCATCTGTCTTTTTGATTGCTTACTGTAGATATCTGGAATGAGAAATAATCATTTGTATTGTGTTATTATTTCTCTGACCTCATCTGCCAGGTGTTGAGCAGTTCAGATTGATGGAACTTTGATGTAATTTCTTGGAAATAAAACGGGAGGCCACGATTGTTCTACTGAGAACAATAAGGGTTAATTGATCTCCATGGTGACGCATGCTGGAGCACCAGTAGACTTCACTTCATCTATTGTTCTTTTACTTGTCACACCAGCCGCTTAGGCTACATAACAGCACGTACACATTTCGTAACAGTGCTTAAACAACAGAGCTGCACACTTATCGACTATTCGTAGCAAGGCGATGTATGTAACACAAGCAGCCTATTTTTAAACCTAGAGAGAGCAGTGCTAGGTGGTGGAGATGAGAGGAGAGGAGAGGAGAGAAGAGAAGAGAAGGAGAAAGAAGAGAAGAGAAGAGAAGGAAGAAGAGAAGAAGGAAAGGAAGAGAAGAGAAGAGAAGAGAAGTTTTACTAAAGCAGATGCCAAGAGGCTACATCAGTAGCAGCATAAACCCCAGATGAGAGTTAGGTAGTTAGAGAGAGGAGAGAGGATGAATGGTAGGGAGGCAAGGGACAGGAGAAAGAGTGAGGATTAGGGGGTAGGGCAGACACCCCAGGGGAGTGGTGGATGGATATGGGTAGGGTAGGCGGCAGGAACCAGGGGAGAGGTGAAGGGAAGGATTAGGTTTTAATCAACTCTTAAATTGGCAGCAATGCTTTCAAGAGGCTACAAGTGCAGTAGCAGCATCAGCACCCCCCAGGGGAGATGATGTGATGTATTATGGTTAGGGTTAGTGCAGCAGACACCCCCAGGGGAGATGATGTGATGTATTATGGTTAGGGTTAGTGCAGCAGAAACCCCCCCAGGAGAGATGATGTGATGTATTATGGTTAGGGTTAGTGCAGCAGACACCCCCCAGGGGAGATGATGTGATGTATTATGGTTAGGGTTAGTGCAGCAGACACCCCCCAGGGGAGATGATGTGATAGTGTGACTACCACAGAGGGAGGATGCTCTAAATGGGCTTTTCCACTGGAAGTAGGAACATCTTTGTCTGTATTAGAGGCTGACCTGAAAAATTACTACAACTTCTCAGTGGAAGCAGTTCAGTAAATAGGCCACAGTCAGATTCAAGAGCAGGTCCATTAATTACATGTCAAGTTACAGCGATTAATACTAATGGTGGCTACATCCCAAATGTTGCTGACCTAGCTGTCCTATACCTGGTGGTAACTAGCTGTCCTAAACCTGTGGTAACTAGCTGTCCTATACCTGGTGGTAACTAGCTGTCCTATACCTGGTGGTAACTAGCTGTCCTATACCTGGTGGTAAACTACCTGTCCTATACCTGGTGGTAACTAGCGTGTCCTATACCTGGTGGTAACTGAGCTTTGGTCCTATACCTGGTGGTAACTAGCTGTCCTATACCTGGGGTTTGGGTAACTAGTTGTCCTAGTTACCTGGTGGTAACTAGCTGTCCTATACCTGCTGGTAAACTAGCTGTCTTATACCTGGTGGTAACTAGCTGTCCTATACCTGGTGGTAACTAGCTGTCCTATACCTGCTGGTAACTAGCTGTCCTGTACCTGGTGGTAACTAGCTGTCCTATACCTGGTGGTAACTAGCTGTCCTGTACCTGGTGGTAACTAGCTGTCCTATACCTGGTGGTAACTAGCTGTCCTATACTGGTGGTAACTAGCTGTCCTGTAATCTGGTGGTGAACTAGTTGTCCTATACCTGTGGTAACTAGCTGTCCTATACCTGGTGGTAACTAGCTGTCCTATACCTGGTGGTAACTAGCTGTCCTATACCTGGTGGTAACTAGCTGTCCTATACCTGGTGATAACTAGCTGTCCTATACCTGGTGGTAACTAGCTGTCCTATACCTGGTGATAACTAGCTGTTCTGTACCTGGTGGTAACTAGCTGTCCTATACCTGCTGGTAACTAGCTGTCCTATACCTGGTGGTAACTAGCTGTCCTATACCTGCTGGTAACTAGCTGTCCTATACCTGGTGGTAACTAGCTGTCCTATACCTGCTGGTAACTAGCTGTCCTATACCTGGTGGTAACTAGCTGTCCTATACCTGCTGGTAACTAGCTGTCCTATACCTGGTGGTAACTAGCTGTCCTATACCTGCTGGTAACTAGCTGTCCTATACCTGGTGGTAACTAGCTGTCCTATACCTGCTGGTAACTAGCTGTCCTATACCTGGTGGTAACTAGCTGTCCTATACCTGCTGGTAACTAGCTGTCCTGTACCTGGTGGTAACTAGCTGTCCTATACCTGGTGGTAACTAGCTGTCCTATACCTGGTGGTAACTAGCTGTCCTATACCTGGTGGTAACTATTTGTCCTATACCTGCTGGTAACTAGCTGTCCTGTACCTGGTGGTAACTAGCTGTCCTATACCTGGTGGTAACTAGCTGTCCTATACCTGCTGGTAACTAGCTGTCCTATACCTGGTGGTAACTAGCTGTCCTTTACCTGATGGTAGCTAGCTGTCCTGTACCTGCTGGTAACTAGCTGTCCTACACCTGGTGGTAACTAGCTGTCCTATACCTGGTGGTAACTAGCTGTCCTGTACCTGGTGGTAACTAGCTGTCCTATACCTGCTGGTAACTAGTTGTCCTATACCTGCTGGTAACTAGCTGTCCTGTACCTGCTGGTAACTAGCTGTTCTATACCTGGTGGTAACTAGCTGTCCTATACCTGGTGGTAACTAGCTGTCCTGTACCTGGTGGTAACTAGCTGTCCTGTACCTGCTGGTAACTAGCTGTCCTGTACCTGCTGGTAACTAGCTGTCCTGTACCTGCTGGTAACTAGCTTTACCTGTGGTGCTGACCTAGCTGTACTTGTAGTGTTGGGGACTCTTATCATGTACAAGGACCTTATCACCTAAACATTCAACATCTTCTAGGCTATAGGCTATATCTACTGTATCTGCTTACCTGGGGTGCGGGGGGCACTGGTCTGCTACAAGGACATTATCTAAAGAATACTAAATACCACCATCTATCCATCCATCCATCCGGCAATTTATTTCCATTCGTAAAGGATTTGTTATGACAAAATGGCATTTCCACTGACTAGCCAAGTTATATTGTAAAAACAGTGTGCATAGACAGATAAATGATACACTGCTCAAAAACATAAAGTGAACACTAAAATAAGACATCCTAGATCTGAATGAATGAAATAATCTTATTAAATACTTTTTTCTTTACATAGTTGAATGTGCTGACAACAAAATCACACACAAATTATCAATGGAAATTAAATGTATCAACCCATGGAGGTCTGGATTTGGAGTCACCCTCAAAATTAAAGTGGAAAACCACACTACAGGCTGATACAACTTTGATGTAATGTCCTTAAAACAAGTCAAAATGAGGCTCAGTAGTGTGTTTGGCCTCCACGTGCCTGTATGACCTCCCTACAACGCCTGGGCATGCTCCTGATGAGGTGGCGGATGGTCTCCTTAGGGATCTCCTCCCAGACCTGGACTAAAGCATCCGCCAACTCCTGGACAGTCTGTGGTGCAACGTGGCGTTGGTGGATGGAGCGAGACATGATGTCCCAGATGTGCTCAATTGGATTCAGGTCTGGGGAACGGGCGGGCCAGTCCATAGCATCAATGCCTTCCTCTTGCAGGAACTGCTGACACACTCCAGCCACATGAGGTCTAGCATTGTCTTGCATTAGGAGGAACCCAGGGCCAACCGCACCAGCATATGGTCTCACAAGGGGTCTGAGGATCTCATCTCGGTACCTAATGGCAGTCAGGCTACCTCTGGCGAGCACATGGAGGGCTGTGCGGCCCCCCCAAAGAAATGCCACCCCACACCATGACTGACCCACCGCCAAACTGGTCATGCTGGAGGATGTTGCAGGCAGCAGAACGTTCTCCACGGCGTCTCCAGACTCTGTCACGTCTGTCACGTGCTCAGTGTGAACCTGCTTTCATCTGTGAAGAGCACAGGGCGCCAGTGGCGAATTTGCCAATCTTGGTGTTCTCTGGCAAATGCCAAATGTCCTGCACGGTGTTGGGCTGTAAGCACAACCCCCACCTGTGGACGTCGTGCCCTCATACCACCCTCATGGAGTCTGTTTCTGACCGTTTGAGCAGACACATGCACATTTGTGGCCTGCTGGAGGTCATTTTGCAGGGCTCTGGCAGTGCTCCTCCTGCTCCTCCTTGCACAAATGCGGAGGTAGCAGTCCTGCTGCTGGGTTGTTGCCCTCCTACGGCCTCCTCCACGTCTCCTGATGTACTGGCCTGTCTCCTGGTAGCGCCTCCATGCTCTGGACACTACTCTGACAGACACAGCAAACCTTCTTGCCACAGCTCGCATTGATGTGCCATCCTGGATGATCTGCACTACCTGAGCCACTTGTGTGGGTTGAACTATTCCGTCTCATGCTACCACTAGAGTGAAAGCACCGCCAGCATTCAAAAGTGACCAAAACATCAGCCAGGAAGCATAGGAACTGAGAAGTGATCTGTGGTCACCACCTGCAAAACCAGTCCTTTATTGGGGGTGTCTTGCTAATTGCCTATAATTTCCACCTGTTGTCTATTCCATTTGCACAACAGCATGTGAAATGTATTTTCAATCAGTGTTGCTTCCTAAGTGGACAGTTTGATTTCACAGAAGTGTGATTGACTTGGAGTTACATTGTGTTGTTTAAGTGTTCCCTTTATTTTTTTGAGCAGTGTATATGCATGGGTTCAAACAAACAGTAGATGCCAACTTGGTTGTGAATGTGAAGCCAACTGCAGTGGAATGATTCATTGTCGTCTAAATCTTAATTACATGCTAGTAAAATGTCCTAATGGATAGAGCTCCATTCCAGAGCACCAGAAGGTTGTATTGTACAGAGTAGTTTCCCAAAATTCCCAGGTTTTCCAGAAATCCTGGGAATTTTGGGAAAGTTATTAAAATTGTGTAACCCTAGTTGTAAATTATAGCGCCAGGGACATGAAACACTGCTCAGATACACCCCTGATATCCAGCCATCTTCGGGGCCGTCATAAAATAACTATGTGATTACCGTAGGTTCTAAAGTGACACGTTGATTGTGGGTTGATTGAACAACATTGGTTATGCATGTATTATTATTATCATAGATGATCATCAGCTGAAACGTTACCCTAGTGAAGAGATACACCCCTGATATCCAGCCCTCTTTGGTGCATGAAAATAAAAAGGGTCTGAACTCAGGAGCATTGATGACTATACAGTATGGTGATTGAACAACATAATCGGTTGCATGAATGTGTTACCTCATAGATAATTATCAGATGAAATTAAACATTAAAAATCTTAGGATAGGTTATTAGATGATTACAATCACCTGTAGCTCAGTTGGTAGAGCGTGGCGCTTGCAACGCCAGGGTTGTGGGTTCGTTTCCCACGGGGGGCCAGTATGAAAATGTATGCACTCACTAACTGTAAGTCGCTCTGGATAAGAGCGTCTGCTAAATGACGTAAATTACAATCTTACAATAGTTTATTAGAGACACAGATATATCTGTTTGTATAGTGAGTCATGTATATTACAGGCATATCAACCATCAATAAATACACTTGTGGGCTGGATAAACTGCTTGGTTTTTCATTTTATATGAACATGAATAGTAGTTATTATTCCTGTAATGAACAGAAAAGCAAAGGCTATTTTCTCAGACTAGTTTCAGTCAGCATCTCAAATGGCACCCTATTCCCTATATAGTGCACTACTTTTGACCAGGGCCCTATGCACTATAAAGGGAATAGGGTACCATTGGGATATAGACGTACACTACATGACCAAATAAAATGTGTCATCAAATAATGTTCTTATATATTTTTGGGGGGGGATACTTCAAAGGGGTCAAATAGCAAAATGATCCTTGGTTTGACCTTCTTAAAACAATTCCATATAGCTTAGTAGAACCAATTCATCCCAAAGGTGTTCGATGGGGGTTGAGGTCAGGGCTCTGTGCAGGCCAGTCAAGTTCTTCCACACCGATCTCGACAAACCATTTCTGTATGGACCTCGCTTGGTGCACGGGGGCATTGTCATGCTGAAACAGGAAAGGGCCTTCCCCAAACTGTTGCCACAAAGTTGGAAGAACAGAATCGTGTAGAATGTCATTGTATGCTGTTGCGTTAAGATTTTTCTTCACTGGAACTAAGGGGCCTAGCCCGAACCATGAAAAACAGCCCCGAACTGACTTGTTGGAAAGGTGGCATCCTATGACGGTGCCACGTTGAAAGTCACTGAGCTCTTCAGTACGGGCCATTGTACTGACAATGTTTGTCTATGGAGATTGCATGGCTGTGTGCTCGATTTCATACACCTGTCAGCAACGTGTGTGGCTGAAATTGCAGAATCCACTCATTTTTGTCGGGTTGTCCACATACTTTTGTATAAATAGTGTATTTATTTGTTTTCTTCCCATGCTGTGGCTTCCTCCTCCCTCCTGCCTGGGCTGCAGGTTACAGTTTATTCTCTGTCGTTGTGCTTCAGCGCGTTCTGGCCATTCATCAAGACAAGGAGTTCCATTATGTAGTGCGATCAGCTGAAAATGAAAAAGGCTTTTGGGGAGGCGAGGCTCATTCCTCCTCCGCTAATTCCACGTTCTTCTTCTCTTCCTTCAATAGAGACATTTTCTAACGTTTTCTACCTCCAAATTGAAAACTCTGGTTCAGTTCAGTGGGCTGTGGACTATTAATAGTGAATATATTCATTAGGCCTTCTAGATGTTGTGTGTGTCCCTAAATGACACCCTATTGCCTTTAATTATAGTGCACTACTTTTGACCTGAAAGAGCCATAGGGTGCCATTTGTGACACAGACATTACGCACACTGAGTGTACAAAACATTTTTGAACACCTGCTCTTTCCATGGCATAGACTGACCAGGTGAATCCAGGTGAAAGCTATGATCCGTTATCGATGTCACTTGTTAAATCCACTTCAATCAGTGTAGATGAAGGGGAGGAGACAGGTTAAAGAGGGATTTTTAAGCCTTGAGACAATTCAGACGTGGATTGTGTATGTGTGCCATTCAGAGGGTTTAATGGGCAAGACAAAAATATTTAAGTGCCTTTGAACAGGGTATGGAAGTAGGTGCCAGGGTGCACCGGTTTGTGAACCGCAAGACTGCTCTGTTTTTCACGCTAAACAGTTTCCCGTGTGTATTAAGAATGGTCCACCACCCAAAGGACATCCAGCCAACTTGACACAACTGTGGGAAGCATTGGAGTCAACATGGGCCAGCATCCCTGTGGAACGCTTTCGACACCTTGTAGAGTCCATGGCCCGACGAACTGAGGCTGTTCTGAGGGAAGGTGTTCCTAATGTTTTGTACACTCAGTGTATATTGATGCAACATTGCTCCCCAAATGTTCTGGTTTAGTGGAATGAATGGAGAGTACATACTGTACGTCATCTTGTATACGGAGTATATTCTCTAACATATCATTAACATTCGTAATCTAATACATCCGATAATAAGCGCCGACCTCTGTTGACATAGGTTTCTTGTAACAACTTTTGAGGATTTTACATTTTTGTGGTCGTCATCTTCAAAGTTGTTTCCGCGGAGTCAAAACATGTTTTTATTAGCATGACACGAACTGAATTAAATGTAAAAGGCTTTGAAAATAAAAAAAAAGCTTGGCACGTGCTCCGTTAACATTTCACAAAGATACACTTGTTTTTTGTGAGAGATCTTCGGAAAAAATAACAGGAATTTCAAATTAATACTAAAATATGAAAATACTACGAAATGTCTCAAAATCAATATCCATTTTACATCTATATTGTGAGGCAGCCAGTCTCGCACAGAATCCAGATTAGCTGGTATACTGCTACGTTCCAGATTTGTTCCCACTTTCCACTTGCCTCCATTGATTTAGTCGCCCTAATTCTGGCCGTCCTACAACGGTAAAAACTCCCAATAACTTTTTGAATGGATTTTGATCGAGACATGAGGTTTGGACCATTGGTTTTCTTCGAGGATTATCTACACAATTAACATATTATTTTACCCGTTGGTCAAAATATGTGTTTTTGATTGTAAACCCTACTATAGTAGATAGAACAACAACCACATGTCATGATCATGGCCAAGAAAAACCTTCAGAAATAACAGTCTTCTATTAAGACGAGAAGATTACACATCAAGATCAGACAATCAAAAAATATAACCCCTGATTCAGACAGAAGCAGAACCCACTGATACAAAAACCCTTGATAATACGCCATTTAGCAGAGGCTTTTATCCAAAGCGACTTACAGTCATGTGCCCATAACATTTTTACGTATGGGTGGTCCTGGGGATCGAACCCACTACACTGGCGTTACAAGCGCCATGCTCTACCAATTGAGCTACGGAGGACCTTGAATGAATAGGTGTGTCCATACTTTTGACTGGTAGTGTATATATATTTTTTCCATTGTGGGTAAGGGCCCGTAAGTAAGCATTTCACTGTTAGTCTACACCTGTTGTTTTACGAAGCATGTGACAAATAACATTTAATTTGATTTGATTTGATTTGATTTGTTTGGCCACATCAGATGTAGACTAACAGTGAGAACAGCTGTGGATCTGGCAGTGTTTCCTGGTAGTTGTAGTTCCTTGTAGTTCTGCAGAAATTACACTTACATGTTAGTTATTTAGCCGACGTGTTTATCCAGAGCGACTTACTGGACCAATTAGGGTTAAGTGCCTTGCTCAAGGGCATATCGGCAGATGTTTCACCTAGTCGGCTCTGGGATTAAAACTTTTGGTTACTGGCCCACGCTCTTAACCGCTAGGCTGCCTGCCACCCATGAGATGTCTTCTGGTCTCTGTCCTTTGTGGCCTTGTAGTTCAGCAGGACTGAGATGTCTTCTGGTCTCTGTCCTTTGTGGCCTTGTAGTTCAGCAGGACTGAGATGTCTTCTGGTCTCTGTCCTTTGTGGCCTTGTAGTTCAGCAGGACTGAGATGTCTTCTGGGTCTCTGTCCTTTGTGGCCTTGTAGTTCAGCAGGACTGAGATGTCTTCTGGTCTCTGTCCTTTGTGGCCTTGTAGTTCAGCAGGACTGAGATGTCTTCTGGTCTCTGTCCTTTGTGGCCTTGTAGTTCAGCAGGACTGAGATGTCTTCTGGTCTCTGTCCTTTGTGGCCTTGTAGTTCAGCAGGACTGAGATGTCTTCTGGTCTCTGTCCTTTGTGGCCTTGTAGTTCAGCAGGACTGAGATGTCTCTGTCCTTTGTGGCCTTGTAGTTCAGCAGGACTGAGATGTCTTCTGGTCTCTGTCCTTTGTGGCCTTGTAGTTCAGCAGGACTGAGATGTCTTCTGGTCTCTGTCCTTTGTGGCCTTGTAGTTCAGCAGGACTGAGATGTCTCTGTCCTTTGTGGCCTTGTAGTTCAGCAGGACTGAGATGTCTTCTGGTCTCTGTCCTTTGTGGCCTTGTAGTTCAGCAGGACTGAGATGTCTTCTGGTCTCTGTCCTTTGTGGCCTTGTAGTTCAGCAGGACTGAGATGTCTTCATCTCTCAGCTCATCCTCTATGGCTGTGATAGTATCTGGAAGTGATGACATCTCTCTGATCTTCTCCTCAATCTTCTTCATCATCTGACTCTTCTGCTCCTCTTCCTCCCTCAGTGCAGTTATCCTGGCCTCCTCTTCCTCTTGTAGAAACGGATGAAGCTTCTTAAACTCCTCCTTAATCTGCCTCTCTTGTGTGCTGGGCCTGGCTCTTAATGTGCTCAGCTGTTTGATCACAGATTAGTTTAACTGTATTAAAGACCTCCAGCTTCTCTTGTAAAGGCTTCAGGACAGTCTGCAGTTCAATCAATCAAATCTTATTTATAAAGCCCTTTTTACATCAGCAGATGTCACAAAGTGCTATACAGAAACCCAGCCTAAAACCCCAAACAGCAAGCAATGCAGATGTAGAAGCAGTTCCTTCTGATGGTCCTGAGCAGCCTCATCTATCGGACAGCAGCCATGACTCTTGTGCTTTTTGGATGTTTGACAAATCAGACAGACAGGCTGTTTATCCTCCAGACAGAAGAGCTTGATTTTCTCACCGTGCAGACTGCAGAGCATCTCAGACCCTGCCGAAGCTCTCTGACTCCTCTCCTGTACCTCAGACCCTGCCGAAGGTCTCTGACTCCTCTCCTGTACCTCAGACCCTGTCGAAGCTCTCTGACTCCTCTCCTGTACCTCAGACCCTGCTGAAGCTCTCTGACTCCTCTCCTGTACCTCAGACCCTGCTGAATCTCTCTGACTCCTCTCCTGTACCTCAGACCCTGCCGAATCTCTCTGACTCCTCTCCTGTACCTCAGACCCTGCTGAATCTCTCTGACTCCTCTCCTGTACCTCAGACCCTGCCGAAGCTCTCTGACTCCTCTCCTGTACCTCAGACCCTGCCGAAGCTCTCTGACTCCTCTCCTGTACCTCAGACCCTGCTGAAGCTCTCTGACTCCTCTCCTGTACCTCAGACCCTGCTGAAGCTCTCTGACTCCTCTCCTGTACCTCAGACCCTGCTGAATCTCTCTGACTCCTCTCCTGTACCTCAGACCCTGCCGAATCTCTCTGACTCCTCTCCTGTACCTCAGACCCTGCTGAAGCTCTCTGACTCCTCTCCTGTACCTCAGACCCTGCTGAAGCTCTCTGACTCCTCTCCTGTACCTCAGACCCTGCCGAAGCTCTCTGACTCCTCTCCTGTACCTCAGACCCTGCTGAAGGTCTCTGACTCCTCTCCTGTACCTCAGACCCTGCTGAATCTCTCTGACTCCTCTCCTGTACCTCAGACCCTGCTGAATCTCTCTGACTCCTCTCCTGTACCTCAGACCCTGCTGAAGCTCTCTGACTCCTCTCCTGTACCCTCAGAACCCTGCTGAAGCTCTCTGACTCCTCTCCTGTACCTCAGACCCTGCTGAAGCTCTCTGACTCCTCTCCTGTACCTCAGACCCTGCCGAATCTCTCTGACTCCTCTCCTGTACCTCAGACCCCGCTGAAGGTCTCTGACTCCTCTCCTGTAAGAAAGTCTCACACAGGTTCTTTAAAACCAGGTTGCAGGGAGGATTTCTTTGTGCAAACTGGACATTCATGAGGTTCTTTTTTTAAACTCACATTGATGGATCAAGGTGGTGTTGGTCTCTGATTGTCAATTTGAATCTTGATTATTTTCAAAGTCTATAAATTATTTGTATTATGTAGCCTGGATTCCATATCGCTGTTACTCTCTCTCTCTCTCAATGTCAAATTCAAATTTTTAAGGAATATTGTATTGGAAGTATAGATATATATCATATCTTATCTATTATATCTATCTCTCTCTATCTCTCTATATATATACTATATCCTCTCTCTTAATCTCTCTCTTCTCTCTCTCTCTCTCTCTCTCTCTCTCTCTCTCTCTCTCTCTCTCTCTCCCCTTCCCTCGTCCCCATCTCCCTCTCCCTCTCATATCTTCTCCAAAGGGTGTTCTTTGTGATCAGGTAGAGAGCAGATATTTTCCTGATGGTTGGCAGACCTGTTGAAGGGTTGTAGAAGAATGCTATCCTGGGCTGCGTGGGGACATCTCTATCAGTCAACCACGCTCGCATGATGATAAGTAACCTTGTCAGAGTCAGAGAAAGTCTCTCCATCTCTCTCTCTCTCTCTCTCTCTCTCTCTCTCTCTCTCTCTCTCCATCTCTCTCTCTCTCTCTCTCTCTCTCTCTCTCTCTTCTCTCTCTCTCTCGCTCTCTCTCTCTCTCTTCTCTCTCTCTTTCTCTCTCTCTGGTTCTGGAGTGGCCACTTTACAAGAGCACTTAAACAGCACCACTCACCACCTCTCCATTCTCCCTGCCTGTCATCAAGTAGAACCATTCTGAGAGGTTTAGGCATTACACAGGCACAGCTATACTGTAATAGACTAATGTTGTGTTCCAAATGCGACCCTATTCCCTATATAGTGCACTAATGTATTATGGTATCGTCCCAACTGGCACCCTATTCCTTATGTAGTGCACTACTTTTGACCAGAGTCCTATGGGCGCTGGTCGGGACTAAGGTGCCCTTTAGGACCAGGCTACGGACATGTTTGATACATATTTCAGGTTCTTGGACACAGTTTCTATTCCATCATTTTCACAACGGTCTCATTCCTGGACTGCCTCCCGCTTGGCTGGCTCTGTTATGAGAGGGTGAGTTGGTTAGTGTGTGTGTGTGTGTGTGTGTTGTGTAGTGTGTGTGGTGTGTATGTGTGTGTGTGTGAATGTAGTATTTGTTTGGTGTATTGTTTGTATGTGTTTGTGTGTGGGATGTGGTGTGTGTTTGTGTGTGGGTGTGTGTGTGGTGATGTGTGTATGTGTGTGTTGTGTGTGTGTGTGTGTGTGTGGTGTGTGTGTGTGTGTGTGTGTGTGTGTGTGTGTGTGTGTGTGTGTGTGTGGTGTGTGTGTGTGTGTGTGTGTGTGTGAGTTGTGTGTGTGTGTGTGTGTGTGTGTGTGTGTGTATGTGGTGTGTGTGTGTGTGTGTGTGTGTGTGTGAGTCATCACATATAGGTTTTCCAGGCTGTTTCTATAACACACCATGATCTTCAGTGTTAAAACCCTCAGTACCAGAAGGACTGTTAATAGACTCTTCAGCTTCGTTCATTGAGATAAACCTTGTCTCATAAGCTTAACTACCAATGTTATTAGCTGTAGCATGGTATGCCTTTCCTCATTTGGTTTCTGCTTACAAACTGTGGAACACTCCCTGTGTCCCAAATGGCACCCTATTCCCTATGTAGTGCACTAAAAGTAATACACTGTGTAGATATTAGGGTGCCATTTGGGACGTATTCACTGCAGCCAATCATTCCCTGTTGACTGAAGCGTGACTATTCAGTAAAGGAACATTTCTACATCTGTAATGATAATAATGGTTTTGTTTCGAATCGCACTACTTTCAACCTGGTCCCATAGGGCTCTGGTCAAAAGTAGTGCACTACATAGGGGATAGGGTGCCATTTGGGAGGCAGTTAATGTAATGGCTGTGCACAGTGGCTGATGTGCTTTATGTAGAGCTGTGAAATAGATGACTGCAGATAACAGCAGTTTGATGCAGCTATGATCATGTGGATTATGATGATGATGATGGTGATGGTGATGTGTTTCTTGTTGTTAGTTAGATATTTGGATTAGGCTTGTTTACATCACACATGCATTGTTACAGGGAAGGGATTCAAGTCTTGTTAAGGGAGAAGTGCTCTGGCAATTGTGTCAAAAAAATGGTCAGTGTTCTTTTTATCGCCTACCTACCTCCTACATTTCAATATACAAAAGACAAGAAAGTGATTTCTCTAGAGAGTGTGGAGGGAGAGATAGACCCCACCCCAAAGCGAGAAGAGAAAGTAAAAAACCTCAACACCCAACAAGCCCACCCTCTCTCTGCCTCTGCATATTGTAATCTCTTGTCTATCTTAAATATCTGGAGAGAGAAGAGAGAGGGAAACAGAGGAAAGAGGAGAGAGAGAGGAGGAGATGAAGGAGAGAGAGAATAACAAGAGAGACGAGAGAGAGAGAGAGGAGAGAGAGCGAAGAGAGGGAGCAGAGAAGAGACGAGAGAGAGACGAGAGGAGAGAGCGGAGAGGGGGAGCGAGAGGAGGGAGAGAGAAGAGAGAGAGAGAGAGAGTAGAGAGAATAGGTCTAGTCGAGTAGAAGAGAGAGTAGCAAGAGAGATGAGCCAGTGAGAGAGAGAGAGATGAGAGAGCGCTCTCTCGCTCTATTATTATAGTCTCTATCTCGCTGCGCAGCAGCGTCACTCTAGCTATCTGCTCTATCTGAGCGGTTGGCGAGCTCTCGCGTGCCACTCTACTTCGCTCTCGATATCTCTCTTCTATCTCTCTCGTCTCTCTCTCTCGTCTCAACTCCCTCACCCTCTCTAACTTAATTCCATAACACCCACGCCCTCAGATCTCTCTCTACTTCCTGAGTTTTTGAGCCAAAGGGAACTAGAATGTCATTGCGAGGACCTCTGTCTTTCCCAGCATGCACTGTGAACCCCATCTGACCTCGGCCTAATGAGGCAGACAGCTGCTCCCTCAGTAGTGTCGCCGCGGTGACGGTGCGGTCGTACCTGGGAGAACAATGTCACCTTACACTAGGGGCCACAGGGGTTACACAGGAACCGAGAGGACAAATACGAAGAGGCAATGAGGGAGGGAGGAAGGGAGGGATATGGTATGTTAGAACCGTGTTGTTTAATGTGTTAAAGTAGTTAGGTTGTTGGGCATTCAGTCATGAGAGCTAGCGCATAAGCTTGCCTCTCTTTCTCTCTCTCTCTCTTTCCCCCCTCGCTCTCTCTCTCTTCATCTCCTTCTTCTCTCTCTCTCTCCCTCTCTCTCTCTCTCTGAGGGGCATGCCTCTGGCTGAGTTCAGTCTGGCTGAGTTCAATAAAACACACAGGGGATAGAAATGCCACTGGAATGCAATTAGGGGACTTTGCCGAGACGACAAGTACAAATGTGGAATAAGAAGGTAGAATCCAGCAAGGCCTGGGTGATTAGGGCTCATTTGGTTGTCCTGGCGGTGCTGTGGAGGCTGCAGAGACGAAGAGGAGGCTGCAGAGACGAAGAGGAGGTTTGTGGGTAGGGCGGCCACTCGGATCGAAGGCCCACAGTGCCGAGGATTATGGGTTAATTTACCACCCAGCTGTACATCCTCCTAGGCTCCAAGGCTAAACATGACCAGGGCTAATTAACAACAACAATTAAATACTGGAAGGAATGAATGGGGAGGGGTGGGGTGGGGTGGAGAGGAGAAGAGAAGAGAAGAGAAGAGGGTGGAGAGGAGAGGAGAGGAGAAGATAGAGAGAGAGGAAGGGTGGAGAGGAGAGGAGAAGAGCGGAGGGTGGAGAGGACGAGAGAGGAGAGAGAAGAGAGGAGGGGGTGGACGAGGAGAGGAAGAGAAGGAGGAGAGAGAAGAGAGAGAAGAGAATAGGTAGAGGAGGGGTGGATGATGGAGGGAGGGGTGGGGTGGAGAGGAGAAAGAAGAGAAGAGAGGAGGATGGAGAAGAGAAGAGAAGAGGGGAGAGGAGGGGTGGGGGGGGTGGAGAGGACGGGGTGGGGTGGGGTGGTGTGGGGTGGGGTGGAGAGGAGAGGAGAGGAGGGGTGCGGTGCGGTGGAGAGGAGAGGAGAGCTCAGGGAGGTGAGCAGAGAACAGTCATCGTTCATCTGGTCAGTGTTAAAACCATTCTCTCCTTCTTCTTGTATTAGCTGATGCTCTATAAAGAGCCCCTTTGGTGTTGTGATTCAGTCAGGCTGTGAATCTGGGTTTTAATTGGGTGAAGGGTTGGATGGGGTTGTGTTTGTATGGCTCACAGAGGACTGAGGAGAATTATATTTCCCTGAAATGTGAAACCTCACACCGTGGATCGCTGCTCTTGGTTCCTCAAGAGAATAATATGAACAGACCAACAAAAACAACAACAGCATCCTTCACATAAAGCCCCACCCATTTCCTGACTGGGCTGATCGTTACAAGGGCTACGTTCAGTAGGGCTCTATTTCCTGACTGTGCTGTTCGTTACCAGGGCTACGTTAAATAGGGCTTTTTTCCGACTGTGCTGTTCGTTTCAGGGCTACGTTTAAGGGAGGGCTCTATTTCTGACTGTGTGTTCGTTACCAGGGCTACGTTCAGTAGGGCTTATTCCTGACTGTGCTGTTCGTTACCAGGGTACGTTCAGTAGGGCCCATTTTCCTGGACTGTGCTGTTCGTTACCAGGGCTACGTTCAGTTAGGGCTTTTATTCCTGACTGTGCTGTTCGTTACCCGGGCTACGTTTAGTAGGGCTCTATTTCCTGACTGTGCTGTTGTTACCAGGGGGTACGTCAGTTTGGGCTTATTTTCCCGACTGTGCTGTTCGTTACCAAGGGGGGTACGTTCAGTAGGGGGGCTATTTTTGACTGTTTCTGTTGTTACAAAGGGTACGTTCAGTAGGGCTCTATTTCCTGACTGTGCTGTTCGTTACCAGGGCTACGTTCAGTAGGGCTCTATTTCCTGACTGTGCTGTTCGTTACCAGGGCTACGTTCAGTAGGGCTCTATTTCCTGACTGTGCTGTTCGTTACCAGGGCTACGTTCAGTAGGGCTCTATTTCCTGACTGTGCTGTTCTTTACCAGGGTACGTTCAGTAGGGGCTCTATTTCCTGACTGTGCTGTTCTTTTTACAGGGCTACGTTCAGTAGGGCTCTATTTCCTGACTTGTGCGTTGTTTACCAGGCTAACTTCAGTAGGGCTCTATTCGACTGTGCGTTTGTTAAAAGGGCCTAAGTTTTCAGTAGGGTCTATTCTGCCTGTGTGTGTTCCGGGTTGAGCCGTAGGGCTCACCTACTTGCTGTGGAATAAGGGAGAGAAAAAGCAGGGGAGGAAGATGGGGTGAGGGAGTGGAGGCGGCCAGGCGGTCGAAAGATGAAAAGTGAAGGAAAAAGGAAAAGAGGCCACGGAACATGCATGGAAGAAGGAAGAAGAGGGAGGGAAAAGGGGAAAAAAAAACGAGAAGAGAGAGGTAGAGAGAGAGAGGAAGAGAGGAAGAGCAGAGAGAGAAGATGAGAGCGAGTGATTCAGCTTACGTACCTATATAGGGGTATGTTATGTATCTCTATCGTTCAAAAGAGTGGGGAGAGGAGAGAGAGCCGAGGAAAAAAGGGCGAATTCGGGAGTAAGGGGAAAAATAAGCCGAAAACCGCCCAGTGAGCGAGTCCGCTCGTCCCTTCTGCGCCCGTCTCTCTCTCTCTCTCCCCTTCTCTCTCTCTCCTCTCTCATCTCCTCTTCCTCTTCCTTTTCTCCCAGGGTGTGGGCCAGTTCCCCCTGACCCAGAATGTGACGGGTGACAGAGGGGGGTACGGCCAACATGACCTGCAGAGTGGAACACAACGACCAGACCTCCCTCCAGTGGTCAAACCCGGCACAGCAGCCCACTCTTCTTCGGGGACAAGAAAGGTGAGAGGACACAGACACAGACTTGCACGCACACACAAAACAAAACCCACCCACGCGCCCCACACACACACACACATATACACACACATATGCTGGTGATTATATTAACACGATGACAGATGGTGTGGTGTGATGGAGATATTTCTATTCCCGGGTTTTAGGGGGTTTCCCAGTACGGGGGTTTTAGGGGATTACAGTACTGTGTTTTAGGTGGATTATAGTTACTGGGTTTTATGTGGATACAGTACTGGGTTTAGGTGGATTACAGTACTGTGTTTTATGTGGATTCCCAGTACTGGGTTTGTGGATTACAGTACTGGTTAGGTGGATTTTACAGTACGGGGTTTTTATGTGGATTACAGTACTGGGTTTTAGATGGATTACAGTGCTGTGTTTAGATGGATTACAGTCCCGTGTTTTAGGTGGATTACAGTACTGTGTTTATGTGGATTACAGTACTGTGTTTAGATGGATTACAGTGCTGTGTTTTAGATGGATTACAGTTGCTGTTTTTTATGTGGATTACAGTACTGTGTTTATGTGGATTACAGTACTGGTTTTATGGTGGATTACAGTACTGTGTTTTATGTGGTTTTACAGGACTGTGGTTTGAGGGGGTTTTTTCAGTATTGGGTTTTAGGTGGATTACAGTACTGTGTTTTAGGTGGATTATAGTACTGTGTTTTAGATGGATTACAGTACTGTGTTTTAGGTGGATTACAGTACTGTGTTTTATGTGGATTACAGTACTGTGTTATAGGTTTTGGTATTATAGTACTGGGTTTTAGATGGTTTGGATATCAGTACTGGGTTTTAGGTGGATTACAGTACTGTGTTTTATGTGGATTACAGTACTGTGTTTAGTGGATTACAGTTACTGGGTTTTAGGTTGGATTACAGTACTGGGTTTTATGTGGATTACAGTACTGTGTTTAGTGGATTATAGTACTGGGTTTAGGTGGATTATAGAACTGTGTTTTAGGTGGATTATAGTACTGGGTTTTAGGTGGATTATAGTACTGGGTTTAGGTGGATTATAGTACTGCAAGTGTTGCCTAAAATTTACACGGGCTATGTGCATCCAAACTGATAATTATATATACAACCCTGGTCAAAAGTAGTGCGCCATATAGGGAATAGTGGGGCCATTTGGGAGGACAGTATGAGACCAAAGGCAGGGGAGTGGAAAAAGGGAAAATAATGATGAGTAATGTAATACCAGAGTTGAATTATGTCCAGAAAGTGTTTCTGAGTTAAACAGCGTCCAAAATGTCACCCCTATTCCCTATATAGTACACTATTGGACCACAGCCCTATTGGGCCCTGATCAAAAGTAGTGCACTATGAAGGGAATACGGTGACATTTGGGACATAGCCTTGAGTTGAGCTGCTATTGTGATGGTCTAATGTGAATATGTGTTTACAACATTGTAATGCCCTGGATTGTGAAGTGATTCTTTTAATTAGCCTCTGTAATGCCCTACATGTACACAGTATGGATGGCTGGCTGGGCTGGCTGGGTGGCTGGCTGGCTGGATGGGTGGGTGGCTGGTGGCTGTGGCTGGGCTGGACTGGCTGGGGCTGGTGGCTGGCTGGGTGGCTGGCTGGCTGGCTGGCTGGCTGGCTGGGCTGGCACACTGTAGGGGTAGGAAACACACACACACACCAATACACACACACACACACCACCACACACACACAAGAGCAGGCAGGAATCAGGTCTTGGTCACTCCCAGTTAAAAACTGGCATTCATTCATTCACTGGTCAAATCCAATTTAAAGGTGACAAAGTCTAGAGTTGATGATGAATTAGAATTTGGGTGAGAATGAATAAATGACATGAAATTAGAAACTATGGAGCGGGGTTT
>LR778257.1:40388846-40442721 GCA_902810595.1 Coregonus sp. 'balchen'
ACATAGACATCTGAACCTTTCGGATCATCCAAATGCACTCTAGCAAACTTCAGACGGGCCTGGACATGTACTGGCTTAAGCAGGGGGACACGTCTGGCACTGCAGGATTTGAGTCCCTGGCGGCGTAGTGTGTTACTGATGGTAGGCTTTGTTACTTTGGTCCCAGCTCTCTGCAGGTCATTCACTAGGTCCCCCCGTGTGGTTCTGGGATTTTTGCTCACCGTTATTGTGATCATTTTGACTCCACAGGGTGAGATCTTGCGTGGAGCCCCAGATCGAGGGAGATTATCAGTGGTCTTGTATGTCTTCCATTTCCTAATAATTGCTCCCACAGTTGATTTCTTCAAACCAAGCTGCTTACCTATTGCAGTTTCAGTCTTCCCAGCCTGGTGCAGGTCTACAATTTTGTTTCTGGTGTCCTTTGACAGCTCTTTGGTCTTGGCCATAGTGGAGTTTGGAGTGTGACTGTTTGAGGTTGTGGACAGGTGTCTTTTATACTGATAACAAGTTCAAACAGGTGCCATTAATACAGGTAACGAGTGGAGGACAGAGGAGCCTCTTAAAGAAGAAGTTACAGGTCTTTGAGAGCCAGAAATATTGCTTGTTTGTAGGTGACCAAATACTTATTTTCCACCATAATTAGCAAATAAATTCATTAAAAATCCTACAATGTGATTTTCTGGATATTTTTTTCTCAATTTGTCTGTCATAGTTGACATGTACCTATGATGAAAATTACAGGCCTCTCTCATATTTTTAAGTGGGAGAACTTGCACAATTGGTGGCTGACTAAATACTTTTTTTCCCCACTGTATGCGCTTGACACACGGTGTGTAACTGACAAGGATTTTAACACTTGTTTGAAAAGCTTAGAAAGGAAATTCGTACCCTGATCAGTTTGTACCACCTTAGGTAACCCAAAAGTTTAGAAGAATTTGATCAAAGCTTTACTCACCACCGGAGCAGTAATCCTTCGCAGAGGAATGGCCTCTGGGTACCTGGTGGCCACACACATAATCTTCAACAGAAACTGGTTACCAGATTTTATCTTTGGTAATGGTCCAACACAATCAACCATCACATGTTTGAATGGTTCACCTATGGCAGGTATGGGACAAAGAGGCGCGGGAGGAATAACCTGGTTCGGTTTCCCAGTTACCTGACAGGTGTGGCATGTCCGACAGAACTGAGCCACATCTTGTTTTAAACCAGGCCAAAAGAAATGTCGCAAAACCCGATCATAAGTCTTGGTGACTCCCAGATGTTCGGACCACTGGTGATCGTGAGCGAGGGATACAACATTTAGTCGAAAGGCTGTAGGAATCACTATTTGGTAAACAGCATTCCAATCTCCGCCAGCGTCAACATGGGATGTCCATTTACGCATGAGGAGATTACCATCAATGAAGTATGCCATGTTTTTCTTCTTTAGCTCCTCCTCTGAGACAACACTAGAAAAACATTTAGCCAGGCTAATGTCAACCTTCTGGTTAGCGATCAGCTGCTCACGAGTGACTGGTAACTGTATTGCTTCAGCAACAAGTTCCACATCCTTCTTCCTTTCCCTGGACTGTTGGTCAGACCGCACCAGCTTACCAGAGGTAGCACCCAAGCTATCCTCTGGGTCACCCTCTCTGAATAGAATCGTGTTCGACAAATCTATCACGTCACCCACTTGTCGTGCTTGAGCACGTGTGACAGCACAAGCGGGGAACACATCTGGATAACCCTGTGCCAGCTCCTCGGAGAGAGACTGGTCACTTTTATGCAATACCTCCAATACGGGTATCACCTTTCCTCCGGCAATATCGTTGGCCATTATAAATGTCACACCTTTTACTGGCAACATAGGACGTACTCCAACTCTGAACAATCCACTGACTAACTCAGAGTGTACTTTCACAAAGTGCAATGGCTCTGGGACGAATCCCATTTCAATTCCTTGTACTAACACACTGGAACCACAATATGTATTATCGGACAAGGGCAACACATCAGATAGTATGAACGACTGCGTCAGTATCTCTGAGGATTCTAACCGGACGCTGAGACGCTTCGTCATCTGTTATGGAAACAAACCCCTCAAAAAATGAACGGTTCATAACTGCTACTGTAACATTCACTAATGAGGCATTTGTTTTGATTCCGGCCTTACAACCGTACGAATCAACCCAACACCCATTGGCAGCCTAGCGTGCTGAGGCATCCCCTGTTTGCGTTTTAGCAGAAAGCAATTATTAACCATATGAAGAACACAGGGAAACATACCACCTCTGTTTCTGCAGCACAGAAGAACACAGGGAAACATACCACCTCTGTTTCTGCAGCACAGAAGAACACAGGGAAACATATGTCCCACCTTATGACAATAGAAACAGTGACGCACATCTTTCAGGCGTGCTGGATGAACTGCTGGTCGACTAGGGCTAAGAGTTAGCAACTCCGCGGCCCTGCTCTCCGTAAGAGCCGAAAACACGCTCTTATGCGTCAACACAAACTCGTCTGCCAATACAGACGCTTCCGACAGTGAGAATACGTTCTGTTCGTTCAGATAAACTACAATGCGTTCGGGTAAGCAATTTTTTAACTCTTCTAACAAGATTATCTCCCGTTGAGAGTTAAAATCAGTTACCTTATTAGCAGTGTGCCATTTGTCAAACAGATTTCCTTTGTCTCTAGCAAACTCCACATAAGTCTGAGTAGAATACTTTTTATGAGACCTAAATCTCTGTCGATATGCCTCAGGAACCAGCTCATAGGCACGAAGAACAGTAGCTTTGACCACGTCATAATTCAAGCTGTCTTCAAGAGGTAGCGCTGACAGAACCTCTTGGGCTTTACCTGTTAATTTACACTGAAGTAATAGGCACCATACCTCTTCAGGCCATTTCAATGCTACCGCTATACGCTCAAAAGCACTGAAATAGGAATCAACCTCTGACTCCCTAAACACAGGTACCAAGGTGATCTGTCTACTAATATCAAAAGTAGCAGACAACACAGCTGGTGAGGACGGCTCACTAGCAGGCATAGTATGAGCAGAGACTAACCTCGCTGTTTCTACCTCCAGTTCCATCTTACACGTCTCCAGTTCCATCTTACACGTCTCCAGTTCCATCTTACACGTCTCCAGTTCCATCTTACACGTCTCCAGTTCCATCTTACGCGTCTCCAGTTCCATCTTACACGTCTCCAGTTCCATCTTACACGTCTCCAGTTCCATCTTACGCGTCTCCAGTTCCATCTTACGCGTCTCCAGTTCCATCTTACGCGTCTCCAGTTCCATCTTACGCGTCTCCAGTTCCATCTTACACGTCTCCAGTTCCATCTTACGCGTCTCCAGTTCCATCTTACACGTCTCCAATTCCATCTTACACATCTCCAGTTCCATCTTACACGTCTCCAGTTCCATCTTACACGTCTCCAGTTCCATCTTACATGTCTCCAGTTCCATCTTACACGTCTCCAGTTCCATCTTACACGTCTCCAGTTCCATCTTACGCGTCTCCAGTTCCATCTTACGCGTCTCCAGTTCCATCTTACGCGTCTCCAGTTCCATCTTACGCGTCTCCAGTTCCATCTTACACGTCTCCAGTTCCATCTTACACGTCTCCAGTTCCATCTTACACGTCTCCAGTTCCATCTTACGCGTCTCCAGTTCCATCTTACGCGTCTCCAGTTCCTGATCAAGCCTCCTGTTCTGCCTCTAGCTTACGCGTCTCCAGCTTTTCTCGCCCGATTTGTTGCCTTCTCTCCCGCCTCCATTTGGAGCCGTGTCGATCGGACATCCATCCTGGCATCACTGTCGGACAGTGGGGAGAGTGGGTCAAAACGGGGCAATGTGGCTGGAGCCTTAGCCTCGCCCTCGTCCTCAGACACCGACGGGCTTACAGGAGCAGCAGCCACATCCCCTACAGGAGCAGCAGGCTCAGGCGGCGGTAACTCAAGCACTCGCTCGTTCAATAATACCTCTAACACCGCTTTCCTAACTTCTGCTTTCACTAAAACCCTTGGTATGGGTACAGAAAAGAGGTCACCCAAAGCCTGTAGATCCACTCTACGGCAATTATCAAAAACCTCCCACGTAGGGTTTTCCAAAAAGGCATCCAAATCAAAAGTAGACATCTTAAGCTAGCAACACGAGCCGACGAATACTGAACACAAAACCAGTTAGTCACAGCTGCCAAGCTCAACACTGAATCAGACACTAAACCAATTTGCATGAGTGGCATGGGTATCATTGAGATATATCACGGACGAGCCCCCACGTTATGTTACGAACCCTGTGGCTTTAAAAGTCTAGGGGGGATGGACAAGAGACCCTTAACAGAAGGGTATAGTGTATAGGGTATAGGGTATGGCGTGTGTATAGGGTATAGAATATAGAGTATCGGATTCTTCTGTGTTCTTCTTAAAGCCTTGCACAGATTCCACTTTGTTTTATCCCAGATGGCACCCTCTTCTCTACATAGTGCGATGGGTTCTGGTCAAAAGTAGTACCCTATGTAGGGAATAGGTTGCCATTTGGGATACAGCCGATGTGTGCGAGAACAGACGGACCATTGGCCTTCTCCATGCTCTGGGATGGCTTAAGGCTAACAACATGAGATGGGCTGGACATTGGGACACACGGGGAGGGAGACACTGGGATGCATGTTGAATAGAGGGCTCTCCCTCCAGGACATTTCCCACTGGTGCCTTCCCTTTTTTTTACTAAAATGTTTTCCCCCTGAAGAGATATCTGAGAGCGAGGCGATAAATAGGTAATAGATAAGGTCCTGAATGTGTATGTGAGGATGGATCCACTTTAGAGACAGACAGAGGAAGCTGCACTCTAGATGAGAACAGCTCATCTCCATGTGGTTCATCTCAAGGGCTCTTAGTGGGAGGGGAAGGACAGTAACACAACGTATCAAGACCCAATAGTATTGTGGAGAATATCGACAGTGCAACGTCCCTTGTGGGTCTTCAGCTGCTGTCTCCCAGTCTGTAGACAAAGTATTGAGCACAACAGTACGTCTCACTGTCTGGATGTTAATATGGTGTTTAGTCTGTCTTACTGTCTGGATGTTAATATGGTGTTTAGTCTGTCTCACTGTCTGGATGTTAATATGGTGTTTAGTCTGTCTTACTGTCTGGATGTTAATATGGTGTTTAGTCTGTCTCACTGTCTGGATGTTAATATGGTGTTTGTTTATCTAAACTTAAGTTGAACTTCCCCTGATCAAACAGTAAAAGAGTTGAAGAGGGGAAGAGTTGAGAGCTAGTAGAGGGGAAGCAGGGTACAGGGGAGAGCCAGTAGAGGGGAGAGCCAGTAGAGGGGAGAGCCAGTAGAGGGGAGAGCCAGTAGAGGGGAAGCTGGGTACAGGGGAGAGCCAGTAGAGGGGAAGCTGGGTACAGGGGAGAGCCAGTAGAGGGGAAGCGGGGTACAGGGGAGAGCCAGTAGAGGGGAAGCTGGGTACAGGGGAGAGCCAGTAGAGGGGAAGCTGGGTACAGGGGAGAGCCAGTAGAGGGGAAGCTGGGTACAGGGGAGAGCCAGTAGAGGGGGAAGCGGGGTAGAGGGGAAGCTGGGTACAGGGGAGAGCCAGTAGAGGGGAGAGCCAGTAGAGGGGAGAGCCAGTAGTGGGGAGAGCCAGTAGAGGGGAAGCTGGGTACAGGAGAGAGCCAGTAGAGGGGAAGCTGGGTACAGGGGAGAGCCAGTAGAGGGGGAGCTGGGTACAGGGGAGAGCCAGTAGAGGGGAAGCGGGGTACAGGGGAGAGCCAGTAGAGGGGAAGCTGGGTACAGGGGAGAGCCAGTAGAGGGGAAGCTGGGTACAGGGGAGAGCCAGTAGAGGGGAAGCTGGGTACAGGGGAGAGCCAGTAGAGGGGGAAGCGGGGTAGAGGGGAAGCTGGGTACAGGGGAGAGCCAGTAGAGGGGAAGCTGGGTACAGGAGAGAGCCAGTACAGGGGAGAGCCAGTAGAGGGGAAGCTGGGTACAGGGGAGAGCCAGTAGAGGGGAAGCTGGGTACAGGGGAGAGCCAGTAGAGGGGAAGCTGGGTACAGGAGAGAGCCAGTAGAGGGGAAGCGGGGTACAGGGGAGAGCCAGTAGGGGGGAAGCTGGGTACAGGGGAGAGCCAGTAGAGGGGAAGCGGGGTACAGGAGAGAGCCAGTAGAGCGGGAAGAAGAAGAATATTCCTCCTCATTTACAGACAGACAGTTCTTGTGTTGTTTTTCTGGTCCATCCAAAACGTTCTTGGCGATACCCTTGCAGTCTCACAGATATTAACAACATTAACTCAACATTATTTAAAATTCTTTCTGCCCCTCTTTTATCCAGACAGCAGAGAATCACTGTGTTAGCAGAACTTTCATCTGTGAAGAACTGAAATTCTACATTCTCTTAAATCTCTTCCTTAGTCTTTTATTAATTCAAACACCACAGTTTCAGTGCCGTCCCTCCTGGCCAAATATGAAGTTTAGTTAACAAGTCTACTGCAGTGGCATCCCTACTGGCTAAATGTGAGGTTTAGTTAACAAGTCTGCTGCTAATGCCGGCACCATCAGGGAACTAAGAATAAAGAGGGGGTTAGGAGGGAGTACGGGGAGGAGAGGAGGCAGACTGAGGGGGGTCAACATCGCCTCTCTCTCATCCCCCCTCGTTCTCCCATGCTTCCCCCCCCTGTTTTAGTCTCTCCCACTTTACCTCTCCTCTACCCCTCTCTCTTTACCCCCCCCCCCCCCCCCCCCCCCACACACACACGCTTTCTCTCTCTCCCTCCCTGTCAGAGATAGAAAAGTGAGGCTGTAGTCTCTCACAAAGCATCCCTCTCCTACAGCACCAGTTATCTACCTGAAAATGACAGTCAGGCAGAGATTAATCATATAGTACTGTGCCGCCTTGCAAGTGCCTCAAAAGGTGCCCCAGCGTTCATTCCCTGAGATCTCTCCATGTTTTATTTAAGGAGAGCTCCGCTAGCTGCTTCAAAGTCTCCCTCTACTGTCTTTATAATGGGTCCGTCAGCTACACAACTCCTCCTCCACCACCTCCCCTCTTCCTCCTCCTCCCCCTCCTTCTCCTCCACCACCTTCCCTCTTCCCCCTCTTCCTCCTTCTCCTCCACCTCCTCCCCTCCTCCTCCTCCTCCTATCTTCTTCCTCCTCCCCACCACCTCCCCTCTTCCTCCTCAGCTGAATCAGGTGCTCTGGATGGCAGATGAGGCTCTGCTTCAGAAGTCTGCTACAAGACTCCACTGTTGTCTTTTAAATGGGAACGCACATCAAACTGTTCAGTTGTGAATGAACTCTGTGAACTCTTGACTCCCAACTTGTTTTTAGATGTTTTCCACATTAATGATACACAGAAGAAGAAAAGTGCCAAAGATGTATGTTAGCATACGAGACAATCATCATTGTCAGTCTTCATGTATTAAACCACATCAACTGCTGTGTTGACAAAAAAGACTAGTTCTAGTTAGGTTGTGGTTGGTGGACTATACCAACTCTACAGTACTGTTAGTTGGGGTGTAGTTGGTGGACTATACCAACTCTACAGGACTGTTAGTTGGGGTGTAGTTGGTGGACTATACCAACTCTACAGTACTGTTAGTTGGGGTGTAGTTGGTGGACTATACCAACTGTACAGTACTGTTAGTTGGGGTGTAGTTGGTGGACTATACCAACTCCACAGTACTGTTAGTTGGGGTGTAGTTGGTGGACTATACCAACTCCACAGTACTGTTAGTTGGGGTGTAGTTGGTGGACTATACCAACTCTACAGGACTGTTAGTTGGGGTGTAGTTGGTGGACTATACCAACTCTACAGGACTGTTAGTTGGGGTGTAGTTGGTGGACTATACCAACTCTACAGTACTGTTAGTTGGGGTGTAGTTGGTGGACTATACCAACTCTACAGTACTGTTAGTTGGGGTGTAGTTGGTGGACTATACCAACTCTACAGGACTGTTAGTTGGGGTGTAGTTGGTGGACTATACCAACTCTACAGGACTGTTAGTTGGGGTGTAGTTGGTGGACTATACCAACTCTACAGGACTGTTAGTTGGGGGTGTAGTTGGTGGACTATACCAACTCTACAGTACTGTTAGTTGGGGTGTAGTTGGTGGACTATACCAACTCTACAGTATTGTTAGTTGGGGTGTAGTTGGTGGACTATACCAACACCACAGTTCTGTTAGTTGGGGTGTAGTTGGTGGACTATACCAACTCTACAGGACTGTTAGTTGGGGTGTAGTTGGTGGACTATACCAACTCTACAGGACTGTTAGTTGGGGTGTAGTTGGTGTCTGTACCAACTCTACAGGACTGTTAGTTGGGGTGTAGTTGGTGTCTGTACCAACTCTACAGGACTGTTAGTTGGGGTGTAGTTGGTGGACTATACCAACTCTACAGGACTGTTAGTTGGGGTGTAGTTGGTGGACTATACCAACTCTACAGTACTGTTAGTTGGGGTGTAGTTGGTGGACTATACCAACTCTACAGTATTGTTAGTTGGGGTGTAGTTGGTGGACTATACCAACTCTACAGGACTGTTAGTTGGGGTGTAGTTGATGGACTATACCAACTCTACAGTACTGTTAGTTGGGGTGTAGTTGGTGGACTATACCAACTCTACAGTACTGTTAGTTGGGGTGTAGTTGGTGGACTATACCAACTCTACAGGACTGTTAGTTGGGGTGTAGTTGGTGGACTATACCAACTCTACAGTACTGTTAGTTGGGGTGTAGTTGGTGGACTATACCAACTCTACAGGACTGTTAGTTGGGGTGTAGTTGGTGGACTATACCAACTCTACAGTACTGTTAGTTGGGGTGTAGTTGGTGGACTATACCAACTCTACAGTACTGTTAGTTGGGGTGTAGTTGGTGGACTATACCAACTCTACAGGACTGTTAGTTGGGGTGTAGTTGGTGGACTATACCAACTCTACAGGACTGTTAGTTGGGGTGTAGTTGGTGGACTATACCAACTCTACAGGACTGTTAGTTGGGGTGTAGTTGATGGACTATACCAACTCTACAGTATTGTTAGTTGGGGTGTAGTTGGTGGATTATACCAACTCTACAGGACTGTTAGTTGGGGTGTAGTTGGTGGACTATACCAACTCTACAGGACTGTTAGTTGGGGTGTAGTTGGTGGACTATACCAACTCTACAGTACTGTTAGTTGGGGTGTAGTTGGTGGACTATACCAACTCTACAGGACTGTTAGTTGGGGTGTAGTTGATGGACTATACCAACTCTTCAGGACTGTTAGTTGGGGTGTAGTTGGTGGACTATACCAACTCTACAGTATTGTTAGTTGGGGTGTAGTTGGTGGACTATACCAACTCTACAGGACTGTTCATTGGTGTGTACAGTGAGGGAAAAAAGTATTTGATCCCCTGCTGATTTTGTACGTTTGCCCACTGAAAAAGACATGATCAGTCTATAATTTTAATGGTAGGTTTATTTGAACAGTGAGAGACAGAATAACAACAAAATAATCCAGAAAAACACATGTCAAAAATGTTATAAATTGATTTGCATTTTAATGAGGGAAATAAGTATTTGACCCCTCTGCAAAACATGACTTAGTACTTGGTGGCAAAACCCTTGTTGGCAATCACAGAGGTCAGACGTTTTTTGTAGTTGGCCACCAGGTTTGCACACATCTCAGGAGGGATTTTGTCCCACTCCTCTTTGCAGATCTTCTCCAAGTCATTAAGGTTTCGAGGCTGACGTTTGGCAACTCGAACCTTCAACTCCCTCGACAGATTTTCTATGGGATTAAGGTCTGGAGACTGACTAGGCCACTCCAGGACCTTAATGTGCTTCTTCTTGAGCCACTCCTTTGTTGCCTTGGCCGTGTGTTTTGGGTCATTGTCATGCTGGAATACCCATCCACAACCTATTTTTAATGCCCTGGCTGAGGGAAGGAGGTTCTCACCCAAGATTTGACTTTACATGGCCCCGTCCATCGTCCCTTTGATGCGGTGAAGTTGTCCTGTCCCCTTAGCAGAAAAACACCCGCAAAGCATAATGTTTCCACCTCCATGTTTGATGGTGGGGATGGTGTTCTTGGGGTCATAGGCAGCATTCCTCCTCCTCCAAACACGGCGAGTTGAGTTAATGCCAAAGAGCTCGATTTTAGTCTCATCTGACCACAACACTTTCATCCAGTTCTCCTCTGAATCATTCAGATGTTCATTGGCAAACTTCAGACGGGCCTGTATATGTGCTTTCTTGAGCAGGGGGACCTTGCAGGCGCTGCAGGATTTCAGTCCTTCACGGCATAGTGTGTTACCAATTGTTTTCTTGGTGACTATGGTCCCAGCTGCCTTGAGATCATTGACACGATCCTCCCGTGTAGTTCTGGGCTGATTCCTCACCGTTCTCATGATCATTGCTACTCCACGAGGTGAGATCTTGCATGGAGCCCCAGGCCGAGGGAGATTGACAGTTATTTTGTGTTTCTTCCATTTGCGAATAATTGCACCAACTTTTGTCACCTTCTCACCAAGCTGTTTGGCAATGGTCTTGTAGCCCATTCCAGCCTTGTGTAGGTCTACAATCTTGTCCCTGACATCCTTGGAGAGCTCTTTGGTCTTGGCCATGGTGGAGAGTTTGGAATCTGATTGATTGATTGCTTCTGTGGACAGGTGTCTTTTATACAGGTAACAAACTGAGATTAGGAGCACTCCCTTTAAGAGTGTGCTCCTAATCTCAGCTTGTTACCTGTATAAAAGACACCTGGGAGCCAGAAATCTTTCTGACTGAGAGGGGGTCAAATACTTATTTCCCTCATTGAAAATGCAAATCAATTTATAAAATCTTTGACATGCGTTTTTCTGGATTTTTCTGGATTTTTTTTTGTTGTTATTCTGTTTTACACTGTTCAAATAAACCTACCATTAAAATTATAGACTGATCATTTCTTTGTCAGTGGGCAAACGTACAAAATCAGCAGGGGATCAAATACTTTTTTCCCTCACTGTAGTTGGTGGACTATACCAACTCTACCGTATTGTTAGTTGGGGTGTAGTTGGTTGACTATACCAACTCTACAGTATTGTTAGTTGGGGTGTAGTTGGTGGACTATACCAACTCTACAGGACTGTTAGTTGGGGTGTAGTTGGTGGACTATACCAACTCTACAGTACTGTTAGTTGGGGTGTAGTTGGTGGACTATACCAACTCTACAGTACTGTTAGTTGGGGTGTAGTTGGTGGACTATACCAACTCTACAGTACTGTTAGTTGGGGTGTAGTTGATGGACTATACCAACTCTACAGTACTGTTAGTTGGGGTGTAGTTGGTGGACTATACCAACTCTACATTACTGTTAGTTGGGATGTAGTTGGTGGACTATACCAACTCTACAGTACTGTTAGTTGGGGTGTAGTTGATGGACTATACCAACTCTACAGCATTGTTAGTTGGGGTGTAGTTGGTGGACTATACCAACTCTACAGTACTGTTAGTTGGGGTGTAGTTGGTGGACTATACCAACTCTACAGTACTGTTAGTTGGGGTGTAGTTGATGGACTATACCAACTCTACAGTACTGTTAGTTGAGGTGTAGTTGGTGGACTATACCAACTCTACAGTACTGTTAGTTGGGGTGTAGTTGGTGGACTATACCAACTCTACAGTACTGTTAGTTGGGGTGTAGTTGGTGGACTATACCAACTCTACAGTACTGTTAGTTGGGGTGTAGTTGATGGACTATACCAACTCTACAGTACTGTTAGTTGGGGTGTAGTTGGTGGACTATACCAACTCTACAGTACTGTTAGTTGGGGTGTAGTTGGTGGACTATACCAACTCTACAGTACTGTTAGTTGGGGTGTAGTTGGTGGACTATACCAACTCTACAGTACTGTTAGTTGGGGTGTAGTTGGTGGACTATACCAACTCTACAGTACTGTTAGTTGGGGTGTAGTTGGTGGACTATACCAACTCTACAGTACTGTTAGTTGGGGTGTAGTTGGTGGACTATACCAACTCTACAGTACTGTTAGTTGGGGTGTAGTTGGTGGACTATACCAACTCTACAGTACTGTTAGTTGGGGTGTAGTTGGTGGACTATACCAACTCTACAGTACTGTTAGTTGGGGTGTAGTTGGTGGACTATACCAACTCTACAGGACTGTTAGTTGGGGTGTAGTTGGTGGACTATACCAACTCTACAGTACTGTTAGTTGGGGTGTAGTTGGTGGACTATACCAACTCTACAGTACTGTTAGTTGGGGTGTAGTTGGTGGACTATACCAACTCTACAGGACTGTTAGTTGGGGTGTAGGTGGTGGACTATACCAACTTTACAGTACTGTTAGTTTGGGTGTAGTTGGTGGACTATACCAACTCTACTCTCCAGTTCTGCTGTGTTGACAACAAAGACTAGTTCTCTGAGCTCTGATATAAATAATTAGCTGCTTCGGATTCCTGAATAATTAGCTGTTTTGCATTCATCTCAGGGACCGCTCCCTTTGTCTTCATTTCCTTTCTATGAGAGATTGTCAAAGGGAAGAAGAGAGGAGAGAAAGGGGGAACACAGCGTACAGAGTGGTGGCAAGTGATCAAAAGAGGCCTGTTTCCATCAGGATGCATGAACATCTAAGGAACATCTCTAACTAGCTAGGCACTACTAATATATTATTATTATTATTATTATTATTATTATTATTATTATTATTATTATTATTATATTATTATCTAAGGCCCGTCTCTTTACTAGTGTTAATGTGTTTGTTAGTTACTTTGCTGAAACATGTTTTTCACCCCAAATACATGGACAATAGAATACAATACTTGCTTTTTTGGTCCGTAGAACTTCTGAATGTTTTGTGTCAGGTAGTGTTCAACAAGCTGGGCGCAGCATAGTTAGGGGTAACATGCCTTGCTCAAGGGCACAACAGCGGTAAGGTTGCATAATGGGACATTGAAGCCGGTAACCCTCCAGCTTCTGCCTCCAGTCCCCCCCCCCCCCCCCCCCCCCCCCCCCCCGTCAATTTGGGGATTCTAATCGGCAACCCTCCGGTTACCGGCCAGTTCCTCTAACCTCGAGGCTGCCGCCACCCCTCTGAAAAAAGCCAGATCCTTTTCCTTGATGTCTGATGCTTATTGTGGTCTTCAATCATTCAACGATCTGAGACGCGTTGCTATTGTTAGAGGGTGAGGGAGTAGAAGAGTGTTATGTGGCACAATAATGCAATTGAGCCAGACAGAGTTCGTATCTCTACTGTACGTGCGTTCCAAATGGAGCCCCTAGTCCTTACATAGACCCTTAGGGCTCTGGTCAAAAGTAGTGAACTTTAAAGGGAGTGTGGGGCCATTTTGGACGCAGACTAGTCTAGTTGGACTGACAGGAGACCGATACCCCACTCTAGTTCATGTTGGGCTGCTTGACACACTCCCACAGTAGAGAGCCTGGAGGTTCTTAGGCTGTTGCGAACCTCCTCATAAAACCTTTATCTGTCCGTCTGTCTGTCTGAACATCGATCTGATTTTTGTTATTAGCTTGAAGGCAAGAGGCTCCTCTTGGAAGAGACCAGAAAAACATGTGAAAGTTAGAGGCAGCAGAGAGCGTATCAAAGGAAAGAAAAGCGTGTAACTGCTACAGAGATGCTCCTAAAGACATGACCAGCAAGTAAATTACTAACCCTATGTCCCAAATGGCACCCTTATTCCCTTTATAGTGCACTACTTTAGACGGGGGCCCATAGGGCTGTGGTCAAAAGTAGTGAACTATGTAGGGAATAGGGTGCCATTTGGGATGCAACCTTAAACCCTTAAACTTTCCCCACATTTTATTTATGCATCGTTCTGCAGGCGTAGACTAGAGCTCCATATATGGCCACATTTATTTTTCTCTGATGCAGAGTATCCTCTGAGAAGTGTTCTCTCGTCTTGTTTACTTTAGGGTCGTGTCCCAACATAGTGCACTACTTTTGATGGGCTTTGGTCAAAAGTAGTGCACTTTGTAGGGAATAGGGTGCCGTTTGGGGCTCATGTCCCAGTCGGTAATCCCAGCATGGTTCAAGCTGACCACCTTTCCCTGTTCCCAAGAACTCTAAGGTAACCTGCCTAAATGACTATCACCCTGTAGCGCTCACAACTGTAATTATGAAGTGCTTTGGAAAGGCTGGTCATGACACACATCAACACCCTGGACCCACTCCAATTCCCAACTGCCCCAACAGATCCACAGATGATGCCATTTCAAATGCACTTCACACTGCCCTCTCCCACCTCGACAAGAGGGGAAATAACAATTTAAGAATGCTGTTCATAGACTACAGCTCAGCGTTCAACACCATAGTCCCTTTCAAGCTCATCACCAAAAGCTAGGAACCCTGGGACTGAACCCCCCCCCCCACACCCTGCTACTGGACATACCGGCACAACACAAACACACATACATACACATTATACACACACACACACACTTTTATTCATATTCATATGCAACTGCTACTCTGTTCTTTATTTTACTCTTATTATTATATAGTATATCCTGATGCCTGGTGACTTTACCCTGCCTTCATGTACATATCTACATCAAATACCTTATTATTATCTATCCTGATGCCTAGTCACTTCACCCTGCCTTCATGTACATATCTACAGTTGAAGTCGGAAGTTTACATACACTTAGGTTGGAGTCATTAAAACTCGTTTTTCAACCACTCCACAAATGTCTTGTCAACAACCTATAGTTTTGGCAGGTCAGTTAGGACATCTACTTTGTGCATGACACAAGTAATTTTTCCAACAATTGTTTACAGACAGATTATTTCACTTATAATTCACTGCATCACAATTCCAGTGGGTCAGAAGTTTACATACACTAAGTTGACTGTGCCTTTAAACAGCTTGAAAAATTCCAGAAAATTATGTCATGGCTTTTGAAGCTTCTGATATGCTAATTGACATCATTTGAGTCAATTGGAGGTGTACCTGTGGATATATTTCAAGGCCTACCTTCAAACTCAGTGCCTCTTTGCTTGACGTCATGGGAAAATGAAAAAGGAATCAGCCAAGACCTCATAAAAAAAATGGTAGACCTGATGGCGTATTGAATAGACAGCGGTACAAATCACCTCAAGTTAAAAACATAATATTCAAAATCAGTAAGTTAGACTAAATATTAGCATTTCATATATTTGCAGTTAATAAAATTCAATCTGGATAATAACACAAAACAAATCATAAGGCTAGAGAAATATATCGACAAATATTACAACAACACCCAAACATGGTGGAAGATAAGCGAGGAGAACCAAGAGAAAACTGATACAGATGATTTATGCTTTTCACCACTGGGTCTGGTAAGTGTGGAAAGCGACCTGTTGAAGTCGATAAATGACAAACTGGGCATACTAGAGTTGGTCAGTAAGGACGTAAAGGAGTTGAAAGCGAGTCTTGAAACGAGCAACGAAAAAGCTGCGATAATGGAGAAAGAAACCTAAAAATTAAAAGTGACAGTAACTATGGAAACGGACGTTAGGGAACTAAACAAGGAGAACAACCTTCTGAGAGAAGCCTTACTAGACATCCAAACTAGATCGATGAGGGAAAATCTAGTACTTACGGGTATTCAGGAAGAAGAGGGAGAAGTAACTGAGAATATTGTGAAGGACTTCTTACTTACAGCGCTTCAAATCCCACTCGAGGCTGTCGATAAAATCCAACTTGAACATGTACACCGTTTCGGACAAAGAGGACAGAAATACGAGCGTCCAATCGTTGCCAAATTTGCTTTTTTTTAAGGATAAAGCAATGGTTAAAAGCCTAGGTAAAAGACTTGCTGGCACGAAAATAGGCATGAATGATCAGTTTCCGAGGGAGATTGCAGAAAGGTGCAAAGTTCTGTACCCAATCTTCAAGGAAAATAGATTAAAAGGGAAAAGTGTTGCACTCGTTGTCGATAAACCTGTATATTGACAACCAAATGTTCCGAGACACAAAGATTACTCCATGGCTATTCTGAAAGTTCTAATAGAGGAGTCGAATAATGGAACACCCAATACTAGCCATGATAGGGATTGTAATATTAAAGAACATGTATAGTATTTTATAAAAGGAGAAGACAATATAACAAGAAAAGATAACAAGCAGAATAATACATCTTCAAATACAACTAATTAGAACATTGCATTTTTGGCAGGCAATTGTTGTTTTGGCGGACGGTTGTTGTGGTTGGTCCTGTGTTCTCCCTGGCGTCCTTTCCACCTTGCGGCAGGTGTGGGATGCAGGCGCGCGCAATAAGCCATGTGGTGTGCGTTTTTGTGTTTGGAAAAGTCCGGCGTTAAGTGAGTGAGAGGGGAAATGGTTGCATATCCCAGAACCAACGGGTGTCTATGAGCAGGGGTTGTGAGAGAGAGCTTTCAATTTTGTGTAGATGAGGGATATACATTTTCAAATATAGTATACATCTAATCTATTTTTTATTGTCCTATCATGATGGAACGATCCCCAACCCTATATCCTAGACACCCACCTGAGCGACCCATACACCAAAGAGAAGTTCCCATCTGTTTTATGGACCTGCTGTGAATTGCCTATATGCAGCCTAAACAGAGAAATAAATGCTGTCAGAGACCTACTTGAGCAGCACCGCCCCCTCAAGATTCTGAGCCTGCCTGGCAGGGCTGGTCCTACAAAGCCAGAGCCCCCTGATGGGAGAGCATAATATTCAAGGAAATTCTCAAAGCTGCTAATGAGAACCTTGACGACCTTGTACCTAGCCGGTGGGGTACCCCCACCCAGGTAGTGGCAGTGCTGGCAACACTGGCTGCAGTAACCCATGGGGAGGGGGTCACACTCAGACAATCAGAGAGGGGGCTTACTATTGTGGCACAAAATAATCAAAGGTCTGACTGCACGGAGATGCTTGGGAAAAATGGTTACAACGGGGGGACCAGAGTGTTTGTGTCTCAGGTGAAGAGGGTGGATCTGATCTCCATCACCTTAACATAGATTAAATAGATTAATCAAATCTCACATTGTTGTTCACTTTTGCTCAATCTTGCATGCTTTCTCAAACGGTTGTAACTGTATATGCATTCGTAAATCAGATCTTTTTTCTTGAGTTGAGCTCTGGGATGTATCAACTGTTTAGCATCTGATCTTGTGGCTGGTTGTAGAGGGGGGTTTGTGAGTTTGTGTCCAGCATCTGTTGCGGGGGGTTGAATCGCAGTGGTTGTTTGCTGAAGTGGTAGTTACTTGTTAAAAATGTAATGTAATAAAATGGCAATTCGGGTTATAGGTTAAAATCCTAAGCGTAAACTGCCGACATTATTACACACATTAATTGATCATTATGGAAAATAAGATATGCAAGATATTTGAATAGATATTAAATAGCTTCTATATATACTTCTCCCATGGGCTAAGAAACTCAAAAGGGGTGATGATATTAATTAACAGTAATTTCGATCCGAATGTGCAAATTGTCCAAACAGATACGCAAGGTAGATGGATTATTTTAAATATGTTATTGGACCATAAACAAATATGGCTAATTAACCTTTACGGACCAAATAATGATGATCCACACTTC
Source organism: Coregonus sp. 'balchen' (assembly GCA_902810595.1). Taxonomy (NCBI): domain Eukaryota; kingdom Metazoa; phylum Chordata; class Actinopteri; order Salmoniformes; family Salmonidae; genus Coregonus; species Coregonus sp. 'balchen'. The sequence continues at coordinate 40,406,384 of LR778257.1, forward strand.
TTTGAAAATATATATAATAAATTATCGACCTAGCAAGCAATTCAAGACTCTATTATTATGGTGGGAGATTATAATACCGTTTTAAATAGCTCAATGGACCGTAAAGGAAATCCCACTACAATCAATCACCCTCATGCTCTTAAGGAAATTGTGAATTTCATGGATACATTAGAACTAGTAGATATATGGAGGCTTAAATATCCTGATCTAGTGAGATATACATGGCGGAGACTCAATCAAGCTAGTCGTCTTCACTTCTTTCTTCTGTCATTCTCGTTGGCACCAAAAGTTTAAAAAGTGTTGATAGGGGACAGAATGCGGTCGGACCATCATATAATTGGCATATACATTACTCTTACTGAATTTCCACGTGGGCGAGGATATTGGAAATGTAATCAAAGCCTATTGGATGATAACTTGTTTTTAACTAGGACAGAGGAATTTATAACTGATTTTTTTCCGACATAACATAGGTACAGCAAATCCCCGAATTGTATCGGACACCTTTAAATGTGCCTTTATAGGCCATGTAATTCAGTACTCATCTCGAAAACAAAAGCAATTTAGGTCAAAAGAGTCCACACTAACAAAGGAAATAGAAGGTCAAACAGAACAGATAGATGGCAATAAAAACTGTAACATAGAGGCTCAGAATAAATGAGAGGAAAAACAAAAAGAAATGGAGAAACTTATTCAAGAAAGATCAAGTGTAATATATTATAAAAATAAAGCAAACTGGATGGAATATGGGGAAAAATGCATCAAAGTCTTTTTTAATCTTCAACATAGGAATGCTACCAAAAATGATTTATTGAAACTGGTTACAAATGACGGAGTCACCCATGATTCACCAAATGATATTTTAAAGGAGGAAACAAAGTACTTTAAGCAGATGTTTTCATTTCAGTTGCCTCCATCTCCTCTAACTGAAGCAAATTGTAGAGATTTGTTTTCTATTGATAATGTAAAATTAACAGCCATACAGAAAAACTTGTGAAGGTGAAATTACAGAGGAGGAACTTCTGGATGCAATTAAAGACTTTAAGTCCGGGAAAACTCAAGGGTTGGATGTTATACCAGTCGAGGTATACCAAACCTTTTTTGATATACTCAGAGGACCGTTATTAGCATGTTTTAACCACTCCTATGTAAATGGTAGATTATCAGACACTCAAGAAGAAGGTCTGATTTCATTATTACTGAAACAGGATACAAGTGGAAAATATAAAAGATCCAGTCCATTAAAAAAATTGGCGGCCCCTTAACTTCAGTGTTGTGATGCAAAAAATCTGGGAAACCAGGCCTACTATTCATAGCAGACTTCGAAAAGGCATTTGATAAAGTACGACTGGGGTTTATATATAAATGCCTGGAGCATTTCAATTTTGGACAATCTCTTATAAATTGGGTTAAAATCATGTATAGTAACCATAGGTGTAAAATAGTAAATAATGTATATTTCTCAGAAAGTTTTAAACTGTCAAGAGGAGTGAAACAAGGTTGTCCACTATCGGCATATCTATTTATTATTGCCATCGAGATGTTAGCTATTAAAATCAGATCCAACAATAATATCAAGGGATTAGAAATCCAGGGCTTAAAAACAAAGGTGTCATTGTACGCTGATGATTCATGTTTTCTTTTAAATCCACAACTTGAATCCCTCTACAGCCTCATAGAGGATCTAGATACATTTTCTAACCTCTCTGGGTTACAACCAAATTATGATAAATGTACTATATTAAGTATTGGATCACTAAAAAATAAAACATTTACATTACCATGTAGTTTACCAATACTATGGTCTGATGGTGATGTGGATATACTTGGAATACATATCCCAAATGAAATAAATGATCTCACTCCAAAGAAATATAATAGAAAGTTAGCAAAAATAGATAAGATCTTGCTACCATGGAAAGGTAAATACCTGTCAATTTGTGGAAAAGTCACCCTGATTAACTCTTTAGTATTATCCCAGTTTACCTATTTGCTTATGGTCTTGCCTACGCCTAGCGAACAGTTTTTTAAATTACATGAGAAAAATATATTACATTTTATTTGGAATGGCAAGCCAGACAAAATTAAAGGGGCCTAGTTATATACTGAATATGAATTAGGAGGATATAAATTATTAAATATTAAAGCATTAGACCTATCACTAAAAGCTTCAGTCATACAAAACGTATACTTAAATCCGAACTGGTTCTCTAGCAAACTAGTAAGATTGTCTCACCCAATGTTCAAGAAGGGACTTTTTCCCTTTATTCAGATTACAACCCCTCACTTTCAGGTATTTGAAAAGGAAATAATCTCCCAAATATCACTATTTCTAAAACAAGCCATAGAAAGTTGGTTGCAATTTCAATTTAATCCTCCAGAAATGACAGAACAAATATTGCAACAAATATTGTGGTTAAACTCAAATATACTAATTGATAAAATGTTTAAAAAAGGTATAATCTTCGTAAATGATATTATCGGTAGGAATGGTGGAGTTATGTCGCACATGCAGCTAACAAAACATATGGAAATGTCTGCTCTACCCAAACTTACAACCAAATAATTGCAGCCTTACCGCAAAAATGGAAGAGGAAAGTGGAAGGAGGAAAAAGTAAGGAACTTGTCTGTCGGCCCTGCATTAAAGAACATAATTGGTTAAAGAAAATGGTGATAAATAAAAAAGTTTACCAGTTTCATTTAAGGACCAAAAGATTGACAGCCATCCCATATAAATTGCAAAATAGTTGGGAAGAGATTTTTGACATACCGATTCCATGGCATAGTGTTTATGAACAGATACGCAAAACGACGCCGGATTCAAAACTTAGAATTTTTCAATTTAAATTATTATATAAAATTCTTGCTACCAATAGAATGTTATTTGTATGGGGGATACAATCTTCCCAGCTCTGCAGATTTGGCTGTGAAGAGACAGAATCATTAGATCATTTGTTTTGGTTCTGTCCATTTGTAGCTTGTTTCTGGACACAGGTCCAGGAATGGCTGAAGGATTGCAATATTTACCTGGTACTAACCCTGCAGATGGCATTACTGGGTGATCTGAAAAGTCATAGTCAAACGATCAATAATATAATAATACTTTTAGCAAAAATGTTTATTTTCAATTTACAATCTGTAGAAACAATGAGAGTAGAACGGTTCAGAACTTTTGTAAAACATCACAGTACAGTTGAAATATATATGGCAAATAGAAATCCAGTATGGATGGTGTTAAGAGATAGATGGGAGGTGTTGAATGGAGCTGAAGGATGGGACTAATAACAACTGCATGCTGTGTAAAGCATGCTGTGTCCATAATAAGTATATAGGTTATATATTGTGAGCTTTTGTGAAAGAGCACAGTTAGAAAGATATGGCATATAGAAGCATACCAGATGGACATCATGAAAATGATCGGAGGAAGTTCAGGAGTAAAAACACACAAAATATAATTATTGACTGTGTCCATAAAATGTATATAGTATGTATAAGCTGGAAGTAGAGGCCTAAGCATTGTTGTTCACTAGTTTACTCCAATTAGGGAAGGGATGGTGGGGTTGGAAAGTAATAAAGGGAAATATATATATTTTTATAGGATATGTATGTATGTATATACAGTGGGGAGAACAAGTATTTGATACACTGCCGATTTTGCAGGTTTTCCTACTTACAAAGCATGTAGAGGTCTGTAATTTTTTATCATAGGTACACTTCAACTGTGCAAATTAATTACTTAAAAATCATACAATGTGATTTTCTGGATTTTTGTTTTAGATTCCGTCTCTCACAGTTGAAGTGTACCTATGATAAAAAATTACAGACCTCTACATGCTTTGTAAGTAGGAAAACCTTCAAAATCGGCAGTGTATCGAATACTTGTTCTCCCCACTGTGTTTCAGCAGCGTGGGGTTGTGTGTTCTGTGTTTCAGCAGCGTGGGGTTGTGTGTTCTGTGTTTCAGCAGCGTGGGGTTGTGTGTTCTGTGTTTCAGCAGCGTGGGGTTGTGTGTTCTGTGTTTCAGCAGCGTGGGGTTGTGTGTTCTGTGTTTCAGCAGCGTGGGGTTGTGTGTTCTGTGTTTCAGCAGCGTGGGGTTGTGTGTTCTGTGTTTCAGCAGCGTGGGGTTGTGTGTTCTGTGTTTCAGCAGCGTGGGGTTGTGTGTTCTGTGTTTCAGCAGCGTGGGGTTGTGTGTTCTGTGTTTCAGCAGCGTGGGGTTTGTGTGTTCTGTGTTTCAGCAGCGTGGGGTTGTGTGTTCTGTGTTTCAGCAGCGTGGGGTTGTGTGTTCTGTGTTTCAGCAGCGTGGGGTTGTGTGTTCTGTGTTTCAGCAGCGTGGGGTTGTGTGTTCTGTGTTTCAGCAGCGTGGGGTTGTGTGTTCTGTGTTTCAGCAGCGTGGGGTTGTGTGTTCTGTGTTTCAGCAGCGTGGGGTTGTGTGTTCTGTGTTTCAGCAGCGTGGGGTTGTGTGTTCTGTGTTTCAGCAGCGTGGGGTTGTGTGTTCTGTGTTTCAGCAGCGTGGGGTTGTGTGTTCTGTGTTTCAGCAGCGTGGGGTTGTGTGTTCTGTGTTTCAGCAGCGTGGGGTTGTGTGTTCTGTGTTTCAGCAGCGTGGGGTTGTGTGTTCTGTGTTTCAGCAGCGTGGGGTTGTGTGTTTCTGTGTTTCAGCAGCGTGGGGTTGTGTGTTCTGTGTTCAGCAGCGTGGGGTTGTGTGTTCTGTGTTTCAGCAGCGTGGGGTTGTGTGTTCTGTGTTTCAGCAGCGTGGGGTTGTGTGTTCTGTGTGTTTTCAGCAGCGTGGGGTTGTGTGTTCTGTGTTTCAGCAGCGTGGGGTTGTGTGTTCTGTGTTTCAGCAGCGTGGGGTTGTGTGTTCTGTTTTTCAGCAGCGTGGGGGTTGTGTGTTCTGTGTTTCAGCAGCGTGGGGTTGTGTGTTCTGTGTTTCAGCAGCGTGGGGTTGTGTGTTCTGTGTTTCAGCAGCGTGGGGTTGTGTGTTCTGTGTTTCAGCAGCGTGGGGTTGTGTGTTCTGTTTTTCAGCAGCGTGGGGTTGTGTGTTCTGTGTTTCAGCAGCGTGGGGTTGTGTGTTCTGTGTTTCAGCAGCGTGGGGTTGTGTGTTCTGTGTTTCAGCAGCGTGGGGTTGTGTGTTCTGTGCTGTGCTCTGCTCTGCTCTGCTCCTATTGTGCCAAGCTGTCCCCAGTCAGTAAGACTCAGCGCCACTGATGCAGCAGGATGGGCTGGCACCATGGAAGCAGAGCACAGCACAGTGTGAGTGTGTGAGTGTGATGCAGAAAGAGTTCAGAGGGTGACTGAATTGTTTACAGCTCTGCACACAGTTTCAATCTACAGTTCTCTGCTTGGAAGAAGATGCTATGTTTTATGTCTGGGTAATTTCTGCTCCTCCAACATACATCTGAAGTGAATTTTGCGTCTCAAATGGCACCCTATTCCCTACGTAGTGCACTACTTTTGACCGGGTCCCATAGGCTAGTAGTGCACTATAAAGAGAATAGGGTACCATTTGGGATTCACTGCACTGTAGCACTAAAGTGTGCCTGCCTGTTTTAGTTACAACAGTTCCATGAGTCCTGGTTTTGTCTCTCTGTGATGTGGGCAAATTGAAATACGATTGTCTTGTGATTTTGTGTAAATGGATGGAGGATGCCTTTGGATAGTGGTTTAGAAATGCATGCATCTGGTAAAGCTTGATCTTAATTCTGATCCACTCACACACCACAAACTACAGATACGCCTCACACAGCTGTCAGAGCAAGGCGATGTCTCACGGGTTTTAAAGTTGGACAAAGAAATGATCCAGAACTATCTGCTACACTTGATTTGAGATCCAGCAGTTCTATTCATCCACTTGTTAGAAAGCTATTTTTTAATGTGTAGTAATGTTTACTCGGGAACAACTAGAGACTGATCTTCTAGCTGCTGCATACCAAGCATTAGCACCTGTTATTCTCAGAGGGCAATAGAATGGAAAGGGTAGATATTCTCAGAGGGCAATAGAATGGAAAGGGTAGATATTCTCAGAGGGTTATAGAATGGAAAGGGTAGATATTCTCAGAGGGTTATAGAATGGAAAGGGTAGATATTCTCAGAGGGCAATAGAATGGAAAGGGTAGATATTCTCAGAGGGCAATAGAATGGAAAGGGTAGATATTCTCAGAGGGTAATAGAATGGAAAGGGTAGATATTCTCAGAGGGTTATAGAATGGAAAGGGTAGATATTCTCAGAGGGCAATAGAATGGAAAGGGTCGATATTCTCAGAGGGTTATAGAATGGAAAGGGTAGATATTCTCAGAGGGTTATAGAATGGAAAGGGTAGATATTCTCAGAGGGCAATAGAATGGAAAGGGTAGATATTCTCAGAGGGTTATAGAATGGAAAGGGTAGATATTCTCAGAGGGTTATAGAATGGAAAGGGTAGATATTCTCAGAGGGTAATAGAATGGAAAGGATAGATATTCTCAGAGGGTTATAGAATGGAAAGGGTAGATATTCTCAGAGGGCGATAGAATGGAAAGGGTAGATACAGTGGGGGAAAAAGTATTTAGTCAGCCACCAATTGTGCAAGTTCTCCCACTTAAAAAGATGAGAGAGGCCTGTAATTTTCATCATAGGTACACGTCAACTATGACAGACAAAATGAGAAAAAAAAATCCTGAAAATCACATTGTAGGATTTTTAATGAATTTATTTGCAAATTATGGTGGAAAATAAGTATTTGGTCAATAACAAAAGTTTCTCAATACTTTGTTATATACCCTTTGTTGGCAATGACACAGGTCAAACGTTTTCTGTAAGTCTTCACAAGGTTTTCACACACTGTTGCTGGTATTTTAGCCCATTCCTCCATGCAGATCTCCTCTAGAGCAGTGATGTTTTGGGGCTGTCGCTGGGCAACACAGACTTTCAACTCCCTCCAAAGATTTTCTATGGGGTTGAGATCTGGAGACTGGCTAGGCCACTCCAGGACCTTGAAATGCTTCTTCTTGTATTGGCTATGTTCAATATCAATGTTTGATTTTGGCTATGTTCAATATCAATGTTTCATGTTGGCTATGTTCAATATCAATGTTTCATGTTGGCTATGTTCAATATCAATGTTTCATGTTGGCTATGTTCAATATATAGAAACAAGGCACAGCTTGTCAATATGCTTTACATGTATTATTGACTTGATTTGAAGAGGAACATTTTTCAAAATTCAAAGAACTAGCGTTTTCACTCCAGGCAAAAGTTTCAGCAGTTTAATGATGCAATAGTAGGTTTGTAAAGAATCTGATGTTGTACATAATTTAATTGTAGCTACCCGGGGTACCGGAGAATAGGAGGATGTGTGAAATAGATCAAATCAATAACCAAGAACTTTCAACTACAGTAAAGCAATTTATTTTCAGATATAATGCTATGTAATAATTTCACGTAACAATGAAAAATCTGAATTTCTAGAGTCATTAAACTTGCCCAAAACATGGATGGGAATCCCTACTTTAAATGTGTTCAAACTCAAAAATCGACAAAAAGTTTGATCTGAGGTTTCCATCAGGAAGAGTGACCGAGGACTCACTCCTGGGAGAAAGACAGACGGATAGAGAATCATTCTGCAGCCATAGTTTAGGGCTCTTTAGTCTTTAGTCCAGGGATTATCAACTAGATTCAGCCGTGGGGACAATTTTTTCTTGAGCGGATGGTCAGGAGACCGGAACATAATTACAAATAATTTGTCAACTTCAAATTGACCGCAAGAAGCCCAAATAGATATAATATCTGACTAAAACATAATCATTTCAAACCTGTCTTACATCTATCTATTATGCTGCTGTTGTTGACTGGTTCAGTATGACTGCTGCTGTCTGGTTCAGTATGACTGCTGCTGTCTGGTTCAGTATGACTGCTGCTGTCTGGTTCAGTATGACTGCTGCTGACTGGTTCAGTATGACTGCTGCTGACTGGTTCAGTATGACTGCTGCTGACTGGTTCAGTATGACTGCTGCTGACTGGTTCAGTATGACTGCTGCTGACTGGTTCAGTATGACTGCTGCTGACTGGTTCAGTATGACTGCTGCTGTCTGGTTCAGTATGACTGCTGCTGACTGGTTCAGTATGACTGCTGCTGACTGGTTCAGTATGACTGCTGCTGACTGGTTCAGTATGACTGCTGCTGACTGGTTCAGTATGACTGCTGCTGTCTGGTTCAGTATGACTGCTGCTGTCTGGTTCAGTATGACTGCTGCTGTCTGGTTCAGTATGACTGCTGCTGTCTGGTTCAGTATGACTGCTGCTGACTGGTTCAGTATGACTTGCTGCTGACCGGTTGTCAGTATGACTGCTGTTGACCTGGTTTCCAGTATGACTGCTGCTGACTGGTTTCAGTATGACCTGGCTGTTACTGGTTCAGGTATGACGGCTGCTTGTTTTGACGTTCAGTAAGGACTGCTGCTGTCTGGTTTCAGTATGACTGCTGGCTGACTGGTTTCAGTATGACTGCTTGCTGTCTGGGTTCAGTATGACTGCTGCTGTCTGGTTCAGTAATGAACTGCTGTTGAACGGGTTCAGTATGTGACTGCTGCTGTCTGGTTCAGTATGACTGGCTGCTGACTGGTTCAGGATTGACTGCTGCTGGTTGACTGGTTTCAGTATGAATGCTGTTGACTGGTTCAGTATGACTGCTGCTGTCTGGTTCAGTATGACTTGCTGTTGACTGGTTCAATGACTGCTGCTGACTGGTTCAGTATGACTGCTGCTTCTGGTTCCAGTAATGACTGCTGCGGACTGGTTCAGTAAATGAATGCTGCTGACTGGTTCATATGACTGCTGGTTCAGTATGACTGCTGCTGTCTGGTTCAGTATGACTGCTGCTGTCTGGTTCAGTATGACTGCTGCTGCTGGTTCAGTATGACTGCTGCTGACTGGTTCAGTATGACTGCTGCTGACTGGTTCAGTATGACTGCTGCTGTCTGGTTCAGTATGACTGCTGCTGACTGGTTCAGTATGACTGCTGCTGACTGGTTCAGTATGACTGCTGCTGACTGGTTCAGTATGACTGCTGCTGACTGGTTCAGTATGACTGCTGCTGACTGGTTCAGTATGACTGCTGCTGTCTGGTTCAGTATGACTGCTGCTGACTGGTTCAGTATGACTGCTGCTGACTGGTTCAGTATGACTGCTGCTGACTGGTTCAGTATGACTGCTGCTGTCTGGTTCAGTATGACTGCTGCTGACTGGTTCAGTATGACTGCTGCTGACTGGTTCAGTATGACTGCTGCTGACTGTTCAGTATGACTGCTGCTGACTGGTTCAGTATGACTGCTGCTGACTGGAGCCTGACTGGTTCAGTATGACTGCTGCTGACTGGTTCAGTATGACTGCTGCTGACTGGTTCAGTATGACTGCTGCTGACTGGTTCAGTATGACTGCTGCTGACTGGTTCAGTATGACTGCTGCTGTCTGGGATTTTGTTCCACTCGTCTTTGCAGATCTTCTCCAAGTCATTAAGGTTTCGAGGCTGACGTTTGGCAACTCGAATCTTCAGCTCCCTCCACAGATTTTCTATGGGATTAAGTTCTGGAGACTGGCTAGGCCACTCCAGGACCTTAATGTGCTTCTTCTTGAGCCACTCCTTTGTTGCCTTGGCCGTGTGTTTTGGGTCATTGTCATGCTGGAATACCCATCCACGACCCATTTTCAATGCCCTGGCTGAGGGAAGGAGGTTCTCATCCAAGATTTGACGGTATATGGCCCCGTCCATCGTCCCTTTGATGCGGTGAAGTTGTCCTGTCCCCTTAGCAGAAAAACACCCCCAAAGCATAATGTTTTCACCTCCATGTTTGACGGTGAGGATGGTGTTCTTGGGGTCATAGGCAGCATTCCTCCTCCTCCAAACACGGCGAGTTGAGTTGATGCCAAAGAGCTCGATTTTGGTCTCATCTGACCACAACACTTTCACCCAGTTCTCCTCTGAATCATTCAGATGTTAATTGGCAAACTTCAGACGGGCCTATATATGTGCTTTCATGAGCAGGGGGACCTTGCGGGCACTGCAGGATTTCAGTCCTTCATGGCGTAGTGTGTTACCAATTGTTTTCTTGAGGTGAGATCTTGCATGGAGCCCCAGGCCGAGGGAGATTGACAGTTCTTTTGTGTTTCTTCCATTTGCGAATAATCACACCAACTGTTGTCACCTTCTCACCAAGCTGCTTTGCGATGGTCTTGTAGCCCATTCCAGCCTTGTGTAGGTCTACAATCTTGTCCCTGACATCGTTGGAGAGCTCTTTGGTCTTGGCCATCGTGGAGAGTTTGGAATCTGATTGATTGATTGATTGCTTCTGTGGACAGGTGTCTTTTATACAGGTAACAAACTGAGATTAGGAGCACTCCCTTTAAGAGTGTGCTCCTAATCTCAGCTCGTTACCTGTATAAAAGACACCTGGGAGCCAGAAATCTTTCTGATTGAGAGGGGGTCAAATACTTATTTCCCTCATTAAAATGCAAATCAATTTATAACATTTTTGACATGCGTTTTTCTGGATTTTTTTGTTGTTATTCTGTCTCTCACTGTTCAAATAAACCTACCATTAAAATTATAGACTGATAATTTCTTTGTCAGTGGGAAAACGTACAAAATCAGCAGGGGATCAAATACTTTTTTCCCTCACTGGTATGTCTCTGGAATATGCAATCATCTTCAGAAATAGTCTATGGCTGCGTTCCAAATGACACCCTATTTCTCATATAGTGTACTACTTTTGACCAGAGCCCTGTGCACTATGTAGGGAATAGGGTGCCATTAGGGAAGCACTCTACAGGGCCATCTCATGATGTTTTAGGAATATTTAACCTGCAGTTTATTTTCTTATAAAAGTGTCTCCTCTCTCTTCTCCCCCTCCCATCTCCATCCCCCTCCCCTCTACTTCTCCCCCTCCCCTCTCCATCTCCCCCTCCCCTCCCCATCCCCCTCCCCTCCACCTCTCCCCCTCCCCTCTACTTCTCCCCCTCCCCTCTCCATCTCCCCCTCCCCTCTCCATCCCCTCTCCATCCCCCTCCCCTCTCCATTCCCCTCCCCTCTACCTCTACCTCTCCCCTCTACCTCTCCCCCTCCCCTCTCCATCCCCCTCCCCTCTACCTCTCCCCCTCCCCTCTACCTCTCCCCCTCCCCTCTACCTCTCCCCCTCCCCTCTCCATCCCCCTCCCCTCTACCTCTCCCCCTCCCCTATCCATCCCCCTCCCCTCTCCATCCCCCTCCCCTCTACCTCTTTTTTCTCTCTCTCCACCAGGTGTACATCCCCTGCAGGACAGCTCTGATCCGTTATTAGAGCACTACGACTGACGCTCGCTACCAGCAGAAACAGACGGGCGTCAGATTCAGATGCCAGCCCAGCTAGTGCCAACCTCACTGTTATCAGCCAATCACTGTCCGTTTTTTCAGTGTCAACCAACCACACGCCAACTAATGCATCCTCCCTCCCTCCCTCCCTCCCTCCCTCCCTCCCTCCCTCCCTCCCCTCCCTCCCTCCCTCCCTCCCTCCCTCTCTCTCTCTCTCCCTCTCCCCCCTCCCTCCCTCCCTCCCTCTCTCTCTCCCTCTCTCCCCTCCCTCCCTCTCTCTCCTCCCCTCTCTCCCCTCCCTCCCTCCCTCCCTCTCCTCTCTCTCTCCCTCTCCCCCCCTCCCTCCCCTCTCTGCCCCCTCCCTCCCCCCCCTCCCTCCCTGTCTGCCCCCTCCCCTCCCTGCCACCCTCTCTCCCCCCCTCCCTCCCCCTTCTCCATTTACCTTTTGTGGGTTCCTACATTTTTCATACACCTTTAACAATAGTTAGTAGCTAACCATCGATGATCATAGATGACCGTATTAACATCAGCTGTAACGCAGCATGGTGTAGAAGGAAGTTTCCCACTATAACCAAGTCGGCCTTGCTGAATAGGGCGTTATATGTTACACTAATATGATATAACACAGGATTAGGGTTGCAGAATTCCGGTAATATTCCCAAAATTCCCAGGTCGGAAGATTTCAGGAATCAGAGAAGAATAAGCAGGAAATCCGGAATCCTCCAACCAGGAATTCTGGAAAACCTGGACATTTTGGGAAAGTTCCTGTAATTCTGCCACTTACACAGTATGTATCATTGATATTTTGAGTCCATCCACCCACCGCTAGTTTACCAAGCCTTGGTATGAAAACTGCAACACTTGAAAAGGAACTGTGGTATGGTAATGCTAATATGCTAACATAAAGCATTACTTGTGGTACAGTAATGCTAACATGCTAACATAACGCATTACTTGTGGTACAGTAATGCTAACATAAAGCATTACTTGTGGTACAGTAATGCTAACATAAAGCATTACTTGTGGTACAGTAATGCTAATGCAGTTAGCAATAGTACTACCTTTTCCACTGATTCCAGGATGCACAGGCTTGTAAAGAGATGATTTGAAATATATATAGTTTTTTGGATTTGTGTGCAATTTATATACAAATATAGCACGCACAATTTAATGCTTATGATTTTGTATTTAAATGCCAACAATGTTTTGAAAGTGTTTGTCTATTTAAAAGGAACAGGACAGAAAAAGAGATGGGTTACCAGCGCTGCATTAGAACCATGTCCTCTGTGTCCCAAATGGCACCCTATTCCCTATGTAGTGCACTACTTTTGACCAGGGGCCCATAGGGAATAGGGTCAAAAGTAGTGCACTATATATAAAGGAATAGGGTGCCATTTGGGAAACAAACCCAGGAGATCACTGTGGACGTCATCGTGTTTTGCTTCATCATTGTGGATCTATTGATGCTTTTGTTGAAATTGTATTTACATCGAAATAAGCTATCTTTAATAATATATAATTTTGTTGACTTAACCTGGCTTTAGTGGGTTTGTAATACTTCTGTGGTGTGACGGGTCTTTTATCAAAGCAGCTAGGGATCATGCATTTTACCTGTTTATATATACTTGTTTGTGTCAGTCATTTGCAGCTAAAGCCACGTAATAAGAGCACTGAATACAGGCAGCCGATAGCCTGTCTGGTGTGATGTGTTTGAGTTCAGGCAGCCGATAGCCTGTCTGGTGTGATGTGTTTGAGTTATGCAGGCTTCTGGAATGGACACGCCAATCGACATACAACCATTATTAGAGAGGTAGAGTGGCAAAGAAGACTAAGTAACAGTACTGGATCCTGCTAAAAGACAGGAAACGGGCCGTCCGTATTCTTAAACCATTGTCCGTTCTGCACAGCTTACTTCCCCTCTTGTCTATCCCTTATACTGTATTTAGTTGCTTTTACCCCTGACAGAAATGGAGCTTTGATTTCAGTGATATATATATATATATATACAGTGGAGAGAACAAGTATTTGATACACTGCCGATTTTGCAGGTTTTCCTACTTACAAAGCATGTAGAGGTCTGTAATTTTGATCATAGGTACACTTCAACTGTGAGAGACGGAATCTAAAACAAAAATCCAGAAAATCACATTGTATGATTTTTAAGTAATTAATTTGCATTTTATTGCATGACATAAGTATTTGATACATCAGAAAAGCAGAACTTAATATTTGGTACAGAAACCTTTGTTTGCAATTACAGAGATCATACGTTTCCTGTAGGTCTTGACCAGGTTTGCACACACTGCAGCAGGGATTTTGGCCCACTCCTCCATACAGACCTTCTCCAGATCCTTCAGGTTTCGGGGCTGTCGCTGGACAATACGGACTTTCAGCTCCCTCTAAAGATGTTCTATTGGGTTCAAGTCTGGAGACTGGCTAGGCCACTCCAGGACCTTGAGATGCTTCTTACGGAGCCACTCCTTACTTGCCCTGGCTGTGTGTTTTGGGTCGTTGTCATGCTGGAAGACCAATCCACGACCCATCTTCAATGCTCTTACTGAGGGAAGGAGGTTGTTGGCCAAGATCTCACGATACATGACCCCATCCATCCTCCCCTCAATACGGTGCAGTCGTCCTGTCCCCTTTGCAGAAAAGCATCCCCAAAGAATGATGTTTCCACCTCCATGCTTCACGGTTGGGATGGTGTTCTTGGGGTTGTACTCATCCTTCTTCTTCCTCCAAAAACGGCGAGTGGAGTTTAGACCAAAAAGCTCTATTTTTGTCTCATCAGACCACATGACCTTCTCCCATTCCTCCTCTGGATCATCCAGATGGTCATTGGCAAACTTCAGACGGGCCTGGACATGCGCTGGCTTGAGCAGGGGGACCTTGCGTGCGCTGCAGGATTTTAATCCATGACGGCGTAGTGTGTTACTAATGGTTTTCTTTGAGACTGTGGTCCCAGCTCTCTTCAGGTCATTGACCAGGTCCTGCCATGTAGTTCTGGGCTGATCCCTCACCTTCCTCATGATCATTGATGCCCCACGAGGTGAGATCTTGCATGGAGCCCCAGACCGAGGGTGATTGACCGTCATCTTGAACTTCTTCCATTTTCTAATAATTGCGCCAACAGTTGTTGCCTTCTCACCAAGCTGCTTGCCTATTGTCCTGTAGCCCATCCCAGCCTTGTGCAGGTCTACAATTTTATCCCTGATGTCCTTACACAGCTCTCTGGTCTTGGCCATTGTGGAGAGGTTGGAGTCTGTTTGATTGAGTGTGTGGACAGGTGTCTTTTATACAGGTAACGAGTTCAAACAGGTGCAGTTAATACAGGTAATGAGTGGAGAACAGGAGGGCTTCTTAAAGAAAAACTAATAGGTCTGTGAGAGCCGGAATTCATACTGGTTGGTAGGTGATCAAATACTTATGTCATGCAATACAATTCAAATTAATTACTTAAAAATCAGACAATGTGATTTTCTGGATTTTTGTTTTAGATTCTGTCTCTCACAGTTGAGGTGTACCTATGATAAATATTACAGACCTCTACATGCTTTGTAAGTAGGACAACCTGCAAAATCGGCAGTGTATCAAATACTTGTTCTCCCCACTGTATGTGTATATATATATATATATATATATATATATATATATATATATATATATATATATATATATATATATATATATATATTGTTTAACGTTATCTGCAAAGGTCCATACTGTCAGCAATTCTAAGGCTAAAAGACTATTCTATTTAGGAAAAGACTAAGATTGTTCATGCTCACTGAGTACCTGTATGTTACCTCCCAAATGGCACCCTATTCCTTGTAGTGCACTACTTTTCACCAGCCCCCCCCCCCTTTTGGGGCCCTGATCAAAAGTAGTGCACCAAACGGGGACTAGGGTGTTGCTTTGGGATTCTGACTGTGTGGGTGGGGTTAAGGTCATGTAGCATCAAACATGAAGGATCAATGAGTAGTATTTACCAGAGGATAACTGAAAAGTATTAGTTAGATGTAGTGGTTATTACATGAAGACTGTTGCCTACTGTAAACCAAATGACACCCTATTCCCTTTATAGTGCACTACTTTTTGACCCGGTTCCATAGAGCCCTGGTCAAAAGTAGTGCACTATAAAGGGAATAGTGTGTCAGTTGGGACTCAGCCTGCGTCACTAGTCTGCCTTCACGAGGATCTCTGCTGTGGTTTTGTGGTTGTGTCCTAACCTCGTCCCCCATAGCATTGTCAGGTGAACAAGATTATGTTGTATCCCAATGCAATAATTGTTGAAAAGAGTCATTAAACTGTATTAAACCAATGGTGTTTGCTTATTGTCTTGTCTGTTGGTCCTCTCTTTATAATGTATCTTTTTTTTTATTCACTTGGGTGGATTATATGTCTTTATCCAAAATGGCAGCATATTCCCTAAAGTTCACTTGTTCTGGCCAGAACCCTATGGAGCCTGGTCCACTTGTTCTGGCCAGAACCCTATGGAGCCTGGTCCACTTGTTCTGGCCAGAACCCTATGGAGCCTGGTCCACTTGTTCTGGCCAGAACCCTATGGAGCCTGGTCCACTTGTTCTGGCCAGAACCCTATGGAGCCTGGTCCACTTGTTCTGGCCAGAACCCTATGGAGCCTGGTCCACTTGTTCTGGCCAGAACCCTATGGAGCCTGGTCCACTTGTTCTGGCCAGAACCCTATGGAGCCTGGTCCACTTGTTCTGGCCAGAACCCTATGGAGCCTGGTCCACTTGTTCTGGCCAGAACCCTATGGAGCCTGGTCCACTTGTTCTGGCCAGAACCCTATGGAGCCTGGTCCAAAGTACTACCATTTGGGATGAGGCCTATGTGTGCCATTTAAAACGCCATTGGATCAGTCAACCATTTTATATTTGACATTTTAATACTAATTTTTCCTCAACTGTTTTTCCTATATTACTATTTTTCTGCCAGTTTTTGAGTGACATTCTGCCTTGGTGACTTTTTAAAGATCACTTAAGCAAAATAATTCACACCACTATTCCCATTCCTCTCACGTCCTGTATCAAAGCAATATTATAGTCAATGTGAAACACCACAGACCCATTTTGTGTATTCCAGACGAAAGCTAATATCTTGATTTACGGATGCTGTAATTCTGAGATTTAAACCCATTGCATTGCTGCAGGTTCTGAACACAGGCAGCTATGTATACCAGTGTAGCATATGGCAGGTTTTGATCCATCTCCCCATACAGCGGAAGAGAAAGAAAATACATTGATATTCCAGGAACATCGTCCTAATATTTAACCACCACAAGTATCTTCAACACTTCGTTTCCCTTTTATATAACACCAAAGCTTTCAGAAAAAGGGCTTTTTCACCTCTCCAAAAAGCACAGAGGAGCACTTTGCATAAATATGGGCAGTATGAAAGAGGCCGGTTGTGGAGACTGAAGTGGCACGGTGTTTTTAATCACGGACGGATCTCATCTGAGCCGATGAGTTCGTCTGAAATTGCACCCCAGGGGCCTGGTCAAAACGAGTGCACTGTGTAGGGAATAGGGATGCCATTAGAGACACAGCCCATGTCATTATCGTTACCACGGTGACTCATTGATTTAAAACTGAAAGAAGTCTGATGCATTAAATTATAGGCTGCTCTGTCTTTCGATCCTGAATCCAACACACTTCTTCTGTATGATCAACCCCAGTAGAAATAGTATTTAAACAGATGTGAATAGCCTGGATGAATCAGACACTCAGTGACCCCCAGATTCACTCACTGCCTCATCCAGCCCCCACAGCTATAGAGAGTGAGGGGGAGAGAGAGAAATACTGTGTATTTGTGCAGGCAGTACGACTGCTGGAGATGTTTATAAAGTCTCTGTGGCCACGTCCTAAATGGCACCCTATTCCTTAGTGCAATATATAGGGAATAGGGCGCCATTGGGGACACAGATAGTATGTCAGTACCTGGAGCCTCTCTACACAAAGAGATGTTGGATTACTGTGTTTGAGGATCCTCTATACAAACAAACAGTAGAGCTGCTTCCCTCTACACTGTGTCTGGTGGAGCTGCTTCCCTCTACACTCTGTCTGATGGAGCTGTTTCCCTCTACACTCTATCTGATGGAGCTGCTTCCCTGTACACTCTATCTGATGGAGCTGCTTCCCTCTACACTGTGTCTGATGGAGCTGCTTCCCTCTACACTCTGTCTGATGGAGCTGCTTCCCTCTACACTGTGTCTGATGGAGCTGCTTCCCTCTACACTCTGTCTGATGGAGCTGCTTCCCTCTACACTCTGTCTGATGGAGCTGCTTCCCTCTACACTCTATCTGATGGAGCTGCTTCCCTCTACACTCTGTCTGATGGAGCTGCTTCCCTGTACACTCTGTCTGATGGAGCTGCTTCCCTCTACAGTCTATCTGATGGAGCTGCTTCCCTGTACACTCTGTCTGATGGAGCTGCTTCCCTCTACACTCTGTCTGATGGAGCTGCTTCCCTCTACACTCTATCTGATGGAGCTGCTTCCCTCTACACTCTGTCTGATGGAGCTGCTTCCCTGTACACTCTGTCTGATGGAGCTGCTTCCCTCTACACTCTATCTGATGGAGCTGCTTCCCTCTACACTCTGTCTGATGGAGCTGCTTCCCTGTACACTCTGTCTGATGGAGCTGCTTCCCTCTACAGTCTATCTGATGGAGCTGCTTCCCTCTACACTCTGTCTGATGGAGCTGCTTCCCTGTACACTCTGTCTGATGGAGCTGCTTCCCTCTACACTCTGTCTGATGGAGCTGCTTCCCTGTACACTCTGTCTGATGGAGCTGCTTCCCTCTACACTCTGTCTGATGGAGCTGCTTCCCTCTACACTCTGTCTGATGGAGCTGCTTCCCTCTACACTATCTGATGGAGCTGTTTCCCTCTACACTCTATCTGATGGAGCTGCTTCCCTCTACACTCTGTCTGATGGAGCTGCTTCCCTCTACACTGTCTGGTGGAGCTGCTTCCCTCTACACTCTATCTGATGGAGCTGCTTCCCTCTACACTGTCTAATGGAGCTGCTTCCCTCTACACTCTATCTGATGGAGCTGCTTCCCTCTACTCTGTCTGATGGAGCTGCTTCCCTCTACATTGTCTGATGGAGCTGCTTCCCTGTACACTGTCTGATGGAGCTGTTTCCCTCTACATTGTCTGATGGAGCTGCTTCCCTCTACACTATCTGATGGAGCTGTTTCCCTCTACAGTCTGATGAGGAAGATATACCTTCTGAGGTTTTTTTCAGGTGAAGTGGTAATTTAAGTTAGCCTGGTACAAGTACCGTACCTGTTTATATAACAATAATATAAATAGGTTTAAATCCACTTAGCCTGGTCCCAGATCTGTCTGTGCTGTCTTGCCAACTGTCTTTCCTATGGTCATTGGCACACCAAGCACTGACTATAGGAGTTGGCAAGACAGCACAGACAGATCTGGGACCAGGATACAGTAAGTGGCCTTAATTCTACATAGTTTTATTGTCTTTATATACAGTAGCCAGATGCTATTTACTCAGTCTCTGCTTTATATCCCCCCCCCGCCACGCACGTACGTGCACACTCAAGCCCCACCTCTGATTCAGCTGTTCTGCAGAGCAAGTTGAGGTAGGAAAAGTCCCTCTCCCTGTAACATTCAGAGCTCTCGGGTGTTGTAGCACCCGTCTCGTCAGGCACCTTACACTCACAGCAACTACTGAAGAGCTGGCGGAAACCGTCAACACTGAGATTTAAACAAGACTGAAGTCAACTGCTCCTTCCAAGGCTGTCACAGAGAAATGATTTCCTTTCAAATAAATATATAAAAAATGAAGATTGTGATGGTGAGAAGTATAATGTTGGTAGTATCCTATTTATCCCTGTCTCCAGGGCCAGGCCCAGCACACATGATATTTTACATTTACATTTACGTCATTTAGCAGACGCTCTTATCCAGAGCGACTTACAGTTAGTGCATACATCATTATTTTAAATATTTTTTATACTGGCCCCCCATGGGAATCGAACCCACAACCCTGGCGTTGCAAACGCCATGCTCTACCAACTGAGCTACATCCCTGCCGGTCATTCCCTCCCCTACCCTGGACGACGCTGAGCCAATTGTGCGCCGCCCCATGGGTCTCCCGGTCGCGGCCGGCTACGACAGAGCCTGGATTCGAACCAGGATCTCTAGTGGCACAGCTAGCACTGCGATGCAGTGCCTTAGACCACTGCGCCTCCCCGGGGAGAAATTTGACTTGGGACAATTAAAGAGTGAAAGAAGCAGATTAAGGAGGAGTTTAAGAAGCTTCATCCGTTTCTACAAGAGGAAGAGGAGGCCAGGATAACTGCACCGAGGGAGGAAGAGGAGCAGAAGAGTCAGATGATGAAGAAGAAGATTGATGAGAAGATCAGAGAGATGTCATCACTTCCAGATACTATCACAGCCATAGAGGATGAGCTGAGAGATGAAGACATATCAGTCCTGCTGAACTACAAGGCCACAAAGGACAGAGACCAGAAGACATCTCAGTCCTGCTGAACTACAAGGCCACAAAGGACAGAGACCAGAAGACATCTCAGTCCTGCTGAACTACAAGGCCACAAAGGACAGAGACCAGAAGACATCTCAGTCCTGCTGAACTACAAGGCCACACTGCCGGATCCACAGCTGGTTTCAGGAGTCCTGATAGACGTGAGCTCCACCATTCAGATAGCTCCATCTATAAAATGGCTACTCGCCTCACGTTGACTTACCTGTTGATCAGGAAGAAGTTCACAACAGAAAGAGCACCGTAACAACTATGCAGCTAATCAGCATACATTATATAACTAAGGACCATCATACAATTTATAATCTTTGAAAATAACCAAGATTCAATACGACAATCAGAGAACAAGAGACACCAACATCAGATCTGTGATTTCCAAGTTCTTCTGACTTACTCTATCGCTGTGAGTTTTCAACAGTAAATCTTAATTTCAGAAGCCGCTCCAGATAAGAGGAGAGAGTGTGATTGGGAGAGAACATGTCGTCTAAACCTTCTCTCTATGAAGAGGATTGTAGAGGATTGTCCTGTGACATCTTTAAGGATCCTGTCCTCCTGTTGTGTGGCCACAGCTTCTGTAAAGCCTGTCTGAAGCTATGCTGGAAACAGAAGGATTCTCGGGTATGTCCAGTCTGCAGAAAAAAGTCCTCAATGGAACATCCTCCCTGCGACCTGGTTTTAAAGAACCTGTGTGAGACTTTCTTACAGGAGAGGAGTCAAAGAGCTTCGGCGGGGTCTGAGGTACAGGAGAGGAGTCAGAGAGCTTCGGCAGGGTCTGAGGTACAGGAGACGAGTCAGAGAGATTCAGCAGGGACTGAGGTACAGGAGAGGAGTCAGAGATATTCAGCAGGGTCTGAGGTACAGGAGAGGAGTCAGAGAGCTTCGGCAGGGTCTGAGGTACAGGAGAGGAGTCAGAGAGCTTCGGCAGGGTCTGAGGTACCAGAGAGGAGTCAGAGAGCTTCAGCTGGGACTGAGGTACAGGAGAGGAGTCAGAGAGATTCAGCAGGGTCTGAGGTACAGGAGAGGAGTCAGAGAGCTTCGGCAGGGTCTGAGGTACCAGAGAGGAGTCAGAGAGCTTCAGCAGGGACTGAGGTACAGGAGAGGAGTCAGAGAGATTCAGCAGGGTCTGAGGTACAGGAGAGGAGTCAGAGAGCTTCAGCAGGGTCTGGGGTACAGGAGAGGAGTCAGAGAGATTCAGCAGGGTCTGAGGTACAGGAGAGGAGTCAGAGAGCTTCAGCAGGGTCTGAGGTACAGGAGAGGAGTCAGAGAGATTCAGCAGGGTCTGAGGTACAGGAGAGGAGTCAGAGAGATTCAGCAGGGTCTGAGGTACAGGAGAGGAGTCAGAGAGCTTCAGCAGGGTCTGAGGTACAGGAGAGGAGTCAGAGAGCTTCAGCAGGGTCTGGGGTACAGGAGAGGAGTCAGAGAGATTCAGCAGGGTCTGAGGTACAGGAGAGGAGTCAGAGAGCTTCAGCAGGGTCTGGGGTACAGGAGAGGAGTCAGAGAGATTCAGCAGGGTCTGAGGTACAGGAGAGGAGTCAGAGAGATTCAGCAGGGTCTGAGGTACAGGAGAGGAGTCAGAGAGCTTCAGTAGGGTCTGAGGTACAGGAGAGGAGTCAGAGAGTTTCAGCAGGGTCTGAGGTACAGGAGAGGAGTCAGAGAGCTTCGGCAGGGTCTGAGGTACAGGAGAGGAGTCAGAGAGCTTCAGCAGGGTCTGAGGTACAGGAGAGGAGTCAGAGAGCTTCGGCAGGGTCTGAGGTACAGGAGAGGAGTCAGAGAGCTTCGGCAGGGTCTGAGGTACAGGAGAGGAGTCAGAGAGATTCAGCAGGGTCGGAGGTACAGGAGAGGAGTCAGAGAGCTTCAGCAGGGTCTGAGGTACAGGAGAGGAGTCAGAGAGCTTCGGCAGGGTTTGAGGTACAGGAGAGGAGTCAGAGAGCTTCAGCAGGGTCTGAGGTACAGGAGAGGAGTCAGAGAGATTCGGCAGGGTCTGAGGTACAGGAGAGGAGTCAGAGAGCTTCGGCAGGGTCTGAGGTACAGGAGAGGAGTCAGAGAGATTCGGCAGGGTCTGAGGTACAGGAGAGGAGTCAGAGAGCTTCAGCAGGGTCTGAGGTACAGGAGAGGAGTCAGAGAGCTTCAGCAGGGTCTGAGGTACAGGAGAGGAGTCAGAGAGCTTCGGCAGGGTCTGAGGTACAGGAGAGGAGTCAGAGAGCTTCAGCAGGGTCTGAGGTACAGGAGAGGAGTCAGAGAGCTTCAGCAGGGTCTGAGGTACAGGAGAGGAGTCAGAGAGCTTCGGCAGGGTCTGAGATGCTCTGCAGTCTGCACGGTGAGAAAATCAAGCTCTTCTGTCTGGAGGATAAACAGCCTGTCTGTCTGATTTGTCAAACATCCAAAAAGCACAAGAGTCATGACTGCTGTCCGATAGATGAGGCTGCTCAGGACCATAAGAAGGAACTCATGTACGGCTGCACCTTGACTCGTACGGATGCACCTTGACTCATGTACGGCTGCACCTTGACTCATGTACGGCTGCAGCTTGACTCATGTACGGCTGCACCTTGACTCGTACGGATGCACCTTGACTCATGTTGGTTGAAGCATTGTCTACTCTCCTCTATCTGGTCAGCCATGACATCATGACCAGTTCTAATCTCTAGTTCTCTCTGTTCAGCTCCTGTGATTCTGGACCCCGACACTGCCCACCCACAATTCATCCTGTCTGAGGATCTGAGCAGTTTGAGAATCAGTGGAGTGAGACAGCAGCTTCCTGACAGCCCAGAGAGGTTTTGATTACTGGATATGGGTCCTGGGCTCTGAGGGTTTAACTCAGGGACACAGCTGGGACGTGGAGGTTGGGGACAATACAGAACGGTTCATGGGTGTCATAGCAGAGTCTGCCCAGATGAAGGAAGAGAAGAGTAGTGATGCATGGATGAAATATTATCGTGAAGGTCAATACAGAGCAATACCGCCAGGCACTCTCCTCACAGTGAGACAGAAACCCCAGAGGATCAGAGTGCAGCTGGACTGGGACAGAGGAAAAGCTGTCATTCTCTGACCCTCATAATAACACACATCTGCACACGATAACACACACCTTTACAGAGAGAGTCTTTCCATGCATATGGAATAACTGTATACTTCACCCCCTGAGGATCTTACCAGGGGCGGGGTCTGTGAAGATGTTGTTAGAGAGGGGGAGGGAGAGAAGAGGGGGGGGAGAGAAGAGGGTGGACAGGGATCTAAAAGGAGGGAAAGGGATAGGGAGATGATAGAGAAAGAGAGAGGGAGAGATTAGGAGATTTTGGAGTTAGAGAGGAGGGAGGATAGCTGACGAAAGAGAGGTATTGTGCTGGAGGATATGCTTTATTTGTGATTCTCTACTATACAGCTTTTGATAGTTAATAGCAGAGAGGGGCATGGATTATGTCTCTAACAGATAAAGCACACAGAGCATATTTTGCAAGTAGAAAAAACATTGTACAAATTTAACCATCCAATTAGTATTTGGCTTAAATTATTTGACTCTGTCATAAATTAAATCCTTCTATATGGCAGTGAAATGTGGGCTCCCCTTTGCAATTTAAAGTATATGTCATGGGATAAAAGCCTCACTGAAATTATACATCTAGAATTTTGTAAAAAAAAATATTCTAGGTGTGCACAGAAATGCCCCACACCAAGCCTGTAGGGCAGAACTTGGGAGATTCCCCCTACCATTCCAAATGTTTAAAAAAAAGCCACCAAATTCTGGACTAACCTAACACCCTTTAGAGCAAATGGCCCAAAAGCACCCGCTAAATTCAGCCATTCAACCATCAATAACAAAATTCAAACAAATAGAAATCACTAACCAAAATACATGTGCATACACTAATTATTGACAAAAACTAAATTCAATTTAATCACAAACTTCAATGTTACCAAGAATTCCAAGAGTCTGCAAAGCTGTCATCATGGCAAAGGGTGGCTATTTGAAGAATCTCAAATATATCATATATTTTGATTTGTTTAACACTTTTTTGGTTACTACATGATTCCATATGTGTTATTTCATAGTTTTGATGTCTTCAAAATTGTCAAAGACTCCAGCCACCCTAGTCATAGACTGTTCTCTCTGCTACCACACGGCAAGCGGTACCGGAGCGCCAAGTCTAGGTCCAAAAGGCTTCTCAACAGCTTCTACCCCCAAGCCATAAGACTCATGAACAGCTAATCATGCCTACCCGGACTATTTGCACTGCCCCCCCCACCCCCACCCCATCTTTTTACGCTGCTGCTACTCTGTTAATTATTTATGCATAGTCACTTTAACTCTACCCACATGTACATATTACCTCAATTACCTCGACTAGCCGGTGCCCCCGCACATGGACTCTGCACCGGTACCCCCCTGTATATATAGCCTCCCTACTGTTATTTTATTTTACTTCTGCTCTTTTTTTCTCAACACTTTTTGTTGTTTTTTATTGTACTTTTTTATTACAAAATAAATGCACTGTTGGTTAAGGGCTTGTAAGTAAGCATTTCACTGTAATGTCTACACCTGTTGTATTCGGCGCATATGGCAAATACAATTTGATTTGATGTGATTTGATTCACTATTATTCTACAATGTAAAGACATTTACAAAGAAAGAAAAACCCTTGAATTAGTAGGTGTGTCCAAACCTTTGACTGGTAGTGTATTCATCTCCTGGAATCTGAAGAAATAATTGCAGGATTTCTTGAACTGCCTGTTGAGGAGAAAATCTGCATTTTGTTAGAAGAAAAGGTAGACACAGTAGATATATCTCCAGAGTATGTCCTGGTCTGTTATAATATAATATAGACAGTAGATCTTTCTCCAGAGTATGTCCTGGTCTGTTATAATATAATATAGACAGTAGATCTTTCTCCAGAGTATGTCCTGGTCTGTTATAATATAATATAGACAGTAGATCTTTCTCCAGAGTATGTCCTGGTCTGTTATAATATAATATAGACAGTAGATCTTTCTCCAGAGTATGTCCTGGTCTGTTATAATATAATATAGACAGTAGATATTTCTCCAGAGTATGTCCTGGTCTGTTATAATATAATATAGACAGTAGATCTTTCTCCAGAGTATGTCCTGGTCTGTTATAATATAATATAGACAGTAGATCTTTCTCCAGAGTATGTCCTGGTCTGTTATAATTAATATAGACAGTAGATCTTTCTCCAGAGTATGTCCTGGTCTGTTATAATATAATATAGACAGTAGATCTATCTCCAGAGTATGTCCTGGTCTGTTATAATATAATATAGACAGTAGATCTATCTCCAGAGTATGTCCTGGGTCTGTTATAATATATATAGACAGTAGATCTTTCTCCAGAGTATGTCCTGGTCTGTTATAATATAATATAGACAGTAGATATATCTCCAGAGTATGTCCTGGTCTGGTTATAATATAATATAGACAGTAGATCTTTCTCCAGAGTATGTCCTGGTCTGGTTATATATAATATAGACAGTAGATCTTTCTCCAGAGTATGTCCTGGTCTGTATAATATAATATAGACAGTAGATCTTTCTCCAGAGTATGTCCTGTCTGTTATAATATAATATAGACAGTAGATCTTTCTCCAGAGTATGTCCTGGTCTGTTATAATATAATATAGACAGTAGATCTTTCTCCAGAGTATGTCCTGGTCTGTGTATAATATAATATAGACAGTAGATCTTTCTCCAGAGTATGTCCTGGTCTGTTATAATATAATATAGACAGTAGATCTTTCTCCAGAGTATGTCCTGGTCTGTTATAATATAATATAGACAGTAGATCTTTCTCCAGAGTATGTCCTGGTCTGTTATAATATAATATAGACAGTAGATCTTTCTCCAGAGTATGTCCTGGTCTGTTATAATATAATATAGACAGTAGATCTTTCTCCAGAGTATGTCCTGGTCTGTTATAATATAATATAGACAGTAGATCTTTCTCCAGATATGTCCTGGTCTGTTATAATATAATATAGACAGTAGATCTTTCTCCAGAGTATGTCCTGGTCTGTTATAATATAATATAGACAGTAGATCTTTCTCCAGAGTATGTCCTGGTCTGTTATAATATAATATAGACAGTAGATCTTTCTCCAGAGTATGGTCCTGGTCTGTTATAATATAATATAGACAGTAGATCTTTCTCCAGAGTATGTCCTGGTCTGTTATAATATAATATAGACAGTAGATCTTTCTCCAGAGTATGTCCTGGTCTGTTATAATATAATATAGACAGTAGATCTTTCTCCAGAGTATGTCCTGGTCTGTTATAATATAATATAGACAGTAGATCTTTCTCCAGAGTATGTCCTGGTCTGTTATAATATAATATAGACAGTAGATCTTTCTCCAGAGATGTCCTGGTCTGTTATAATATAATATAGACAGTAGATCTTTCTCCAGAGTATGTCCTGGTCTGTTATAATATAATATAGACAGTAGATCTTTCTCCAGAGTATGTCCTGGTCTGTTATAATATAATATAGACAGTAGATCTTTCTCCAGAGTATGTCCTGGTCTGTTTATAATATAATATAGACAGTAGATCTTTCTCCAGAGTATGTCCTGGTCTGTTATAATATAATATAGACAGTAGATCTTTCTCCAGAGTATGTCCTGGTCTGTTATAATATAATATAGACAGTAGATCTTTCTCCAGAGTATGTCCTGGTCTGTTATAATATAATATAGACAGTAGATCTTTCTCCAGAGTATGTCCTGGTCTGTTATAATATAATATAGACAGTAGATCTTTCTCCAGAGTATGTCCTGGTCTGTTATAATATAATATAGACAGTAGATCTTTCTCCAGAGTATGTCCTGGTCTGTTATAATATAATATAGACAGTAGATCTTTCTCCAGAGTATGTCCTGGTCTGTTTATAATATAATATAGACAGTAGATCTTTCTCCAGAGTATGTCCTGGTCTGTTATAATATAATATAGACAGTAGATCTTTCTCCAGAGTATGTCCTGGTCTGTTATAATATAATATAGACAGTAGATCTTTCTCCAGACGTAAATAGAATCCTGGTCTGGTGTTATAATATAATATAGACAGTAGATCTTTCTCCAGAGTATGTCCTGGTCTGTTATAATATAATATAGACAGTAGATCTTTCTCCAGAGTATGTCCTGGTCTGTTATAATATAATATAGACAGTAGATCTTTCTCCAGAGTATGTCCTGGTCTGTTATAATATAACATAGACAGTAGATCCCACCATGTCATACACATGAGCCCTTACAGATTTAATTTCTCAGTTGTTGCCTGTTTATTTTCCATGTATAATTGTATTTGTTGATACGTATTGTTCATTTGTAATACTTCATATACATTGCTTTGGCAACAGTGGCAACCACCTATTCATGCTAATAAAGCATTTATTGGTGAAAGAGAGAATTCTCGTGGGTTAGGCAGTATCACTCTGCAGTTTACATCTTACAACCAAGACTATGGAACAATATACAAGAAATTATATTACATATTGTAAAATATATTGATACTTGTTCCAGATAATTCGTATTTTTCATGCATTGCAATTATCATACTTTCCTTGTTGTTTGCTTGATGAGTGTTATCAATATTAGCCAGTTTTTATTGCATTTGACTTGATTTTTCTTTCTGTCTGTTTTATTTCCCGTTTGTGCTGACTGATTAAATGTCATACCACTACACCCCACTAAATCAATGGTTGTGTTCTGTGCTAGGCCTAGTCTTTAGCTCAGAGGACTAACACAGTCTCAAAGGTACGCAGGAAACCCAGGTGAGGACCCAGGTTACGTCCCAGACGGGTGCCGTGTTCCCTATGTCGTGCACTAGTTTTGACCGGTGCCCTGGTCTACAGGGAACAGGGTTCCGTTTGGGACGCAGCCCGAATCAGTCACTCTAGTCCATATGCTTTTGTTGTTCTAGAACTCTCCCCTTGTCATGGAACATTCCACTGTGCTTGGACTCATGTACTGCTGCAGGTATGAGTTAACTGGGTCTGCTCTCCAAATGCACTACTTTTGACCAGAGACGTGTGTGACCTGGTCAAAGGTAGGAAAAGGGTGCCATTCAGGATGTCACCCATGTCAAACAGTGCAGAGTCAGACAAGAGACTCATTCATATGCTAGCTAACACTGCTCTCTAGTGGTAACCATGTTCCATTGCAGCCACTATCCATCCTGGGATGAATCTCAATTGTATGTCCTTGATTCCTCACATCCTCTCCCCTCACCCCCTCCTCAAAACACATTGGAGGAGAAGATCTGTGGTTCCTCTCCTCGGATCTTCTTCTCCAATGCGCATTCAGAGGAGGTGAGGACAGAGGATGTGAGGAATCAAGGAAATACAATTGAGATTCACCCCAGGACTGGCTCCTTGACTGATCTGAACAGGCTGGATATATATACAGTACCAGTCCAAAGTTTGGACACACCTACTCATTCAAGGGTTTTTCTTTATTTTTACTATTTTCTACATTGTAGAATAATAGTGAAGACATCAAAACTATGAAATAACACATATGTAATCATGTAGTAACCAAATAAGTGTTCAACAAATAAAAAAATATATTTTATATTTGAGATTCTTCAAAGTAGCCACACTTTGCCTTGATGACAGCTTTGCACACTCTTGGCATTCTCTCAACCAGCTTCACCTGGAATGCTTTTCCAACAGTCTTGAAGGAGTTCCCATATATGCTGAGCACTTGTTGGCTGCTTTTCCTTCACTCTGCGGTCCAACTCATCCCAAACCATCTCAATTAGGTTGAGGTTGGGGGATTGTGGAGGCCGGGTTATCTGATGCAGCACTCCATCACTCTCCTTCTTGGTAAAATAGCCCTTACTCAGCCTGGAGGTGTGTTGGGTCATTGTCCTGTTGAAAAACAATTGATAGTCCCACTAAGCCCAAACCAGATGGGATGGCGTATCGCTGCAGAATGCTGTGGTAGCCATGCTGCTTAAGTGTGCCTTGAATTCTAAATAAATCACTGACAGTGTCACCAGCAAATCACCCCCACACCATCACACCTCCTCCTCCATGCTTCATGGTGGGAACCACACATGCGGAGATCATCTGTTAAACTACTCTGCGTCTCACAAAGACACAGCGGTTGGAACCAAAATTCTCAAAATTGGACTCATCAGACCAAAAGACAGCTTTCCACCGATCTAATTGCTCATGTTTCTTGGCCCAAGCAAGTCTCTTCTTCTTATTGATGTCCTTTAGTAGTGGTTTCTTTGCAGCAATTCGACCATGAAGGCCTGATTCACGCAGTCTCCTCTGAACAAATAAAATAAAAAATAAAAATGTTGGTCACATACACGTGTTTAGCAGATGTTATTGCAGATGTAGCGAAATACTTGTGTTTCTAGCGCCGGCAGTGCAGTAATATCTAACAAGTAGTATCTAACAATTTCACAGCATATACCAACTACACACAAATCTAAGTAAAGCAATGGAATTAAGAATATATAAATAAATATATGGATGAGCAATGTCAGAGCAGCATGGACTAAGAGACAGTAGAATATTATAGAATAGAATGCAGTATATACATATGAGATGAGTAATGCAAGATATGTAAACATTATTAAAGTGACTAGTGTTCCATTTCTTAAAGTGGCCAGTGATTTCTAATCTACAGTTGAAGTCGTAGGTTTACATACAATTTAGCCAAATACATTTAAACTCAGTTTTTCACAATTCCTGACATTTAATCCTAGTAAATATTCCCTGTCTTAGGTCAGTTAGGATCACCACTATATTTTAAGAATGTGAAACGTCAGAATAATAGTAGAGAGAATTATTTATTTCAGCTTTTATTTATTTCATCACATTCCCAGTGGGTCAGAAGTTTACATACACTCAATTAGTATTTGGTAGCATTGCCTTTAAATTGTTTAACTTGGGTCAAACGATTCGGGTAGCCTTCCACAAGCTTCCCACAATAAGTTGGGTGAATTTTGGCCCATTCCTCCTGACAGCGCTGGTGTAACTGAGTCAGGTTTGTAGGCCTCCTTGCTCGCACACGCTTTTTCGGTTCTGCCCACATATTTTCTATAGGATTGAGGTCAGGGCTTTGTGATGGCCACTCCAATACCTTGACTTTGTTGTCCTTAAGCCATTTTGCTTGGGGTCGTTGTCCATTTGGAAGACCAATTTGCGACCAAGCTTTAACTTCCTGACTGATGTCTTGAGATGTTGGTTCAATATATCCACATAATTTTCCTTCCTCATGAAGCCATCTATTTTGTGAAGTGCACCAGTCCCTCCTGCAGCAAAGCACCCCCACAGCATGATGCTGCCACCTCCGTGCTTCACGGTTGGGATGGTGTTCTTCTGCTTGCAAGCACCCCCTTTTTCCTCCAAACATAACGATGGTCATTATGGCGAAACAGTTCTATTTTTGTTTCATCAGAGCAGAGGACATTTGCAGTTGCAAACCGTAGTCTGTCTTTTTTATGGCGGTTTTGGAGCAGTGGCTTCTTCCTTGCTGAGCGGCCTTTCAGGTTATGTCGATATAGGACTCGTTTTTACTGTGGATATAGATACTTTTGTACCTGTTTCCTACAGCATCACAAGGTCCTTTGCTGTTGTTCTGGGATTGATTTACACTTTTCGCACCAAAGTACGTTCATCTCTAGGAGACAGAACGCGTCTCCTTCCTGAGCGGTATGACGGTTGCGTGGTCCCATGGTGTTTATACTGGCGTACTATTGTTTGTACAGATGAACGTGGTACCTTCAGGCGTTTGGAAATTGCTCCCAAGGATGAACCAGACTTGTGGAGGTCTACAATTTTATTTCTGAGGTCTTGGCTGATTTCTTTTCATTTCCCCATGATGTCAAGCAAAGAGGCACCGAGTTTGAAGGTAGGCCTTGAAATACATCCACAGGTACACCTCCAATTGACTCAAATGATGTCAATTAGCATATCAGAAGCTTCTAAAGCCATGACATCATTTTCTGGAATTTTCCAAGCTGTTTAAAGGCACAATCAGCTTAGTGTATGTAAACTTCTGACCCACTGGAATTGTGATACAGTGAATTATGTGAAATAATTTGTCTGTAAACAATTGTTGGAAAAATTACTTGTGTCATGCACAAAGTAGATGTCCTAACCGACTTGCCAAAACTATAGTTTGTTAACAAGAATATTGTGGAGTGGTTGAAAAACAAGTTTTAATGACTCCAACCTAAGTGTATGTAAACTTCCGACTTCAACTGTATGTATATAGGCAGCAGCCTCTAATGTGCTAGTGAAGGCTATTTAACAGTCGGATGGCCTTTAGACAGAAGCTGTTTTTCAGTCTCTCTGTCCCAGCTTTGAGGCACCTGTGCTGACCTCGCCTTCTGGATGATAACGGGGTGAACAGGCAGTGGCTCGGGTGGTTGTTGTCCTTGATTATCTTTTTGGCCTTCCTGTGACATCGGGTGCTGTAGGTGTCCTGGAGGGCTGGTAGTTTGCCTCCGGTGATGCGTTGGGCAGACCGCACCACCCTCTGGAGAGCCCTGCGGTTCCGGGCGGTGCAGTTGCCGTACCAGGCGGTGATACAGCCCTGTTGATGTTGAGTTGTGTCTGTTACTTGAACTCTTTGAAGTATTTATTTGGGCTGCAATCTGAGGTGCAGTTAACTCTAATGAACTTATCCTCTGCAGCAGAGATAACTTTGGGTCTTCCCACTGGGTCTTCTGTGGCGGTCCTCATGAGAGCCAGTTTCATCATAGATTGAAATGCATTCCAGGTGACTACCTCATGAAGCTGGTTGAGAGAATACCTAGCGTGTGCAAAGCTGTCATCAAGGCAAAGGGTGGCTATTTGAAGAATCTCAACCAGCTTCATGATGTGGTTACTACATGATTCCATATGTGTTATTTCATAGTTTTGATGTCTTCACTATTATTCTACAATGTAGAAAATAGTAAAAAAAATAAGAAAAACCCTGGAATGAGTAGGTGTGTCCAAACTTTTGACTGGTATTGTATATGTAAAGGAATAATCATGTAGACCTGTCCTGGTAGTTATAGTGTAAAGGAATAATCATGTAGACCTGTCCTGGTAGTTATAGTGTAAAGGAATAATCATGTAGACCTGTCCTGGTAGTTATAGTGTAAAGGAATACTAATGTAGACCTGTCCTGGTAGTTATAGTGTAAAGGAATACTAATGTAGACCTGTCCTGGTAGTTATAGTGTAAAGGAATACTAATGTAGACCTGTCCTGGCCTGTTAGTGGTCATGAAGGAGAGGAGAATTTAGACACACCCAGTCCTATACAGCATCCCAAATGCCACCCTATTCATTTGACACTTTACCCTATGGGCCCTGGTCAAAAAGTAGTGCACTATTCATTTTCAAACGGAATAGGGTGCCATTTGTGAGTAAGGACACACCCTAGACCTGGTAGTGAGCACTCCTCTTGAGACAACATGCGAGTCATTTCGATGACAGCGGTATCCTAAGGAAGACTTCCATGATTTTTACAATTGTTGTCATTTAGCAGACGCTCGTATCCATAGCGACTTACAGTTAGTGAGTGCATACATTTTTCATACTGGTCCCCTGTGGGAAACGAACCCACAACCCTGGCGTCGCAAGTACCATGCTCTACCAACTGAGCTACACGGGACTAGATATAATGAACAATCTAGATAGACACAGATTGTCTGTTGTTTTTAAATGTGTGTTCACTCATCATGATTGAGTGTGAAATAAATGTCACTTAGACTATTTCACCTTTTACTGATCATTGCAGTGAACTGATATCATTGCAGTGACAGACACCCTATCTCCTATGTAGTCCACTGCGTTTGA
Organism: Coregonus sp. 'balchen'; assembly: GCA_902810595.1. Taxonomy (NCBI): domain Eukaryota; kingdom Metazoa; phylum Chordata; class Actinopteri; order Salmoniformes; family Salmonidae; genus Coregonus; species Coregonus sp. 'balchen'. Next base: position 40,439,067 of record LR778257.1, read on the forward strand.
CCAGGACCCATAGGTCTATGGTCAAAAGCAAGGCTTAATAATGTGAATAGGGTGCCATTTGGGATACATGCATGTCAATAGGCCTAGTTTGCGCCTAAAAAAGATCTACATACGCGGGCCAACAGGCACTTCCTACTTCTTGAATTATACAGTATTGGAGTGTTGGCAGTAGGTCAATTTCAGCAGCACTTCATAGTACTATGCCAACTATAGGGCGGAGTTACAAAACGTGTATTCAAGGTTGAAGGGCTCGGTCCAAATGAAGATGAAGGAAGTCGCCCTCGCCATCTGTCAAAAGTTGCAGCGAAAGTGCTCCGATCTCGTCCTCGAGTTGAAGTCTGTGTAGACAACATAATTCGTTTATTATCGTAAAGATTTGAGCATAGGCGTGTCTTCTTTCAACGGTAACTGCGAGGTAAGAACATTTACATTATAAATTAAAGTTAATATTTTATAAAATGTTGTGCGATAAATTACTTTTTTTGGTGTACGTTTTCATTTGTAGCCAGCAGTTCCAGTGCAATTTCCCATACATTACTACTGAAGTCACCAGAGGGTTAGGGCGACTCACATGGTCTTGTAGGATCCGTATTTGAGCTGATGCAACATTGTAATCAGTTGTATGACTGGGTTATAACCGCAAAATCTATTACTAGCAATTCATAGGGCTGCATTTGCGCGCACATAACATGTAAACGTGCATTGTTAATTTAGAGCGGGAAATGAATCAGGAAGTTTAGTAGAAGTGTAGTACAGTTGTAGTAGTAGCTGGTAACAACTAGTGAATACATTTCCTTTTATAGAGTGCTGGACGCATGCTGCTTTCCGGGTGCTCTCCACCGCAAGCAGGCGTAACAATTTGCGCTCATCGAGCTTCCAATACAACCTCTACTGTTACAAAGTTACATTTTACAATAGATCAAGGTTACAATGTTATTGTAGAGGGCTGAAGTAGGCAATTGTTTGTAGCCTGTCATGTCACATTGAGCGTGTTTTTATTTTATTTTCCTTCCTAAATCCACCACGCCATGCTGCTAGTTAGATTGTTGTGGCTACATGCCATAGTATATATTACAAACTAGCTACATTCTAGCAGCGCTAACGATGACGTCAGTTTACTATGGTAATGAGGAAAACCTTTCAAATAAAAACCCACATTTCAAAACATTGCAAGGTGGATAACTCATTCAAAAGATATAACATTTTAATCAATGACAATTTGTATTGAGCCCCACAGTGGAGGTGACATAATACCCATAAAACCTAGCGGTCAAACAGGGAAATGGGTCCACTCGTTTTTCCACCATCCATTTTTCCCATAGGGGATTTTAGAAACACAAAATAAGGGCTGCGTTTTGTGTACGCTTACCCTGGTGTGATGTTTTGATAACCGTGCAAATCTATCTCGGACAAGTACACTTTTATCAATATATTTGGCTCTATTTACTCATAGATTTGAAAATGCTAATTAGCATCAAAGTAGACCTGCAAGACAGTAAATCCCTGCAAGCTCCTTTAGGTCATCTTTAGCTGACACCTTTGCTAACAGGTATTGTGTAAAACTTGCCCAAGACAGTTCACAGAATTGTCAATTTATGGAAATGTAGCCAATTTATTCAAATTTAGTTAACATTAGATAGTTAATCCAGAGATTCGTGCCTTTGCCTCGATTCTGCAGTCTGAGCTCTGTATAATATCCATACACACAAAAAAATGTATGCACGCATGACTGTAAGTCGCTTTGGATAAAAGCGTCTGCTAAGTGGCATATTACTATCTCAGCATTTCATTTTTGGGGTGGCAAAATATATTAATAAAAGTCACCTTGTTAGAGGGAGATGTACACGGTTATCAAAACATCACACCAGGGTAAGCCTACACGAAACCCAGCCCTTATTTTAAGTGTTTCTAAAATCCCCTATGGGAAAAATGAATGGTGGAAAAACGATTGGAACCTTTTCCCTGTTTGACTCATATTGTCGTACTCTATTGCGCTTATAAGCAAATGCAAGAAGGAATTAATGTAAAAAATCTAGGTATTTTATTGGTACTTTTTACCCCTTTTTCTCCCCAATTTCGTGATATCCAATTGGTAGTTACAGTCTTGTCCCATCGCTGCAACTCCCGTGCGGACTCGGGAGAAGCAACGGTGGAGAGCCTTGCCAAGCCGCACCGCTTCTTGACACACTGCTCGCTATGCACCATACAGCTGGCGACCGAAGGCAGCGTGCATGCACCCGGCCGCCACAAGGAGTCGCTAGAGGACTAGGACATCCCAGCAGGCCAAACCCTCCCCTATTCTTAAATTGATTAAATAAAACATTTTCCTCATCAATCTACACACAATACCCTATAATGACAAAGCAAAAACAGGTTTTTAGAAATGTTTGCAAATGTATTAAAAACAGAAATACCTTATTTACGTAAGTATTCAGATCCTTTACGATGAGACTCGAAATTGAGCTCAGGTGCATCCTGTTTCCATTGATCATCCTTGAGATGTTTCTACAACTTGATTGGAGTCCACCTGTGGTAAATTAAATTGATTGGACATGATTTGGAAAGACACACACCTGTCTATATAAGGTCCCACAGTTGACAGTGCATGTCAGAGCAAAAACCAAGCCATGAGGTCGAAGGAATTGTCCGTAGAGCTTCTAGACAGGATTGAATCGAGGCACAGATCTGGGGAAGGGTACCAAAAAATGTCTGCAGAATTGAAGGTCCCCAAGAACACAGTGGCCTCCATCATTCTTAAATGGAAGAAGTTTGGAACCACCAAGACTCTTCCTAGAGCTGGCCGCCTGGCCAAACTGAGTAATCGGGGGAGAAGGGCCTTGGTCAGGGAGGTGACCAAGAACCCGATAGTCACTCTGACAGAGCTCCAGAGTTCCTCTGTGGTGATGGGAGAACCTTCCAGAAGAACAACCATCTCTGCAGCACTCCACCAATTAGGCCTTTATGGTAGAGTGGCCAGACGGAAGCCACTCCTCAGTAAAAGGCACATGACAGCCCGCTTGGAGTTTGCCAAAAGGCACCTAAAGACTCTCAGACCATGAGAAACAAGATTCTCTGGTCTGATGAAACCAAGATTGAACTCTTTGGCCTGAATGCCAAGTGTCAAGTCTGGAGGAAACCTGGCACCATCCCTACGGTGAAGCATGGTGGTGGCAGCATCATGCTGTGGGGATGTTTTTCAGCGGCAGGGAGACTTGTCAGGATCGAGGCAAAGATGAACGGAGCAAAGTACAGAGAGATCCTTGATGAAAACCTGCTCCAGAGTGCTCAGGACCTCAGACTGGGGCGAAGGTTCACCTTCCAACAGGACAACGACCCTAAGCACACAGCCAGGACGACGCATGAGTGGCATCTGGACAAGTCTCTGAATGTCCTTGAGTGGCCCAGCCAGAGCCCAGACTTGAACCCGATCGAACATCTCTGGAGAGATCTGAAAATAACTGTGCAGCGACACTCCCCATCCAACCTGACAGAGCTTGAGAGAATCTGCAGAGAAGAATGGGAGAAACTCCCCAAATACAGGTGTACCAAGCTTGCAGGGTCATACCCAAGATGACTTGAGGCTGTAATCGCTGCCAAAGGAGCTTCAACAAAGTACTGAGTAAAGGGTCGGAATACTTATGGAAATGTATTTCCT
>LR778257.1:40442821-40464695 GCA_902810595.1 Coregonus sp. 'balchen'
TTATTAGAGGGTGTATAGTTCTATAGTTATTAGAGGGTGTATAGTTCTATAGTTATTAGAGGGTGTATAGTTCTATAGTTATTAGAGGGTGTATAGTTCTATAGTTATTAGAGGGGTATAGTTCTATAGTTATTAGAGGGTGTATAGTTCTATAGTTATAGAGGGGTTAGTTCTATAGTTATTAGAGGGTGTATAGTTCTATAGTTATTAGAGGGGTATAGTTCTATAGTTATTAGAGGGTGTATAGTTCTATAGTTATTAGAGGGTGTATAGTTCTATAGTTATTAGAGGGGTATAGTTCTATAGTTATTAGAGGGTGTATAGTTCTATAGTTATTAGAGGGTGTATAGTTCTATAGTAGCGAGAGAAGCTAAGATGGAGGTGGAAGAGGATGAAGAGGAGGAGGAGGAAGAAGAGGAGGTTGAGGAGGAGGAGGAGGAGGAGGAGGGTTGTAACAGAATTATGTAGGTCTATAGCTGTGAGAGGAGCAATCAGAGGAGAAAGGTGAAGAGGAGGAGGGGGAAGAGGAGGAGGAGGCGGAAGGGGAGGAGGAGGAGGAGGAGACTATACTCCAGATCGTATTCACACCCTTTAACTTTTTCCACAATTTGTAGTGTTACATCCTGCTTTTAAAATTGATTGAAATTAGATTTTGTGTCACTGATCTACAAACAATACAACATTATATAAATTAATACAAAATTAATTGCTGAAATGTCAATAATTATTCAACCCCTTTGTTATGGCAAGCCTAAATTGGTTCAGAAGTAAAATTCAGCTTAACGAATCACATAATAATTTGCATGGACTCACTCTGTTCTGTAATAATGATTAACATGATTTTTGAATGACTACCTCATCTCTTTACAATACACATACAATGATCTGTAAGGTCCCTCAATTGAGTAGCGAATTTTACAAAGACCATGGAGGTTTTTCAATGACTTGCAAAGAAGGGCACCAATTGGTAGATTTAAAAAAAGCAGACGCTGAATATCCCTTTGATCATGCTGAAGTTATTAATTAGGCTTTGGATGGTGTATCAATACACCTAGTCACTAAAAAGATACAGGCGTCCTTCCTAACTCAGTTGCCGGAGAGGAAGGAAACTGCTTAGGGATTTCACCATGAGGCCAATAGTAAATTTAAAACAGTTACAGAGTTTAATGGTTGTGATATGAGAAAATTAAGGATAGATCAACAACATTGTAGTTACTCCACAATACTAACCTAAATGACAAGAGTGAAAAGAAGGAAGCCTGTACAGAATAAAAAATACTCCAAACATGGCACTAAAGTAATATTGCAAAAAATGTGGCAAAGAAATGTACTTTTTGTCCTGAATACAAAGCGTTAAGTTTGGAGCAAAACAAACACAACACACACTGAGTACCACTCTTCATATTTTCAAGCTTGTTGGTGGCTGCATCATGTTATGGTTATCCTTGTCATCGGCATGGACTAGGGAGATTTTTAGGATTAAAAGAAACGGAACAGCTATAAGCACAGGCAAAATTCTAGAGGAAAACCTGGTTCAGTCTGCTTTCCAACAGCCACTGGGAGACGATTTCACCTTTCAGCAGGACAATAACCTAAAACACAAGGCCAAATCTACAATGGAGTCGCTTACCAAAATGACATTGAATGTTCCTGAGTGGCCGAGTTAAAGTTCTGAGTTAAATTGGTTTGAAAATCTAATGACAAGACTTGAAAATGGCTGTCTAACAATGATCAACAATCTTCTTGACAGAGCTTGAAGAATTTAAAAAAAGAATAATTGGTAAATATTGTACAATCCAGGTGTGCAAAGCTCTTAGAGGCTTACCCAGAAAGACTCACAGCTGTAATCGCCGCCAAAGGTGCTTCTGCAAAGTATTGACTCAGGGGTGTGAATACCAATGTAAATGAGATATTTCTGTATTTCATTTTCAGTACATTTGCAAAGATTATGTCATTATGGGGTATTGTGTGTAGATGAGTGAGACAAATATATATATTTAATCAGGCTGTAACTCAAATTTTTTTGGAATAAGTCAAGGGGTATGAATGCTTTCTGAAGGCACTGTAAATGTTTGATGTGGTTAACATCTTTCACCAGTAAAAGGTTTGGCTGCCACATTGAGATACATTAGATTTGACACTTCATAAGTCTTTAAAAGGCCACAGACGGGGAACATTCCCACTCTAGTCTTCACCTTTCAACCTCTCCAGTCCATTTGGCTGTGTTTGATAGACAGCCACTTTATTCCTGTACCCCCCTCTGGTTCTAGGAGGCAGCTTGGGAGAGTTAGTTGGGAAAGAAAATAACACACACACACACGAGCGAACGCACACGCACACACACACACGCACGCACGCACGCACGCACGCACACACACACACACACGCACACACGCACACACACACACACACACACACACACACACACACACGCGCATGCAAACACACATTTTCTAATCTATTTTTCAGATTATGTATTCTAGAGTCTGCATTCCATCCCCGGCCCTTATTGGTTAATTAATTTATTCAAAAATGCTCCTTGTTGCTAAAATTACATCTGAACAGAAATGAAGAGTTTAATTCTTCTTATTATACATATTAAATTATTGCTCATGGGTACCTTCGTGTGTGTAAAATACTACTGTTCTCCGAATTTTTTTTATTCATCGATTTTAGATGTGTATTGAAATAAGTTTTGTTGCAAAACGCTATATTCCTTGTTTGGCTGGAATGGAATATTTGTATCCTGTATATTTGACTGTGATATGTGGTTGTCTCACTGTGATATGTGGTTGTCTCACTGTGATATGTGGTTGTCTCACTGTGATATGTGGTTGTCTCACTGTGATATGTGGTTGTCTCACTGTGATATGTGGTTGTCTCACTGTGATATGTGGTTGTCCCTCTTTATAAGAGCATCTGCTAAATTACAAAAATGTAAATATTTTACATACAGATCTCATAATACTCTACTGATCATTTTGTAAGATATAGATATAGATATAGATATATATGGATGTCACAAATATGATTTGCACAGTTCTTTATTAAAAATGTAGTTATTTGTCACGTGTGACTGTGTAAAACCTAGCAGTGCTACTTTATTTTTTTCTCTGAGGGTAACCACGTTTCCATCCAACCGTTTCATGCGGAGGAATTACCTGACGCATGGAAGAAAGGTCACAACCGGGCTGATGGGAACATGAAATGCCGGTACAATTTTATAAATGCCGACAGACAACTTGTTCGTTCGACATTGTGGGATCTTTTTAGGTAATTAATTAAGCGAGAAATTGCCTTTATATGCAAATATTGATATAATAACCATCATATCGAAGTAAACTTGGGAGTCATGAGATGACATGTTGTGTGGTCCTCCCACTACGACTCGGGACAGCATGCAGTTTATTAGGCTACAGATGAAATAAGTTATGATGAACTTCACAGGGTGGTGAACGTGCCGAGGTGATGAGCTTGATGCTCCTTTCCAATAAATATCGAGGGTCTTATTCTGGTGACATGATGATCGATGCTTGGCTGCCGTTTGACAAATAAAAATAACCTCGCTCTTTTGTCCATAATAATCTCATCATGTAGATATCCTACCCCCACTGCAAACTGTTGGTTAAAGGGCACGTGCCGTGACCAGAGTAGGCACATTTTGCAATATAACACAAAAGTGTTTGCTACAAAACCGTCAGTAGAGTTGAAAATGTGATGGAAACCCATTGAACTTGTATTTTTCAATTAAGTAAATGAGAATATAACCACAGAAGTTAGTTCTATGTTGCACTAAGTCATCACGCACAGCCTTTTATCCGCAAAAAGTCAATTTGATGGAAACATCTCTGGTGGAAAATAAGCTTCTTTTTTTTTTAAATGTGCATGAAAATCTGTCGCAAATTGGATGGAAACCTAGCTAGTGAGGTGGATATATAGCGTTTTGCAACAAAACAAGAATATTTGTCTCTCTGAAATGAAACCATCAAGTGATAGATTTTTAACAAATACATGTCTGTCATTGAACAACCCCATGCCATTTGACATTTCAGTCATTTAGCAGACGCTCTTATCTAGAGCATACATTTTCACACTTTTTTGTACTGGTCCCCCGTGGGAATTGAACCCACAACCCTGCCGTTGCAAGCGCCATGCTCTACCAACTGAGCCACACGGGACTACCTACATGATCAGATAGTAAAACACACCAATCTCTTTCATAAATTCTTTACAATAAAAAGCTAATTTACCACCATTTCTGAAAACTGATATATATCGTTTTGGAACGAAACTCTTAAAATGTCCTAATAATATGCTAGCCTTCTGTAAGCAGATGATGCCCATCAACATCATGTATGCTAGGCTACTCATCTGAATACAGCAGTGTTGGATGCAGACCTTTTGAAATGGGATTTCACACATATTAAGGAATTATCTAAAGCAATAATAATCCCCTTAGCTTCTGACTGCTGCTAGCAGCTGAGGATCCTGACGCTGCTCTAGTTTTACTCTTCTCCTTTATCCGCTGTACTTTGGAGTCTACGGACTCGTCCCAAAACGGCACCCTATTCCAATATATAGTGCACTACTTTTGACCAGAGCTCTATGGGTCCTGGTCAAAGGTAGTGCACTGCATAGCGAATAGGGTGCCGTTTTGGGACACAACCATTGAAGTGGATCACATAAGGGGGAAAGGATGGAGATGATGAGCTATACATTACTATACATTATGATTATACAAGCTGTGATGATACATTACTATACATTATGATTATACAAGCTGTGATGATACATTACTATACATTATGATTATACAAGCTGTGATGATACATTACTATACATTATGATTATACAAGCTGTGATGATACATTACTATACATTATGATTATACAAGCTGTGATGATACATTACTATACATTATGATTATACTGTCATATTGACATACTCTAGAGATAGATCTACTGTCTATATTATATTATAACAGACCAGGACATACTCTAGAGATATATCTACTGTCTATATTATATTATAACAGACCAGGACATACTCTGGAGAAAGATCTACTGTCTATATTATATTATAACAGACCAGGACATACTCTGGAGAAAGATCTACTGTCTATATATATTATAACAGACCAGGACATACTCTGGAGAAAGATCTACTGGTCTATTAATTAAACAGACCAGGACATACTCTGGAGAAGATCTACTGTCTATAATATTTAACAACCAGGACATACTCTGGAGAAAATCTACTGTCTTATGTTATTATAAAGACCAGGACATACTCTGGAGAAAGATCTACTGTCTTATTATATTATACAGACCAGGACATACTCTGGAGAAAGATCTACTGTCTTATTATATTAAACGACCAGGACATACTCTGGAGAAAGATCTACTGTCTATTATATTATAACAGACCAGGACATACTCTGGGAGAAAGATCTACTGTCTATATTATATTATAACAGACCAGGACATACTCTGGAGAAAGATCTACTGTCCTATATTATATTATAACAGACCAGGACATACTCTGGAGAAAGATCTACTGTCTATATTATATTATAACAGACCAGGACATACTCTGGAGAAAGATCTACTGTCTATATTATATTATAACAGACCAGGACATACTCTGGAGAAAGATCTACTGTCTATATTATATTATAACAGACCAGGACATACTCTGGAGAAAGATCTACTGTCTATATTATATTATAACAGACCAGGACATACTCTGGAGAAAGATCTACTGTCTATATTATATTATAACAGACCAGGACATACTCTGGAGAAAGATCTACTGTCTATATTATATTATAACAGACCAGGACATACTCTGGAGAAAGATCTACTGTCTATATTATATTATAACAGACCAGGACATACTCTGGAGAAAGATCTACTGTCTAATATTATATTATAACAGACCAGGACATACTCTGGAGAAAGATCTACTGTCTATATTATATTATAACAGACCAGGACATACTCTGGAGAAAGATCTACTGTCTATATTATATTATAACAGACCAGGACATACTCTGGAGAAAGATCTACTGTCTATATTATATTATAACAGACCAGGACATACTCTGGAAAGATGCTACTGTCTGTCTATATTATATATAAACAGACCAGGACATACTCTGGAGAAAGATCTACTGTCTATATTATATAACAGACCCAGGACATACTCTGGAGAAAGATCTACTGTCTATATATATTATAACAGACCAGGACATACTCTGGGAAGAAAGATCTACTGTCTATATTATATTATAACAGACCAGGACATACTCTGGAGAAAGATCTACTGTCTATATTATATTATAACAGACCAGGACATACTCTGGAGAAAGATCTACTGTCTTATATTATATTATAACAGACCAGGACCATACTCTGGAGAAAGATCTACTGTCTATATTATATTATAACAGAACAGGACATACTCTGGAGAAGATCTACTGTCTATATTATATTATAACAGACCAGGACATACTCTGGAGATAGATCTACTGTCTATATTATATTATAACAGACCAGGACATACTCTGGAGAAAGATCTACTGTCTATATTATATTATAACAGACCAGGACATACTCTGGAGAGTATGTCCTAGATTCTCCAGGGAGAATCTCCCAAGTTCTGCCCTACAGGCATTTCTGTGCACACAGAATATTTTAGCAAAATTCCAGGTGTAAAATTTCAGTGGGGCTTTTATTCCATGATGTGTAGTTTAAATTGTAAAAGGGGCCCAACATTTAGCTGCCATATACAATAATTGGAGTTATGACAGAGTCAAATAGTTTTAGCCAAAATTCTAATTGGATGGTTAAAATGTATACAGGGGATCTTTCTAAAAGCAAAATATGCTCTGTGTGCTTTATCTGTTAGAGACGTTATGTCAAACCGCCCAGATGAACTTCTAGTCAGACCAAGGTACGTACAGTTGGTGGTGTTCTTCTGGGCATCGACAAACAAAGGAAAGGTGGGGTGCTCTGTAACAATGATTCTGAGGAAGACGTCAGCTTGATGTCGAAATGTCAGTCACCTGTTCTCGTCCTGTACAATGGATTAAAGTGAGCTCAAAGAAATCAATCTCTGCTTTTTTTTTGTTGAGTGCCTCCAACACCTTCCGGCCTTAGTCCTTTTGGAAGTGATAAAGCCCTTCTCATAGTTGGTGGTGTGTTTCAGGGTTGTTTCTCCTAGGGTGAAATGGTATTTACACTCTTAGAAAGAAAAGTGCTATCTAGAACCCCATAGAAGAACCCTTTGACGACCTCTATTTGGTTTTTAGGTAGAACCCTTTTGGTTCCAGGTAGAACCCAAAAGGGTTTTACCTGGAGCCAAAAAGGGTTATCCTATGGGGACAGCCGAAGAACCCTTTAGGAACCCTTTTTTCTAAGAGTGTAGTCCCCCCCCCCCGATATTAATGGATAGTGCCCAGTCCTTATAATACTGTTCTTGTAACCTTGTCTCACTACTCTGCCCTGACTAAAGAATTCTCTCTCTCTCATGAAATCTTCTTTTGTTCAAGAGTAGAAGAAAACTTTAACCTAACCTGTTAGATTTGTTCCTGTTTCGAAGAAGATATGGGACTTCAGTTCAGTTCACTGAAAAATGTTTGATGACTGCAGTAGAGCTGAAGTATTGTAGTAATTGTCCTAACTGATGCTGGTAACAGTAGAGGTTGGAATCGTGTCCTTTAACTGGCCATTGAGCGCAGAAGAGGTAAGAGACAATATAACTGTTTTCTAAGTATCGACAACTACACAAATACAGTATGTATTGACCTCCGCCATGACCTCCGCGGAGTCATCAAACGAGCAAAAAGGGACAATATACAGTAGGAATAAGGTGGAATCATATTACACGTGGCAGGGGCTACAGCCCATTACAGGAAGACCCAGCCGTGATCTGCCCAACGATGCCTCTCTCCCAGACGAACTCAATGCATTTTATGAACGCTTCGACAATAACAGCAGCATACCGTGTGTGAGGGCCCCCCTACCGACCCAGAGGACAGTGGGTGATCTCGCTGTCCGAGGCCGACGTGAGTAAGGTCTTTAATAAGGTCAACACTAGCAAGGCCGCAGGGCCGGAAGGTATTCCAGGGCGAGTTCTCAGACCACGCGCAGATCAGCTGGCGGGCATATTCACAGTAAGTTTCAACCTCTCCTTGTTCCAGTCTGTAATCCCCACATGTCTTAAGATAACAACCATCATTCCTGTTCCTAAGAACTCTAAGGCTTCTTGCCACAATGACCACCTCCCTGTAGTACTCACATCTGCAATCATGAAGTGCTTGGAAAGGCTGGTTATGGCACACATCAACCTCATCCTCCCAGACACCCTAGAACCCCAATCCAATTTGCATACCGCCCCAACAGATCCATACACTTCACACTGCCCTCATGTGAGAATGCTGTTCATTGACTACGGCTCAGAGTTCAACACCGTTGTCCCCTCCAAGCTCATCACCAAGCTAGGGACCCTGGGACTAGACCCCTTCCCTCTACAACTGGATCCTGGACTTCCTGATGGGCCGCCCCCAGGTGGTGAGGGTAGGCAACATCACCTCCACCACCCTGACCCTCAACACGGGGGGCCCCTCAGGGGTGCGTGCTTAGTCCCCTCCTGTACTCCCTGTTCACCCACAACTGTGTGGCCACGCACGACACCAACACCATCATCAAGTTTGCTGACGATACGACTGTGGTAAGGCCTGATCACCGGCAAGGATGAGACAGCCTACAGGGAGGAGGTCAGTGACCTGGCAGTGTGGTGCCAGGACAACAACCTCTCCCTCAACATCAGTAAGACAAAGGAGCTGATCATGGACTACAGGAAACGGGAAACCGAGCACGCCCCCATCCACATCGACGGGGCTGCGGTGGAGCATGTCGAGAGCTTCAAGTTCCTCGGTGTCCAAATCACTAAGGACTTAAAATGGTCCACTCACACGCACACAGTCGTGAAGAAGACGCGACAGCGCCTCTTCCCCCTCAGGAAGTTCAAAAAGTTTGGCATGGGCCCTCAAATCTTCAAAAGGTTATACAGCTGCACCATTGAGAGCACCGCTTGGTATGGCAACATCACCGCCCTCGATCGCATGGCGCTACAGAGGGTGGTGCGGACAGCTCAGTCCATCACTGGGGCCGAGCTCCCTGCCATCCAGGACCTCTATATCCAGGCGGTGTTAAAGGAAGACCCGGAAAATTGTAAAAGACTCCAGCCACCCAAGCCAAAGACTGTTCTCTCTGCTGCCGCACGGCAAGCGGTGCCGGTGCATCAAGTATGACACCAACAGGCTCCTGAACAGCTTCTATCCCCAAGCAATAAGACTGCTGAATAGCTAACAAAATGGCTTCATGGACTATCTGAGTTAACCCTTGTCTTCTATTTTTCAACTGTCTCTGCGCCTACTCACAGGGCCCTACACGCACTCTGACACACATGACATGCACACACCTTTATACCGACTCTACACACACGCACATACAATCTTCATTTACGCTACTGCTACTCTGTTTATCATACATCCGGATCAAATCAAATCAAATTGTATTTGTCACATGCGCCGAATACAACAGGTGTAGGTAGACCTTACAGTGAAATGTTTACTTACAAGCCCTTAACAAACAATGCAGTTTTAAGAAAAATAAGTGTTTAGTAAAAAATAGATAACTAAAAAATATAAATAACAAATTATTATAGAGCAGCAGTAAAATAACAGTAGTTATTTTAGTGACCTTACCCCTATACATACAGTATCTACCTCCATCTCTCCAGTATCCCTGCACATTGTTAATATGGTATTGAAACTGACCCTGTATATAGTCACCTTCCTATACATATCTACCTCCATCACTCCAGTATCCCTGCACATTGTTAATATGGTATTGAAACTGACCCTGTATATAGTCACCTTACCCCTATACATATCTACCTCCATCACTCCAGTATCCCTGCACATTGTTAATATGGTATTGGAACTGACCCTGTATATAGTCACCTTACCCCTATACATATCTACCTCCATCACTCCAGTATCCCTGCACATTGTTAATATGGTATTGAAACTGACCCTGTATTAGTCACTTCCCTTACTTCTCTCCTCCTTCAGTTCCTACATTTGTTTAATATCTTTGTTTGTTCTACCTTTTTATTTTTAGTACCCTTGATTCGATTCTGCATTGCTGGTTTTAGAATCAAGACCATCACTGTTTGTGCTGAATTGCACTTGAAACTGTGTTGCTTTCTATCCAATCCTCTGCGAACATACGATTATGATTGCTGGCTTCCCTGGAGAGACATAACATAGGCATCACTGGCTCCTCCCGGCATGACACTAACATAGTGGATCTCTTCTCCTCCCTGGCAGAGACACTAACAGATAGTGGATCTACTGGCTCCTCCTGGCAGAGACACTAACAGATAGTGGATCTACTGGCTCCTCCCTGGCAGAGACACTAACAGATAGGGATCTACTGGCTCCTCCCTGGCAGAGACACTAACAGATAGGGATCTACTGGCTCCTCCCTGGCAGAGACACTAACAGATAGTGGATCTACTGGCTCCTCCTGCAGAGACACTAACAATAGTGGATCTACTGGCTCCTCCCTGGCAGAGACACTAACAGATAGTGGATTTACTGGCTCCTCCCTGGCAGAGACACTAACAGATAGTGGATTTACTGGCTCCTCCCTGGCAGAGACACTAACAGATAGTGGATCTACTGGCTCCTCCCTGGCAGAGACACTAACAGATAGTGGATCTACTGGCTCCTCCCTGGCAGAGACACTAACAGATAGTGGATCTACTGGCTCCTCCCTGGCAGAGACACTAACAGATAGTGGATCTACTGGCTCCTCCCTGGCAGAGACACTAACAGATAGTGGATCTACTGGCTCCTCCCTGGCAGAGACACTAACAGATAGTGGATCTACTGGCTCCTCCCTGGCAGAGACACTAACAGATAGTGGATCTACTGGCTCCTCCCTGGCAGAGACACTAACAGATAGTGGATCTACTGGCTCCTCCTCTGACTGGCTCAGCTATAAAGCATGATCATCATCATAGGACTGGGCGATATGGCCTAAAAATCATATCTCCATTTTTTCCAAACGTATGGGAGATTCACTATATACTGTATGTCTTGATTTTGTAATTGTTTTCTCCAAATAAGCTTTTTTTGTACAATTAAAAAGGTCAAATACACTGCATTTCAAACAGTCAGCAATAATCCAATGTGAAACATTACAAGCAGGCTTGACTACTGTAATGCTCTCCTGTCTGGTCTAACCAAGAAAGCCATTGGTCAACTGCAAAACATACAGAATGCTGCAGCACGTGCACTGACCAAGATCAGACGGAGAGCACACGTTACACTGGTTGTAAAGTCTCTGCCCTGGCTGCCTGTGAGTTTTAGAATTCATTTAAAGATTCTTCTATTGGTTTTTAAATCAATCCACGATTCTGCACCCCAATCCATGTCAGACCATCTTTTAGGTTATGTACCCAGTAGGTCCCTCAGGTCCTCTGGCACTGGCCTTTTAACTATCCCAAAGCCTAGGACCAAGAGGCATGGAGAGGCAGCCTTTAGTTACTATGCCCCCAGCCTCTGGAATAGCCTGCCAGAGAACCTGAGGTGGGCCGAAACTGTGGACATATTTAAAAGAGATCTTAAAACACACTTTTTTTTAGCTTTGCTTTTCCTCAGGATGCTTTTAAGTCGTTCAGTTATTGTTATTCTATAGTTTTTTATCCTCTCATGTTTGTTGTGTAGTAAATATTTCAGCTTTTATTGTCATTGTTTTTATTTGTTTTTTTTCCTGTGAAGCACACTGTGTTGCATTTCATGTCTGGAATGTGCTGTAGAAATAAAGCTCGATTTGATTTGATTATACCTAGGCTAAATATAAGCATAAGACTAATACATTAATTATTTTTATCAAAGTAGTCCAACCTGCTTTTTTGCAACAAACACTGATCTGGCTTTCAGGTTTGTCTATGAAAAAGCCATTTTTTTTTGTAATTTTTTTTTACCAGAACCATGCATAATGCACAATCACTAAAAATGCCTAACTTCTTGTAGAAGGCATTATAGAAAACACAGGTAAAACAGTTGAATTGTTATGAACACACCCTTCAGTCCGCCTCCAACTGTTTGAACAGCGTGCTAGCCTGTCCACTTTGTTCAGCTGTTGAAATCAAGTGGCCTACCTTATTTCTCAGAATGAGAACGAGTTGCCAATTCCATATATAATTGTGTTTTATGCTTATTGCACAATCACAAAACACAGACTAGACAGCTAGTATAACAGTCTGCGGCTAAAATGATGCTAGCGGTACATGATACCGTAATTCCCCGCGCAACAAACTGAGCATTAATTTTCCAGAATCAATGTTCTTTGATACTCCTGTTTTCGCAGGGTCTGATCTAAATTGATCACAATTTGAGGAGTTGAAAGGTTAACATCTCCTCTATTACACTAAAATAATTTATAAATCAGTGAATTTCTGAAAATAAATAAATTTTGAAACATTAAAACAGTTATTTTGATAGATAAAACTATACTAAAAATATTCACCTCACCAAATAATTGATGAAAACACATTGTTTTGCAATGAAGGTCTACAGCAGCCTCAACAGCACTATGTAGGGTAGCAACATGGTGTAGCCGGAGGACAGCTCATTTCCGTCCTCCTCTGAGTACATTGACTTCAATACAAAACCTAGGAGGCTCATGGTTCTCACCCCTTTCCATAGACTTACACAGTAATTATGACAACTTCTGGAGGACATCCTCCAACCTATCAGAGCTCTTGCAGCATGAACTGACATTTTGTCTACCCAATCAAAGGATCAGAGAATGAATCTAGTACTGAAAGAATAAGCTACAGCTAGCTAGCACTGCAGTGCATTAAATGTGGTGAGCAGTTGACTCAAAGAGAGAGAAAGACAATAGTTGAACAGTTTTTAACAAATTAATTTCTTCCAGAATGAAGGACAAGCGAGAGAGAGAGCGAGAGAGATAGATATATTTTGTTGTATCTTTTTTCACTTTCACTTACATATCTAGCAAATGCAGCTAGCTAGTTTAGCCTACTAAAACACCCAGCTCAAACAGAGAGGGATGCTATGTTAGCTAGCTGGTTATGGCTATCCAACACTGGAACTCTTCCAAGTCAAGGTAAGCTTTTGGTTTTATACAGTGGTTTGCGAAAGTATTCACCCCCTTTGGCATTTAACCTATTTTGTTGCCTTACAACCTGGAATTAAAATAGATTTTTTTGGGGGGGGGTTGTATCATTTGATTTAAACAACATGCTTACCACTTTGAAGATGCAAAATATGTTTTTTTGTGAAACAAACAAGAAATAAGACAAAAAAAACTGAAAACTTGAGCGTTCTTAACTATTCACCCCCCCTTACCTTCAGAAGTCACATAATTAGTTAAGTAAAGTCCACCTGTGTGCAATCTAAGTGTCACATGATCTGTCACATGATCTCAGTATATATACACCTGTTCTGAAAGGCCCCAGAGTCTGCAACACCACTAAGCAAGGGGCACCACCAAGCGGCACCATGAAGTACAGATCAGGGTTGGGTTATAAAAAAATATAAGAAACTTTGAACATCCCACGGAGCACCATTAAATTCATTATTCAAAAATGTAAAGAATATGGCACCGCAACAAACCTGCCAAGAGAGGGCCACCCACCAAAACTCACAGACCAGGCAAGGAGGGCATTAATCAGAGAGGCAACAAAGAGACCAAAGATAACCCTGAAGGAGCTGCAAAGCTCCACAGCAGAGATTGGAGTATCTGTCCATAGGACCACTTTAAGCCGTACACTTCACAGAGCTGGGCTTTACGGAAGAGTGGCCAGAAAAATAAGCAAATACGTTTGGTGTTCACCAAAAGGCATGTGGGAGACTCTCCAAACATATGGAAGAAGGTACTCTGGTCATTTTGGCCATCAAGGAAAACGCTATGTCTGGCGTAAACACAACACCTCTCATCACCCCGAGAACACCATCCCCACAGTGAAGCTGTTTTTTTTGTTGAATTTTTTTTACACTGTCCTGCATGATTGTAGCGGGTTTACTAATGCGTTAGTAGAGTGGCCAGACGGAAGCCACTCCTCAGTAAAAGGCACATGCCAGTTCGCTTGGAGTTTGCCAAAAGGCACCTAAAGACTCTCAGACCATGAGAAACAAGATTATCTGGTCTGATGAAACTAAGATTGAACTCTTTGGCCTGAATGTCACGTCTGGAGGAAACCTGGCACCATCCCTACGGTGAAGCATGGTGGTGGCAGCATCATGCTGTGGGGATGTTTTTCAGCGGCAGGGACTGGGAGACTAGTCAGGATCGAGGGGAAAGATGAACGGAGCAAAGTACAGAGCGATCCTCGATGAAAACCTGCTCCAGAGTGCTCAGGACCTCAGACTGGGGTGAAGGTTCACCTTCCAACAGGACAACGGCCGTAAGAACACAGCCAAGACAACGCAGGAGTGGCTTCGGGACAAGTCTCTGAATGTCCTTGAGTGGCCCAGCCAGAGCCCGGTCTTGAACCCGATCGAACATCTCTGGAGAGACCTGAAAATAACTGTGCAGCAACGCTCCCCATCCAACCTGACAGAGCATGAGAGGATCTGCAGAGAAGAATGGGAGAAACTCCCCAAATACAGGTGTACCAAGCTTGTAGCGTCATACCCAAGAAGACTCGAGGCTGTAATCGCTGCCAAAGGTGCTTCAACAAAGTACTAAGTTAATGGTCTGAATACTTATGTAAATGTAATATTAACGTTTTTTATTTGTAATAAATTAGCACAAATTTCTAAAAACCAGTTGTTGCTTTGACATTATGGGGTATTGTGTGTAGATTGAAAAAAAGCAATTTAATCAATTGTAGAATAAAGCTGTAACTTAAGGCACAGTGCATTATCATACATCTCAGTGGAAGAACTGGGCTCGATGCACCATATTACTGCAATTACCATGTAAACCCACAGTATAACCGTACTGTAAAGGCTCTGTGAACATGCACACACACACACACACACACACACACACACACACACACACACACACACACACACACACACACACACACACACACACACCCACACACTCCAGGCAGAGATCATTATTTGGAGCACACAGAGAAGATAATGACACTTCTATCACGTGTCCAACAGAAAACCATTTCTCCATTTTATCAGAAGATGTTTGCTCATTATAAAACAGGCAGAGAGAGACCATTATGTACAGCACATGGAGATCCAGGAAAAGGAGGGGAGGAGAGGAGAGGAGAGTGAGATAGGAGAGGAGAGGCAGATGAGAGTTATTCTATTAGTTCTCGTCTCTTCTCTTCTCTCTTCCTTCTTATTCCTTGTACCTCTTCTCGACTCTTTTCTTTTCTTTCTTTTTTTTCTCGTTTCTTTTTTTTCTTTTCTTTTTTTTCTTTCTTATCCTTTGGATTTCCTGTGGTAGTCTCGGATTGGGGTTTGGGTGCCCCTTTTTCCCTTTTTTTTTCCCTGCTTTTTTTTGGCCCCCTTTTTTCCCCTTCCCTGGTGTTCCCGCGTTTTTCCCTGCTGGGGTTTCTTCCCCTTCTTCTCCCTTCCCCGGCCCTTTGTTTTTTTCCCCCCTTTTTCCCCCGGCCCTTTTCCCCCGCCGTCTCCCCTGCCTGCTCCCCCTTTCCGCCCCCCCCCCCCCCCCCCCCCCCCCCCCCCCCCCGCTCCCCTCCCCCCCCCCGTCCCCCCCCTGTGCGTTCCCTTCGCCTTTCCCCGGCCCCCCCTTTTCCCCCTTTTCCCGTCTAATTTTTGCAAAAAAAGGGGGGAAAAAAAATTTTTTAAAAAAAATTTTTTAACGAAATTTCCATTATAAATTTTAAATTTTTAGAAAGGGTTTCCCTTTTTTTCCTTTTTTTTTTTTTTTTTTAATTTTTTAAATTTATTTTTTTTTTTTTTTTGTTTTTTTTTTTTTTTTTTTTTTTTTTTTTTTTTTTTTTTTTTTTTTTTTTTTTTATTATGTTCGTGGTCCAGAAAGGGGGTGAGAGAAAGGGTGGGGGGAAAGGGAGAGAGGGATTTTGTTTTTTCCCCAAAAAGGGGGGTTGTGAGGGAGGGGTACGCGCAGAGGAGAGGAGGGGAGTTATGAGGGGAGGGACGGGGGGGGGGGGGGAGGGGTGGCGGTGCGGGGGAGGGGGGGAGGGGGACTTCTGGGGTGAGGGCATGCGAAATTTTCCCCTTTTTGAGGGAGGACTATATCCTCAGCCTTTATCTACCCAAATGCTGCCTGCTCCCGCCTTGCGGACTGACACACACACACACACAACCCCACACACACACACCCCACACCAACACCCCACCC
Source organism: Coregonus sp. 'balchen' (assembly GCA_902810595.1). NCBI lineage: Eukaryota > Metazoa > Chordata > Actinopteri > Salmoniformes > Salmonidae > Coregonus > Coregonus sp. 'balchen'. Next base: position 40,459,219 of record LR778257.1, read on the forward strand.
CACACACACACCCCACACCACCCCACACCAGGAGACACGCCCAACACAGGGCAGGGAGGGATCGCCCTGTCTGCTGTCTGTCTCCTGCTGCCTTTCCCTGCTGCCTGTCTCCCTGCTGCCTGTCTCCCTGCTGCCTGTCTCCCTGCTGCCTGTCTCCCTGCTGTCTGTCTCCCTCCTGCCTGTCTCCCTGTCCCCCTCCCTCTGCCTTCTTCCTGCTGCCTGTCTCCCGCTTCTGTTCCCCGGGTGCCTGTCTCCCTGCTGCCCTTCTCTGGGGGGGCCCCGTCTCCTGCTGCCTGTCCCCCGTGGGGGCGTTTCCCTGCTGGGTGTCTCCCTGTCCTGTCTCCCTGCTGTTGTCTCCCTGCTGCTGTCTCCTGCTGCCTTCTCCCTGTGCCCGTCTCCCTGCTGTCTGTCTCCTGTGTCGTTCCCCCTGTCGTCACCCGCTGCCCTTTCCCTGCTCCCGTCTCCCTGCTGCCTTCTCCCTGGTCGTCTCCCGCTGCCTGTGTCCCTGCTGTCTGTCTCCCTGCTGTCTGTCACCCTGTTTCCTGTTGCCTGCCTGCTGCCTGCATGCCTGCCATGGAGGGTAAAAATGGAAAGTGGGTCACACCTGAAATTAGCACTTTCAAATCAGGAAGTATCTAATAATTCATATTGTGTTGAACGTGTTCTCGTCTCTAAAGTGTTATCACACTCTGGGTTCTGTCTGTCACCACCATGGTTCTGTCAGTCTGACCGATGGAGATTCACCACCATGGTTCTGTCAGTCTGACCGATGGAGATTCACCACCGTGGTTCTGTCAGTCTGACCGATGGAGATTCACCACCATGGTTCTGTCAGTCTGACCGATGGAGATTCACCACCATGGTTCTGTCAGTCTGACCGATGGAGATTCACCACCATGGTTCTGTCAGTCTGACCGATGGAGATTCACCACCATGGTTCTGTCAGTCTGACCGATGGAGATTCACCACCGTGGTTCTGTCAGTCTGACCGATGGAGATTCACCACCATGGTTCTGTCAGTCTGACCGATGGAGATTCACCACCATGGTTCTGTCAGTCTGACCGATGGAGATTCACCACCATGGTTCTGTCAGTCTGACCGATGGAGATTCACCACCATGGTTCTGTCAGTCTGACCGATGGAGATTCACCACCATGGTTCTGTCAGTCTGACCGATGGAGATTCACCACCGTTGGTTCTGTCAGTCTGACCGATGGAGATTCACCACCATGGTTCTGTCAGTCTGACCGATGGAGATTCACCACCATGGTTCTGTCAGTCTGACCGATGGAGATTCATCACCATGGTTCTGTCAGTCTGACCGATGGAGATTCATCACCATGGTTCTGTCAGTCTGACCGATGGAGATTCACCACCATGGTTCTGTCAGTCTGACCGATGGAGATTCACCACCATGGTTCTGTCAGTCTGACCGATGGAGATTCACCACCATGGTTCTGTCAGTCTGACCGATGGAGATTCACCACCATGGTTCTGTCAGTCTGACCGATGGAGATTCACCACCATGGTTCTGTCAGTCTGACCGATGGAGATTCACCACCATGGTTCTGTCAGTCTGACTGATGCTGAATGACTAGAAGGTTGCTTCCCAAATGACACCCTTTTCCCTATGCAGGGCACTACTTTAACCAGAGCCCATAGGGTTCTGATCAAAAGCATTGCACTATATCAAATCAAATCAAATTTTATTTGCCGCATGCTGCCGAATACAACAGGTGTAGACCTTACAGTGAAATGCATGCTAACAAGCCGTTAACCAACAATGCAGTTTTTTTCTTAAAAGTGTTAAGTAAAAAATAGATAAGTAAAAAATATGCGGGGGCACCGGTTAGTCGAGGTAATTGAGGTAATATGTACATGTGCGTAGAGTTAAAGTGACTATGCATGGATAATAAACAGAGTAGCAGCAGCGTAAAAAGATGGGGTGGGGGTGGGGGGGCAGTGCAAATAGTCTGGGTAGCCATGATTAGCTGTTCAGGAGTCTTATGGCTTGGCGGTAGAAGCTGTTAAGAAGCCTTTTGGACCTAGACTTGGCACTCCGGTACCGCTTGCCGTGCGTTAGCAGAGAGGACAGTCTATGACTAGGGTGGCTGAAGTCTTTGACACCGCCTGGTATAGAGTTCCTGGATGGCAGGAAGCTTGGCCCCAGTGATGTACTGGGCCATTCGCACTACCCTCTGTAGTGCCTTCCGGTCGGAGGCTGAGCAGTTGCCATACCAGGCGGTGATGCAACCAGTTAGGATGCTCTCGATGGTGCAGTTGTATAACTTTTTGATAATCTGAGGACCCCATGCCAAGTCTTTTCAGTCTCCTGAGGGGGAATAGGCTTTGTCGTGCCCTCTTCATGACTGTCTTGACGTGTTTGGACCATTATAGTTTGTTGGTGATGTGGACACCAACAAACTGTAGTCCACAATCATCTCCTTTGTCTTGATCATGTTGAGGGAGAGGTTGTTATCCTGGCATCACACGGCCAGGTCTCTGACCTCCTCCCTATTGGCTGTCTCATCATTGTCACTGTTGTGTCGTCTGCAAACTTAATGATGGTGTTGGAGTCGTGCCTGGCCATGCAGTCATTGGTGAACAGGGAGTACAGGAGGGGACTGAGTACGCACCCCTGAGGGGCCCCCGTGTTGAGGATCAGCGTGGCAGATGTGTGGTTACCTACCCTCACCACCTGGGGGCAGTCCGTCAGGAAGTCCAGGATCCAGTTGCAGAGGGAGGTGTTTAGTCCCAGGGTCCTTAGCTTAATGATGAGCTTTGAGGGCACTATGGTGTTGAACGCTGAGCTTTAGTCAATGAATATCATTCTCACCTGGTGGGAAAGGGCAGTGTGGAGTGCAATAGAGATTGTATCATCTGTGGATCTGTTGGGGCAGTATGCAAATTGGAGTGGGTCTAGGGTTTCTGGGATAATGGTGTTGATGTGAGCCATGACCAGCCTTTCAAAGCACTTCATGGCTACAGATGTGAGTGCTACGGGTCGGTAGTCATTTAGGCAGGTTATCTTAGTGTTCTTGGGCACAGGGACTATGGTGGTCTGCTTGAAACATGTTGATATTACAGAGTCAGTCAGGGACAGGTTGAAAATGTCAGTGAAGACACTTGCCAGTTGGTCAGCGCATGCTCGGAGTACACGTGCTGGTAATCCGTCTGGCCCTGCGGCCTTGTGTATGTTGACCTGCTTAAAAGTCTTACTCACATCGGCTACGGAGAGCATGATCACATAGTCATCCGGAACAGCTGGTGCTCTCATGCATGCTTCAGTGTTGCTTGCCTCGAAGAGAGCATAGAAGTGATTTAGCTCGTTTGGTAGGCTCGTGTCAATGGGCAGCTCACGGCTGTGCTTCCCTTTGTAGTCTGTAATAGTTTGCAAGCCCTGCCACATCCGACGAGCGTCAGAGCCGGTATAGTACGATTCAATCTTAGTCCTGTATTGACTCAATGCCTGTTTGATGGTTCGTTGGAGGGCATAGCGGGATTTCTTATAAGCATCCGAGTTAGAGTCCCGCTCCTTGAAAGTGGCGCGCTACTCGCTTCGGCACTCAGCGGTCCCGTTCTGTGAGCTTGTGTGGCCTACCACTTCGCGGCTGAGCCGTTGTTGCTCCTAGACGTTTCCACTTCACAATAACAGCACTTACAGTTGACCGGGGCAGCACTACCAGGGCAGAAATATGACAAACTGACTTGTTGGAAAGGTGGCATCCTATGACGGTGCCACGTTGAAAGTCAGGCCATTCTACTGCCAATGTTTAACTATGGAGATTGCATGGCTGTGTGCTCGATTTAATACACCTGTCAGCAACGTGTGTGGCTGAAATACCCGAATCCACTAATTTGAAGGGGTGTCCACATACTTTTGTATTTATAGTGTATTTGAAATTAGATTTCCGATGATGGACTAAACTGGATCAATAACATATTTTATTTTCACAGCATTACAGACATGTCATATGTTTTGTTGTTTTGAGAAGTGCTGTCAAAAAGCCAATGACACAAGATAGTTATTTGTAGCACCAGTGAATTACAGCGTGTCATCATCAAGCGACAGTAAAATGTCCCAAAATGGCACCCTGTTCCCTGTATTGTACCCTACTTGTAGTGGGCCTTGGTCAAAAGTACTGCACTACATAGGGAATATGGTACTATTTGGGATACACCCTCTGCTTGACTGTACTTCTAAGAATATTGTTAAATAATCAAAATTATCCCTGAGAGTTCATATGAATCTAAACAGGTTCTGATTATATTGAATTTTACAATAAACAATTTGATGAATTATTGAAGGCATTATTTTTTAACACTAACCAGAAAACACAATAAATACTGTACATACCATATCTGTTTGTTGTGGCCATTGTCAATAAAGTATTTCAGCCCTGACCTCATTACAGGATGAGATGGAGAGAGAGAGGGCGGGCGGGGGGGGGGGGGGAAGAGGGCTGAGGTTGGGAGAGGAGGAGAGAGGGAGGGACGGGGAGAGGGGGAGAGGGGGAGAGGAGGAAGGAGGACAGAGGTGAGGCAGAGGCTCTTTAGAGGAGATGAGGCTTTATGCATCTTATAATTATTCCCCGTCTTCACTTCCATACGTGCATATAAATATGGGCAATTATTATTATCAAGAGTCTCCACCACTGTTCAGAGGAGATAATGAGCGGTTGGGTGCATCCTAAATGGCACCCTATTCCCTATTTAGTGCACTACTTTTGACCAAGGCCCATAGGGAATAGGGTGCCATTTGGGACACAACCGTTGAGTGAAGTGCAGTTGTCGACTAGTGCTAGAGGGGAGACATGGGGAAGCCTGAGGAGGGCTGGAGAGACCCCTACCTCCTCCCCTCCCCTCTCCTCTCCTCTCCTCTTCTCTCCTGTCCTCTCCTCACCTCACCTCACCTCTCCTCTCCTCTCCTCTCCTCTCCTCTCCTCTCCTCTCCTCTCCTCTCCTCTCCTCTCCTCTCCTCTACCTAGACTTCTGAAGGAAACACAACCTCAGGCCCTGCCTGTTCGCTGAAGAGTGTCTGGGAGCTTGTCTGAGAGCTCACTCAGGCGTAGCAGAGACAGAGGAAGAGAGAGAGAGAGAGAGAGAGAGAGAGACAGAGAAAGGGACAGCAACACAATTTGAGAAATATTTGACACATTCGAAATAATCAACCAAAAAACAGAGCAAACTAGAATGCTATTTGGCCCTAAACAGAGAGTACACACAGTGGCAGAATACCTGACCACTGTGACTGACCCAAACTTAAGAAAAACTTTGACTATGTACAGACTCAGTGAGCATAACCTTGCTATTGAGAAAGCCCGCCGTAGACAGACCTGGCTCTCAAGAGAAGACAGGCTATGTGCACACTGCCAACCAAATGGAGGTGGAAACTGAGCTGCACTTCCTAACCTCCTGCCAAATGTGTAACCACATTAGAGATACACGTTTCTCTCAAATTACACAGACCATCAAC
>LR778257.1:40464795-40474795 GCA_902810595.1 Coregonus sp. 'balchen'
GTGGGTGATGTGTTGAATGTGTGGATGTGAGGGCTGGTTAGTAGGAAGATGTGGTTGATGTGTGATGTGAGGGCTGTTAGTAGGAGATGTGGTTGATGTGTGATGTGAGGGCTGTCAGTAGGAGATGTGGTTGATGTGTGATGTGAGGGCTGTTAGTAGGAGATGTGGTTGATGTGTGATGTGAGGGCTGGCAGTAGGAGATGTGGTTGATGTGTGATGTGAGGGCTGTCAGTAGGAGATGTGGTTGATGTGTAATGTGAGGGCTGTCAGTTGGGAGATGTGGTTGATGTGTGATGTGAGGGCTGTCAGTTGGAGATGTGGTTGATGTGTGATGTGAGGGCTGTCAGTAGGAGATGTGGTTGATGTGTGATGTGAGGGCTGTCAGTAGGAGATGTGGTTGATGTGTGATGTGAGGGCTGTCAGTAGGAGATGTGGTTGATGTGTAATGTGAGGGCTGTCAGTTGGAGATGTGGTTGATGTGTGATGTGAGGGCTGTCAGTAGGAGATGTGGTTGATGTGTGATGTGAGGGCTGTCAGTAGGAGATGTGGTTGATGTGTGATGTGAGGGCTGTCAGTAGAACAGAGAATGTTGATGCTGTCACTTCTAGTAACAAGGCTGTTATGTTGTTGGTTTAACTATGGCTTCCTCCACTGTCCCTGTCAGTATCACGGCTCCAACTAGTGAGTCTCTGCTTCGCAAACCCACGTGACCTCCCGCTCGACAACATACTAGCCAGTTGCGCCACCGAAAAGTTAGCAATTCAGCGATGCAAGTAGAAACATTTCAAGATGTGGATTGAGGTTACAGTATACGATCTTATCTCTGTTACATAGGTCATGTAACAACAGAGGCATTGGGTTTGCAGTTTGAACACCCTGAACATATTGTCAGTGACTAAATCTGATTCCCAATAAGGTCCAACACAAGGAATCATGGGTAGGGTTTTCTTCTAAAGGAATGAATTGGTACACATACATCAAGTCTTGAATGATAGCTAGCTGGCAGCTATTTTCTAAACACTGTGTGTGTGTGTGCGTGTGCGTGTGCGTGCGTGCGTGCGTGCGTGCGGTGTGTGTGTGTGTGTGTGCGTGGTTCTTGTGGGGTTGGGCTTCACTACAGACCAGAGAGAGGGGGAATAAGATGGAACAGTTGGATAATATTACAAAGCGAAACCCAATTAACAGAAATGTGATAAGGGAATATAAGAAATGCCAAAGATGGATTGTTTCATTAGCAGTTAAAAAAATATAGTTTAACCTTGTGCTACTGCTCTCTGTCTCTCTCTCTCTCTCTCTCTCTCTCTCTCTCTAGCTCTCCCTCTCCCTCCATCTCTAGCTCTCTCTCCCTACCTCCATCTCTAACTCTCTCTCTCCCTGTCTCTCCATCTCTCACTACCTCTCACTACCTCTCTTTCTCTCTTGCCTTGTTCCTTCCCTGCTCTCCCTCTTTCACTCTCTCTCGCTCTATCTCTCTGTCACGTTCTACCAGATCAATACAACAGTACAATATTCTGAGTAAACAGAGAGAGAGAGAGAGAGAGAGAGAGAGAGAGAGAGAGAGAGGAGCGAGAGCGAGCGAGAGAGAGAGAGAGAGAATGCAGCAAGTGCTGCATTCATTCATGGTCGTACAGAATGCAAACATAATAGAAAGTTTCATCAGTAGATTAAAGACACTTCTATAAATAATCAAATACATTAGAGGGAAGGTTGTTTTAATTCACAATGTTGGTACAGTAATGTAGCTCTGACCAATCGCAACATTGGTACAGTAATGTAGCTCTGACCAATCGCAACGTTGGTACAGTAATGTAGCTCTCTCTCTCTCTCTGTCTCTCTCCTCTCTCTCTCCTCTCTCTCTCTCTCTCTCTCTCTCCCTCCCTCCCTCCCTCTCCCCCTCCCTCCCTCCCTCTCCCTCGCTCCCTCCCTCCCTCCCTCCCTCTCAATCTCATTTCCACCATCATGGCTGTGGTCGATGCATGAAGTAATTTCATTTTCTCTAATGAATACATTTATTCCACTGTTAGCCTGTATTTGGTCAGATCCTAATATGCGTTGGCAATTCATTCCTGTAAAATAATTACTGTTTGATTTAACCACAGATTTTCATGTATAATGCTTTTTATTGAATCTACTTTATCCATTAGGCACTTAACTTGAAAAACTGAACTTGAGTTTAATGCAAATTATCAGATGGATAAAAGGAAGGTGAGAGTGAATTAATTGGAAAATCCAAATCGTTAAAATGTGTGAGCCGTTCGTTTCATTCCTAACTCACCGGACGGGTGTCCCGTCTGCCTTGTGCCGATACCAATTTAATATTTTCAATTATTCAAGGGACGAAAATACTTATTGAGTCCGACGTATTTATTCAAGCATTGATTGGCTGGGGAGGTGATAGATGTTTAGTTGGAGAAGCTCTACCAGACTTTAAAGAACAGTCGATAGTAAAGAGAGGTTCTGATGATTCTAACGAGTGTGTGTGTGTGTGTGTGTGTGTGTGTGTGTGTGTGTGTGTGTGTGTGTGTGTGTGTGTGTGTGTGTGTGTGTGTGTGTGTGTGTGTGTGTGTGTGTGTGTGTGTGTGCAGGGCCGGGTCCAGACATGAGCAGTGGTTTAGGGCCCCGGTTGCTAGGGGGCCCCAGACAGAAAAACATATGTTATATATATATATATATATAATTATTTTAGCAACTTTAGTCGGGGTCTCAACTTACTGTTGAGAGTTAGAATAGTAGAATACACAAGGTGCAATTTCAAAATGTGGCAGTTTTTTCACTTGTTATGTCACTCAATTAGCCTTGTCAGCTAACTTTAGATTGGTAAGATAGGCTAGCCAGCTATCTAAACGTAGTAATCAATGCCGAATACCGACCGGGCACGCAGGGCACCTCCGAGTGGCTCACATTGATTTTGTTAGTCACTCTCACCTTGATATCATATTAACATGGCATATGTTATGGAACAATGAGTAGAATTGCAGGAAATGAACTTCAAAATGAAAAAAACTTTCACTACGCCGTCAAGAAGGGGGCCACTAACATGTTTTGCCATGAGGCGATGAGCCCCCCCCAACCAAATCTTGCTTAAGGCTGGCCCTGTGTGTGTGTGTGTGTGTATGTGTGTGTGTGTGTGTGTGTGTGTGTGTGTGTGTGTGTGTGTGTGTGTGTGTGTGTGTGTGTGTGTGTGTGTGTGTGTGTGTGTGTGTGTGTGTGTGTGTGTGTGTGTGTGTGTGTGTGTGTGATGATGCTAATGAGAAAGTCTGAACGAGGGGGAAGAATCTCACCGGGGGCCAAAATCGGAGAAACTGGATAGTGCCGTTCCTTCAACTCTCTAACTTACGTCTTGCACTTGATGTCAATGAGAGATGCAATGATTCAGTCCTTTAGATGAGTTATGAATGATTTAAAATGATATTATATGGATTAACAGGCTATTGATCTCCGTTTTATTCACAGATAACTGATAGCCAACTAATCTAACATCAAAATAGAGAAATATCAGAGAGAAAGAAATGGAGGGCAAATCTGAAATTGCGATTCACTACATACTCTGTGGTGCACTACTCTGTCTGAAAGAGTACAGCAGTAATACTATAGCAGTAATAATACTATAGTAGTAATAATAAAGCAGTAATACTATAGCAGTAATACTATTGCAGTAATAATACTATAGTAGTAATAATAAAGCAGTAATACTATAGCAGTAATACTATTGCAGTAATAATACTATAGTAGTAATAATAAAGCAGTAATACTACAGCAGTAATACTAGCAGTAACCCTATAGCAGTAATACTATAGAAGTAATACTAGCAGTAATAATATAGTAGTAATACTATAGCAGTAATACTATATTAGTAATACTATAGCAGTAATAATAATATAGCAGTAATACTATATAAGTAATACTATAGCAGTAATAATATAGTAGTAATACTATAGCAGTAATAATAATATAGCAGTAATACTACAGCAGTAATACTATAGCAGTAATAATAATATAGCAGTAATACTACAGCAGTAATACTACAGCAGTAATACTATAGCAGTAATAATAATTTAGCAGTAATACTACAGCAGTAATACTATAGCAGTAATAATAATATAGCAGTAATACTACAGCAGTAATACTATAGCAGTAATAATAATTTTGCAGTAATACTATATAAGTAATACTATAGCAGTAATAATATAGTAGTAATACTATAGCAGTAATAATAATATAGCAGTAATACTACAGCAGTAATACTACAGCAGTAATACTATAGCAGTAATAATACAATTACAGTAATACTATAGCAGTAATAATACAATAGCAGTAATACTATAGCAGTAATAATAATATAGCAGTAATACTACAGCAGTAATACTACAGCAGTAATACTATAGCAGTAATAATACAATTACAGTAATACTATAGCAGTAATAATACAATAGCAGTAATACTATAGCAGTAATAATAATATAGCAGTAATACTACAGCAGTAATACTACAGCAGTAATACTATAGCAGTAATAATACAATAACAGTAATACTATAGCAGTAATACTATAGCAGTAATAATACAATTACAGTAATACTATAGCAGTAATAATACAATAGCAGTAATACTATAGCAGTAATAATAATATAGCAGTAATACTACAGCAGTAATACTACAGCAGTAATACTATAGCAGTAATAATACAATTACAGTAATACTATAGCAGTAATAATACAATTACAGTAATACTATAGCAGTAATAATACAATAGCAGTAATACTATAGCAGTAATACTACAGCAGTAATACTATAGCAGTAATAATACAATTACAGTAATACTATAGCAGTAATAATACAATTACAGTAATACTATAGCAGTAATAATACAATAGCAGTAATACTTTAGTGATTTAGCAGGCGCTCTTATCCAGAGCGACTTACAGTTAGTGAGTGCACACATTTTCATACTGGCCCCCCGTGGGAAACAAACCCACAACTCTGGCGTTGCAAGCGCCATGCTCTACCAACTGAGCTACAGGGGACTAGATCAAACAGACCTATTAAAAGACCTTTTAACAGACCTACAAACATACCTTTTAACATACCTATAAACAGACCTATAAACAGAGCTATAAACAGAGCTATGAACAGACCTAAAGACAGACATATAAACAGAGCTATAGACAGAGTTATAAACAGACCTATAGACAGACCTATAAACAGAGTTAAAGACAGACCTATAAACAGAGTTAAAGACAGATCTATTAACAGAGTTAAAGACAGACCTATAAACAGAGTTAAAGACAGACCTATAAACAGAGTTAAAGACAGACCTATAAACAGAGTTAAAGACAGACCTATAAACAGAGTTAAAGACAGACCTATAAACAGAGTTAAAGACAGACCTATAAACAGAGTTAAAGACAGACCTATAAACAGAGTTAGAGACAGACCTAAAAACAGAGTTAAAGACAGACCTATAAACAGAGTTAAAGACAGACCTATAAACAGAGTTAAAGACAGACCTATAAACAGAGTTAAAGACAGACCTATAAACAGAGTTAAAGGCAGACCTATAAACAGAGTTAAAGACAGACCTATAAACAGAGTTAGAGACAGACCTATAAACAGAGTTAAAGACAGACATATAAACAGAGTTAAAGACAGACCTATAAACAGAGTTAAAGACAGACCTATAAACAGAGTTAAAGACAGACCTATAAACAGAGTTAAAGACAGACCTATAAACAGAGTTAAAGACAGACCTATAAACAGAGTTAGAGACAGACCTATAAACAGAGTTAAAGACAGACCTATAAACAGAGTTAAAGACAGACCTATAAACAGAGTTAAAGACAGACCTATAAACAGAGTTAAAGACAGACCTATTAACAGAGTTAAAGACAGACCTATAAACAGAGTTAAAGACAGGACCGGACCGATATAATATAACTGTCCCTGTGATACGACTCCAGGTCTTGGACTACACATTAATGTCCCTGTGATACGACTCCAGGTCTTGGACTACACATTAATGTCCCTATGATAGGACTCCAGGTCTTGGACTACACATTAATGTCCCTATGATACGACTCCAGGTCTTGGACTACACATTAATGTCCCTATGATAGGACTCCAGGTCTTGGAGTACACATTAATGTCCCTATGATAGGACTCCAGGTCTTGGACTACACATTAATGTCCCTATGGTACAACTCCAGGTATTTTTATGTCAATATACAGTGTTATAATGATGTGCAAATAGTTCAAGTACAGAAGGGAAAATAAATAAACATAAATATGGGTTGTATTTACAATGGTATTTGTTCTTCACTGGTTGCCCTTTTCTTGTGGCAACAGGTCACAAATCTTACTGCTGTGATTGCACACTGTGGTATTTCACCCAATATACAGTATATGGGAGTTTATCCAAATTGGATTTGTTTTTCTAATTCTTTTCTGGGTCTGTGTAATCTGAGGGAAGCATGTGTCTCTAACATGGTCATACATTTGGCAGGAAGTTAGGAAGTGCCTCATTTTGTGGGCAGTGTGCACATAGCCTGTCTTCTCTTGAGAGCCAGGTCTGCCTACGGTGGCCTCTCTCAATATTAAGGCTATGCTCACTGAGTCTGTACATAGTCAAAGCTTTCCTTAATTTTGGGTCAGTCACAGTGCTCAGGTATTCTGCCACTGTGTGCTCTCTGTTTAGAGCCAAATAGCATTCTAGTTTGCTCTGTTTTTTTGTTAATTCTTTCCAATGTGTCAAGTAATTCTCTTTTTGTTTTCTCATGATTTGGTTGCGTCTAATTGTGTTGTTGTTGTTGTCCTGGGGCTCTGTGGGGTCTGTTTGTGTTTGTGAACAGGTCAGATATTCTGCCAAGGAGGGCCTACAACAGCACCTAGATCTGCATGCATTATTTGGTGTTTTACGTTGTACACAGCGGATATTTTTGCAGAATTCTGCATGCAGAATCTCAATTTGGTGTTTGTCCCATTTTGTGAATTCTTCGTTGGTGAGCGGACCCCAGACCTCACAACCATAAAGGGCAATGGGTTCTATAACTGATTCAAGTATTTTTTGACAGATCCTAATTGGTATGTCGAATTTTATGTTCCTTTTGATGGTTTAGAAGGCCCTTTTTGCCTTGTCTCTCAGATCGTTCACAGCTTTGTGGAAGTTACCTGTGGCGCTGATGTTTAGGCCGAGGTACATATAGTTTTTTTGTGTGCTCTAGGGCAACGGTGTCTAGATGGAATCTGTATTTATCCAGGCTCTGTCGTAGCCGGCCGCAACCGGGAGACCCATGGGGCGGCGCACAATTGGCCCAGCGTCGTTCAGGGTAGGGGAGGGAATGGCCGGCAGGGATGTAGCTCAGTTGGTAGAGCATGGCGTTTGCAACGCAAGGGTTGTGGGTTCGATTCCCACGGGGGGTATGAAAAAAAATAAAAAATAATGTATGCACTCACTAACTGTAAGTCGCTCTGGATAAGAGCGTCTGCTAAATGACTAAAATGTACACATTTTTAATGTATTTGCGGTCCTGGCAACTGGACCTTTTTTGGAACACCATAATTTTTGTCTTACTGAAATGTACTGTCAGGGCCCAGGTCTGACAGAATCTGTGCAGAAGATCTAGGTGCTGCTGTAGGCCCTCCTTGGTTGGGGACAGAAGCACCAGATCATCAGCAAACAGTAGACATTTGACTTCAGATTCTAGTAGGGTGAGGCCCGGGTTGCTGCAGACCTGTATATTTTATCATTTCATTGAGGATACCATCAACACCACAGGCCTTTTGGGGTTGGAGGGTTTGTATTTGTCCTATAGTTCATTCAATGTAATTGGAGTCTCTCTCTCTCTCTCTCTCTCTCTCTCTCTCTCTCTCTCTCTCTCTCTCTCTCTCTCTCTCTTTCTCTCTCTCTCTCTCCTCTCTCTCTCCTCTCTCTCTCTCTCTCTCTCTCTCTCTCTCTCTCTCTCTCTCTCTCTCGCTCTCTCTCTTTCAAGCTGCTTTATTGGCATGAAAAACATTGTGTCAATATTGCCAAAGCAACAATGTATACAATAATACAATTATAAACAATAACAAATGATAATATTAGATGGTAGTAAATAATAATCAAAATTAAATAAAAATAATAATAACAATAAAATGGTAACAGTCAACAGTAGAAATGTAATAAATATAAAAATCTAAATATGGAAAATGAAACTATAACTAACTTATAACTAAATAACGGTCATCTTCACCATTATATCAGTACTACAACTACCATCATCATTACTACCACTACTACCACCACCATCATTAAACTGCCATCATTACCATTATCACCCATACCACTACTATTTGGAATGATAAACAACAATAATAATGGTAATGACAATAATAGCAATAACAATAATAATAAGTAAGTTACTATTTACTATGCAGATGTTATTATTCAGTGTCCCTCAGGCTATGGCAGGCAAATACATATTTAGCTGCAAGAGGAGCCATTGCTCCTTCACTCATGAGTATTTTTAGTTTTTCCTCTGGGTTTAATAAGTTAAAATTTGGAATAAATGTAGTCATTTTTGTGAATAATTAATCTCTTTGTAAGGAATATTTATCACAGTAAAGGAGTGCATCTCTGTTTTTACCTCCCCTGTCGTGCAGTGACCACATATACGCTCCTCTTTGGGTAGCCATGTCTTTTTATGTCTGCCGGTTTATACTGCCAATTGATGGTACTTGGTAAGGATCTGTCTCTGCTTCGTATCTCTGACAGAGTAGAGATAATCAGCCAATTGATATTCTCTGCTTAGGGTCAGATAGCAATTTAGTCGGCTTTGGGATTTTGTTTCGTTTTTCCAATGTTGTAAATATGAGTCCATTTGATTGGTTCATGATTTTGTTCATTGGAATTCTTTCTTTTGAAGCAGTGCTGATGTCAGCTTGGTTGGTTAGGTCCAACACCAGCTGACTGAGAGGGCTCGTTTCTGGGCTCAGCTCTTGGGTTTGAAGTGCTTTAAATTGCAGACTTGAATTTGGACTTGAATTTAGATGTAGCCAAAATTGTTATGATATTTTCTGTATTTTCATTACTACTGGAAAGCGGCCCAATTCTGCCCTACATGCGTTAGTTGGTGTATTTCTCTGGACTTGTAGAATTTTCAGACAGAATTCTGCATGTAGGGCTACAATTGTATGTTTGTCCCACATTTTAAAGTCCAGTTTATTGAGTGGCCCCCAAACCTCACTTTATTACACTGTCAAATATTTTGGTCCAAATTCTAATTGGGATGTTTTGATTTTGAATAATTTCATTTTTATTGCATACAATGCTCTGCAGGCTTTTTTCTTTGAGTGCATTCACTCATTGTAGAATAGCCCTTCGTGCCAAATAGAATCAAATGCTTTTTTAAAGTCAATAAAGCAAGCAAAGATTTTGCCCTCTTTTTTTTTTGGTGGACGTGTTTATTAATTGGTGTGTGTAAGGTGTATATATGGTCAGCAGTGCGATGGTTAGGGAGAAAGCCAATTTGACATTTACTCATTACATTTTTTTCTTGAAGAAAGGTTTGAATTCTTGAATTCAAAATGCTACAGAAAACCTTTCCCAAGTTGCTGATTACGCAAATTCCCCTGTAATTATTGGGGTCTGATTTGTCTCCACTTTTGTGGATAGGTGAGATGAGCCCCTGGTTCCAGACATCAGGAAAGCAGCCAGAAGTTAAAACTACGTTTTGAACAATTTAAGCACAGCATTTTGCATCTCAGGTGTGCTGTTTTTCAGTATTTCATTTCTGATGTTATCTAGACCACAAGCCTTCTTTGATTTTATAGATTTGAGCTTTTCATTTAGTTCTTGATGGGTTGTTGGGTAATCTAATGTCTTTTGGTTGTTTTTAATGACTGATTCAAGGATGTTCAATTTTTCTAGAATTTCTAATTGGTTCTGTTGTAAGTCTTTTTGTGGGATGTTTTTGTATAGATTATCAAAATTAATTTTCCAAATTCCTTCATCTTGTATGGCTAATT
>LR778257.1:40479795-40595423 GCA_902810595.1 Coregonus sp. 'balchen'
CCCATAGCCATTTAGCAGATGCTCTTATCCAGAGTGACTTAAAGGAGCAATTAGGGTTAAGTGCCTTGCTCAAGGGCACATCGACAGATTTTTCACCTAGTCGGCTCAGGGATTCAGACCAGCGACATTACTTACATTTTACATTTTAGTCTTTTAGCAGACACTCTTATCCAGAGCGACTTACAGTTAGTGAGTGCATACATTTTTCATACTGGCCCCCCGTGGGAAACGAACCCACTACCCTGGCGTTGCAAACGCCATGCTCTACCAACTGAGCTACAGGGGACCTGTGCCAAACGCTCTTAATCGCCAGGCTACCTGCCGCCCTAAATCATTTATGTATAAATCACCAGCAACAGTAGGATGGATTACACCAGAGAGAGGATTATTCCTGAAGATATCAATCCTGTGTGTGATATGATCAGATGTGAGTAGCACTGTGTGATAGGGGGACAGGACACGAACATGCGTTACAGATGGTACAACCTCCAAACTGCCAAGAGATCCTACTTATAGAGATTTCAATTACATGTCATTTCTGAACAGAAATTATATACTTTGCCTCAAAGAGAGAGATGGAGAGCAAGAGAGACAGAGAGCGAGAGAGAGATGGAGAGAGAGAGAGAGAGGAGAGAGAGAGAGAGAGAGAGGAGAGAGAGAGAGAGAGAGAGAGAGAGAGAGAGACCGAGACCGAGACCGAGACCGAGACCGAGACACAGACTGAGAGATGGAGAGAGAGAGTGCAGTGAAAGGAGAAAGAGGGAGAGATCATCACAAGCTAAATGAGATTCAGTCTGCTGTGCTGCTCGGTGGCCGGGCACAAAGCCCACTTCAACAGAGCTGCGGGCCAACAACCACTGGTAAAGGTCATTCTGCAAACGGCCTGAAAATGAAGTATCACCTCAGTTTGCAGGTCTGAGCAAAATACTGATGCAGAGAGAGGAGAACTAAAGCTCACAAACAAAATTGTCAATTTGTAATAGTATATTATATCAGGCAAATCATTCTCACAATGAAAACATTCTTACTGTGTCAACGTAGTGAAATATATAACTGAATTAAAGATGCCTATTCAAATATTGAACTAGCATGACGTACAGTAGGGATTCGTACCAAACAACACCGTTTTCACTACCTAGTGCAGGGGCTCCGGTCAAAATTAGTGCAAAAGATGTTTCACGAACACACATCTGCCAAGGTCCCAAAAGCTCCATCTCCCAAGGTCCCAAATGCTCCATCTCCCAAGGTCCCAAAGGCTCCATCTCCCAAGGTCCCAAAGGCTCCATCTCCCAAGGTCCCAAAGGCTCCATCTCCCAAGGTCCCAAATGCTCCATCTCCCAAGGTCCCAAATGCTCCATCTCCCAAAGTCCCAAATGCTTCATCTCCCAATTGCTCCATCTCCCAAGGTCCCAAATGCTCCATCTCCCAAGGTCCCAAAGGCTCCATCTCCCAAGGTCCCAAATGCTCCATCTCCCAAGGTCCCAAATGCTCCATCTCCAAAGGTCCCAAATGCTCCATCTCCAAAGGTCCCAAAATGCTCCATCTCCCAAGGTCCCAAAGGAATGACTGAAAACCTCTTTGTACTATCTTCTCTCTCTCTGGGCAATGAGATCTGAACAGCAACAGTAGTTACAATGAGAGAGTTTTGTCCCAAATGGCACCCTATTCCCTACAGGGCCTTCAGAAAGTATTCATACCCCTTGACTTATTCCACATGTTGTTGTGTTACAGCCTGAATTCAAAATGGATGAAATATATTTGTTTTCTCACCCATCTACATACAATACCCCATAATGACAAAGAGAAAACATGTTTTTAGACATTTTTGCATATGTATTGAAAATGAAATGCAGAAATATCTCATTTACATAAGTATTCACACCCATGAGTCAATACTTTGTAGAAGCACCTTTAGCGGCGATTACAGCTTTGAGTCGTCTTGGGTATGTCTATAAAAGCTTAAATTTTTTGGATTTGGGGATTTTCTCCTGTTCTTCCTTGTTTTGATGGGGAGCAGCGGTAAACAGCAATGTTCAAGTCTTTCCACAGATTTTCAATGGGTTTCAAGTCAGGACTTTGGCTGGGCCACTCAATGACTTTTACATTCTTGTTCTGACGCCATTCCAGTGTTGCTTTTGTGTATGCTTGGGGTCATTGTCCTGTTGGAACATACAGTAAATCTTTGCCCCAGTCTGAGGTAGTTTGCACTCTGAAGCAGGTTCTAATCAAGGATTTGCCTGTATTTGGCTTCATTCATTGTTCCCTCTATTCTTACCAGTCTCCCAGTCCCTGCTGCTGAAAAGCATCCCCATAGCATGATGCTGCCGCCACCATGCTTCACAGTAGGGATGGTGTTAGGCAGGTAATGAGCTGTGCCTGGTTTTCTCCAGACATAGCGATTTACATTCAGGCCAAAGTGTAACTTTTTTTTGTCTCATCAAACCACATAATCTTTTGCCTTATGCTCTCAGAGTCTTTCACATGCCTTTTTGCAAACTCCAGGCGTGATGTCATGTGCTTTTTTCTCTGGAGTGGCTTATGTCTGTCCACTTTCCAATAAAGCCCAGTTTGGTGAATTGCTGTAGAGACTGTTGTCCTTCTGGCAGGTTCTCCCATCTCAGCAAGGAACTATATAGTTCTTTGAGAGTGGTCACTGGGTTCTTGGTCACCTCCCTGACCAAGGTCCTTCTTTGCCCGGTTTCTCAGTTTGGTCGGACGGCCAGCTCTAGGTAGTTACATATTTTTTCAATTTCCCAATGACGGAGACCACTGTTCTCTTGGAAACTTTCAACACTCTAGAAATAGTTGCATACCCTTCTCCAGATATATGCCTCATCACAATTCTATCTCGGAGATCTACGGCCAGTTCCTTGGTCTTCATGGTATAGTTTCTGCTCTGACATGCACTGGCAACTGCGGGACCTTAAATAGACAGGTGTCTTTCTTGTCCAAACAATTGAATTGGCCACAGGTGGACTCCAATCAAGGTGTAGTGACATCTCAAGGATGATCAAAGGAAATTGGATGCACCGGAGTTCAATTCGGAGTGTCCATAGCAAAGGGGTGTGAATACTCGTGTAAATGAGATATTTCTGTATTTCATTTTCAATACATTCCATAGAAAAAATCTAAAAACAATTTTTTGTTAATCCATTTTGAATTCAAGCTGTAACACAACAAAATGTGGAATAAGTGAAGGGGTATGAATACTTTCTGACGTTACTGTATATAGTGCAGTGCTTTTGACCAGATCCCTATGGGGATGCAGACAGAGATCACATTCTTCGTCCACCCTGACGACTAGATAGAGATCTTATTGATGTTTCACAACACTATAACTGTACAATGCTCAAAAATAGCATCATGAAACTTTAGAAAAGGTATTGATGGCTGAGAAAATATGCAGAAAGTAACTAAAGTATCCACGTCTGCATCTCAAATAGCACCCTATTCCCTACATAGTGCACTACATTTGACCAGAGCCTTGGTGCCATTTGGGAAGCAGAATTTTTTTTTTCTAAACAGAAAAGGGAAATTAGCCAAGCCATAATAAAAAATACAAAAACTAACCCAGAGTGTAGTGTCAGAGAGCATTGTATAAGTGAATAGCCAGGTCACTGCGTTTTCCCTGTGCAGAAGGCATCGACTTACAGCTTACCCTCTGAGCCATGTCCGTCACCAAATATGACAGATTGTCCAAACACAGCACCATCAAAACCAGTCAGGAATACAATGTCCCTTTTTTATTGAACATCTCTGCAAAATGATTGATGACAGCTTCAAAATACACTCTAGGGTGTCAACATCGCAGTGTCCCAAATGGCACCCTATTCCCTATGTAGTGTACTACTTTTGATCAGGGCCCATTTTGCTTTGGTCAAAAATAGTGCACTATATAGGGAATAGGGTGCCATTTTGGACGCATACATAGTTGGACCCTAACCCACAATGGTTGTCAATGATAACAGTAATCAGAAGGAATAACTGACTCCTTGTCATGAGAAGATTATGGATCATCATACTAAATTACATGAAAGACTTGAAGAGCTTGAAGATTCTCAATGAAGAGAGTCAATAATATCACAGTAACATGCAGGGGGCTCATATAGGGCATCTCTTGTTCAAGTATTGGCCTTGTTCAAATCAAATCAAGTACTGGCCTTGTTCAAGTATTGGCCATGTTCAAGTACTGGCCTTGTTCAAATCAAATCAAGTACTGGCCTTGTTCAAGTATTGGCCTTGTTCAAGTACTGGCCTTGTTCAAATCAAATCAAGTACTGGCCTTGTTCAAGTATTGGCCTTTTTCAAGTACTGGCCTTGTTCAAGTATTGGCCTTTTTCAAGTACTGGCCTTGTTCAAGTATTGGCCTTGTTTAAATCAAATCAAGTACTGGCCTTGTTCAAGTATTGGCCTTGTTCAAGTATTGGCCTTGTTCAAGTACTGGCCTTGGTCAAGTATTGGCCTTGTTCAAGTATTGGCCTTTTTCAAGTACTGGCCTTGTTCAAGTACTGGCCTTGTAAGGGATAATCAACGAGGGGCTATGCGTTCTATGTAAAATAATGAACAACGTGGACGGTGTGTTCCACAACGCACTAGTGGAGTGGAACTAACCTTCCACAGAGTTGCATTATATTCCAGAGAACCCATAGAGTCCCATGTTGATTATCCCTTTTATACCAGGGCTATAATTTAACACATTTGTCGCTAGAAGTGTGTTAATTTGCCGGTAGAAATGTGTTCACATCCACTGAAGTAGGTAGCAAGTTTATTAGATAGCTACAGTAGTTGCCGTGGTAACCAAACAAACAGACTTGCTAGTTTAGCGAACCAAACCGTTAGTCCTAGCTTGCTATTATGTAAATCTAATTAAACAATGCCAATAATGTTTTCAATTCGACTTTTGGTTTCAAAAGCAGCTCAAAACATAGAACATGTAAGAATGAAATATAGCCATTGAATTCTACATTGCTGATTTACCGTACGTTATACGGAAATAATGCGCGCTCTAGAATGCCCTTCAAGCCAATCAGAAGCACTTTACAGGGTTATTAACATGCCGTGATACGCACTGTGTGTGTGTGTGTGTGTGTGTGTGTGTGTGTGTGTGTGTGTGTGTGTACCAGAATGCTGCTATTGGCTAAGACATTCTCATCTTCACTGTTAAGGCGAGGCTTCAGGTTCTATCAACAAAATCCAACCTAGCACTCCATGATCCATTTTGTATCTTACATGAGTCAAATGTAATGGAGTCTGTTACACATGTTGTTAATGGTTGCCGTTATACATGGACTTATATGTAGCTAGACATGACCGCCTCGTCGACCTGATAGCTAGTTAGGTGAGGCAGACAGTAACACCGTCAGTGATAATTGTCAGAAGGGGCTGGTGTGATGCTAATGATGATGTGTTCTATTGTATAGCAAATATGCCAGATATTGTTGTTGTGTGGAGGCTGGAGGGAGGTGTTCAGATATTGTTGTTGTGGGGAGGCTGGAGGGAGGTGTTCAGATATTGTTGTTGTGGGGAGGCTGGAGGGAGGTGTTCATTTTGGAAGTGGGTTGTTCTGTGTGTGTGTGAGGAAGGAGAATGGGGGGGGGGGGGGGGGTTGTGTGTGTGAGTGGGTGCGTGTGTGTCCCTGTCTACCATACCTTCTCGCCTGCCTTCCTTCCTTCCTTCAGCCTCTCTATATCTGCCACATTATACCAGTGGAGCTCAGTTCAGTTGCTGTCTCCACAGCCCAAAGCCCGCAGCCCGCAGCCCGCAGCCCGCAGCCCGCAGCCCGAAGCCCGCAGCCCGTAGCTCGCAGCCCGCAGCCCGCAGCCCGCAGCCCGCAGCCTGCAGCCCGCAGCCCACAGCCCGCAGCCCGCAGCCCACAGCCCGTAGCTCGCAGCCCACAGCCCGCAGCCCACAGCCCGCAGCCCGCAGCCCGCAGCCCACAGCCCGTAGCTCGCAGCCCGTAGCTCGTAGCTCGCACCTTAAAGCACTGTGACGTTTTGGGGTTCACTTCCCCCCACCCCCCCCTTGGCCCAATTTGTATTTATCTCAAGGTTTCAGAGAAGAAACCCACATCCAACAGGAATAATATAATACTCAGAGAGAGGAGAGGAGGGGGTTGTCTGTCTGTCTAAAGGACAGTTATACTGGGAGAGGAGAGGAGGGGGTTGTCTGTCTGTCTAAAGGACAGTTATACTGGGAGAGGAGAGGAGGGGGTTGTCTGTCTGTCTAAAGGACAGTTATACTGGGAGAGGAGAGGAGGGGGTTGTCTGTCTGTCTAAAGGACAGTTATACTGGGAGAGGAGAGGAGGGGGTTGTCTGTCTGTCTAAAGGACAGTTATACTGGGAGAGGAGAGGAGGGGGTTGTCTGTCTGTCTAAAGGACAGTTATACTGGGAGAGGAGAGGAGGGGGTTGTCTGTCTGTCTAAAGGACAGTTATACTGGGAGAGGAGAGGAGGGGGTTGTCTGTCTGTCTAAAGGACAGTTATACTGGGAGAGGAGAGGAGGGGGTTGTCTGTCTGTCTAAAGGACAGTTATACTGGGAGAGGAGAATGAAGTGACCTGGCTGGCTTGTGCAGATACAGTGGGGGGAAAAAAGTATTTAGTCAGCAACCAATTGTGCAAGTTCTCCCACTTAAAAAGATGAGAGAGGCCTGTAATTTTCATCATAGGTACACGTCAACTATGACAGAGAAAATGATAATTTTTTTCTCCAGAAAATCACATTGTAGGATTTGTTATGAATTTATTTGCAAATTATGGTGGAAAATAAGTATTTGGTCAATAACAAAAGTTTCTCAATACTTTGTTATATACCCTTTGTTGGCAATGACACAGGTCAAACGTTTTCTGTAAGTCTTCACAAGGTTTTCACACACTGTTGCTGGTATTTTGGCCCATTCCTCCATGCAGATCTCCTCTAGAGCAGTGATGTTTTGGGGCTGTCGCTGGGCAACACGGACTTTCAACTCCCTCCAAAGATGTTCTATGGGGTTGAGATCTGGAGACTGGCTAGGCCACTCCAGGACCTTGAAATGCTTCTTACGAAGCCACTCCTTCGTTGCCCGGGCGGTGTGTTTGGGATCATTGTCATGCTGAAAGACCCAGCCACGTTTCATCTTCAATGCCCTTGCTGACGGAAGGAGGTTTTCACTCAAAATCTCACGATACATGGCCCCATTCATTCTTTCCTTTACACGGATCAGTCGTCCTGGTCCCGTTGCAGAAAAACAGCCCCAAAGCATGATGTTTCCACCCCCATGCTTCACTGTAGGTATGGTGTTCTTTGGATACAACTCAGCATTCTTTGTCCTCCAAACACGACGAGTTGAGTTTTTACCAAAAAGTTCTATTTTGGTTTCATCTGACCATATGACATTCTCCCAATCCTCTTCTGGATCATCCAAATGCACTCTAGCAAACTTCAGACGGGCCTGGACATGTACTGGCTTAAGCAGGGGGACACGTCTGTCACTGCAGGATTTGGGTCCCTGGCGGCGTAGTGTGTTACTGATGGTAGGCTTTGTTACTTTGGTCCCAGCTCTCTGCAGGTCATTCACTAGGTCCCCCCGTGTGGTTCTGGGATTTTTGCTCACCGTTCTTGTGATCATTTTGACCCCACGGGGTGAGATCTTGCATGGAGCCCCAGATCGAGGGAGATTATCAGTGGTCTTGTATGTCTTCCATTTCCTAATATTTGCTCCCACAGTTGATTTCTTCAAACCAAGCTGCTTACCTATTGCAGATTCAGTCTTCCCAGCCTGGTGCAGGTCTACAATTTTGTTTCTGGTGTCCTTTGACAGCTCTTTGGTCTTGGCCATAGTGGAGTTTGGAGTGTGACTGTTTGAGGTTGTGGACAGGTGTCTTTTATACTGATAACAAGTTCAAACAGGTGCCATTAATACAGGTAATGAGTGGAGGACAGAGGAGCCTCTTAAAGAAGAAGTTACAGGTCTGTGAGAGCCAGAAATCTTGCTTGTTTGTAGGTGACCAAATACTTATTTTCCACCATAATTTGCAAATAAATTCATTAAAAATCCTACAATGTGATTTTCTGGATTTTTTTCTTCTCAATTTGTCTGTCATAGTTGACGTGTACCTATGATGAAAATTACAGGCCTCTCTCATCTTTTTAAGTGGGAGAACTTGCACAATTGGTGGCTGACTAAATACTTTTTTCCCCCACTGTATAACAACTCTGTGTGCGATGAAGGTTTTGAGACTCAATGCAATGACTACATCCCAAATGGCACCCTATTCCCTATATAGTGCACTACTGTTGGCCAGGGCCCATAGGAGGTGACTAAACTGCTTGGAGGAACCCTGGATTGTAAACTGTCATGGTCAAAACATGTTGATACAACAGTAGCTAAGATGCATTCTTCACATCACTATCAACAAGGCAGGTCCTACAGGTCCTAGTGTTGTCACACCTGGACTACTGTTCAGTCATGTGGTCAGGTGCCACAAAGAGGGACCTCGGAAAATACAATTGGCTCAGAACAAGGCAGCACAGCTGGCCCTTAAATGTACACAGAGAGCTAACATGAATAATATGCATGTCAATCTCTCATGGATCAAAGTGGAGGAGAAATTGACTTCATCACTACTTGTTTTTGTAAGAAGTGTTATAATAATAATAATATGCCATTTAGCAGACGCTTTTATCCAAAGCGACTTACAGTCGTTGACATGCTGAATGCACCGAGGTGTCTGTTTAAACTACTAGCACACAGCTCAGACACCCATGCATACCCCACAAGAGTTCTCTTCACAGTCCCCAAGTCCAGAACAGACTATGGGAGGCGCACAGTACTACATAGAGCCATGACTACATGGAACTCTATTCCACATCAGGTAACTGATACAAGCAGTAGAATCAGATTTTTTTTTAAACAAATAAAAATACACCTTATGGAACAGCGGGGACAGTGAAGAGACACACAGGCACAGACACACATATGATGTTGTATTGTAAATATGTGGTGGTGGAGTGGTGGCCTGAGGGAACACACTGAATGTGTTGGGTAAAGTGTCATGAAATGTAATGTCATGTAGTATTTTAAACTCTCTTATGATGCTGGACCCCAAGAAGAGTATTTACATTTTACATTTTAGTCATTTAGCAGACGCTCTTATCCAGAGCGACTTACAGGAGCAATTAGGGTTAAGTGCCTTGCTCAAGGGCACATCGACAGATTTCTCACCTAGTCGGCTCGGGGATTAGAACCAGCGACCTTTCGGTTACTGGCACAATGCTCTTAACCACTAAGCTTAATCTGCCGCCCCGGGGATCCATAATAAATACAAATACAAATGTGGAACGCAGACAAGGTGCTCAGAATGTACTGTATAATCAACCAGGAGAGGCATGTTGGCAGATAGAGGAGATGGTTTGGATGGACCAATACAGCCAGTCTGTTTGGGACTAAGTTCAGTAATGGAGCACAGAAAGAGTCTTGGAGCGGTAATTAATCTAGAGATCCAGACTGACCTTTTTACAGGTCAACACACTGCTGAGGCATTTTCTACCAATGACAGTCAGTGGCTGCACCATAGAGAATAGGAGGCGCCATTTGGCACCACAGCCTCGACATCAGCCTCCAGTTCCTCTAATCACCAGAACCCACCAGGAAAGTATGACTACAAATGTTCACTTTTCTTATTTAGGCTGCATGTCAAATAGTTCATAATAAAACTTTGCTAATTCAGAAGACTACTAAACTACTAAACTACTAAAGAGCTAGGTAGAAAAGTTATGACAAGAATAAAATAGGAAATATAGAATACAATAGCATAGGAAATATAGAATAGAAAACAGTGGAAAATAATAGAACAGTATTATAATAAGTATTATTATAATCTATTATAATAGAACAGAATAGAATAGACTAGAATAAACTAGAACAGAATAGAACAGAATAGAATAGAATAGAATATAATAGAATAGAATAGAATAGAATAAACTAGAATAGAATATAATGGAATACAATAGAATATAGTATAATATAACAGAATAGAATAGAATAGAATAGAATATAATAGAATAGAATAGAATGGAATACAATAGAATATAGTATAATATATCAGAATATAATAAAATAGAATAGAATAGAACAGAATAGACTAGAATAAACTAGAATAGAATAGAATAGAACAGAATAGAATAGAACATAATAGAATAGAATAGAATAGAACAGAATAAACTAGAATAGAATAGAATAGAACAGAATAGAATAGAACAGAATAGAACAGAATATAATAGAATGGAATAGAATAGAACAGAATAGAATAGACTAGAATAAACTAGAATAGAATAGAATGGAATACAATAGAATATAGTATAATATAACAGAACAGAATAGAAAAGAATAGAACAGAATAGAATAGAATAGAATAGAATAGAATAGAATAGAATAGAACAGAATAGACTAGAATAGAACAGAATAGAATAGAATAGAACAGAATAGAATAGAATAGAATAGAACAGAATAGAACAGAATAGAATAGAACGGAATAGAATAGAACAGAATAGAATAGACTAGAATAAACTAGAATAAAATACAATGGAATACAATAGAATATAGTATAATATAACAGAGTATAACAGAACAGAATAGAAAAGAATAGAATATAACAGAACAGAATACAATAGAATAGAATAAAGATATTGAAGTCAGGTCATCAAGGATGAGTTACTGTGCAGGAATTATTTCCACAATTTCGATATGTATACAACAAGTAGATGGGATACCGACCCCTTTAAAAATCACATTTTGTTAAAAACAGTAGCGCGCATCATATATTTGTGTAATGACAGTCACAGGGTGACTCATAGGAGCCTGCGGGGCGTGTACCCTACACACTGCGGGGCTTAGCCTATAGCCTATACACTAAACGACATCGGAGAGCCTCCGGGAAAAGAGGACTTGTTCATTCCGTCGGCGTCACCCCACGCGCAGTGGCACAGCACAGGGCGGTGGCTTCGCAAGCATAAAGCCCTTGAGCGGGACGGGCGGGCTGCGTGGGGAGTTGGGGAATTTATGTGACGAAAATGCGATGCTGTCTGCTACTTCGTCCATACATTGTTTCTCTCCTATCTGAAGTTACAGTGAGTAGGCTACATTATGAATGTGGACAGAAATGCCCAAAAATGAATAGCTAATTAAGAATATTCAATTTCTAAATATGAACAATGACATGTAATCATTTAATTTTTCCTACCAATTAATGCAGCTCCAAATGTGGCTGAAATAAAATATGTATTTCAGGTAAGATAGGCTATAATATACAAGCATGGTTTAAACTGTTACCGATAACCTCCACCTGCACTTCACCTTTGAAAAACAACTACTCAGATCATTCTAATTAAACGCTTATATTCTAGTCAAACAGGACCCCAAGATGTAGACTGCTGCTGCCCCACCGCCCCATCAGCACAAAACATACATTTATATAATGAACATCTCATACTTAGTTTACCATCTTGTTAGCCTACTGTACCATTGGATAGTATAATTCATGTTTTATACATAGGTGAAAACCAAGCATAATAGTGTCTAACTTGTCATTCATAGCAAATTCAATCTATTATGAATATCAGTATGCTATAACAATATTATACGCATATAGAGTCTACAGTGTATATCTATAACCTAATTTGCTGTACACAAAATAGGTTACAACCCGATGTCTTTAAATTGACCTTAACACACCCCATAACCTGTTAAGTAGCCTACTGTATGCTATACGGTTCCTTGCTGTGCACGCAAACTACATGTTATACCATCCAAGTTGGTGTGTCGTAACTTATGGCCACCACCACCACCATTGTATCACGAAGATCATTCCGTGATGAAGAATTGAGGTATTCGCATTTTTTTCCGCAGAACTTTACTGCTGCGCTATACCATCACCATGTTCCCTCAACCATCGACAGTGCAAAACCCACGTCCCAGAACACGCAGAGACAAAACTGACCCGTTCTCAAAACAGAAATGACATCGATACACTTGAGCAAGACGCGAGGGAGACTATTCCTCTTACACCCCGTGAAGTATCTTCACCGCGCCCGGGGTTTAGAGGAAGGCTACGGAGCTATAGGATAACCCAGGCTACTAAACATATTTATGTTACCAGCGCTTAGCCAGCCTACCTTTCGAGGTGATTCCACAGAAGCTGTACAGGAGGAACACCAAGTGCCGTTGGAGAATCATATTCTTTACGCTTCCTTCCTTCAGCAGCTAACTATGCTGGCCAGTCCGCTCACGTTGTCTTCTGTTTTCGTGCAGAGAAGCTCTCGGGTTTATCCAGGTGCGCTTGCGGTCTGAAAACTGAGAAGAATCACATGGGCTCCTTAGTCTGCGTAGGAACGGAACTCAGTTCTCCTGTCAAGGCAAGTAAGTCAGGTCCCTCTGTACTTGGGCAGATCCGGTGGGGGGGCTGTAGCAGCAGCAGTCGCCTATTGCCGTTAGCAAGTGTGTGCCTTTACACGGTACCACCGGGGCTGTAGAGAGAGTGAACGAGAGATGCTCCTCTCCTCGCGCAGAGAAAGTGCAGCTTATTGCCTTTCTCTCGAGATGCAGAACGAGAGAGTGCGCAGAGTCCCGCCCACGCCCCTCTCTCTAACTGATGAAGACGCTTCGCCAATGGCAAACACCTAGACATTACTCTAGGCAGCTCCGACAGCACGGTCAATCATCACCCCGGGGCTGTTTTCTAATGTGTGGTAAATGCCTGTTTTAGACTCTACAAATGTTGTAATATTCTACAGTTATTCGGTTCAGTTAGTAGGATGCACAGTGCCTCGCTGGATCCGCACGAGGTGGTGCTGAAAGGACAGCGACCAAACAGCTGGTAGTCTATAGGCAGTAAACCTTCCTGATGTGTCAGGACTGTTTAGAGGCTCTAAAGTTGTGTAATACTCTACAGTTATTCTGTTCAGTTAGTAGCACAGGCTACAGTCCTTGGCAGGTTTAGTTAGTACAGTGTTAAAATTAAGTGCTTTAAAAAAAAAAAAAAAAAAAAATTTTGTGGCAGCTGTGCAGACACCAAGGCAAAGGAGACAAATGCTTAACTTTACTAGTGTTTTGAAACCTCATCCTGAGATGTTCTGAACCATTACATGGTGTGTTGTAACACCACTTAATCAAGTGTTGTGCAACACTTTGCCAGGGACTGGGAGACCTACCGGAAAAGGTTGAAAACACTATTTTGGTGTTTCTAGTTGTGTTCAGTGCAGAATTTAGATCACTTCTCTTTTGGTGCAGTTTCCTCTCTCTATAGCTTCTAAACACTATTACTCTGTTTGACGTCCTGTCTAGTGAAGAATTACATCACTCCTTCTAATGGTTAACATTGGTTTATGTATCTGATCATTTGCCAGTTTAACCATTTTGGCAGGCATTGTTGAGCACAGTGCTCAAACCACCAGCAGTGACTAGAGGTTTTACAACAAGCATGGCAGGATACTGTATTTGCCTCTACCATTAAAAGTTGGAAATGTGGGAATGGTTCGTCTCATAATTGAACGTCATTTTATCTGATGGTTTTGATATCCGTTCATCATTACACCTCATGCCACAACAAGCTGCTTAATACTAATATATAATTATACTTTTCCATGCATACAACATTACAAAATAATAATATTCAAAAAACATATAAAGTACCAATCAAAAGTTTGGACACACTTACTCATTCAAGGGTTTTTCTTTATTTTTTACTATTTTTTACATTGTAGAATAATAGTGAGGACATCAAAACTATGAAAGAACACATATGGAATCATGTAGTAACCAAAAACGTATTCAAAGTAGCTACCCTTTGCCTTGATGACAGCTTTGAACACTCTTGGCATTCTCTCAACCAGCTTCACCTGGAATGCTTTTCCAACCGTCTTGAAGGAGTTCCCACATATGCTGAGCACTTGTTGGCTGCTTTTCCTTCACTCTGCCGTCCAACTCATTCCAAGCCATCTCAATTGGGTTGAGGTCGGGTGATTGTGGAGGCCAGGTCATCTGATGCAGCACTCCATCACTCTCCTTCTTGGTAAAATATCCCTTACACAGCCTGGAGGTGTGTTGGGTCATTGTCCTGTTGAAAAACAAATGATAGTCCCACTAATCCCAAACCAGATGGGATGGCGTTTCGCTGCAGAATGCTGTGGTAGCCATGCTGGTTAAGTGTGCCTTGAATTCTAAATAAATCCCGACAGTGTCACCAGCAAAGCACTCCCACACCATAACACCTCCTCCTCCATGCTTCACGGTGGGAACCACACATGCAGAGATCATCCGTTCACCTACTCTGTGTATCACAAAGACATGGCAGTTGGAATAAAAAAATCTAAAATTTGGACTCATCAGACCAAAGGATAGATTTCCACCGGTCTAATGTCCATTGCTCATGTTTCTTGGCCCAAGCAAGTCTCTTCTTCTTATTGGTGTCCTTTAGTAGTGGTTTCTTTGGAGCAATTCGACCATGAAGGCCTGATTCACACAGTCTCTTCTGAACAGTTGATGTTGAGATGTGTCTGTTACTTGAACTCTGTGAAGCATTTATTTGGGCTGCAATCTGAGGTGCAGTTAACTCTAATGAACTCATCCTCTGCAGCAGAGGTAATTCTGGGTCTTCCTTATCTGTGGTGGTCCTCATGAGAGCCAGTTTCATCATAGCACTTGATGGTTTTGCAACTGCACTTGAAGAAACTTTCTTCAAAGTTCTTGACATTTATCAGATTGACTGACCATCATGTCTTAAAGTAATGATGGATTGTCATTTCTCTTTGCTGATTTGAGCTGTTCTTGCCACAATATGGACTTGGTCTTTTACCAAATATGGCTATCTTCTGTATACCACCCCTACCTTGTCACAACACAACTGATTGGCTCAAACGCATTAAGAAGGAAAGAAATTCCACAAATTAACTTTTAACAAGGCACACCTGTTAATTGAAATGCATTCCAGGTGATTACCTCATGAAGCTGGTTGAGAGAATGCCAAGATTGTGCAAAGCTGTCATCAAGGCAAAGGGTGGCTACTTTGAAGAATCTCAAATATAAAACATATTTTGATTTGTTTAACACTTTTTTGGTTACTACATGATTCCATATGTTATTTCATAGTTTTGATGTCTTCACTATTATTCTACAATGTAGAAAATTGTAAAAATAAAGAAAAACCCTGGAATGAGTAGGTGTGTCCAAACGTTTTTCTGGTACTGTATATGACCCATAATCCTCTAAAAACAGAGACGCGTCAAGATAGGAAGTGCAAGGAGATTAAAATCAGACTTCCAATGAGTTCAATAACTCAGTTTTCTCTGGCTTTGGTTATCCTGATAAAATACACATTTTGAGCAACATATTAATTTGGATTTATTCTTAAATGTTTTGGTAAAATGAAATCAACAAATCATTGAAAAGACTTGCATTCATTTTTATGAAGTAAATCTATATACAGTGGGGGAAAAAAGTATTTAGTCAGCCACCAATTGTGCAAGTTCTCCCACTTAAAAAGATGAGAGAGGCCTGTAATTTTCATCATAGGTACACGTCAACTATGACAGACAAATTGAGAAACAAAATTCCAGAAAATCACATTGTAGGATTTTTAATGAATTTATTTGCAAATTATGGTGGAAAATAAGTATTTGGTCACCTACAAACAAGCAAGATTTCTGGCTCTCACAGACCTGTAACTTCTTCTTTAAGAGGCTCCTCTGTCCTCCACTCGTTACCTGTATTAATGGCACCTGTTTGAACTTGTTATCAGTATAAAAGACACCTGTCCACAACCTCAAATAGTCACACTCCAAACTCCACTATGGCCAAGACCAAAGAGCTGTCAAAGGACACCAGAAACAAAATTGTAGACATGCACCAGGCTGGGAAGACTGAATCTGCAATAGGTAAGCAGCTTGGTTTGAAGAAATCAACTGTGGGAGCAAATATTAGGAAATGGAAGACATACAAGACCACTGATAATCTCCCTCGATCTGGGGCTCCACGCAAGATCTCACCCCGTGGGGTCAAAATGATCACAAGAACGGTGAGCAAAAATCCCAGAACCACACGGGGGGACCTAGTGAATGACCTGCAGAGAGCTGGGACCAAAGTAACAAAGCCTACCATCAGTAACACACTACGCCGCCAGGGACCCAAATCCTGCAGTGACAGACGTGTCCCCCTGCTTAAGCCAGTACATGTCCAGGCCCGTCTGAAGTTTGCTAGAGTGCATTTGGATGATCCAGAAGAGGATTGGGAGAATGTCATATGGTCAGATGAAATCAAAATATAACTTTTTGGTAAAAACTCAACTCGTCATGTTTGGAGGACAAAGAATGCTGAGTTGCATCCAAAGAACACCATACCTACTGTGAAGCATGGGGGTGGAAACATCATGCTTTAGGGCTGTTTTTCTGCAAAGGGACCAGGACGACTGATCCGTGTAAAGGAAAGAATGAATGGGGCCATGTATCGTGAGATTTTGAGTGAAAACCTCCTTCCATCAGCAAGGGCATTGAAGATGAAACGTGGCTGGGTCTTTCAGCATGACAATGATCCCAAACACACCGCCCGGGCAACGAAGGAGTGGCTTCGTAAGAAGCATTTCAAGGTCCTGGAGTGGCCTAGCCAGTCTCCAGATCTCAACCCCATAGAAAATCTTTGGAGGGAGTTGAAAGTCCGTGTTGCCCAGCGACAGCCCCAAAACATCACTGCTCTAGAGGAGATCTGCATGGAGGAATGGGCCAAAATACCAGCAACAGTGTGTGAAAACCTTGTGAAGACTTACAGAAAACGTTTGACCTGTGTCATTGCCAACAAAGGGTATATAACAAAGTATTGAGAAACTTTTGTTATTGACCAAATACTTATTTTCCACCATAATTTGCAAATTAATTCATTAAAAATCCTACAATGTGATTTTCTGGATTTTTTTTCTCATTTTGTCTGTCATAGTTGACGTGTACCTATGATGAAAATTACAGGCCTCTCTCATCTTTTTAAGTGGGAGAACTTGCACAATTGGTGGCTGACTAAATACTTTTTTCCCCCACTGTATATATTTTTGAGTCAATTTCAATTCACACAATAATATTTTTTTACATTGTGTCTATGTGATTGAGTGTGTAAAATCAAAGAAATTCCAATTAAATGTACCATTTTACTGCACCAGAAGTCGGGGGTTCAATTTTCCGCTTCCACCGGTCCCACTTTCACTGCTTCTCTGTCTCCTACTGTTTCTAATCTGTCTAAACAAAGCATTGAAAAAATAAAGGTGGAATTCCACAAACAATAGTCTTCACAGGCACTCATCGTCAATATTTACGCTATAAATAATTAAAATGTCTTAACCATTTGATTGTATGAGTGTCAGTCTGCGATTTGTTTATTCCTTTGTGTTTTGATGCTGCCTTTTACACGCACTGACACAACACTCTTTTAAAAACACCAATATTCAGATTGAAGAACCACTCTGGGTGTTTCAGAGTACTTCTATTCTGTTTTAAAACACTTGCTGTGTATCATAACACTTTCATTGGGTTTACATTGAAACACCCTCCGTAAAACCAGATCTCAGGTTAGGTGCAATACTTTTCATGGTTTCATTACACAATCATGGGGTTTTGAGTCTTTCTATTTTTACAGTGTAACGGCAAAGGACAGCTAGTAGTTATTTGTAATGGGTTAGGACTGTTAGAGGCTCTACAATATTGTAATATTCTACAGTTCTTTCTCAGTTAGTAGGCTACAGTCCTTGTTTCAGTTAGCACTGAATCCGCTATTTTACCACTTTCTATTACTCTAAATGTCAAGCTTCTGCCTCTAACCCTGGGAAACTCTTTTCCACCTCCTCCTCCCTCCTTAATCTTCCACTCCTCCCTCTCTACGGATGACTTTGCCAACGACTTTGAAATTAAGGTTGAAGACATCCGCTCCTCGTTCACTCAGCCTTTGGAGTCCACTGGTCCCACTCACATAGAACTAACCCTACGCCTTGACCTCTTTCTCCCCTCTCTCTCCAGATGAATTCCTGCGACTAGTGAGGTCCGGCCGCCCGACAACCTGACTGCTCGACCCCATCCCCTCCTCCCTTCTCCAGACCATCTCTAGAGACCTTCTCCCATTCCTCACTTCCCTCTTCAACTCATCCTAACTCTCTCAGAACAATCTTCTTGACCCTAACCAGTCAGCCTTCAAGACGGGTCACTCAATCAAGACTGCTCTTCTCTGTGTCACGGAAGCTCTCTGCACTGCCAAAGCTGACTCTCTCTCTCTTCTCTGTTCTCATCCTCCTAGATCTGTCCATTGCCTTCAATACAGTGAACCATCAGATCCTCCTCTCCACCCTCTCAGGGTTGGATGTCTCAGGCTATGGACACTCCTGGATTGCATCCTACCTGGCAGACCGCTCCTACCAGGTGGTGTGGAGAGGATCTGTGTCTGCACCACGTACTCTCACTACTGGTGTCCCCCAGGGCTTGGTTCTAGGCCCTCTCCTCTTTTCTCTATACACCAAGTCAATCGGCTGCGTCATCTCCTCACATGGTCTCTCCTTTCATCAACTACTTTTCTCCTTCTGACTCCCAGGTGGCAACATGCATCTCTGCGTGCCTGGCAGATATCTCAGCTTGGATGTTGGCCTACCACCTCAAGCTCAACAAGATATAGCTGCTCTTCCTCCCAGTCAAAGCCCGCCGACTCCAAGACCTCTCCATCACAGTTGACAACTCCACAGTGTCCCCCTCCCAGAGTGCAAAGAACCTTGGAGAGACCCTGGACAATACCCTGTCGTTCTCTGCAAACATCAAAGCAGTGACTCGCTCCTGCAGGTTCATGCTCTACAACATATGTAGAGTACGGCCCAACCTCAGAACAGGAAGTGGAGCAGGTCCTAATCCAGGCTTGTCATCTCCTGTCTGGACTATTGCAACTCACCGTTGGCTGGGCTCTGTGCTTGTGCCATCAAACCTCTGCAACTTATCCAGAATGCTGCAGCCCGTCTGATGTTCAACCTTCCCAAGTTCTCTCATGTCACCCCGCTCCTCCGCACACTCCACTGGCTTCCAGTTGAAGCTCACATCCACTACAAGACCATGGTACTTGTCAATGGAGCAGCAAGAGGAACTGCCCCTCCCTACCTTCAGGCTATGCTTAAACCCTACAACCCAACCCGAGCACTCCATTCTGCCACCTCTGGTCTCCTGACCCTCCCACCCCGATGGTGGAACCAGCTTCCCCCTGAAGCTGGGATGTAAGAATCCCTGACCATCTTCCAAGACCTCTGAAACCCTACCTCTTCAAAGAGTATCTTAAATAATCCCCCCCCCCCCCCCCCCCCCCCCCTCCCACCTAGCCATCTTAAGATGAATGCACTAACTGTAAGTCGCTCTGGATAAGAGCATCTGCTAAATGACTAAAATGTAAAATGTGAATGTACAGGCGATGGCACTGAAAGGACAGCGACCAAACAGCTAGTCTCGTCTGTAGGTAGCATAGGCAGTTAAGATAAAAGCGAAAGAAACGCACACCTATTTAGGCGAGGTGCTGGCTGACGGCGTAAAACACATCAAAAAGAAAAGGAAAGCCGAACACTCTAGGAGCTCAGATGCAATCATTTAATGTCTTAATAACCAACGTTTCGACAGACAAGCTGTCTTCATCAGGGTATGAAGACAGCTTGTCTGTCGAAACGTTGGTTATTAAGATATTAAATGATTGCATCTGAGCTCCTAGAGTGTTCGGCTTTCCTTTTCTTTTTGAAGCAAACGCAGTTACCCTGTTTCTAATGTGTGATGCCTGTTTTAGACTCTACAAAATGTTATAGGAGAGATGAACTGGCATGTAACAGGCTGGTTGTTCTATTCTTCACTCCGTCACTGTGGTTCAGTCAGTAAAGGAGGTGGGCGGGATCTGAAAGGACAGCGGCCAAACAGCAACTAGCCTAAGCACGACTGTTGAAGGCCTGCGCTGATGTGTCTCTGGCTTCATCCCAAATGCCAGCCTATTCCCCACATAGTGTGTTACTTTTAACCAGAGACCATGGGCTATGTGGAGCACAGGGTGCCATTCGGGATGCATACTTGGTTCAAACTCTTTCTGTTGATCTTTCCCTCTGACTTCCGGTTAAATACTTTTAAAAATAACATTTTATTATTACATTCTGTTATTTAGAAATATGTAATGTGTTCCTTTTGGAATCCCATCTGTTCCAGATATTTGTCTAATTCCAATACTAAACCTGATTCAACTTCAAGGTATGAGGACCACTGTTGTACTGAGTGGTGACTTAGACTGCCACAATCCAAAAGTACCAAGGGGATCTTGGTCTGTTGGTTTAACCTTTACTGTTTGTCTGTAATTAATTATGATTATGCAGTAAGATGTACGATGAGGTGTTCTGGCATTCCATCATCAGCATCAAAGGATATTTTCCCTCCAATGTTTGAAGTCTTCCTGATGATGGATTTCTCTATTGGCCATTAATGACTGCAGTCTAATGTAATGTTTTGTTTTCATTAGCTACTTAACTACAGCCACCGCATTAGCATCAGAACATTAGGGTTCAACGAGACCCGCTTTAGCATCAGAACATTAGGGTTCAATGAGACCCACTTTAGCATCAGAACATTAGGGTTCAACGAGACCCGCTTTAGCATCAGAACATTAGGGTTCAATGAGACCCACTTTAGCATCAGAACATTAGGGTTCAACGAGACCCGCTTTAGCATCGGAACATTAGGGTTCAATGAGACCCACTTTAGCATCAAAACATTAGGGTTCAATGATACCTGCTTTAGCATCAGAACATTAGGGTTCAATGAGAACCCACTTTAGCATCAAAATATCAGGGTTCAATGAGACCCACTTTAGCATCAGAACATTAGGGTTCAACGAGACCCTCTTTAGCATCAGAACATTAGGGTTCAATGAGACCCACTTTAGCATTAAAACATTAGGGTTCAATGAGACCCACTTTAGCATCAAAACATTAGTGTTCAATGAGACCCACTATAGCATCAAAACATTAGGGTTCAATGAGACCCACTTTAGCATCAGAACATTAGGGTTCAATGAGACCCACTTTAGCATCAGAACATCAGGGTCCAATGAGACCCACTTTAGCATCAAAACATTAGGGTTCAATGAGACCCACTTTAGCATAAAACATTAAAGGTTCAATGAGACCCTACTTTAGCATCAGAAATTAGGGTTCAAGAGACCCCTTTAGCATCAAACATTAGGGTTCAATGAGCCAAATTTAGCATCAAAACATTAGGGTTCAATGATACCCTTAGCATCAGAACATTAGGGTTCAATGAGACCCACTTTAGCATCAGAATATTAGGGTTCAATGAGACCCACTTTAGCAACCAAACATTAGGGTTCAACAAAACCTGCTTTAGCATCAGAACATTAGGGTTCAATGAGACCCACTTGAGCATTAAAACATTAGTGTTCAATGAACCCACTTTAGCATCAAACATTAGGTGTTCAATATACCCCTTATCATCAAACATTAGGGTTCAATGAGACCCACTTTAGCATCAAAACATTAGGGTTCATGAGACCCACTTTAGCATCAAACATCAGGGTTCCAATGAGACCCACTTTAGCATCAAAACATTAGGGTTCAATGAGACCCACTTTAGCATTAACACATTAAGCTTCAATGTGACCCACTTTAGCATCAAAACATTAGGATTCAACGAGACCCGCTATAGCATTAACACATTAAGCTTCAATGAGACCCACTTTAGCATCAGAACATTAGGCTAAAACGAGACCCGCTTTAGCATCAGAACATTATGGTTCAACGAGACCCACTTTAGCAACAAAACATTAGGGTTCAATGAAGCCCACTTTAGCATTAAAAAACATCAGGGTTCAATGAGGCCCGCTTTAGCATCAGAACATTAGGGTTCAATGAGACCCACTTTAGCATCAAAACATTAGGGTTCAATGAGACCCACTTTAGCATCAAAACATTAGGGTTCAACGAGACCCGCTTTAGCATTAACACATTAAGCTTCAATGAGACCCACTTTAGCATCAGAACATTAGGGTTCAATGAGACCCACTTTAGCATCAGAATATTAGGGTTCAATGAGACCCACTTTAGCAACAAAACATTAGGGTTCAACAAAACCCGCTTTAGCATCAGAACATTAGGGTTCAATGAGACCCACTTTAGCATCAAAACATTAGGATTCAATGAGACCCAATTTAGCATCAAAACAGTAGGATTCAATGAGACCCACTTTAGCATCAAAACATTAGGGTTTAACGAGACCTGCTTTAGCATTAACACATTAAGCTTCAATGAGACCCACTTTAGCATCAAAACATTAGGGTTCAACGAGACCCGCTTTAGCATTAACACATTAAGCTTCAATGAGACCTACTTTAGCATCAGAACATTAGGGTTCAACGAGACCCGCTTTAGCATCAGAACATTAGGGTTCAATGAGCCCCACTATAGCATCAAAACATTAGGGTTCAACAAGACCCTCTTTAGCATCAGAACATTAGGGTTCAATGAGACCCACTTTAGCATCAAAACATTAGGGTTCAATGATACCTGCTTTAGCATCAGAACATTAGGGTTCAATGAGACCCACTTTAGCATCAAAATATTAGGGTTCAATGAGACCCACTTTAGCATCAGAACATTAGGGTTCAACAAAACCTGCTCTAGCATCAGAACATTAGGGTTCAATGAGACCCACTTTAGCATCAAAACATTAGGGTTAAACGAGATCCGCTTTAGCATTCTAACACTTAGCCAATGCCCACTTTATCATCAAACATTAGTTCCAGACCCTTAGCTTAAACATTAAGTCAAAAATTTAGTCAAATTTGGGTTAAACACCTCTTATCAAACATAGGCAGACCCAAGATAAATTGGGTTCCACACCCACACAACTGGGTTCAATAGCCCCCTATAAACTTAGGTTGCATACCTTGACATCAGACAGTTATGGGCCCACAAAAATATTAGTCATGAACAGCGTATAGTTGCATTGGGATTCAACAAAACCTAGCCAGGGACAGAACATTTTATGCACTTTGTACTGGTTACAGATTTTCATTGCCTCTCTGGCCAATCTCTCACAAACTTCCTGGTTGAAAAATGCATTCATGTTGGTAGAAATCATTTTCAACAGAACTCAGATACCCACACACACACACGTTGTATCCCAAATAGCACCCTATTACCTATACGGTGCACTACCTTTGACCATAGCACTATGGGCACAAAAATAATGCACTTTACAGCGTATAGTGTGCTATTTGGGATACAGGCACAGTAGCCAGGGAAAGAACATTTTTGCCTTGTACTGTTCCAGTATTTGCCATCCTTCTCTGGCTTCCTCTCACGAAGCTCTCTGTGAAAACATTGCTGGCCGTGGTTAAAGAAAGTGATTTTCTACAGAAGTCTGTGATGGCCGAACTGGAAGGGGATCAGAAGATGGAGGCTAATCGTGTTGATTCACTTTGCTGCCTGTGCCAGGTAAATTTGGGGAATTACAAGATGGTTCTCAAACTGTGATAGCAGCATATCTAAATGCACTAGCCACAGCTACATAACAAATTGCACCCTATACCCTATATATTCCCTTTGGGTTCTTGTCATAGGTAGTGCACTAAACAGGGAATACGGTGCCATTCGGGCTGAGCCCATGACTTGGGAATAAAGATGAATAAAATAAAATAAAACTGTTTGACACCTTATTCTAGAATATAAATATAATGCATGCAGTGGAAGTACATGAACAACACATTAAAGTACAAGAAGTTATCATAAAATGTTACGGTAAACTGCACATTTTTTAACATTTCCCTGAGTGTTAGAGAGTTAATATGACCTGGTCTGTAGGTACATTATGACCAGTATATTACCATTACCTGTAGGGACATATTACCTACTGGTCATAACGTACCTACAGACCATGTCATATTACCTACTGGTCATAACGTACCTACAGACCATGTCATATTACCTACTGGTCATAACATACCTACAGACCATGTCATATTACCTACTGGTCATAACGTACCTACAGACCATGTCATATTACCTACTGGTCATAACGTACCTACAGACCATGTCATATTACCTACTGGTCATAACGTACCTACAGACCATGTCATATTACCTACTGGTCATAACGTACCTACAGACCATGTCATATTACCTACTGGCCATAACGTACCTACAGACCATGTCATATTACCTACTGGTCATAACGTACCTACAGACCATGTCATATTACCTACTGGTCATAACGTACCTACAGACCATGTCATATTACCTACTGGTCATAATGTACCTACAGACCATGTCATATTACCTACTGGTCATAACGTACCTACAGACCATGTCATATTACCTACTGGTCATAACGTACCTACAGACCATGTCATATTACCATATTACCATGTCATATTATCGTCTCCTGAGTGGCGCAGTGGTCTAAGGCACTGCATCGCAGTGCTAGCTGTGCCACTAGAGATCCTGGTTCGAATCCAGGCTCTGTCGTAGCCGACCGGTTGACACATGGGGCGGTGCGCAATTGGCCCAGCGTCGTCCAGGGTAGGGGAGGGAATGGCCAGCAGGGATGTAGCTCAGTTGATAGAGCATGGCGTTTGCAACGCCAGGGTTGTGGGTTCGATTCCCACAGGGGGTATGAAAAAAAGAATAATAATGTAAGTCGCTCTGGATAAGAGCGTCTACTAAATGACGTAAATGTAATGTAAATGGTCATAACGTACCTACAGACCATGTCATATTACCTACTGGTCATAACGTACCTACAGACCATGTCATATTACCTACTGGTCATAACGTACCTACAGACCATGTCATATTACCTACTGGTCATAACGTACCTACAGACCATATCATATTACCTACTGGTCATAACGTACCTACAGACCATGTCATATTACCTACTGGTCATAACGTACCTACAGACCATGTCATATTACCTTCTGGTCATAACGTACCTACAGACCATGTCATATTACCTACTGGTCATAACGTACCTACAGACCATGTCATATTACCTACTGGTCATAACGTACCTACAGACCATGTCATATTACCTACTGGTCATAACGTACCTACAGACCATGTCATATTACCTACTGGTCATAACGTACCTACAGACCATGTCATATTACCTACTGGTCATAACGTACCTACAGACCATGTCAAACTACCTACTGGTCATAACGTACCTACAGACCATATCATATTACCTACTGGCCATAACGTACCTACAGACCATGTCATATTACCTACTGGCCAATTGTACTTATGTTTATTATGGATCCCCATTAGTTCCTGCCAAGTCAGCAGCTACTCTTCCTGGGGTTTATTAACGATCTCCATTAGTTCCTGCCAAGTCAGCAGCTACTCTTCCTGGGGTCCAGCAACATTAAGGCAGTTATATACAATTACAAATATTACATGACATTACATTTCATAACACTTTTCACTAAAACATTAAACGTGTGCCCTGTCCACCACTCTACATGTACAACAGAAAATCCATGTGTACGTGTGTGTAGAGTGCGTGTGTTATCATGTGTACATGTACAGTGGGGAGAACAAGTATTTGATACACTGCCGATTTTGCAGGTTTTCCTACTTACAAAGCATGTAGAGGTCTGTAATTTTTATCATAGGTACACTTCAACTGTTAGAGACGGAATCTAAAACAAAAATCCAGAAAATCACATTGTATAATTTTTAATTAATTAATTTGCATTTTATTGCATGACATTAGTATTTGATCACCTACCAACCAGTAAGAATTCCGGCTCTCACAGACCTGTTAGTTTTTCTTTAAGAAGCCCTCCTGTTCTCCAGTCATTACCTGTATTAACTGCACCTGTTTGAACTCGTTACCTGTATAAAGGCACCTGTCCACACACTCAATCAAACAGACTCCAACCTCTCCACAATGGCCAAGACCAGAGAGCTGTGTAAGGACATCAGGGATAAAATTGTAGACCTGCACAAGGCTGGGATGGGCTACAGGACAATAGCCAAGCAGCTTGGTGAGAAGGCAACAACTGTTGGCGCAATTATTAGAAAATGGAAGAAGTTCAAGATGACGGTCAATCACCCTCATCAATGATCATGAGGAAGGTGAGGGATCAGCCCAGAACTACATGGCAGGACCTGGTCAATGACCTGAAGAGAGCTGGGACCACAGTCTCAAAGAAAACCATTAGTAACACACTACGCCGTCATGGATTAAAATCCTGCAGCGCACGCAAGGCCCCCCTGCTCAAGCCAGCGCATGTCCAGGCCCGTCTGAAGTTTGCCAATGACCATCTGGATGATCCAGAGGAGGAATGGGATAAGGTCATGTGGTCTGATGAGACAAAAATAGAGCTTTTTGGTCTAAACTCCACTCGCCGTGTTTGGAGGAAGAAGAAGGATGAGTACAACCCCAAGAACACCATCCCAACCGTGAAGCATGGAGGTGGAAACATCATTCTTTGGGGATGCTTTTCTGCAAAGGGGACAGGACGACTGCACCGTATTGAGGGGAGGATGGATGGGGCCATGTATCGCGAGATCTTGGCCAACAACCTCCTTCCCTCAGTAAGAGCATTGAAGATGGGTCGTGGCTGGGTCTTCCAGCATGACAACGACCCGAAACACACAGCCAGGGCAACTAAGGAGTGTCTCCGTAAGAAGCATCTCAAGGTCCTGGAGTGGCCTAGCCAGTCTCCAGACCTGAACCCAATAGAAAATCTTTGGAGGGAGCTGAAAGTCCGTATTGGCCAGCGACAGCCCCGAAACCTGAAGGATCTGGAGAAGGTCTGTATGGAGGAGTGGGCCAAAAATCCCTGCTGCAGTGTGTGCA
Source organism: Coregonus sp. 'balchen' (assembly GCA_902810595.1). Lineage (NCBI taxonomy): Eukaryota > Metazoa > Chordata > Actinopteri > Salmoniformes > Salmonidae > Coregonus > Coregonus sp. 'balchen'. The sequence continues at coordinate 40,506,680 of LR778257.1, forward strand.
AACCTGGTCAAGACCTACAGGAAACGTATGATCTCTGTAATTGCAAACAAAGGTTTCTGTACCAAATATTAAGTTCTGCTTTTCTGATGTATCAAATACTTATGTCATGCAATAAAATGCAAATTAATTACTTTAAAATCATACAATGTGATTTTCTGGATTTTTGTTTTAGATTCCATCTCTCACAGTTGAAGTATACCCATGATAAAAAATGACAGACCTCTACATGCTTTGTAAGTAGGAAAACCTGCAAAATCGACAGTGTATCAAATACTTGTTCTCCCCACTGTATGTGTTTGTCTGTACCTGTGTTTGTGTCTCTTCACAGTCCCCACTGATCTACGAGGTGTATTTGTACCTACAGACCTGGATATATAGCATCTACTGGTCATAATGTACCTACAGCCCTGGATATATAGCATCTACTGGTCATAATGTACCTACAGACCTGGATATATAGCATCTACTGGTCATAATGTACCTACAGACCTGGATATATAGCATCTACTTGCTATAATGTACCTACAGACCTGGATATATAGCATCTACTGGTCATAATGTACCTACAGCCCTGGATATATAGCATCTACTGGTCATAATGTACCTACAGACCTGGATATATAGCATCTACTGGTCATAATGTACCTACAGCCCTGGATATATAGCATCTACTGGTCAAAATGTACCTACAGACCTGGATATATAGCATCTACTGGTCATAATGTACCTACAGCCCTGGATATATAGCATCTGCTGGTCATAATGTACCTACGGACCTGGATATAGTACTGAGGTACAGTGCCATATAAAATAAAAAAAATAAAAATCAGGTCATTAGATGATATATAACCAGGTCATTAGATGATATATAATGTCACACCCTGGCTCTGGGGACTCTATATGTTGAGCCAGGGTGTGTAGTTTCTATGTGTTTATTTTCTGTGTGGTAGTTCTAGTGTTGTATTTCTATGTTGGCCAGAGTGGCTCCCAATCAGAGGCAACGAGTGTCAGCTGTTGCGGGTTGTCTCTGATTGGGAGCCATATTTAAACTGTCTGTTTTCCCTTTGTGTTTGTGGGATCTTGTTCCGTTTTGGTTTGTTGCCGTGTCGGTTGTGTTATACCGAGGACGTCACGTTTTCGTTTTGTTGTTTTGTTCGGGCATTCATTAAATAAATAAATATGTTTGCAACTAACGCTGCGCATTGGTCTACTCTCTACGACGATCGTGACAGAAGATCCCACCATACCAGGACCAAGCAGCGTGTCCAGGAGCAGGCAGCCTGGACGTGGGAGCAGATCTTGGACGGGCAGGGGTCCTGGACCTGGGAGGAAATCCAGGCCGGGATGGATCGCCGGCCATGGAGGGAGACGGTAGAGGCACGACGGAGAGAGGAGCAACGGCGTAATCAGTGTTGTCGTCGGACGGACGAGAGGCAACCCAAAAAATTTTTTAGGGGGGGTTACAGGGCATGGACGACGGGGCTGACGGAGGCAGACAAGGGGCGAATTCAGGAGGCCACCAGGTTACGGGAGCCATTGGTGAGAAGAGGGAAGGAAGATGTAGAGGCGCGGCGAGAGGTACTGAGGTGTATTGCCAGTCCGGTCCGGCCCGTTCCTGATCCCCGTTTAAGGCCAGTGGTGTGTGTTCCCAGTACGGTCCGGCCTGTTCCTGCCCCTCGCACCAAGTGTACGGTGCGCGTCGCCAGCCCGGCCCGGCCTGTTCCTGCTTCTCGCACCAAGTATACGGTGCGCGTCGCCAGCCCGGCCCGGCCTGTTTCTGCCCCTCGCACCAAGCCTACGGTGTGCGTCGCCAGCCCGGCCCGGCCTGTTCCTGCCCCTCGCACCAAGCCTACGGTGCGCGTCGCCAGCCCGGCCCGGCCTGTTCCTGCCACTCGCACCAAGGCTACGGTGCGCGTCGCCAGCCCGGCCCGGCTTGTTCCTGCCACTCGCACAAAGCCAGGGGTGCGAGTCGTCAGCCTGGTAAGGCCCGTTCCTGCTCCACGCACCAAGCCAGGGGTGCGCATCGTCAGCCCGGTCCGGTCCGTTCCTGCTCCACGCACCAAGCCAGGGGTGCGTATCGTCAGCCCGGTCCGGCCCGTTGCTGCTCCACGCACCAAGCCAGGGGTGCGCATCGTCAGCCCGGTCCGGTTCGTTCCTGCTCCACGCACCAAGCCAGGGGTGCGTATCGTCAGCCCGGTCCGGCCCGTTGCTGCTCCACGCACCAAGCCAGGGGTGCGCATCGTCAGCCCGGTCCGGTCCGTTCCTGCTCCACGCACCAAGCCAGGGGTGCGCGTCGTCAGTCCGGCACAACCCGTGCCTGGGTCACCGGTGCCTGATCAGTACCGGTCAGCTGCTCCACAACGGAGCTTAAGCAATCCGCTCCTTCGATGTCCAGTCCAGCTCCAGCCAGCGGGGCCAGACCGGACCAGGGGCGCTACGGGGGGATTATTGAAGGGTGGTGGTCAAGCCCGGAGCCGGAACCGCCTCGAGGAGGAATGCCCACCCAGCCCTCCCCTGTTTGGGTTTTGTTCAGGCGCGGTCGCAGTCCGCGCCTTTGGGGGGGGGTACTGTCACACCCTGGTTCTGGGGACTCTATATGTTGAGCCAGGGTGTGTAGTTTCTATGTGTTTATTTTCTGTGTGGTAGTTCTAGTGTTGTATTTCTATGTTGGCCAGAGTGGCTCCCAATCAGAGGCAACGAGTGTCAGCTGTTGGAACATGGATTCTGATTGGTCGGACCAGCGTTGTACAGACCTGACAACCGGAACTTCCCTCTTGAATCTTTGTTTGTAGGCGGGGAGAAGCAAAATGGAGTCGTGGTCAGATTTGCCAAAAGGAGGACGGGAGAGGGCCTTATACCCATGTCGAAAAGGCATGTAGCAGTGGTCAAGCATTGAATTTCCGTGAGTTGGATAGTCAATGTGTTAATAATAATAATAATAATAATAATAATAATAATAATAATAATAATAATTAGGGAGCATGGTCCTCAAATTACTTTTGTTAAAGTCCCCCACGACAATGAACATTGCCTGCGGGTATGCGGTCTCCAGTTTTTTCAGGGTCCAATGAACATCTTTGAGAGCATTTTTGGTGTCGGCTTGGGGCGGGATGTACACAGCCATGGCGATGATCACTGAGAACTCTCTCGGAAGGTAAAAAGGGCAACATTTGATGAACAAGTATTCCATCTCGGGAGAGCAGAAGCTCGCAAATTTCTGTAAGTTTCCCCCGTCGCACCACTTGTTATTGGTCATAAAGCTGAGCCCTCTGCTTTTGTTCTTGCCAGAGAGAGTCAGCTTCCTATCCGCCCGAATAACTGCAAAACCCGCTGGTTGTATATAATCCATTTGGATGTTGGAGGAAAGTCAAGTCTCAGAAAAAACAAGTGTGTTGCAGGATCTGATGTCCCTCTGGAAGGAGATCCTCGCTCGGATCTGATGTCCCTCTGGAAGGAGATCCTCGCTCTGATCTGATGTCCCTCTGGAAGGAGATCCTCACTCTGAGTTTGTCAAGTTTATTAATTAATGATTGAACATTGGTGAGTAGCATGTTGGGTAATAGAGGATGGGTCCATTAGATGCTATACATCTGTAGCGTCCGAACGGTTTGGTATACGACTCCCCACAAGTGTCACAGGACTCGTCTGAAGTCAATACCATTGATGTGCCAACTTCTGTTTGTAGCATCTGAACCGTTTGGGCTACAAGCTAATGTGACCCAACTGTGGAACGGGGAGAGTCTCACAAACACGATGGTGTTCTCCATCATGTTCTACATCCCCCACAAGTGTCACGGGACTCATCTGAAGGTAACCAGTACCAGTTTAAAAAATGAATGGAAGTATGGAGGTAGTTTTGTGCCTACCTTAAATACGTGTAAAACATCTGGCCAGAGGGGAGGGTAATGAGGGGATGTGGACACCAGCCTTCCTCTGAGAGTGGTGTGGCCAACCACAACTGGAGACAGAGGGCACAGCAATGACTTCAGCGAGGGATCACACTCTAAGCCCATAGTGAGGATTTTACACATGGTTTAACATGCTGCCGGGAGAATTTCATCCAATTTAGCCCAGGAGCCTGGCTCGCCATCCCAACACTCCAGCCCCGGCTCAAACCATACGCTACCTTGCCATATCACCTTAGAAATGCTTTGTTCCTGGATATGAAGGCTTGTGAGTCCCAAATGGCACCCTATTCCCTATATAGTGCACTACTTTTGCAAATGGCACCCTGTTCCCTACATAGTGCACTACTTTTGACCAGGGCCCCACATGTAGGGAATAGGGTGCCATATAGGACTCAGACCAAATGTGTGCTGTGCTACCAATGATGTGTATATAAATCATTGTGTGTCACTGCCTGGGCTCGGCTCCTCAACAAAGCCGGATCATTCCATGGCCGTCTGTGTGATTGGGAACAGAACAGCAGACCTGAAACAATGAGGATTCAATTGAACTAAAGTCCTTCAACTGCTGTTTACCTGAAAGACTTCTAAATCAACAGACAATCTATCAGCAAGTACAGGTTTCTATATCAAATCCAATTCTAAACATACCTATACTTATTATGTGTTTGAATGGTAAACATTTGTTATGAACCTATTGTGATCATTGAAGCTGGTATTACAGGGAGTAGATTAGCAGCTGGTATTATGGGGAGTAGTTTAGCAGCTGGTATTATGGGCAGTAGTTTATCAGCTGGTATTATGGGGAGTAGTTTATCAGCTGGTGTTACGGGGAGTAGATTAGCAGCTGGTATTATGGGGAGTAGTTTATCAGCTGGTATTATGGGGAGTAGTTTATCAGCTGGTATTATGGGGAGTAGTTTATCAGCTGGTATTATGGGGAGTAGTTTATCAGCTGGTATTATGGGGTTATCGGGTATTATGGGGAGTAGTTTATCCAGCTGGTATTTGATGGGGAGTAGGTTATCAGATGGTATTATGGGGAGAGCAGTTTATCAGCTGGATATTATGGGGAGTAGTTTATCAGTTGGTATTATGTGGGAGTAGTTTATCAGCTTGGTATTATGGGGAGTAGTTTAGGTATCAGCTGGTGTTACGGGGAGTAGTTTATCAGCTGGTCATTATGGGGAGTAGAGTAGTTTATCATCAGCTGGTATATGGGGAGGTAGTTTATCAGCTGGGTGTTACGGGGAGTAGTATTATCAGCTGGTATTATGGGGAGTAGTTTATCAGCTGGTATTATGGGGAGTAGTTTATCAGCTGGTATTATGGGGAGTAGTTTATCAGCTGGTATTATGGGGAGTAGTTTAGCAGCTGGTATTATGGGGAGTTATTTATAAGATGGTATTATGGGGAATAGTTTAGCAGCTGGTATTATGGGGAATGGTTCAGCATGTCTGGGAATAGTTCTCTCTCTCTGTCTATCTCTCCCTCTCTCTGTGTCTATCTCTCCCTCCCTCTCTGTCTATCTCTCCCTCCCTCTCTGTCTCTGTCTCTGTCTCTGTCTCTGTCTCTGTCTCTGTCTCAGTCTCCCCCGTGCATACTGATGCCTCCCCTTCGCATCCTCTTAACCTAGTTCCATGCACACCGGATCCCAAGGGAACCTTTGCCTTTCTGAACTGTAAACCTAGAAAGAATGGAGCCGCTTCGGAGAAACGGCACAGTGTACATTTTCTAAGACACGTCTCACTTACAATTCCAGGCAGAACTTTAGCCAGCCAATTACAACGAGGGGTGGCCGGTAAAGCATCAATCCCACATATCCTGAAGGTCAATTCTCCTGATCTCATTGGGCCAGCGAGAATGGAATTCCGGTCGTGTGCATCCACACATTACCTTGAAGAGAGAAGTGTTTGGATCAAATGACTTCCCTGTCTTTCATTAAAACCTTATCACTTTATTGGCACCTGTCCAGAGCACAGCCGTTAGAATTGGAAAGGTCTGTCTGTCTGTCTGTCTGTCTGTCTAAGCAATATATCACCATCATCACCTTTCAATGTGGTCCTCTGTAGCTCAGCTGGTAGAGCACGGCGCTTGTAACGCCAAGGTAGTGGGTTCGATCCCCGGGACCACCCATACACAAAAAAAAAATTATGCACGCATGACTGTAAGTCGCTTTGGATAAAAGCGTCTGCTAAATGGCATATTATTATTATATTATCAGCCTTCTGCACCACTCATCATCAACAGCTCCTGACCACCATCTATAGCACCAGAGGAAGACAGATAGAGACGTATAGATAGGAAGCAATGCCAATAGGTAGGTTTCCATTAAAAATTAGAGAAAGATTTTCAAACAAAATCTTTAAAATATGCACATTTACCACCAGAAGTGTGTTTCCATCAAACTGACTGTGTGTGATGATGTAGTGTAGGGGTTCCCAAACTGTTTCATAAAGGACCCCCCTTCCAGCATTGAGGAACACACACCCCACCACCCTCCCCCCCCCTCTCGCGTGTGCACCAGACGTCTATTTCTATGGACACAAGCACTGTTCATGACATAAACTGTACCTCTTGTTGGTGGAGAGAACATTTAGCAGGTTTAACGCTTATTTCCTGCAATTCTATACATTTTGCCACATCTAATGTTTATCAATGTGATATTTGAGTGACTCAAACGTTACAATAAAATCTATGGGCTAAAAACCGTTCGCTGACACGGGCTAGTTGATCTGGACATTTCTGACAAGTTATAAAGAGCTCTAGGGATCTGCAATGACTGACATGACAAGAGGAAAACGGAGCGCTACCCAATTTCGAAATTGCATACATGCCATTTACATGCATATATGCATTATATCCATCTTATGCATTCTACTAATCCAACTTTCAAAAGTAAGTTGAAAGCCTGCCGACCCCTCTCGCCACAGTTTGGGAAACACTGATGTTGTGCACATAAAAAATTTAAAAAAAACATACCAAATAAAACAACTTAAGTTTAATGTGTTTCCATCGCATTTTCAACTCTGCGGATGGTTTAGTCACAAAAAACAACAACTGTTGCGATAAATAAAATAATACTTGCCTAGTCTGGTTTTGGCTCATGCTCTCTAGACGACAGTTCACTGATAAAGTGGACAGGGTGGGTTATATGATAAGATATGGATAAGATCATTAAAAAAAGTATATATATATAAAAAAAGTATATATATATATATATATATATATATATACAGTCAAGCCCCGATCATCATGCCAGCATCATTCAAATGATAGCCTCCCCTTGATATTTATTGGACATTTGTATGAAGCTCATCACATAACCACCGTAAGTCACGAATTCATGAAATAAGAACTTATTCCATCTGCTGTTTCCGTGTGGTGGTGGCAGTAGACTACAACATCATCTCGTGACTCCAAGTTCACTGCAATATGATGGTGTTCTACCAATAATTGCGCATAAAATCGTTTCCACCTCAATTGTCGCGTAATTTGGGCTCCCTCTGTGCTTGAGGCGTCACTACAGACCCCCTGGTTCGATTCCAGGCTGTATCACAACCGGCGGTGATTGGGAGTCCCATAGGGTGGCGCACAATTGGCCCAGCGTCGTCCGGGTTTGGCCGGTGGAGGCCGTCATTGTAAATAAGAATTTGTTCTTAACTGACTTGCCTAGTTAAATAAAGGTAAAATAAATAATCTATTTCACTGATTTAAAATTAACTTATGTCGACAGTAGCTAGGTTTCCATCCAATTGGGGACAGATTTTCATGCTAATATTCTAAAATCTGCAGAAAAACAATATGCACATGTTCAAATTAAATGGGATTCCACCACATTTTCAACTCTACTGATGGTTTAGTCACAAACATTTTTGCATTATACTATATAGCGAATGTACCCACTCTGGTCTTCCCATGTGCGATCTAGCCAACAACTCGGAGAGACGGTGCGGGTATAACCTACATGATGATATTGTTTTGGACAAAAGAGCGAGATTATTTTTATTTGTCAAACGGCAGCCAAGCATCGATCATCATGTCATCAGAATAAGACCCTCGATATTTATTGGAAAGGAGCATCAAGCTCATCACCGTGCACGTTCACCACCCTGTGAAGTTCATCATAACTTATTTCATCTGTAGTCTAATAAACTGCATGGTTTCCCGAGTCGTAGTGGGAGGACCACACACCATGTCATCACGTGACTTCAAGTTTACTTCGATGTGATAGTTATTAAATTATCCTACATGTACTGTACTTTATTTGCATAAAAAGGTTGGACGGAAACCTGGTTAGTGACTGACATTAACAAGAGAAAAACTGCCGATGCACAACCATTTTTAGTTACAAAACCGTAGAGTTGAAAACGTGATTGAAACCCATTTAACTTGTGTGTTTTATTTGGTACAGGGGAATTTAACCGCAGAATATATTTTTTTTATGCAACAAGTCCAATTGGATGGAAACACATCTCTGGTTGGAAAATGCACATATTGTTTTAATGCGGATTTTAGAATATTTGCACGAAAATCTGTCGCCCATTGGATGGAAACCTAACTCCTGGCAGTCACTCAATTACCCATGTCAGCTAACATTTAGCTTAGGCCCCCCAAAAAGGCTACATGTGTGGGTATGGATGTTGGTACACACGAGCCATGAGCCACTGCTGCCCCTAATGATGAGTTCAGTTTTTTTTGGTCGCCCCCACCCCCACAAAGTTGCCCATTCCTGGTCTATATAGTAACCACTATTTTGGACCAGAGCCCTATGACCAGAGCCCTAAAAGTAGTGCACTATATAGGGAATAGGGTGCCATTCGGGACACACATAGCTGGTCCTCGGTTACATTTAATAATGAGTTTCCTGTTTCCAAACACAGAACGTTAGAGTCAGCAGTCTCACGGTTCTCATTACGCTGCAGATCTATAAATATTCAATCAAAACTGTACAGCCTGGAGATACGGTTCCCCCTGTTGCAATGCAATCCTCACAAGTATGTTAATTTAATTTCTGTTCTGACTGCAACTATCTGGAGAATAACATGGGTACTTGTCATTTTTACCCCTGAAGTCAAGTATAGCTATAGGTCCTTCCTGACTCCTGAGCTATTTTAGAACTGAAAAAAAATATTTCTAAATTTGAGAGCTGTTAGCCTTATATCCCACTCTGTTACTAATCTGTACACAGGAATGAATAATATAATAATATATAATATATTCCATTTAGTAGATTATTTTATCCAAAGCGACTTACGGTCCTGCTTGCATACATTCTACAGTATGTACCAGTGGTCCCTAGAATGGAAACCACTACCCTCATACTCTACCAGTATCAGTTCACAAGAAACACTGAGAGACAACAAGAGAAACTGAGACAACAAGAGAAACTGAGACAACAAGAGACAACAAGAGACACTGAGACAACAAGAGACAACAGACAACAAGAGAAAACAAGAGACAACAAGAGACAAACAAAGACAACTGAGACAACAAGAGAATAGACACGAGAAATAGACAACAAGACACAGAGAACAAAACAAGAGAAACACATGAGACAACAAGAGACAACAAGAGACACTGAGACAACAAGAGACAAACAAGAGAACGAGACAACAAGAGACAACAAGAGACACTGAGCAAAAGAACCAAGAGACACTGAGACAACAAGAGACACAGAGACATCAAGAGACACAGAGACAACAAGAGACAACAAGAGACACTGAGACAACAAGAGACACTGAGACAACAAGAGACACAGAGACAACAAGAGACAACAAGAGACACTGAGACAACAAGAGACACTGAGACAACAAGAGACACTGAGACAACAAGAGACACAGAGACAACAAGAGACACTGAGACAACAAGAGACACAGAGACAACAAGAAACAACAAGAGACACTGAGACAACAAGAGACAACAAGAGACACTGAGACAACAAGAGACACTGAGACAACAAGAGACACTGAGACAACAAGAGACAACAAGAGACACTGAGACAACAAGAGACACTGAGACAACAATAGACACAGAAACAACAAGAGACAACAAGAGACAACAAGAGACACTGAGACAACAAGAGACTGAGAAAACAAGAAACACTGAGACAACAAGAGACACTGAGACAACAAGAGACAACAAGAGACACTGAGACAACAAGAGACACTGAGACAACAAGAGACACTGAGACAACAAGAGACAACAAGAGACACTGAGACAACAAGAGACAACAAGACACAACAATAATCAACAAGAGACACAGAGACAACAAGAGACACTGAGACAACAAGAGACACTGAGACAGCAAGAGACAACAAGAGACACTGAGACAACAAGAGACACTGAGACACAGAGACAACAAGAGACACTGAGACAACAAGAGACACTGAGACAACAAGATACACTGAGACAACAGAGAGAACAAGAGACACTGAGACAACAAGAGACACTGAGACAGAGACAACAAGAGACACTGAGACAACAAGAGACACTGAGAAAACAAGAGACAACAAGAGACACTGAGACAACAAGAGACACTGAGACAACAAGAGACAACAAGAGACACTGAGACAACAAGAGACAACAAGACACAACAATAATCAACAAGAGACACAGAGACAACAAGAGACACTGAGACAACAAGAGACAAAAAGAGACACTGAGACAACAAGAGACAACAAGAGACACTGAGACAACAAGAGACACAGAGACAACAAGAGACACTGAGAAACAGAGACAACAAAAGACAACAAGAGACAACAAGAGACACAGAGACAACAAGAGACACTGAGACAACAAGAGACAACAAGAGACACTGAGACAACAAGAGACAACAAGAGACACTGAGACAACAAGAGACACTGAGACAACAAGAGACACTGAGACACACAAAGAGACACTGAGACAACAAGAGGCAACAAGAAACAACAAGAGACACAGACAACAAACCAGAAGAACCAAAAAGAGACACTGAGACAACAAGAGACAAAAAGAGACACTGAGACAACAAGAGACAAAAAGAGACACTGAGACAGCAAGAGACAACAAGAGACAACAAGAGACACTGAGACAACAAGAGACAACATGAGACAACAAGAGACACAGAGACAACAAGAGACACTAGACACAGAAGAACACAGAGACATAGAGACCAACAGAGACAACAAGAGACAACAAGAGACACTGAGACAACAAGATACACTGAGACAACAAGAGACACAGAGACACAGACAACAAGAGACACAGCGACAACAAGAGACACTGAGACAACAAGAGACACTGAGACAACAACGGAGTAGAAAGGCTTCAGTTCCGAGACTGTCTCAATCACCAGCCAGCACCCTTCACACAGAACCACAGAACCACACAGCCACAGAACCACACAGCCACACAGACACAGAACCACACAGCCACAGAACCACACAGCCACAGAACCACACAGCCACACAGACACAGAACCACACAGACACACAGCCACAGAACCACACAGCCACAGACCCACACAGCCACAGAACCACACAGCCACAGAACCACAAAGCAACAGAACCACACAGCCACAGAACCACACAGCCACACAGACACAGAACCACACAGAACCACACAGCCACAGAACCACACAGCCACAGAACCACACAGCCACAGAACCACACAGCAACAGAACCACACAGCCACACAGAACCACACAGCCACACAGAACCACACAGACACACAGAACCACACAGACACAGAACCACACAGACACAGAACCACACAGCCACTGAACCATACAGCCACACAAACACAGACAGACAGACAGACAGACAGACAGACAGACAGACAGAGATAAAGAGAACTCTGAAAGCTTTGCTTGTGGTTTAAGTGTTATTCAAAGCTGAAGGGACAGCTGCCAGGGGACAGCACAGAGTGTATACCCTGTTTGTCTGACAGGAATGGGCAGTCCTCAGACAATCCCCACGAGCTCCACTCTCTGACAGGAGACCATGTTCACAGGCAGACAGAGAGAGCGAGAGACTGTGTGTGTGTGTGTGTGTGTGTGTGTGTGTGTGCTTGTGGTTGTGTTTAACTTCTGGTCCCCACAAGAATAGTAAACAAACAAAAATTTGACCAACTGGGGACATTTTGTTGATCCCCACGAGGTCAAATGCTATTTCTAGTGGGTTTAGGGTTAAGGTTAGAATTAGTGTTAGGGTTAGGTTAGGTTTAGGATTAGGAGCTAGGGTTAGTTTTAGGGTTAGGGTTAGGGTTAAGGTTAGGTTTTTGGGTTAGGGTTAGGTTTAAGGTTAGGGTTACGGTAAGAGTACGTGTTAGGGTTAGGTTTAGAGAAAATAGGATTTTGAATGGGACTGAATTGTGTGTCCCCACAATGTTAAGTACAAACTAAGTTAAGTTTGTGTGCTCCGGGTTTTACAACACTGCGCTTCGCAATAGAGGGAGACATTAGATAGTAATGTCTAATAATGTCTGTAGTACAAGACTGTCTAGGATGGTATGTATGTGTGTCAGGGATAGGCTGTATGTAATATTCAGTTGTTGAGGGATAGGTCTGTAATGTTTATAGGGGGTAGGTCTGTAGTGTAGTGTGTGAGACTGTGTGAAGGGATGGTACTGTAATGTTGTATTGGATAGGTACTGTTGTGTTGTGTTGTCTGAGTGGATGGTACGTATGTAATTTCGGGGATGGTGTGTATGTAATTTCTTATTGTTGTGAGGTAGGTACGTGTATGTTATTAGTGACTTCGAGGTGGTCCTTTTGTGTAACTACAGGATGTTACTGTAAGAAGATCAGGGATACCTGTATGTAGATAGTCATTACTGTTGAAGGATAGGTCCTGTAAGTAATTATTACTGTCTGAAGGGATAGGTACTGTAATGTATTATTCATTACTCTCTGAAGGATAGGTACTGTAATGTAATATTTAGGGATAGGTACTGTAATGTAATATTCAGGGATAGGTCCTGTAATGTAATATTCATTACTGTCTGAAGGGATAGATGCTGTAATATTCATTACTGTCTGAAGGGATAGGTACTGTAATGCATTCATTACATTACTGACAGAGCGTTTAACACATTGCTGGAGCAATTCCGCGAGTTGTCTGTTGGGCAGCCTACCATGACGGTAACCTCCCAGCCCCTCAGTAACCCGGCTGTTAGCAGCGCGGCCTCCGTGGTCACCCCGGTTTCCCAGAGAACCCCGCTTACCTCCCCCCGGAACGCTTCGCTGGAGAGTCGGGAACCTGTCGGGCATTTCTCACTCAGTGTTCGCTCATCATCGAGCTGCAGCCCTCCTCCTTCCCCTCGGACCGCTCTAAGATGGCGTACCTCATCACGCTCTGGCCTGTTGCTACGGCAGTGTGGGAACAACAGTCGGCCGTATGCTTCGGTCTGGAGGAGTTCATGCAGGAGGTAAAGAAGGTTTTCGATGCTCCATTGTCCGGGAGAGAGGCTGCCCGGAAGTTACTCCAGCTTCGGCAAGAATCCCGCCGTGTGGCAGACTATGCAGTGGATTTCTGCACGTTGGCAGCTGAGTGTGCCTGGAACCCGGAAGCGCTGTTCGACTGCACGGAATATCGGAGGAAGTAAAGGAGGAGCTTGCAGCCCGGGAACTACCGACGGATATCGACTCGCTCATCGCCTTGACCATTCGGTATTGATGGGTGACTACGGGAACGAAGGAAGGAGAGGAAGTCCGATTCCACTCGCACGCCCAAGGATTCCACCTTGCCTCCGAGGCATCCCGGAAGTCCCCGACGGCTCCGTTGCCGAGAGAACCCGAGGCTACCTGAGTTACCCCGGGATTCTCCAGCCGAACGGCAACACAGGCTTCACACGAAGAGTTGCCTGTATTGCGGGACTACTGGTCATTTGCTGTGCCATACGGATAACTTTTCCTCTCCCCTTACTCACACCCCCTTTCATGCCATCTTGCTGTGGAGGGAACCAGTTAATCTCTCCGGGTACTCCTCGACTCCGGGGCCGATGAGAGCTTTATGGACGCTACCCTGGCGTCCAAGCTGGGCATCCCCACTCAGCCCCTCTCCATTCCCATGGATGTTAGAGCGCTGGACGGCGCTCTATAGGCCGGGTCACCCACAATACCACCCCATCAACCTATGAGTATCAGGGAACCACAGCGAGACGATCCAATTCCTCCTAATTAAGTCTCTTCAGGTTCCCGTGGTATTGGGTTTCTCTTGGTTCAAGCAACACAACCCCTTTATTGACTGGTCTACTGGTACCATCATGGGCTGGAGCCCTTTCTGCCACACTCATTGCCTGAAGTCAGCGCAGCCTGCCCCGGGACGTCTTCCTGGGGGCTCGGAAGTTGCTTCAGACCTCTCCGCCATTCCCGCGGAGTGCCAGGACATCTGGGATGTGTTTAGTAAGGCCCGGGCCACTTTGCTTCCGCCGCACTGGCCCTACGACTGCGGAATAGACCTTCTCCCAGGCACCACTCCACCCCAGGGATGACTGTACTCGCTGTCGAGTCCGGAGACCAAGGCTATGTAGACCTACATTGAGGACTCCCTAGCTGCCGGGTTCATCCGTCATTCTGCCTCCGGCACAGGGTTCTTCTTTGTGGAGAAGAAGGACAAAACCCTGCACCCGTGCATCGACTACCGGGACCTCAACGACATCACGGTGAAGAACCGCTACCCACTACCACTCATCTTCTCGGCCTTTGAGCCGCTCAATGGGGCCAACGCGTTCTCCAAGCTGGATCTACGGAACGCCTACCACCTGGTGCGGATACGGGAAGGGGACGAGAGGAAGACTGCCTTCAACACGGCCAGTGGTCACTACGAGTATCTGGTCATGCCATTTGGCCTTACCTATGCTCCAGCTGTGTTCCAGGCCCTGATTAATGATGTTCCCCATGACACGTTGAACCGGTTCGTCTTCGTCTACCTCAACGACATCCTCGTCTTCTCCCGCTCCGCCCAAGAACACGTGCTCCACGTCCGACAGGTCCTCCAACGCCTCCTGGAGAACCAGCTTTTTGTGAAATCAGAGAAATGCTTATTCCATCGCTCCACCATCCCCTTCCTGGGCTACATCATCACTACAGGGAGTGTACAGATGGATCCCGGGAAGGTGAGAGCGGTGGTGGATTGGCCCCAGCCTATGTCCAGAGTGCAGTTGCAATGTTTCCTAGGATTCGTCAACTTTTATTGCTGCTTTATCCAGGGTTACAGCACCCTGGCTTCCCCCCTGTCTGCACTTAACTCTCCCAATGGTCCCCAGCTGCTGACCGGGTGTTCCGGGACCTCAAACACAGTTTCACCATTGCTCCCATCTTGGTTCATCCTGATCCGTCCCGCCAGTTCGTGGTGGAGGCCGATGCTTCGCATGTCGGAGTGGGGGAGATCCTGTCCCAGCGTGCGGCCCTGGACCACAAGTTACATCCCTGCACCTTCTTCTCCCATCGCTTCAACACCACGGAGAGGAATCACGATGTGGGGAATCGTGAGCTTCTCACGGTGAAGATGGCATTGGAGGAGTGGAGGCACTGGCTGGAGGGGGCAGAACATCCGTTCACTGTGTGGACAGACCACAAGAACTTGGAATATCTCCGCACCGCCAAGCGTCTCAATTCCAGGCAAGCTAGGTGGGCCCTGCTTTTCACCCGGTTCAACTTCTCCTTTTCATACCGACTGGGATCCAAGAATGTCAAGCCAGATGCGCTGTCACGCAGCTATAGCCCCGCGGCTACACCCCCGGAATCTGAGACCATCCTTCCCACCTCGTGCTTGCGATGGCACTCAGTTGGGGAATAGGGAAGAAGGTCCAGGAGGCACAGCGTACCCAGCCAAACCCCGGGGGGGGGGGGGGGGGCAGATAACCGGATGTTTGTTCTTGACGCTGTCCGCTCCGCGGTCCTGGAGTGGGCCCACTCCTCCAGGCTTACCTGCCACCCGGGCTCCAGTCTGACACTGGCCTTTGTGCGACAACGCTTTTGGTGGCCTATCATGGTTCCTGACGTCTCTGCGTTCATCGCCGCCTGCACGATCTGTGCGCAGAACAAGACTCCTCCAACCTCTTCCTGTTCCTCAACATCCCTGGTCTCAGATATCCCTGGACTTTGTCATGGGTCTTCCCCCATCTGATGGCAACACCGCCATCCTGACAGTTGTGGACCGGTTTTCCAAAGCTGCCCACTTCATTCTTCTCCCCAAGCTACCCTCCACCAAAGAGACAGCCCAGCTCATGGTACGGCACGTCTTCCGGATCCATGGAATCCCAGTGGACATGGTCTCTGACCGGGGTCCTCAGTTCTCGTCCCGGTTCTGGAAGGCGTTCTGCACACTCATTGGGTCGTCGGCCAGCCTGTCCTCCGGTTTCCACCCTCAGTCCAACGGCCAGTTGGAGCGAGCCAACCAAAACCTGGAGATGACTCTGCGCTGGCTGGTCTCCGCCAACCCCACGACCTGGAGCCAGCAACTAGTGTGGGTCGAATATGCCCGCAACACCCTTCCCTGCTCTACCATGGGTCTTTCGCCCTTTGAGTGTTCCCTGGGTTATCAGCCCCCGCTCTTCCCGGAGCAAGAGGAAGAGGTCGGCATACCTTTGGACCAACTGTCACACCCTGATCTGTTTCACCTGTCTTTGTGATTGTCTCCACCCCCCCTCCAGGTGTTGCCCATCTTCCCCATTATCCCCAGTGTATTTATACCTGTGTTCTCTGTTTGTCTGTTGCCAGTTCGTTTTGTTTCATCAAGCCTACCAGTGTTTTTCCCCTGTCTTTCTCAAGCTCCTGTTTTCTAGTTTTCCCAGTTTTGACCATTCTGCCTGCCCTGACCCTGAGCCTGCCTGCCGTTCTGTACCTTTTGGACTCTGATCTGGATTACTGACCTCTGCCTACCCTTGACCTGTCATTTGCCTGCCACCTTGTTTTTGTAATAAACTTTTGTTACTTCGACACTGTCTGCATCTGGGTCTTCTCCTGAAGTGATAATATTGACATGTTGAATGCACCGAGCTGTCTGTTTGAACTACTGGCGCACAGCTCGGACACCCATGCATACCCCACAAGACATGCCACAAGAGGTCTCGTCACAGTCCCCAAGTCTAGAACAGACTATGGGAGGCGCACAGTACTACATAGAGCCATGACTACATGGAACTCCATTCCACATCAAGTAACTGATGCAAGCAGTAAAATTAGATTTAAAAAACAGATAAAAATACACCTTATGGAACGGCGGGGACTGTGAAGCAACATAAACGGGGCCCTGTGTAGCTCAGTTGGTAGAGCATGGCGCTTGCAACGCCAGGGTTGTGGGTTCAATTCCCACGGGGGGCCAGAATGAAAAATATATATGTATGCACTCACTAACTGTAAGTCGCTCTGGATAAGAGCGTCTGCTAAATGACTAGAAATGTAAAATAAACAGACAGACACACGCTTAGACACACACGTACACATGGATTTTGTATTGGAGTAGGGGCCTGAAGGCATGTGTTGTGAAACCTGTGAATGTAATGTTAAAAAAATTGTATAACTACCTTAATTTTGCTGGACACCAGGAAGAGTAGCTGCTGCCTTGGGGATCCATAATAAATACAAATGCTCCTTTGAGACCCCTCTTTTAAAGTCACTGAGATCTCTTCTAGCCATGGTAGCCAAAATAATGGGCAACAGGGCATTTTTATACATGACTAAGCATTATGGGATGTTAATTGTTGTCACGGAATCAGCCGAGGCTGCCCCTCCTCCTTGCTCAGGCAGGCTTCGGCGTTCGTCGTCCCCGGAGTACTAGCTGCCACCGATCTATGTTTCGGTGTTTGTCTAGTTTGTCCTGATTGTTTTCACCTGTTTCCCATTATGTTATATTGTATTCCCTTTATAACCCTCTGTCTCTCATTGGTTATTGTGTGTGATTGTTTTCCGTGAGGTCGGCAGTCTCGGGTGTATGCGTATTTTGTTTCCTCCCTGTTTGGAGGTTTGTTTGTATTTATATTACTGTGCTAGTAAAGTTCGTCTGCCAGTAGCTCGGTGTCCTGCGCTTGACTTCGCTCACCGCATACACGTCGCCCTGACAGAATATCACACACCACTCATGGAGTCAGCAGGAGCGGCGGTGCCAGCTGGATCAATGGAGGAACGCGTCGAACACCAAGCGGCCATGATCCAGGCTCTCGGCACCGCCATGGAACGGGTGGTGAGCGCTATTGGGCGATGGGAAAGAGAGGGTCTGCCTACGCCTTCTCCAACGATACCACCACCATCGACGATGCCCATCGCTTCACCTCCAGGGTCCAGTGGGATTCAGCTCTCGCTCCTGAGGGCTTATGATGGCACAGCGGCCGGGTGTCAGGGTTTCCTGCTCCAGGTTGAACTCTACCTAGCAACCATCCACCCGGTGCCCTCGGGATACGAGAGCGTGTCCGCCCTCATCTCCTGTCTGTCCGGCAAGGCGCTGGAGTGGGCCAATGCCGAGTGGGGGGGAATAGACGCCGCTACTGTCAACTATGCAGAGTTCACCCGCCGCTTCAGGGCAGTATTCGATCATCCACCAGAAGGTAAAGCGGCGGGTGAGCGTCTATTCCACCTTAGACAGGGGAGGAGGAGCGCACAGGAGTTCGTGCTGGACTTCATGACGCTGGCTGCCAACGGGGGATGGAATGAGAGGGCCCTCATCGACCACTACAGATGTAGCCTGAGAGGACGTGCGTCGGGAATTGGCCTGCAGGGACACCAACCTCAGCTTCGACCAACTAGTGGACATGTCCATTCGTCTGGATACCCTGTTGGCTACCCGCGGACGTCGGGATTCAGGGCCGTCCATTCCATCCCCCAGCACTTCCGAGCCGACCCCTATGGGGCTCGGAGGTGCTGGTGCTAGGGAGACCAGGAGAGAGACCAGGAGGGAGGCCGTCCCCTGCACCAACTGTGGCCGCAGAGGACACACTGCTGGTCGGTGCTGGGGAGGGTCTCCTAGGAATCGAGGCGGTAGGCAGCGCACTGATGAGTCATTCCAGGTGAGTAGGCACCCAACTCACCCACAGCTCTCTGTTGCGCATATGTGTATTAAAGTTGTGTTTCCCGAGGTTTCTCCTCACTCCCAGCAGAAGGCGCTAGTAGATTGAGGCGCAGCTGGGAATTTTATTGATCGCCAATTCACCTATAAGTTAGGGATTCCTATTGTACCTGTTGATGTGCACTTCCCCATCCATGCCCTAGATAGCCGCCCTTTGGGGTCAGGATTGATTAGGGAAGTCACAGCGCCGCTCAGGATGAAAACGCAGGAGGGCCATGAGGAGAAACTACGTTTGTATTTGATTGATTCTCCTGCGTTTCCCGTGGTGTTGGGGCTTCCCTGGTTAACATCTCATGACAGAGGGCTCTCAATGGATGGTCTGATCAGTGTTTTGGGCGGTGTGTAGGTGTTTCCGTAGGGGCAACGACGGTGGAAAGCCCGAACCAAGTTCCCACCATGCACATTCCACCTGAGTATGCCGATTTGTCACCGAATCTCTGAGACAGGGATACATACGGCCGTCCACTTCCCCTGCGTCCTCAAGTTTCTTTTTTGTGAAGAAGAAGGATGGGGGTTTACGCCCGTGTATTGATTACCGTGGTCTCAATCAGATCACAATCAAATACAGCTATCCTCTCCCTCTGATTGCTAGTATGACGGAGTCATTACACGGGGCGCGATTCTTCACAAAATTGGATCTCAGGAGCGCGTACAACCTGGTGCGCATTAGGGAGGGAGATGAGTAGAAGACAGCATTCAGGACCACCTCGGGTCACTATGAGTACCTCGTCATGCCATACGGTTTAATGAATGCTCCTTCAGTCTTCCAATCATTTGTGGATGAGATTTTCCGGGACTTGCATGGACAGGGTGTAGTGGGGTATATTGATGACATTCTAATATACTCCGCTACACGAGCCGAGCATGTGTCCCTGGTGCGTCGAGTGCTTGGTAGACTGTTAGAGCATGACCTGTATGCGAAGGCGGAGAAATGTCTGTTCTTCCAGGAGTCCATCTCCTTCCTGGGACATCGGTTTTCCGCGTCAGGGGTGGAGATAGAGATTGACCGCGTTTCTGCCGTGCGTAATTGGCAGACTCCCACCACGGTGAAGGAAGTGCAGCGGTTCTTGGGTTTTGCCAATTACTACCGGAGGTTTATCCGGGGCTTTGGACAGGTAGCAGCTCCCATTACCTCCCTGCTAAAGGGGAGTCCGGTGCGTCTGCAGTGGTCGGCTGAGGCGGACAGGGCGTTTAGACATCTGAAGGACCTGTTTACCTCAGCTCCGGTGCTGGCACATCCAAATCCCTCTTTGGCGTTCCAAGTTGAGGTGGATGCGTCCGAGGCTGGGATCGGCGCTGTGCTGTCTCAGCGCTCGGGTACGCCACCAAAACTCTGCCTCTGTGCTTTCTATTCTAAGAAGCTCAGTCCGGCGGAGTGCAATTATGACGTGGGGGACAGGGAGCTGTTGGCTGTGGTTCAAGCCCTGAAGGTGTGGAGGCATTGGCTTGAGGGGGCTAAACACCCTTTTCTCATTCTGACTGACCATCGTAACCTGGAGTACATCTGGGCAGCGAGGAGGCTGAACCCTCGCCAGGCAAGGTGGTCTATGTTTCTCTCCCAATTTGTATTTAAGCTCACCTATAGACCAGGGTCACAGAATGCTAAGGCAGACGCCCTGTCCCGACTATATGACACAGAGGAGAGGTCCATTGAGCCCACTCCCATACTCCCGGAGTCTTGTCTGGTGGCACCGGTGGTGTGGGAGGTTGATGCGGACATCGAGTGGGCGTTACGTACCGATCCTACTCCCCCACAGTGTCCAGAGGGTCGGAGGTACGTGCCGCTCGAGGTTCGCGATCGATTGATATATTGGGCTCACATGTCACCCTCCTCTGGTCATCCTGGTATTGGTCGGACAGTGCACTGCCTTAGTGGGAAGTACTGGTGGCCCACTTTAGCTAAGGACGTGAGGGTTTATGTTTCCTCCTGCTCGGTGTGCGCCCAGTGTAAGGCGCCTAGACACCTGCCCAGAGGGAAGTTACAACCCCTACCCGTTCCACAACGGCCGTGGTCTCACCTATCGGTGGCTTTTGTCACGGACCTTCCCCCCTCCCAGAGGAACACGACGATCTTGGTCGTTGTGGATCGGTTTTCAAAGGCCTGCTGTCTCATTCCTATGCCAGGTTTCTCAGCTGCCCTACAAACTGCTGACGCCCTGTTCACACACGTTTTCCGGCACTACGGGGTGCCTGAGGATATAGTGTCTGATCGGGGTCCCCAGTTCACCTCTAGAGTCTGGAGGGCGTTTATGGAACATCTGGGGGTCTCGATTAGCCTTACCTCAGTAGCTCGGTGTCCTGCGCTTGACTTCGCTCACCGCATACACGTCGCACTGACAATTGTTTAATTAACTCAGTAACCACACCTGTGTGGAAGCAACTGTTTTCAATATACTTTGTATTCCTAATTTACTCAAGTGTTTCCTTTCTTTTGGCAGTTACCTGTACATTTTACACCTACAATATCAGTAGAATAGAAAGGTTCAGGTATATGTGACTTGTTTCAGGAGACTAGGCGTATGTTGCGCGTCACTTCTTCATAGAAGAGCCATTTAAACATAAACATTGTTTTATCAAAATGTGTTTTTTGGCAGAAATGCCTTCTGGAACATGTGAACTTTCATGTGCCTTAATTACAAACGTGTATACCATCTGTAAATATGAAATTACAAGCCTAGTTGGTTTAGCCACGGAAAAATACATAAACCTTCCCGCTAGCCATGATTGGCTGAGATAAGGAGTGGGCTGGACATGCCGAGAGATGTGTTCAGATTGGTCTGCCATGTAGCACGGTTCTGTCTATAACATGAGCTGGTCAGTATGTGTAGGTAATCCTTTCTAATGCAGTTTTTTTCTGAAAGACATCACGTAATAGAACTGCATAAGTGTTGCTCTCCACTTTCTGGAGGACGGAGTTTTGAAATCTGTGGAATTAGAGTATGATAGCTAAAGAGATGGAGAAAATTCTGGCGTTTGATTGCACATATGGAGTTGTAAAGAGAACACACAGAAGGCTGTTGTATAAAACACCTGTCTCCGGATTACATCTTCAAACTAAGGGCAACCATGTCATCCATGTATACGGGTAAGATAGTCTAGCTATGTACATTTTCAGATATTACACGTTTCTAATTTAGTCAGAAAGTCGTTTTCATTTAAAGTTAAAGTGTACTGTTAGCTAGCTAGCTACCGCTAGCTGGCTGGCTCACTAGCTAACGTTATGTGTATGATCTGTGTAGTAATATTATTCGTATTCAGAGCCATTTGCATTGCTAGTTATAGCCTAATGTTAGCTAGCTATCATTGAACCTGGTTGGTTAGCTCACTGCAGATTCATGCAGTGTAGTAATGTTATGATTTTGGACTATGGTTCATTGTTTAGCTAGCTAGCTACATGTGTAAACAAAAGACTCCACTATGCAAGTAACCATTTCAATAGAATGTTCATGATGTCACTGCGACAACTGTCGATAGACGTAGCTGGTAAATTCGCTCAGAATAACTGACGGATTTCCGAACACTCAACACCCATTGAATATGGCCGGTGTCAGTAAACGTTGGCAAAATATCACAATGAAATTGTTGCCAGCAGCACAGTTGTAGTCACCAACGCTCTGGATAACATAAAAACAGCCTAACCAGCTCTGCTAGGGCGAGTAAAATGGTCAGAGTGAGCTGTTCTCTCATTTGTGTCTGGAAGTAGCTAGCCAACTTTATCCAGTTAGCTTGGGGGCTTGACTGCTGTTAGGTCAGAACGCTCGGATCAACGCTACTCCTCCTCCTCCGCCAGAGCGTCCAGTGTGCGTTCTGAATGCACCGAGAGCGAAACGCACTGAATTTTCAAACTGACAATCTGACAACGCTCTGAGTTTACGAACGCCCAGAGCACACTCTGGCACTCCAGATTAAATTTACAAACACACCCGTAGTATAAACCAGCCTTTAGTCTTGAAATCTTTGGTTGTTTAGTACATGGCCTCACATGTGAATCCTTAAAGAGATGGGTGGGGCTAAAGCTTAAGAGGGTGTGAACGATGCTGAATGGGTGTAGACAAAAGAAGTACCAAAACATTCAAGGGCCATTTTCTCAAAAGTGAGGTTACAAGTTTATCAACTCTCAAAGCAGAATTACTTTCCCAATTGTTCCTAAACTGTAGTGTATGATATACCATTTTCTAGCTCTGAGTCTCTACTTCTATCCAATGTAAAAAAAAAAACACCATTTCAAATTTTGCAACATAAGACCGAATCGAGCCGGTCGGTCACATAGAGTGACACCAGACTGGAGGAGACTGCTTCTGCGATGGACGACAGGCAGCTCTGGAAGACCAACATTTCATCCAATCGATTCCCCAGATGTCCAGATGAGGGTGAAACCTGCCGACCTGTTTTCAGAGACAGAGTGAATGGATAATAAATGTGTTGATTTGGCACAGTCAGTCGTTTTAATGAGTTCAGTTCGGAAGCTGCTACTTTGTTACTAACACCTACAGTTGATCAACTGTAGAGTAACGTACCTCTGATGTTGTCTACACAACACGTTGAATTACGTCACTGAACTTTTCAACCTGGCAGCATCCACAATTTTAAAGGCTTCCAAGAAACTCGGAAGACTGACTGCATCCCAAATGGCACCCTATTCCCTATATAGTGCACTACTATTAAAGAGAGTCCTACGGGCCCTAAGGAATAGGGTGCAATTTGGGACGTAGACCTAATATTCTATTTCATACGGCATATTAATGGATGATGGATTCACCCTAGCCCTTGATCATGACTCTAAGTTCCATCACATTACACATAAGAGTCATTGGAAATGAGAGTAATCTTCTGTACGGGGGAGTTTTGTTAAGAGCACCAGTGCTCTGTCTGAACATGAACATATCAGCATAGATAGCGGCATAGATTCACTTCAACCCCCCCCCTCCATGTCTCTGATCAATACCTTGTAGCAGTGGGTTAGCTACCCTGAGCATGTGTACCAAATTTAATCTGTCAAAGAGATCAAGAGATATTAACACGTGCCTGTTATACCGCCACCGTGTGGTCGATATGTATGTTCTTGCATACGTTGAGTCTTGACAGCGTTTTTCAACACGTGTACCAGATTTTGTTACGATACGAATATCCTTGACCTCCAGGACCTTATGGGGCCCTGAGGCAAATGTGTTCCTTGTGAGGAGAGGGACCTATGGACCGAATTTCATGACTTTAGGTCCAAACGGGGTGAGGGGGCGCGACCTTTCAAAGTTTAGATGTTTCAATATCTTGTTATAGCGCCACCATCTGGCCAATCAGTGTAAATTTTGTAAATTCCGGATCTCTATGGCAAGACCATAGAGATAGATAAAGGACTCATCTTTGTATCTGTGCCATTATAGCGTCTGTGACGGCACCACTGAGGCTACAACCCATAGGAGTACTTTGATTACTTTAAAATGGCGGAGAGGCCACTAGAGGGCTCTATCATCCTCTATGGGGAAGACATTCAAATCAAATCACATTTTATTTGTCACACACACACACACACGTGTTTAGCAGATGTTATTGCAGGTGTAGCGAAATGCTTGTGCTTCTAGCTCCGACAGTGCAGTAATATCTAACGAGTAATATCTAACAATTTCACAACATATACCCACTGCACACAAATCTAAGTAAGGAATGGAATTTAAGAATATACACATATATGGACAAGCAATGACAGAGCGGCATGGACTAAGATACAGTAGAATAGTATAGAATACAGTATATACATATGAGATGAGTAATGCAAGATATGTAAACATTTTTAAAGTGACTAGTGTTCCATTTCTTAAAGTGGCCAGTGATTTCAATAGGCAGATGGCTATTTAACAGTCTGATGGCCTTGAGATAGAAGCTGTTTTTCATTCTCTCAGTCCCAGCTTTGATGCACCTGTACTGACCTCGCCTTCTGGATGATAACGTGGTGAACAGGCAGTGGCTCGGGTGGTTGATGTCCTTTATGATCTTTTTGGCCTTCCTGGGGGACAACTAGATAACACTACACACAGCCATGCTTCCAGTCCATGAGGTTGGGTTTCCAAAAGTTACCACATCCACAAAAATTGGCCAGACTATATTGTAAAAATTCATGACCACCAAAATGGGCTTTTTGGTCTTAATTTAAGGTTACGGTTAGGCATAAGGTTAGCAGTGTGGTTAAGGTTAGGGTTAAGTTTAAGGTTAGGTTTAAAATCTGATTTGAAGAAGATACATTTTAGAAATAGGCGGTTTATGACTTTGTGTCTGTGGTAACTAGTGATGACCAGGAGGTTGCCACCCTAATTGGAAGCAGGTGCATGACTTTGTGGCTGTGGTAACTAGTGATGAACATGAGGGTACCTCCTTGATTGGAAGCAGGTGAGCCTACCTAAGGTGCGGGGAAGGAAGTCCTGTCCGGAAAACCAGAAGTGACTGGGTGTTGGTTGAGAGTCAGGGCATGGGTGGGGAATTTTCTACACAAACTGAACTCAATAGGCGGTCGGTGCCGTTTATGATGAGGGAGGACATTCGCCAGAGGACCAGGAACCACCGGCCTCAGGAGAGACACATGAAAAGTAGGTGAGACACGGTAGTGAGGGGGAAGGAGCAGCTGGTACGATCCCTCATTAATCCGCCGGAGGACCTTAAACGGCCCCACAAACCGGGGGCTCTGTTTCTTGCAGGGCAGGTGGAGAGGGAGGTTTCGAGTGGACAGCCAGACACGATCACCAGGCTGGAATACAGGAGCCTCACTGCTGTTACGTGTGACGTATTTTTCTTCCTCCCCATTTTCCTTTGTAGTGTGTTTGTGTGTTCTGGGCATTACAGGTGTGCTGAGTTGCGGCTGACGATGGTGGGTGTGGCTTCGGTCCGGAGTCCTGGCAGCTGTAGCTGATTGACGAGAGTATACCTGTTTGCCGTGTGAGCTCGAAGAAAGAGGGGGAGAGGACACTTGTTGTTTGGTTATTGGTTGTGTTAATGTATCTTTGTTTGTGTTCCACCCTACCTAGGTCCTGGAGAAGGGAAAGGTAGATCTGCCCATGGGTGTACATTCACGTGTAGATAACCCATTGTTTTACACACTAGGTTAGCCGGGCGGGTGTCACCCCTGTATTTTTTGGTAAACAGGCAGGAAAGTGGGTTAGGGTTAGAGTGTGATAGGAAGGTTTAGGTGTGTAGAAGAGGAGGGATCTTTTGTTTATTTTCATTAATTGGACCCCGTTCCCAAATATTCCCTTCTCTTACCTTCCCTGGTTTATTTGATTGATTTGTTGGTTCGTTATGGGTGTTGTTTATTTTGTTTAAGTACCTTACTAAACGTCCCCCAAGGGCTAACCTTGAGATCTGGTTATTTTAGTTCATTACACCCCACATTTCTCCCACCTTCATCTAGTTTACCTTGTGTGCGCAGGCCCAGGCATTTACGTCTCCTCCTCAGACGAACTACACCCGAGGGGAGAACGTAACTCTGCGGTGGTGGTCGGCTTGGTCCTTCTGCCGACGAATGGCCCTCTGGAGACGGACATGGGCGGCGTCCCAGACCTGTCCGGTCCTGCGGAACCACTCGTCAACAGAGGGCGCATCAGTCTGGGTGTTCAAGGGGCAAGGGCCGGCTGGTACCCCAGGACACATTGGAAGGCTCTGTAGGACAGAATGAACTGAAAGCGAGTAAGAAATTGGGCCCACCTGGCTTGACGAGAGTTCATCCGTTTCGCTGCCCTTTTTAGAGAAAAAGGCACAGGGATACATTTTCTTTGGCTTACCTTGCCGCTGGGAGAGGACCGTACCCACACCTTCCTCAGATGTGTCCACCTTCAGGATGAAAGGACAAGATGGATCTGGGTGTTTTAGGATGGGCACTGTGGTGAACCTCTCCTTCAGCCTCTTGAAGGCAGCGTCAGCCTCAGGGTTCCAGGCCAGCTTCTGAGGCCCACCCTTAAGGAGAGAGGTGAGCGGGGCGGCTATGGAGCTGAAGGACCTGATGAAACGCCGGTAGAAATTGGCGAAACCCAGGAAGCTCTGTAGCTCCTTGACGGTGGTGGGGTTGGCCATGACCTGACGGCAGCCGTCTTCTCTCTTTCCATGAACACCCCCTGAGGACTGATCCTGTATCCCAGGAAGGAGATGGCCTGTTGGTGGAATTCGCATTTCTCCCCCCTTCACCAACAGGCTGTGTTCCCGGAGTCGGAGTAGGACAGCTCTGATGTCCCTGACGTGCTCCTCGAACGTAGCCGAGTAGATCAGGATATCGTCGATGTACACCACCACCTGTCTACTCAGCATGTATCGGAACACGTCATTGACGAAGGACTGGAACACAGAAGGTGCATTGGATAGGCCGTAGGGCATGACGCAGTATTCATAGTGGCCTGAGGTAGTGCTCAATGTCGTCTTCCACTCGTCTCCTTCCCGGATTCGGATCAGGTTGTAGGCACTCCTCAGGTCCAACTTGGTAAAGTACCAGGCCCCTCGTAGCTGCTCGATGGCCAACAGCACCAGAGGGAGGGGTACCGGTACTTGGTGGTGACTGCGTTCAGCCCTCTGTAGTCAATGCACGGCCTCAGTCCTCCGTCTTTTTTGGCCACGAAGAAGAAGCTGGCGGAGGCAGGAGAGGTAGAGCGTCTGATGAGCCCCTGTTTCAGGGTCTCCGCCACATACTTCTCCATGGCCTCAGTCTCCGCCATGGAAAGGGAGTATTATTATTAAATGCGACTATTCGGGGTGTGTTGTCCCTCCAGCAGGTCAATGGCGCAGTCCCAGGGCCTGTGAGGAGGGAGACACATAGCCTTTGATAAAGAGAAGACATCGGAGAGATATGCATACTCAAGTGGAATGTTGGGCTGGAGGGCGGACTTCCGGACTCTCCACTAACGTGGAACAACAAACCACCGGCAGACAGGTCTTCCGGCATGAGGTGGACCAGGCTGTGATCCTCTTGGTGATCCAATTGATGGTGATGTTGTGTAGTCTGAGCCAGGGCAATCCCAAGAAGATCCGGTGATGGGGTGACATGACGATGTGGAATGACAGCTCCTCGTGGTGCTCCGGTAATGTGGGAATGGTGATGGGGAGAGTGACATGCATAATGGTGCCTGATCCCAAATGGTATTGTTTCCAGCG
Source organism: Coregonus sp. 'balchen' (assembly GCA_902810595.1). Taxonomy (NCBI): domain Eukaryota; kingdom Metazoa; phylum Chordata; class Actinopteri; order Salmoniformes; family Salmonidae; genus Coregonus; species Coregonus sp. 'balchen'. The sequence goes on from LR778257.1 coordinate 40,534,752, forward strand.
AGGTACGTGTAGCGAAAGCAGTGCCGGTGGGCAACCCCCTTCAAACCCTCTTTAATTTCCCCTATCCGGCTCGCTGATTCCTCACCTTTTGGCTAAAAACAAGGTTTTTGGGGGCTTTCACCCAGGGCCACCCCCCCTTAAAGGGGCCCCAAAGGCCCCTTTTTTAATTCCCCTCCCCCGATTTTTTCCCAACTAAATTATTGGGTCCTGTTTTCCCCCTTTTTTCACTTTTCCTCGTGGGGGGGGAAACCCCCCAGTCCCACAAAATTTTGAGCCCCCCCTAAAACCCACCCTCTTTCCCTAGTGGGCCCCCTCCCCAAACCTTTGCCCCCGCCTTTTTATTTAACATACCCCCTTTTTTTCCCCCCCTTTTCCTTTTTCTCCGCTCCTTTTTTTACCTCCCCCCGGGGTTTCCCTTTCCCCTTTTTTTTTGGGTTTTTTTTGCTTTCCCGTTTTTGGTTTTTTTTTTTTTTTTCCCAAATTTCCCCATTTTTTAGTCCCCGCCCCTAAACCCCCTTTTGGTCTTTTCCCCCCCCCTCACCCCCACCAATGGGCCCGTATGTATTTTTTCTTTTCCCAAATTGGTTTACCCCACTTTTTTCCCTTCCCCAAGCCTACCTCTTGGGATCCAAATTTAATTTGTCTACCCCCCTTCCAGGACTTTTGGGAACCCCCTGGGTAAGTCGGTTTTCCCCCTCATTTGCTTTGCCCCTGATTTTGGGTGAAAGGGTTTTTGCCCATTGGGGTTAACGGCCCTGCCCCCCCCCCTTGGTTAAACCCTACCTTTAGTATCATGCGGAAATTTTTCCCTTTTGTAAATTTTTTGCCTAAAACCCCCTCCCCGGGGGTCTTCCCTGTTGCGGTCCCTTATCCTTTGGTTGTAGGGATCTTCCCCCCAGTGGATCCGTGAGGGCGTCCATACTCGAGGGGATGTCCGGTCCGAGGGTGGAATGGGCCGCTCACTTCAGAGTGAGTTTATTTGGTATCCCCCTGCCATCAGTAAATTCCGTTTCGGACTATCAAACCCTTAGTGCACCAGGCTCTCTTGTTACTGTACCCTATACCTCGAACCCTGGTACAACCATGTACTGTTATTAAATTGCGCCGGCCTTAGCCCTTTTCACCTCATGGGAATTCAAATCCTCCATTTTTTGTCACCCAACCACAGTGTTAACTTTATTCACGGTATTGCTATGCTCGCTTCTAGTCATAGTCCGACGTCGTTATTTCATTACTTTTCACTATCCCCACCCATCAGTGCTGGAATTCTCCACCCTATTGGCAGAGACCAACGGTTGACTCTATCATTGCATTATCAATCATTTACTACGTGATAATCCATTTAAATTTGTAAATGCCTAATCCTTTCTAAGGGGCGTTTTATCGAGACCTTATGCGATGGAGGCAACCATGCCTTTCCTATTTTCAGTTTTTCTCCTTTTAGCCCAGCTGAGCATCAGTATACCTCACCTTCCATATTTTGTGAAGGGGCTGTGTTAATCCTTTTTCTTACTACCGGGAAAATATACATCCCAGCGTGTCCGTCTAAGGATGGGTCTCCAAGTTCACCCAAATGGCCACACTAATTTAATTCATGCCACCCAAATGCTTTTTGTCTAAATTCAAGGGGTTATTAGGAGATGGGTTAAGCTAGTCATCATAAGGTTGTCCAATCTCATTAAGCATACATTTAAATAGGCCTTTGTTAGTCTTTGTTGCTACAGAGCCCAGGTGCCCCCATATAACGGCATACTTGTGTTTGACCAGTTATCATGAGGTTCCTTGTGGCAGGGATATCTACTCCGGCAGCCTACTGTCCAAAAGCCCTAATATGGTTTCAAGACACAGGTGGAATTTCTAAACTGAATCATAGCTTCGTGTAGATGGAAACATCCCGGGAAACCCGGAACCACCCCCTCCTTTAAAAACCTGCCCTAGGTGCCGGTGTAAAGAAACAGCTGTAACCCATAACCGGGAAAGGCCTTAAAAACCGGCCCCCGGGGTTTGATTCCCTGAGAGGGGGTTGTTTTAAAAACCTCCAAACTAAAAAAACCCCCCTTAAAAATTACAAAAAAACTTCCCCTTTTTCCCCGATTGGGGGGGGGGGGTTTTGGGGGGCCCCTTTTCCGTACATCGGGGCTCTGGTTTCCTTTTAAGGCCCCCCTTTTTAGTTGGGCCCCCCTTTTCCCCTTTCCCAATTGTCTTTCTCTAAAAACCCCCCTTTTGTTTTTGTTTTCTTCCCCCAAGTCTATTTATTTTGGTTTTTGGTTACCTTTTTTTCCTGAGCCCCCCACCCGCAAAAACCCCAATGTTTTTTCCCCCCCAAACAGGGGAAAACTCGGGGGTCCAGTGGGGTTTTTAGGTTCCCCCCCTTAGGTTTCCCCCTTTACTTTTTTTCCAAATCCTTTAATAATCCCTAATTTCTACAACCCCCTCCCCCCCCATTTTTCCCTACCCATGGGAAAAATTTTTTTCCCCTTTACCTCCATTCGTCCTCCTTGTCCTTTTTAACCCCCCACCCCCCCATTTCCCTCCACTCCCAAATCAGGCCCTTTTAAAAAAAACCCGGGTTTTTCATAAAATATAAAATCCTCCTAATTTTTTTATCCCCTCCCCCCAAAACCCAGTTCTAGCATGCTAACCCTGGCGAAGGCCCCAAAAATCTAAAATTTCCCATCCCAACTATAACATTTTCCGTCTAGATAAAACTGCCAAAGGGGGTGAGTTGCAATCTACGTAGAGATAGAGCTCTGAGGCTAACATACTACCCAAGGTCGTGCCCAAACATTGAGCTTCTACTTCAAAAATCCAACCTTTAGAAATAAGTCTCTCACGTTGCCGCTTGCTACAGCCCCCCTACCCCAGCTTGCCGGACACCATATGTGAATTGATTGCCCCCCATTTATCCTCAGAGTTCGTACTGCTTGGTGACCTAACTTGGGATATGCTTAACATCCCGGCCATCCTACAATCCAAACTAGATGCCCTCAATCTCACACAAATTATCAACGAACCTACCAGGTACAACCCTAAATCCGTAAACATGGGTACCCTCATAGATATCATCCTGACTAACTTACCCTCTAAATACACCTCCGCTGTCTTCAACCAGGATCTCAGCGATCACTGCCTTATTGCCTGCGTCCGTAACGGGTCCGTGGTCAAACGACCACCCCTCATCACTGTCAAACGCTCCCTAAAACACTTTAGCGAGCAGGCCTTCCTAATTGACCTGGCCCAGGTATCCTGGATGGATATAGATCTCATTCCATCAGTAGAGGATGCCTGGTTGTTCTTTAAAAGTAATTTCCTCTCAATCTTAAATAAACATGCCCCATTCAAAAAATACAGAACTAAGAACAGATATAGCCCCTGGTTCTCCTCAGACTTGACTGCCCTTGACCAGCACAAAAACATCCTGTGGCGTACTGCATTAGCATCAAATAGCCCCCGCGATATGCAACTTTTCAGGGAAGTTAGGAACCAATATACACAAGCAGTCAGGAAAACAAAGGCTAACTTTTTCAAACAGAAATTTGCATCCTGTAGCACTAACTCCAAAACGTTTTGGGACACTGTAAAGTCCATGGAGAATAAGAGCACTTCCTCCCAGCTGCCCACTGCACTGAGGCTAGGAAACACTATCACCACCGATAAATCTACAATAATCGAGAATTTCAACAAGCATTTTGCTACGGCTGGCCATGCTTTCCACCTGGCTACCACTACCCCGGCCACCAACTCTGCACCCTCCGCTGCAACTTGCCCATGCCCCCCCCCCCCGCTTCTCCTTCAAACAAATTCAGACAGCTGATGTTCTGAAAGAGCTGCAAAATCTGGACTCTACAAATCAGCTGGGCTAGACAATCTGGACCCTTTCTTTCTAAAACTAGCCGCCGAAATTGTCGCAACCCCTATTACTAGCCTGTTCAACCTCTCTTTCGTAACGTCTGAGATCCCCAGAGATTGGAAAGCTGCCGCGGTCATCCCCCTCTTCAAAGGGGGTGACACTCTAGATCCAAACTGTTACAGACCTATATCCATCCTGCCCTGCCTTTCGAAAGTATTTGAAAGCCAAGTTAACAAACAGATCACCAACCATTTCGAATCCCACCGTACCTTCTCCGCTATGCAATCCGGTTTCCGAGCTGGTCATGGATGCACTTCAGCCACGCTCAAGGTCCTAAACAATATTATAACCGCGATCGATAATAGACAGTACTGTGTAGCCGTCTTCATCGACCTGGCCAAGGCTTTCGACTCTGTCAACCACCGCATTCTTATTGGCAGATTAAATAGCCTTGGTTTCTCAAATGACTGCCTCGCCTGGTTCACCAACTACTTCTCAGATAGAGTTCAATGTGTCAAATCGGAGGGCCTGTTGTCTGGACCTATGGCAGTCTCTATGGGGGTGCCACAGGGTTCAATTCTTGGGCCGACTATTTTCTCCGTGTATATCAATGATGTCGCTCTTGCTGCTGGTGACTCTCAGATCCACCTCTACGCAGACGACACCATTTTGTTTACATCTGGCCCTTCATTGGACACTGTGTTAACTAACCTCCAAACGAGCTTCAATGCCATACAACACTCCTTCAGTAGCCTCCAACTGCTCTTAAACACTAGTAAAACTAAATGCATGCTCTTCAATCGAACGCTGCTGGCACCCGCCCACCCGACTAGAATCACCACTCTCGACGGGTCTGACCTAGAGTATGTGGACAACTACAAATACCTAGGTGTCTGGTTAGACTGTAAACTCTCCTTCCAGACTCATATTAAGAATCTCCAATCCAAAGTTAAATCTAGAATCGGCTTCCTATTTCACAACAAAGCCTCCTTCACTCATGCTGCCAAACATGCCCTCGTAAAACTGACTATCCTACCGATCCTTGACTTCGGCGATGTCATTTACAAAATAGCCTCCAACACTCTACTAAGCAAATTGGATGTAGTCTATCACAGTGCCATCCATTTTGTCTCCAAAGCCCCATACACTACCCACCACTGTGACCTGTACGCTCTTGTTGGCTGGTCCTCACTACATGTTTGTCGTCAAACCCACTGGCTCCAGGCCATCTATAAATCACTGCTAGGCAAATCCCCGCCTTATCTTAGCTCATTGGTCACCATAGCAGCACCCACCCGTAGTCTGCGCTCCAGCAGGTATATCTCACTGGTCATCCCCAAAGCCAACACCTCCTTTGGCCGCCATTCCTTCCAGTTCTCTGCTGCCAATGACTGGAACACATTGCAAAAATCTCTGAAGCTGGAGACACTTATCTCCCTCACTAACTTTAAGCATCAGTTGTCAGAGCACCTTACCGATCACTGCACCTGTACACAGCCCATCTGAAATTAGCCCACCCAACTACCTCATCCCTATATTGTTATTTATTTTGTTATTTTGCACCCCAGTATCTCTATTTGCACATCTAGCATTCTAATTGTAATTATTTTGCACTATAGCCTATTTATTGCCTTACCTCCATAACTTGCTACATTTGCACACACTGTATATATAGTTTCTGCTGTCATTAGCGAACTTTAGAAATGCGGGCCATTGTCCGAGTACAGTTCAGACGCAACCCCATGTCTTGCGAAGACTGATTTCAGGTAGGTGATTACAGCTTTGCTGGAGGTAGTTGGCAGTGTTGCTACTTCAGGGTTGTTTGAGTAGTAGTCGATAACAACAATGTGACTTTTGCCATTTCAATCAAAAAGGCCAACTCCAACTTTGTAGTAGGGTCGGTTGGGTACTGGATGAGGCATTAGCGGTTATATATGGCCTGTAGGTCAAACACAGTTCAAATGAAGCAGTGGTCTGGCTGATTTCCTGGTTCATTCTTGGCCAGTACATTACTTCTCGTGCTCGTCGTTTGCATTTTTCCTCACCCAAGTGGCCCTCGTGTATTTTCTGTAGCATTTCTTTGTGTAGTGTAATGGGAATGACAATCTTGTTGCCTTTGAACACTATGTCATCCACAACAGTGAGCTCTGCTATGTACATCCAGTAATCCTGTATTCTCCTTGAACAGTTGTTTTTCTGTGCAGGCCATCCTATCAGTATTGTTTCTTTCAACTCTGTCATTGTTTGGTCAGCTGCAGTCTCTCTTTTGATCTGCGCCATTCTCTCGGAAGACACAGGAAGTGATGCAACGATCATGTTAGACCTGGATCTCAGTGTTTTCCTGTGTGTCGTCGCTCTCTTTCCTGTCGACTGCTCGAGAAAGAGTGTCGTGCGCGAACATTTTTTCCCGGGGTGTAGATCATCTTCGCATCAGACTTTTGCAGTCTGATCAACATTCTCTGGATTCTCATTGGACAATCATTCAGTGGCTTGGACATGATTGACACCAATGGTTTGTGGTCGGTTTCTACTTGGAAGGCTTGTCCGTAGACGTATTGGTGAAACCTTTCGCACGCGTATATGTGCTCCCCAGTAGTTATTTCTCTATTTGTGCGTACCTTGTTTCTGCGCCTGTCAAGGCTCTGGACGCATAAGCGACAGGTTGCCATGTGTCTTCATGCTGCTGCAGTAGCACTGCTCCCAGGCCAAACAGTGACGCATCTGCAGAAATCCTTGTGCTTTTCTCTGGATCATAGAACCTGAGCACTGGCTCTTCTGTGATTGCCTTAGGTTTTTTGTTGCAATTTTCCTGCTCATGGGACCATTCCCATTCGTTTTTCTGTTCCAGAAGACATCTGAGTGGAGCAGACTGTGCTGACAGTTGAGGTATGAACTTTGCAAGGTAGGTGATTATGCCCATGAAGCGTCTCACGTCGTCCTTGTTCTTCGGGCGCTCCATGTTGTTGATGGCTGATGTTTTCCTCTGGTCTGGTTTGACTCCACCCTCTGAAAGTATGTCTCCCACGAAAGTAAGTGTTTTCACACCAAACTCACATTTGTCATTGTTTAGTTTCAGGTTGACTTTCTGTGTCAGGTCCAGCACTTGTCTCACTCGCGCGTCGTGTTCTTCTTTTGTGGACCCCCAGACGGTGATGTCGTCCATCATGGTCTCTACTCCTGGAATGTGCTCGAAGATTCATGTGAAATGTCTTGTGGTACACCTCTGGCGCTGAGAGAATCCCATATGGTAGACGAAGAAATATGTACCTGGCCTCAGGTGTGTTGAATGGGCATAACCTTGAGCTTGCGTCATCTAGCTTAATTTGCCAGAATCCTGATGACGCATCAAGCTTACCGAACCACTTCGCTCCAGCACACTGCAACGTCATCTCTTCTCTGGTTGGCAACTTGAAATGCTTTGTTGAGATCTCTCGGGTCTAGACATATCCTGAGATCGCTGTTCTTTTTCACCACAATAACCAGTGCGCTTACCCAATCTGTAGGTTCATCCATTTCTGTGATGACGTCCGTCTTTTCCAATGCGTACGAGTTCCTCCTTGAGCTTTTTCCTCAGTGCAAATTGAACTTTTCTGCACAACTGGAGTTAATTTTGTCCTCAGTACATATTTTGTGTTCTCCGGGTAAACGTCCGAGACCCTCACACACACGTCCTCGTCCTCAGCCAGTAGCGATTCTTGGTCATTTTCAGTCTGTGATGTCACTACATGCACTCTTTTCACCAAATTGAGCTTTTCACGTGCACTGATTCCTAGGATAGTGCACTCTTTTCCACGATCAGCAGCTGTGGTTTGAACTGTTCCTTTGTGCTGTAAAGTTACTATGCAGCTTCCGTTAACTGGTACGTCCACTGCAGCTCAGCTGGTTAGAGCACGGCGCTTGTAACGCCAGGGTAGTGGGTTCGATCCCCGGGACCACCCATACACAAAAATGTATGCACGCATGACTGTAAGTCGCTTTGGATTAAAAGCGTCTGCTAAATGGCATATTATTATTATAAGAGCGTCTGCTAAATGGCATATTATTATTTATTATTATTCTCTCCAGTATAACCAGTAACCTTGATTTTCACATGGTGTATTTTGCTCTTCACTTTCAGTGTTTTGTAGTCATCCAGCGGCGACAACAGGTTTACCTGAGCTCCAGCATCGAGCTTGAATGGTATTATAGTTTTCATTCACAGTCAATGGCACAATCCACTCAGCTTTTACTGCATTGCATATTTCCAGAGAATCAACAAATAATTATTCAGTCTCCTTTTTGAACTGTGTGAACCATTTTCTTTGTAGCCTCAGCTTTGCAGCATTTTTGAGAAATTATTATTTTTCCCACAGTTGTTACACGATTTGCCATATGCAGGGCCCTTTTTTGGTTTGTGGATAACAACACATTTTCCACATGTAGTGTTTTGATTTTTCTCTTTTGCTTGTTTTTGTTTTGTGAAGCGTTGTGTGTGTTGCTCCTCTCTTTTTAGACTGAAGTCTCATCCCTGCGCAGCTCTTTAGCTTGTGCTCTGGTGGTTTTCAGCTGCTCTACACATATTCACTGCTTTATCCAAAGTTAAATCTAGCTCACGCAGCAATCTCTCCTTGAGTCCATTATCAAGTAAGCCACAGACTATCCTGTCTTTCACTAGTGAGTCTTTCAGATTTTCTAATTCAAACGTTTCGCTCAGTGTGTACTGGTCTAAATGGACTGTTTCTGATCATGAGAGAAAAACTTGTATCTCTCAAACGTGACGTTCTTGCTTGGTACAAAGTACTCCTCAAATTTAGCCATGAGCACAGTCAATGTCAAGTTTGCCTCGTCTAGCTGAAAGCTATTGTAAATGTCCAACTCCAATAACATGCAGAAAAATGGAAGCTTTCAATTTGTCATCATCTCCCCCTGCTCCACTGGCTGCTAGGTGGATATTGAATCTCTGCTTGAAACGTTTCCAATTGTCAGCTAGATTGCTGTCGCGTTCATTTATAGACGGGAAGGACCAAGGCACAGCGTGATAAGCATACATGTTTATTTACACGAATAAACACACAACAAAAACAACAAACGAAACGTGAAGTCCAAGGTAGCACACAAACATACCTCACACGGAACAAGATCCCACAACTAACAGGTGCCAAAAGGCTGCCTAAGTATGGTCCCCAATCAGAGACAACGAGCAACAGCTGCCTCTGATTGGGAACCACACAGGCCAACATAGATCTACACATTCTAGATCTTAAACATAGAACATCAACATAGCAAACAACACAGAAAATACACACCCTGACTCAACAAATACAAGTTCTCAGAAACACTCGGGGAAACAGGTACAGTTTCGATTTCTCTTACTTCGGTAGGTTGCTCATCAACTTGCTCTTCAACAGATTCCAGTGCAGCCTCGCTCTCGCTGCTGTCACTCTCGCTGCTGCGGCTCGTTGGCATCGTCTCTCACAAGCTAGCATCTTCGACTACTCACGTCACTTGACTTTGTGGTAGAATGTTCCATTTTCATCGCGGAAATTTGCAGAGGTACTCCTTTCTTTTCTCTGTCTCGTCATAGCGACTACCAATCTGACACCGTTACAGAACGTGTTGCACAATGTGTATGGAAGATTATTAAGAAAATACATACTGTTATGTTTGTTCCTTTAAATAATGACAAACCGAGGCGTAGATTAAACTACTTTTAATAAACTGATACTTCAGCTATCAATCTCCTTGTGTAGCCATGCAAGGCATACTTCAACTCCCCCCCCCCCCCCCCTCGCATAGCCTGCTGGGTAACGTAGTCTTCATGTTATTAACACATAACAACATAAATTCTCCTTTTGTTTTATGTTTTGTTTTATTACCATGAAGCTGCTCATTTCTATTTATCGATGGTAGCCGTATCCAGGGTAGATGAAGCACAGTTCTATTATTAGCTTCTGTCATTTCTTTAAAGATGTTACTGCTAACTTAGATGTATTGTTGTAAGATGTGATTTATAAAATGTTTTTTACTTTCTTTTAAAACAGCCTAGTTTTGGGTTAAGCACATTTTTTTCTTATTATTTATTTACTATGCGCAACTTGTTTTAAATCCTTCACTATTTTGGCAGGGCTCTCTACTCGATAGGTTTAGTGTTCCCCACTACAAGCACATCGTGTGGATATCTTTGTGTGGGGATAAGCGGTTACCTTGTTCTATTAGGTGACCAGGGTGGGTTTTAGTGGTTACCTTGTTCTATTAGGTGACCAGGGTGGGTTTTAGTGGTTACCTTGTTCTATTAGGTGACCAGGGTGGGTTTTAGTGGTTACCTTGTTCTATTAGGTGACCAGGGTGGGTTTTAGTGGTTACCTTGTTCTATTAGGTGACCAGGGTGGGTTTTAGTGGTTACCTTGTTCTATTAGGTGACCAGGGTGGGTTTTAGTGGTTACCTTGTTCTATTAGGTGACCAGGGTGGGTTTTAGTGGTTACCTTGTTCTATTAGGTGACCAGGGTGGGTTTTAGTGGTTACCTTGTTCTACCAGGGTGGGTTTTAGTGGTTGCCTTGTTCTATTAGGTGACCAGGGTGGGTTTTAGTGGTTACCTTGTTCTATTAGGTGACCAGGGTGGGTTTTAGTGGTTACCTTGTTCTATTAGGTGACCAGGGTGGGTTTTAGTGGTTACCTTGTTCTATTAGGTGACCAGGGTGGGTTTTAGTGGTTACATTGTTCTACTAGGTGACCATGGTGGGTTTTAGTGGTTACCTTGTTCTACCAGGGTGGGTTTTAGTGGTTACCTTGTTCTATTAGGTGACCAGGGTGGGTTTTAGTGGTTACCTTGTTCTATTAGGTGACCAGGGTGGGTTTTAGTGGTTACCTTGTTCTATTAGGTGACCATGGTGGGTTTTTAGTGGTTACCTTGTTCTATTAGGTGACCAGGGTGGGTTTTAGTGGTTACCTTGTTCTATTAGGTGACCAGGGTGGGTTTTAGTGGTTACCTTGTTCTATTAGGTGACCAGGGTGGGTTTTAGTGGTTACCTTGTTCTATTAGGTGACCAGGGTGGGTTTTAGTGGTTACCTTGTTCTATTAGGTGACCAGGGTGGGTTTTTAGTGGTCACCTTGTTCTATTAGGTGACCAGGGTGGGTTTTAGTGGTTACCTGTTCTATTAGGTGACCAGGGTGGGTTTTAGTGGTTACCTTGTTCTACCAGGGTGGGTTTTAGTGGTTACCTTGTTTCTATTAGGTGACCAGGGTGGGTTTTAGTGGTTACCGTGTTCTATTAGGTGACCAGGGTGGGTTTTAGTGGTTATCTTGTTCTATTAGGTGACCAGGGTGGGTTTTAGTGGTTACCTTGTCCTATTAGGTGACCAGGGTGGGTTTAAGTGGTTACCTTGTTCTATTAGGTGACCAGGGTGGGTTTTAGTGGTTACCTTGTTCTACCAGGTGGGTTTTAGTGGTTACCTTGTTCTATTAGGTGACCAGGGTGGGTTTTAGTGGTTACCTTGTTCTATTAGGTGACCAGGGTGGGTTTTAGTGGTTACCTTGTTCTATTAGGTGACCAGGGTGGGTTTTTAGTGGTTACCTTGTTCTATTAGGTGACCAGGGTGGGTTTAGTGGTTACCTTGTTCTATTAGGTGACCAGGGTGGGTTTTAGTGGTTACCTTGTTCTATTAGGTGACCAGGGTGGGTTTTAGTGGTTACCTTGTTCTATTAGGTGACCAGGGTGGGTTTTAGCGGTTACCTTGTTCTATTAGGTGACCAGGGTGGGTTTTTAGCGGTTACCTTGTTCTATTAGGTGACCAGGGTGGGTTTTAGCGGTTACCTTGTTCTATTAGGTGACCAGGGTGGGTTTTAGTGGTTACCTTGTTCTATTAGGTGACCAGGGTGGGTTTTAGTGGTTACCTTGTTCTATTAGGTGACCAGGGTGGGTTTTAGTGGTTACCTTGTTCTATTAGGTGACCAGGGTGGGTTTTAGTGGTTACCTTGTTCTATTAGGTGACCAGGGTGGGTTTTAGTGGTTACCTTGTTCTATTAGGTGACCAGGGTGGGTTTTAGTGGTTACCTTGTTCTATTAGGTGACCAGGGTGGGTTTTAGCGGTTACCTTGTTCTATTAGGTGACCAGGGTGGGTTTTAGTGGTTACCTTGTTCTATTAGGTGACCAGGGTGGGTTTTAGTGGTTACCTTGTTCTATTAGGTGACCAGGGTGGGTTTTAGTGGTTACCTTGTTCTATTAGGTGACCAGGGTGGGTTTTAGTGGTTACCTTGTTCTACTAGGTGACCAGGGTGGGTTTTAGTGGTTACCTTGTTCTATTAGGTGACCAGGGTGGGTTTTAGTGGTTACCTTGTTCTATTAGGTGACCAGGGTGGGTTTTTGTGGTTACCTTGTTCTATTAGGCAGGGGCGGTGTGTTCATTAGGGCGATATGGGCGACGCACTGCCAAACGGGAAAAGGAAGGGATTTTTTTTCTAATCAATTATATCACGGCAACAGTAGTTATCAGTGTTCTAATCTAGACGTCTGATCTGCCACTAAATGTCCAATCAGGCTAAAGTCGTGCTTCAAATGGCCCCGCCCCTTTTGGGGCGATTTCAGTCAGGTTGAAAATCGCCCCAGAAGTATCTCATAGCCTGTCATGTAAAATCTTTTTTTTTTCAAATATCAGAGCTTTCAATACAATCTCTATGGGTTTCTGAGGGCTTGCACTTACGCGCTTTCGTCATACGTAACATAACCATGAACGTAACTAAGAAAAGAGCGGGTAGCAGCGTCAATCAATTCACGTACTACTATAAAGATGGCTAGCGTTCAGTGCAACTCGATTGTCTCTTTGAAAGAAGTTCACATCAAAGACCATTCAAAACGAGCTACTGGAGTGTATGCTAGCGGTCATGAGGGAACATATTGTGGAGGAGGTGAAGTCGGCGAACTTCGTAGCTATCCAAGCTGACGAGACCACGGACGTTTCTACACAGACACAGCTGGTGCTTTTGCTGAGGTACATAGATAGCAACCACAAAGTGCAGGAGCGCTTTTTTGAGTTCCTTCCCATCTCGGAATCAACCTCAGTCTCAATCGCCAGTGTGCTTTTGGAGAGACTGAACGGTCTTTTTGCCGACGACGAGAAAAGTCAAACTGTGGTGCACTGGCACTGTACCAGGTTCTCATGAGCTACAACCTCCAGGAGACGTTCTCTGAGACTGTGACTCTGTTGAACATCCTCATAACTACTCCCATGACAACAGCTGAAGCTGAGAGATGTTTCTCAACTTTGACACGAGTTAAGACATTCCTGCGAAATTCAATGGGCCAGGAACGTCTGAATGCACTGGCCATGCTTTCCATGGAGAGGGAACTAGTCCTCAGCATGCCTGATTTCAATGAGAAAGTCATTGACCGCTTTGCTGCATTGAAAGAGAGAAGAGAACAGTTTCAGTACAAGTAATGTAGCCTCTCTCTCTCTTTGTCCCTCCCTGTCTGTCTCTTTAACACACACACGCCCAAATCAGTTCGCAGTTGATGTTGTTTAAAATAGTTATTTTTCATTTTTTTTAAAGTAAAAAATATATAATAATCTGTTCATGTTCATTTTTACAAATCTATACAATTGGCCAGAATATGGTTGTTCATATTTATAAATCTATACAATTGGCCAGAATATGGTTGTTCATTTTTACAAAGCCATACAGATAGCTGTGTTTACCTTTTCTAGAAATTATTTTCAAATTCTGTTTTCAGGCGAAATGTCTATCACTGTTCATTTTCACAAATCTATACAAGAGGGCAGAATATGGAAGTCTATAAAAATTTCTTATTACCAATAACTTGCATCAATGTTTTCAGTAGCCTCTATCAAAAGCTCCTGCTTGCTTGTTGTGAATTATGCTCAGGTGCACATATTTCCAATTCAACCATGAGGCAAAAAATGTGGTAAAAGCTCTTGTTGATCCTGCAATCTGAACAAATACCAAGATGCTGTATTTTCAGCTGATATTTCATTTGTTTATGGAAATGCATATTGTTTATGCAGTGTTGAGGAATGTGAAAGAACACCCTTGATTATTTTTACTGTGATAACTTATTTTGCTTTTGTAAGCCAACACTTTTGAGATCAGTCAATAAATGCTTCTGGCATTGACTTATATGCTGCCCCTGTCTTCATGTTGTTGCTGGACATATCTTTTTTAAAATGTGTGTAGGTCACCTAAATCATCAGAAAAATTGCTCCCCCTGAGAATTTTTTCAGGAGCCGCCACTGCTATTAGGTGACCAGGGTGGGTTTTAGTGGTTACCTTGTTCTATTAGGTGACCAGGGTGGGTTTTAGTGGTTACCTTGTTCTATTAGGTGACCAGGGTGGGTTTTAGTGGTTACCTTGTTCTATTAGGTGACCAGGGTGGGTTTTAGTGGTTACCTTGTTCTATTAGGTGACCAGGGTGGGTTTTAGTGGTTACCTTGTTCTATTAGGTGACCAGGGTGGGTTTTAGTGGTTACCTTGTTCTATTAGGTGACCAGGGTGGGTTTTAGTGGTTACCTTGTTCTATTAGGTGACCAGGGTGGGTTTTAGTGGTCACCTTGTTCTATTAGGTGACCAGGGTGGGTTTTAGTGGTTACCTTGTTCTATTAGGTGACCAGGGTGGGTTTTAGTGGTTACCTTGTTCTACCAGGGTGGGTTTTAGTGGTTACCTTGTTCTATTAGGTGACCAGGGTGGGTTTTAGTGGTTACCGTGTTCTATTAGGTGACCAGGGTGGGTTTTAGTGGTTACCTTGTTCTATTAGGTGACCAGGGTGGGTTTTAGTGGTTACCTTGTTCTACCAGGGTGGGTTTTAGTGGTTACCTTGTTCTATTAGGTGACCAGGGTGGGTTTTAGTGGTTACCTTGTTCTATTAGGTGACCAGGGTGGGTTTTAGTGGTTACCTTGTTCTATTAGGTGACCAGGGTGGGTTTTAGTGGTTACCTTGTTCTACCAGGGTGGGTTTTAGTGGTTACCTTGTTCTATTAGGTGACCAGGGTGGGTTTTAGTGGTTACCGTGTTCTATTAGGTGACCAGGGTGGGTTTTAGTGGTTACCTTGTCCTATTAGGTGACCAGGGTGGGTTTTAGTGGTTACCTTGTTCTATTAGGTGACCAGGGTGGGTTTTAGTGGTTACCTTGTTCTACCAGGGTGGGTTTTAGTGGTTACCTTGTTCTATTAGGTGACCAGGGTGGGTTTTAGTGGTTACCTTGTTCTATTAGGTGACCAGGGTGGGTTTTAGTGGTTACCTTGTTCTATTAGGTGACCAGGGTGGGTTTTAGTGGTTACCTTGTTCTATTAGGTGACCAGGGTGGGTTTTAGTGGTTACCTTGTTCTATTAGGTGACCAGGGTGGGTTTTTAGTGGTTACCTTGTTCTATTAGGTGACCAGGGTGGGTTTTAGTGGTTACCTTGTTCTATTAGGTGACCAGGGTGGGTTTTAGCGGTTACCTTGTTCTATTAGGTGACCAGGGTGGGTTTTAGCGGTTACCTTGTTCTATTAGGTGACCAGGGTGGGTTTTAGCGGTTACCTTGTTCTATTAGGTGACCAGGGTGGGTTTTAGTGGTTACCTTGTTCTATTAGGTGACCAGGGTGGGTTTTAGTGGTTACCTTGTTCTATTAGGTGACCAGGGTGGGTTTTAGTGGTTACCTTGTTCTATTAGGTGACCAGGGTGGGTTTTTAGTGGTTACCTTGTTCTATTAGGTGACCAGGGTGGGTTTAGTGGTTACCTTGTTCTATTAGGTGACCAGGGTGGGTTTTAGTGGTTACCTTGTTCTATTAGGTGACCAGGGTGGGTTTTAGCGGTTACCTTGTTCTATTAGGTGACCAGGGTGGGTTTTAGTGGTTACCTTGTTCTACTAGGTGACCAGGGTGGGTTTTAGTGGTTACCTTGTTCTATTAGGTGACCAGGGTGGGTTTTAGTGGTTACCTTGTTCTATTAGGTGACCAGGGTGGGTTTTAGTGGTTACCTTGTTCTACTAGGTGACCAGGGTGGGTTTTAGTGGTTACCTTGTTCTATTAGGTGACCAGGGTGGGTTTTATTGGTTACCTTGTTCTATTAGGTGACCAGGGTGGGTTTTTGTGGTTACCTTGTTCTATTAGGCAGGGGCGGTGTGTTCATTAGGGCGATATGGGCGACGCACTGCCAAACGGGAAAAGGAAGGGATTTTTTTTCTAATCAATTATATCACGGCAACAGTAGTTATCAGTGTTCTAATCTAGACGTCTGATCTGCCACTAAATGTCCAATCAGGCTAAAGTCGTGCTTCAAATGGCCCCGCCCCTTTTGGGGCGATTTCAGTCAGGTTGAAAATCGCCCCAGAAGTATCTCATAGCCTGTCATGTAAAATCTTTTTTTTTTCAAATATCAGAGCTTTCAATACAATCTCTATGGGTTTCTGAGGGCTTGCACTTACGCGCTTTCGTCATATGTAACATAACCATGAACGTAACTAAGAAAAGAGCGGGGGTAGCAGCGTCAATCAATTCACGTACTACTATAAAGATGGCTAGCGTTCAGTGCAACTCGATTGTCTCTTTGAAAGAAGTTCACATCAAAGACCATTCAAAACGAGCTACTGGAGTGTATGCTAGCGGTCATGAGGGAACATATTGTGGAGGAGGTGAAGTCGGCGAACTTCGTAGCTATCCAAGCTGACGAGACCACGGACGTTTCTACACAGACACAGCTGGTGCTTTTGCTGAGGTACATAGATAGCAACCACAAAGTGCAGGAGCGCTTTTTTGAGTTCCTTCCCATCTCGGAATCAACCTCAGTCTCAATCGCCAGTGTGCTTTTGGAGAGAGACTGAACGGTCTTTTTGCCGACGACGAGAAAAGTCAAACTGTGGTGCACTGGCACTGTACCAGGTTCTCATGAGCTACAACCTCCAGGAGACGTTCTCTGAGACTGTGACTCTGTTGAACATCCTCATAACTACTCCCATGACAACAGCTGAAGCTGAGAGATGTTTCTCAACTTTGACACGAGTTAAGACATTCCTGCGAAATTCAATGGGCCAGGAACGTCTGAATGCACTGGCCATGCTTTCCATGGAGAGGGAACTAGTCCTCAGCATGCCTGATTTCAATGAGAAAGTCATTGACCGCTTTGCTGCATTGAAAGAGAGAAGAGAACAGTTTCAGTACAAGTAATGTAGCCTCTCTCTCTCTTTGTCCCTCCCTGTCTGTCTCTTTAACACACACACGCCCAAATCAGTTCACAGTTGATGTTGTTTAAAATAGTTATTTTTCATTTTTTTTTAAAGTAAAAAATATATAATAATCTGTTCATGTTCATTTTTACAAATCTATACAATTGGCCAGAATATGGTTGTTCATATTTATAAATCTATACAATTGGCCAGAATATGGTTGTTCATTTTTACAAAGCCATACAGATAGCTGTGTTTACCTTTTCTAGAAATTATTTTCAAATTCTGTTTTCAGGCGAAATGTCTATCACTGTTCATTTTCACAAATCTATACAAGAGGGCAGAATATGGAAGTCTATAAAAATTTCTTATTACCAATAACTTGCATCAATGTTTTCAGTAGCCTCTATCAAAAGCTCCTGCTTGCTTGTTGTGAATTATGCTCAGGTGCACATATTTCCAATTCAACCATGAGGCAAAAAATGTGGTAAAAAGCTCTTGTTGATCCTGCAATCTGAACAAATACCAAGATGCTGTATTTTCAGCTGATATTTCATTTGTTTATGGAAATGCATATTGTTTATGCAGTGTTGAGGAATGTGAAAGAACACCCTTGATTATTTTTACTGTGATACTTATTTTGCTTTTGTAAGCCAACACTTTTGAGATCAGTCAATAAATGCTTCTGGCATTGACTTATATGCTGCCCCTGTCTTCATGTTGTTGCTGGACAATCTTTTGTAAAATGTGTGTAGGTCACCTAAATCATCAGAAAAATTGCTCCCACCTGAGAATTTTTTCAGGAGCCGCCACTGCTATTAGGGTGACCAGGGTGGGTTTTAGTGGTTACCTTGTTTCTATTAGGTGACCAGGGTGGGTTTTAGTGGTTACCTTGTTCTATTAGGTGACCAGGGTGGGTTTTAGTGGTTACCTTGTTCTATTAGGTGACCAGGGTGGGTTTTAGTGGTTACCATTTTGGTGGTCACCTTTTTTATTAGGTGACCAGGGGGGGTTTTAGTGGTTACCTTGTTCTATTAGGTGACCAGGGTGGGTTTGTGGTTACCTTGTTCACCAGGGTGGGTTTAGTGGTTACCTTGTTCTATTAGGTGACCAGGGTGGGTTTTAGTGGTTACCGTGTTCTATTTGGTGACCAGGGGGGGTTTTAGTGGTTTCCTTTTCTATTAGGTGACCAGGGTGGGTTTAGTGGTTACCTTGTCCATTAGGTGACCCGGGTGGGGTTTTAGTGGTTACCTTTTTCTATTAGGTGACCAGGGGGGGTTTTAGTGGTTTCCTTGTTCTACCCGGGGGGTTTTAGTGGTACCTTGGTTCTATTAGGTGACCAGGGTGGGGTTTTAGTGGTTACCTTGTTCTATTAGGTGACCAGGGGGGTTTTAGTGGTTAACTTGTTCTATTAGGTGACCAGGGTGGGTTTAGTGGTTACCTTGTTTCTATAGGTGACCAGGGTGGGTTTAGTGGTTACCTTGTTCTATTAGGTGACCAGGGTGGGTTTTAGTGGTTACCTTGTTCTATTAGGTGACCAGGGTGGGTTTTAGTGGTTACCTTGTTCTATTAGGTGACCAGGGTGGGTTTTAGCGGTTACCTTGTTCTATTAGGTGACCAGGGTGGGTTTTAGCGGTTACCTTGTTCTATTAGGTGACCAGGGTGGGTTTTAGCGGTTACCTTGTTCTATTAGGTGACCAGGGTGGGTTTTAGCGGTTACCTTGTTCTATTAGGTGACCAGGGTGGGTTTTAGTGGTTACCTTGTTCTACTAGGTGACCAGGGTGGGTTTTAGTGGTTACCTTGTTTCTATTAGGTGACCCAGGGTGGGTTTTAGTGGTTACCTTGTTCTATTAGGTGACCAGGGTGGGTTTAGTGGTTACCTTGTTCTACTAGGTGACCAGGGTGGGTTTTAGTGGTTACCTTGTTCTATTAGGTGACCAGGGTGGGTTTTAGTGGTTACCTTGTTCTATTAGGTGACCAGGGTGGGTTTTTGTGGTTACCTTGTTCTATTAGGCAGGGGCGGGTGTGTTCATTAGGGCGATATGGGCGACGCACTGCCAAACGGGAAAAGGAAGGGATTTTTTTTCTAATCAATTATATCACGGCAACAGTAGTTATCAGTGTTCTAATCTAGACGTCTGATCTGCCACTAAATGTCCAATCAGGCTAAAGTCGTGCTTCAAATGGCCCCGCCCCTTTTGGGGCGATTTCAGTCAGGTTGAAAATCGCCCCAGAAGTATCTCATAGCCTGTCATGTAAAATCTTTTTTTTTTTCAAATATCAGAGCTTTCAATACAATCTCTATGGGTTTCTGAGGGCTTGCACTTACGCGCTTTCGTCATATGTAACATAACCATGAACGTAACTAAGAAAAGAGCGGGGTAGCAGCGTCAATCAATTCACGTACTACTATAAAGATGGCTAGCGTTCAGTGCAACTCGATTGTCTCTTTGAAAGAAGTTCACATCAAAGACCATTCAAAACGAGCTACTGGAGTGTATGCTAGCGGTCATGAGGGAACATATTGTGGAGGAGGTGAAGTCGGCGAACTTCGTAGCTATCCAAGCTGACGAGACCACGGACGTTTCTACACAGACACAGCTGGTGCTTTTGCTGAGGTACATAGATAGCAACCACAAAGTGCAGGAGCGCTTTTTTGAGTTCCTTCCCATCTCGGAATCAACCTCAGTCTCAATCGCCAGTGTGCTTTTGGAGAGACTGAACGGTCTTTTTGCCGACGACGAGAAAAGTCAAACTGTGGTGCACTGGCACTGTACCAGGTTCTCATGAGCTACAACCTCCAGGAGACGTTCTCTGAGACTGTGACTCTGTTGAACATCCTCATAACTACTCCCATGACAACAGCTGAAGCTGAGAGATGTTTCTCAACTTTGACACGAGTTAAGACATTCCTGCGAAATTCAATGGGCCAGGAACGTCTGAATGCACTGGCCATGCTTTCCATGGAGAGGGAACTAGTCCTCAGCATGCCTGATTTCAATGAGAAAGTCATTGACCGCTTTGCTGCATTGAAAGAGAGAAGAGAACAGTTTCAGTACAAGTAATGTAGCCTCTCTCTCTCTTTGTCCCTCCCTGTCTGTCTCTTTAACACACACACGCCCAAATCAGTTCACAGTTGATGTTGTTTAAAATAGTTATTTTTCATTTTTTTTAAAGTAAAAAATATATAATAATCTGTTCATGTTCATTTTTACAAATCTATACAATTGGCCAGAATATGGTTGTTCATATTTATAAATCTATACAATTGGCCAGAATATGGTTGTTCATTTTTACAAAGCCATACAGATAGCTGTGTTTACCTTTTCTAGAAATTATTTTCAAATTCTGTTTTCAGGCGAAATGTCTATCACTGTTCATTTTCACAAATCTATACAAGAGGGCAGAATATGGAAGTCTATAAAAATGTCTTATTACCAATAACTTGCATCAATGTTTTCAGTAGCCTCTATCAAAAGCTCCTGCTTGCTTGTTGTGAATTATGCTCAGGTGCACATATTTCCAATTCAACCATGAGGCAAAAAAATGTGGTTAAAAGCTCTTGTTGATCCTGCAATCTGAACAAATACCAAGATGCTGTATTTCAGCTGATATTTCATTTGTTTATGGAAATGCATATTGTTTATGCAGTGTTGAGGAATGTGAAAAGAACACCCTTGATTATTTTTACTGTGATAACTTATTTTGCTTTTGTAAGCCAACACTTTTGAGATCAGTCAATAAATGCTTCTGGCATTGACTTATATGCTGCCCCTGTCTTCATGTTGTTGCTGGACATATCTTTTTTAAAATTGTGTAGGTCACCTAAATCATCAGAAAAATTGCTCCCCCTGAGAATTTTTTCAGGAGCCGCCACTGCTATTAGGTGACCAGGGTGGGTTTTAGTGGTTACCTTGTTCTATTAGGGACCAGGGTGGGTTTTAGTGGTTACTTGTTCTATTAGGTGACCAGGGTGGGTTTTTAGTGGTTACCTTGTTCTATTAGGTGACCAGGGTGGGTTTTAGTGGTTACCTTGTTCTATTAGGTGACCAGGGTGGGTTTTAGTGGTTACCTGTTCTATTAGGTGACCAGGGTGGGTTTAGTGGTTACCTTGTTCTATTAGGTGACCAGGGTGGGTTTTTAGTGGTTACCTTGTTCTATTAGGTGACCAGGGTGGGTTTTAGTGGTTACCTTGTTCTATTAGGTGACCAGGGTGGGTTTTAGTGGTTACCTTGTTCTATTAGGTGACCAGGGTGGGTTTTAGTGGTTACCTTGTTCTACTAGGTGACCAGGGTGGGTTTTAGTGGTTACCTTGTTCTATTAGGTGACCAGGGTGGGTTTTAGTGGTTACCTTGTTCTACCAGGGTGGGTTTTAGCGGTTACCTTGTTCTACCAGGGTGGGTTTTCCTTTTCATACCAGACTTCAGAGTATTGTTTGTTCATGTTTTTTATTCTTCTTCCCCAAATATTTTTTTGTTGTTGCTATTTTTGGGCAAAACATTTATGGATCAGTTGTTATTGTAATCTGGCATCTATCCTTTTCCCACAACTGGTTGCTCGGTCACTTTTGCTAGCTGGAATGTTAAATCTTTAAATCACCCAGTGAAACGTAAAAGGGTTCTTTCTCATTTAAATCACCTTAAAGTAGATATCGCCTTTCTTCAGGAGACACATCTCGCACTAATACTAGGTGGTGATATGAATTTTGTACTGTCGCCCAATCTGGATCGTAGCTCTCCTAAGGTATCATCTTCATCAAAGACAGTATCCACAATTCAGCTATTTCTTAAGACATTTGGCATATATCTGATGAGTGGCGTTTCCGCAATCCCACAGCTAGGGAGTGTTCTTTTTTCTATCCAGTTCATAAGACCTTCTCACGTATAGACTATTTTTTCCTAGACAATAGAGTTCTGCCACTTATCACAGAGTGTAATTACCAAGCTACACTACCGTTCAGAAGTTTGGGGTCACTTAGAAATATACTTGTTTTCGAAAAAAAATAGCAATTTTTTTGTCCATTAAAGTAACATCAAATTGATCAGAAATACAGTGTAGACATTGTTAATGTTGTAAATGGCAATTGCAGCTGGAAACGGCTGATTTTTAATGGAATATCTAAATAGGCGTACAGAGGCTCATTATCAGCAACCATCAGTCCTGTGTTCCAATGGCACGTTGTGTTTGCTAATCCAAGTTTATCATTTTAAAAAGGCTAATTGATCATTAGAAAACCCTTTTGCAATTATGTTAGCACAGCTGAAAACTGTTGTGCTGATTAAAGAAGCAATAAAACTGGCCTTCTTGAGACTAGTTGAGTATCTGGAGAATCAGCAACTGTGGGTTCAATTACAGGCTCAAAATGGCCAGAAACAAATAACTTTCTTCTGAAACTCGTCAGTCTATTCTTGTTCTGAGAAATGAAGGCTATTCCATGCCAGAAATTGCCAAGAAACTGAAGATCTCGTACAACGCTGTGTACTACTCCCTTCACAGAACAGCGCAAACTGGCTCCAACCAGAATAGAAAGGCTTGGCTCCCCCTCCACTCAGTATTTTTGTTAAACAGAAAACCCAAACATATGGCAGCAGATCCACAAGGTCTGCCATGAGAGGTGACTGTGTAGTTCCCCTAAGGAAAAGCACCTTTAGTAAATCTGCTTTTTCTGTGAGAGCTTCCCATGTCTGGAATACACTGCCATCAGACACACATAACTGCACCACATATCACACTTTCACAAAATGCTTGAAGACATGGCTAAAGGTCAATCAGATTTGTGAACATGGTCCCTAGCTGTGTGTTGCCGCTTTCCATGTCTGTTGTCTGTAACTTGTGAGGTGTGGAAACACTTTGTTGCTTTTATGAATTTTGTCTTGCTGCTTTTTGTTCTATGTTGCTCGGTCTGTATGCTACGTCTTGTTTGTCCTATGTTGCTATGTCTGTATGCTATGTCTTGTTCTATGTTGTTATTGTCTATATTGTAATGGTTTTTAATAACCTGCCCAGGGACTGCGGTTGAAAATTAGCCGGCTGGCTAAAACCGGCACTTTTACTGAAACGTTGATTAATGTGCACTGTCCCTGTAAAAATAAACTCAAACTCAAACTCAAAGAGGAGTGGGAGGCCCCAGTGCACAACTGAGCAAGAGGACAAATACATTAGAGTGTCTAGTTTGAGAAACAGACGCCTCACAGGTCCTCAACTGGCAGCTTCATTAAATAGTACCCGCAAAACACCAGTCTCAACGTCAACAGTGAAGAGGCGACTCCAGGATGCTGTGCTAACATAATTGCAAAAGGGTTTTCTAATGATCAATTAGCCTTTTAAAATGATAGCAAACATTAGCAAACACAACATGCTAATGGAACTCTCTTAATACTTTTGCAAGGCAATGTCCACTAAAAACCCTATTGTGAAACATTCTAAAAAAATCTGGAAACATTTCAGGCGATCGTTTGGTCTCAACTTCTGCCCCATTATTAAAGAATCATACATTCTCTCCATCATAATTAGACCGGGCATTTCATATCTGGTCTGGAAAAGGGATCTCCTCACTGAACAACTTTTACAGTGCCTTGCAAAAGTATTCATCCCCCTTGGCGTTTTTTCCTATTTTGTTGCATTACAACCTGTAATTTAAATTTATTTTTATTTGGATTTCATGTAATGTACATACACAAAATAGTCCAAATTGGTGAAGTGAAATGAAAAAAATAACTTGTTTCAAATCATTCTAAAAAATAAATAACGGAAAAGTGGTGCGTGCATATGTATTCACCCCCTTTGCTATGAAGCCCCTAAATAAGATATGGTGCAACCAATTACCTTCAGAAGTCACATAATTAGTTAAATAAAGTCCACCTGTGTGCAATCGAAGTGTCACATGATCTGTCACATGATCTCAGTATATATACACCTGTTCTGAAAGGCCCCAGGCTGCCTCCCCTCCTTGTTCGGGCAGGTTTCGGCGTTTGGCGTCACCGGCTTACTAGCTACTGCCGATCCATTTATCATCACTCCATTTGTCTTGTCTTCAATCACACACACCTGGTCCTTATTCCCTCATTAGTCATTGTATAAGTGTTCCCTGTAAGTGTTCCCTCGACGGGAGTATTTCCCGTGTGCCTTGAATTTTCCAATGCGCCTGTTTTGTGCCCTGGAGTGTGTTTGACACATTTCTGCGTAAACCTGTATTTTGCGGGTTTAAAGCCTGTTATTCTGTGATTTACCCTCCTGCGCCTGACTCCTTCAACACCACCTCATCACAGAATCACCCACCCGCTATGGAGTCAGTGGGAGAGACACGCATGCCTGGAGTCATGGAACGGGTCCAGGAGCATTCAACTATGCTAGCCAGCTTGGGTGAAGCGATGGATCGGGTTCTTCAGGTCGTCCAACGCCTGGAGAGGAGAGAGCCCGATCCATCGAGACCAGCTGGCCAACCGGATCCTGCCACCTACACCCCAGCACCCAGAGGGATCCAGATATCCCGACCACGGGAGTTTGACGGAACAGCGGCGCTGTGCCAAGGATTCCTTCTCCAACTGGAGCTCTACTTCTCCAGCATCCGGCTGGTCCCATCTGAGCGGGAAAGGGTATCCACCCTTGTCTCCTGTCTCTCGGGGAAAGCCCTGGAGTGGGCCAACGCTGTGTGGAACGAACTACGAGGAGTTCGCTTGCCTCTTCCGGGCGGTCTTCGATCACCACCCTGAGGGTCGAGAGGCGGGCGAGCGGCTGGTCCACCTGAGGCAGGGGACAAGGACTGCACAGGACTTTGCAGTGGAGTTTCAAACTCTGGCAGCTGGTTCCGGGTGGAACGAGCGGGCCCTGATCGACCATTTCCGGTGCCATCTGCGAGAGGACGTCCGACGGGAGCTAGCCTGTCGTGACACCATGTTGTCCTTCTCGCAACTGGTGGACATGGCCATTCGTTTGGACAACCTGCTGGCAACCAGAGGACGTCCTGGAGGAGGTCTGCCCATTTCCATCCCGGCCGACTCGGATCCAGAACCGATGGAGATGGGTGGAACCGCTAGCCGAGAGAGCGGAGGACGACAGCGCCAGTGCCACACTGGTGACGCGAAGGCACATTTCACCACACGTTTTCATCAACGCTCTTCTGGGTTTGGAGGCGGCAGGCAGGGCACTCTCGCATCACCCCAGGTATCGAACACCCACACTCGTTCAGAGCCCTCTGCTGCGCACTGTAAAATACACATCTCCTTTCCTGAGCACATGGTAGTTCCCAAGTGTAAGGCGCTAGTCGATTCAGGCGCAGCTGGGAACTTTATGGACAGGGCATTCGCACACCGTATGGGCATTCCATTGATTCCCCTATCCATTCCACGCCCCATCAGAGCACTTGATAGTCGACCATTAGGGTCCGGGTTGGTTAAGGAAGTTACTGCACCAGTCACCATAATTACCCAGGAGACTCATTGTGAGCAGGTTACTTTTTCCATTATTGAGTCTCCTGCTTTCCCTGTGGTATTAGGTATCCCTTGGCTAGCACTCCACAACCCCACCTTCTCATGGCCGCAGAGGGTTCTCACGGGGTGGTCGTGAGAGTGTCAGGGTAGGTGTCGCGGTGTTTCCGTTGGTGCAACCACAGTGGAAAGTCCAGACAGTACCTCCACCGTGCGCATTCATTTAACATTTACATTTAAGTCATTTAGCAGACGCTCTTACAAATTGGTGCATTCAATTTAGGATAGCCAGGATTTTTTTATGGGGGGGGGGGGGGGGGGGGGGTAGAATGATTAGTGTTATACTATTCCAGGTATTCCTTAAAGAGGTAGGGTTTCAAGTGTCTCCGGAAGGTGGTCAGTGACTTGACGAAACTTGGCAGAGTGTGCTTCAGAGAATACATTATTCATCCATATGCCTAAGACATGCTGTAATTCAATTTAAAATAGTTCATCGGCTGCATTGGTCAAAGGCAAAATTATCCACGATTAGACCAGAAATAGATCGATGTAAGCAGGCTCCTGTTACTTTATTACACATGTTTTGCAGTGGTGGAAAAAGTACTCAATTGTCATACTTGAGTAAAAGTAAAGATACCTTAATAGAAAATGACTCAAGTAAATGAGAAAGTCACCAAGTAAAATACCACTTGAGTAAAAGTCTAAAAGTATCTGTTTTTAAATGTACTTAAGTACAGTGGTGGAAAAAGTACTCAATCATCATACTTGAGTAAAAGTAAAAATGTAAAGTAAATGTTATAAATCAAATTCCTTATATTAAGAGTGGGTGGAAAAATACCCAAAAGCCATACTTGAGGAAAAGTAAAGATACCTTACTGGAAAATGACTCAAGTAAAAGTGATAGTCACCCATTAGAATACTACTTGAGTAAAAGTCTTAAAGTACCTGATATTAAATAGACGTAAGGTAAATGTACTTAAGTATCAAAAAGTAAAAGTATGAAACGTTAAGAGCCGTAAATCCCAAAAGCAAAAAAAAGGATACAAGATGAGCTCAGATAAAAAAAAAAGAATGTGGATTCTCAAATAGGCAACACTTCAAAATACATCTCTTACAGACAAAATAGAATTATGCCTTTAATGAAGGAATATAGCCAGTAAACGTAAGCACTTACAATCACAGTCGCTTTGCTTTAGAAAAAAACATCCTATAATAGAACCCTATACATAAAAATAAAAATGTTGATGAGCTTATCAAAAGTACATGTACAGAACTGCACACATTCTCACTGTAGGAATATGAGGACATCACCACTGATAGAACTGTATTAGAAATCAGTGTGTCAGGTCATGTCTTTGTAACAAGGATACCTATAACTTGTGAATTTTAAACATAAATTTAACAAAACACATAAGGCATCCGTGTCCTTGGGCTTGCTAGCGTTAAGCTGTCATTACTTGAAGTTGAAGAATTTACGGTTCATCTTCAGTAAAAGCTGCTTTTCAACGTTTCTGGAATCCAGCCTTGCTCTCCTTTGGCTGAAAACAAGTCCTGCAATGCTGAACAGCCTTTCACATGCAGCTGATGCAGTTAAGGGTGTGCTTAGCCTCAGAGACAGCTTACAGACTGCCGGGAAGTACTTGAGCAACTCCATATGATCAGCTGAACAGGCCAGGTATCCGGAGCTTTCTTGTGCTTGAGACGTCTTCATGGCAGAGAAGAAGTCCTCCTAATCTGATGAACTGGTGCCATCACCTAGCTGCAGCAAGGGTTCTTCCAGGTGGTCCTTGATGTAGTCCATTCCTGAAATACTAGGAAGATGACAATAGAAATCATGCCGTTATGAGCCTACATTAACCCATCTCCATCCCCCATCTATATAAACCAAGCAACAGGGCTAAGTAGGCTACCCATTGGACTGAACCACAAAGTCAGGATTGTAGTTTAAATGGGTGGTTCTCAAATCTATGAAGTGTCAAAATGTACACTATACACAGTTGTTTATGAATAATAAAATACTGTTAATTAACCATGTTGTCTTACCCATTCTGATGGTGGCGTCGTCCTTTGTTTTGAATTTGGGTAGAAGGACTGCAGCTGCGATCAGCTCAGGGTCGTGAAACGTGGCTGAAGCGCTTCTTCTTCAGTCCCAGTTGTAGCGCATCCACCAGAGGCTTACAGTACTTCAGGGACAGCTTGATTCGGTCAAGTTTTGTGATCAGCAGGTTGATAGTTGGAAGTAGCCACCCCATCTCAAATCAAATCAAATCAAATTGTATTGGTCACATGCGCCGAATACAACAGGTGCAGACATTACAGTGAAATGCTTACTTACAGCCCTTAACCAACAGTGCATTTATTTTAAACAAAAAAAGTAAAAATAAAACAACAACAAAAAAAGTGTTGAGAAAAAAAGAGCAGAAGTAAAATAAAATAACAGTAGGGAGGCTATATATACAGGGGGGTACCAGGTTTCAGCCTGCAGGATGTTGATGATCATGGAGGCAGCATACTCTGTGAGGAAGGATAGTTCAGCTGGATTGAACCTATGAAAACTAAATAAATAATAATAATAATACTGTTTCCTAACCCTATACAAAGGGGACCACTAATCATTTCACCTGATTTAACTACAGTAATCAATGGCTGGATCAGTAGTCGACTAAATGGATCAATGATAGTGTATGGCTACAACATGTGAAACAGTTATTAGTCCACCAAGCAAAGGGCCAGGAAACTGCAACAGATGTAGACAACATTCAAGACCTTAAATTATGACAAAATAATACATAATCCTTACTTGCATTGGAACCTCGAAGTCTGTGCAGAGAACTCTGACGTCCGCCTCTCCTTTTGTCTCTGACGATCCCCAGGAGTCTTTCTACAGCCATGAACCAGGAGTTCCACCTTGTAGCAGTCGGGCGCAGCAGCTGGAGGTCGCAAGCATCTTCAACCGTTTCGGCTGCAGGTGTGGATCTTCCGCATTTGTTCCAAAGTGCTTGGCACTTGCCAAATGTTGAACTGGACACTGAACTGGATGTTGCTTTCAGGGCATCGACTGTAGATACTAAGTTGAGTAGGTGGCAAGCACAGCGCTGGTGCTTCGGCAGCCGGTACTCAAAATCATCATCTTCATTCAGGATCGCTGCCACATCAACAAACTCCACTTCTTCACTCTCCTCTTGTTCCTCTTCACCATCTTCCTGTCCTGGCTGAGCTGCACTTTTTAAATGTTTTATGTAGTGAAGTAAAAGTAAAAGTTGTCAAAAATATAAATAGTAAAGTACAGATACCCCCAAAAAACTACTTAAGTATTTCGACTTCGTTACTTTACACAACTGATGTTTTGGACATGCCCGATATTGACAGATTTCTAGATATACATTTTTTAGACGTTTTCTAAGATACTGGAGAGACATTTACATTTACATTGTTTAGCAGATGCTCTTATCCAGAGCGACTTACAAATTGGTGCATTCAACTTATGATAGCCAGTGGGACAACCACTTTTTTTATGGGGGGTGGGGGAGGGGGGTAGAAGGATTACTTTATACTATTCCAGGTATTCCTTAAAGTGGTAGGGTTTCAAGTGTCTCCGGAAGGTGGTCAGTGACTCCGCTGTCCTGGCCTCGTGGGGGAGCTTGTTCCACCGTTGGGGTGCCAGAGCAGCAAATAGCTTTGACTGGGCTGAGCGGGAACTGTGCTTCCGTAGAGGTAGGGGAGCTAGCAGGCCAGAGGTGGATGAACGTAGTGCCCTCGTTTGGGTGTAGGGTCTGATCAGAGTCTGAAGGTAAGGAGGTGCCGTTCCCCTCACAGCTCCGTAGGCAAGCACCATGGTCTTGTAGTAGATGCAAGCCTCAACTGGAAGCCAGTGGAGTGTGCGGAGGAGCGTGGTGACATGAGAGAACTTGGGAAGGTTGAACACCAGATGGGCTGCAGCGTTCTGGATAAGTTGTAGGGGGTTAATGGCACAGGCAGGGAGCCCAGCCAACAGCGAGTTGCAGTAATCCAGACGGGAGATGACAAGTGCCTGGATTAGGACCTATGCCGCTTTCTGTATAAGGTAGGGTCGTACTCTGCGAATGTTGTAGAGCATGAACCTGCAGGGTCGGGTCACCGCTTTGATGTTAGCGGAGAAGGACGGTGTTGTCCAGGGTCACACCAAGGTTCTTTGCACTCTGGGAGGAGGACACAATGTTGTCAACCGTGATGGCGAGATCATGGAGCGGGCAGTCCTTCCCCGGGAGGAAGAGCAGCTCCGTCTTGCCGAGGTTCAGCTTGAGGTGGTGATCCGACATCCATACTGATATGTCTGCCAGACATGCAGAGATGCAATTCGCCACCTGGTTATCAGAAGGGGGAAAGGGGAAATGTAATTGTGTGTCGTCTGCGTAGCAATGATAGGAGGGACCATGTGAGGATATGACAGAGCCAAGTGACTTGGTGTATAGAGAGAATAGGAGAGGGCCTAGAACTGAGCCCTGGGGGACACCACTGGTGAGAGCACGTGGTGCGGAGACAGATTCTCGCCACGCCACCTGGTAGGAGCAACCTGTCAGGTGGACGAAATCCAAGAGTGAGCAGCGCCGGAGATGCCCAACTCGGAGAGGGTGGAGAGGAGGATCTGATGGTTCACAGTATCAAAGGCAGCGGATAGGGCTAGAAGGATAAGAGCAGAGGAGAGAGAGTTAGCTTTAGCAGTGCGGAGAGCCTCCGTGACACAGAGAAGAGCAGTCTCAGTTGAATGACCAGTCTTGAAACCTGACTGGTTTGGATCAAAAAGGTAATTCTGAGAGAGATAGCAGGAGAGTTGGCTAGAGACGGCACGCTCAAGAGTTTTGGAGAGAAAAGAAAGAAGGGATACTGGTCTGTAGTTGTTGACATCGGAGGGATCGAGTGTAGGTATTTTGAGGAGGGGTGCAACTTTCGCTCTCTTGAAGACGGAAGGGACATGGCCAGCGGTCAAGCATGAGTTGATGAGCAAGGTGAGGTAAGGGAGAAGGTCTCCGGAAATGGTCTGGAGAAGAGAGGAGGGGATAGGGTCAAGCGGGTAGGTTGTTGGGCGGCCGGCCGTCACAAGTCGCAAGATTTCATCTGGAGAAAGAGGGGAGAAAGAAGTCAAAGCATAGGGTAGGGCAGTGTGAGCAGGACCAGCAGTGTCATTTGACTTAATAAATGAGGATCGGATGTCGTCAACCTTCTTTTCAAAATGGTTGACAAAGTCATCCACAGAGAGGGAGGAGGGAGGGGGAGGAGGAGGAGGATTCAGCAGGGAGGAGAAGGTGGCAAAGAGCTTCCTATGGTTAGAGGCAGAGGCTTGAAATTTAGAGTGGTAGAAAGTGGCTTTAGCAGCATAAACAGAGGAAGAAAATGTAGAGAGGAGGGAGTGAAAAGATGACAGGTCCGCAGGGAGTCTAGTTTTCCTCCATTTCCGCTCGGCTGCCCGGAGACCTGTAGAACCTTCTGCCTTTACTGCATTATTGGGAGTGGCACCACAGGAGGCCCGTCTAAACAGCTCTATGGGCAACATGCTGGCATCTACTACTCTTCCAGCTAGACGTCTTATACTATTTAATTGGAAGGATCCGTTTCCTCTTACTTTAACCATTGGATAAAGGAAGTTATGCAACATCTCAAGCTAGAGAAAATACGCTACTCTGTTAGGGGATCTGCAATTACATTTTATAATATCTGGTAAACTTTCCTATCCTTTGTAGAAGACATGGACCCAGCTAATTTCACAATTCCATAAACCAACCCAAATTAGAATTTATATCATTATCTTTACTCTTTTTAACTTTTTGTTTTATAATATCTTTGTATTTTCTTTTACTATTTGATTATATCACTCATTGTATATCATGCCTGCTTCAAGTCTGGTTTTGGGGTGGGACTCTGTTAGAGCATGGGGGGGGTTAGGAGTGGGTTTGATTTGTAAGGGGATCCGTGTGTGTTCTGCACTCTACCTGTTCTGTCTGTTATCTGTATAATCATAAAAAATTGCTAATATTTCTGGTATGTTTATCCCCGTTTGCTTCCGTTTAAAGAAATGCTTTTCAACAGAATCGGTGGAATGAATACACCCCTGATCACACGCAAACACCGTTCACTTTCATAGCAGCCACATAAAAAAAAGCATGATCCCTTTGATCGTTGTATTCCTTCTCGCATCTACGCGCTCTCCTCTCACCTTTTCCCTTCGCTTGTGGACATCAGTGCATAACTCATCAGCTTTCTGTGACCAGGCGAAAAAACCGTTACTTTCCAAGCCATAAAAAACCTGATCCCGCCTATCGTTGTCACCTTTACTCTAGTCGCTCATCCTCTACAACTTACCCGTTGTGACACTCAATCAAGCTATCATCTACTTTCTGTTACCAGGTCTACTAAAACTTCTTCTAAAGGCCAATCATTTTCTACTAAGCTTACATCACTAAGCTTTACATCTATGTCACCAATGTAACGTCTACTAAGGCTGTATCTTAATAAGCTGTTATAACTCACTACAATCAAGCAGTACAGTCTACTAAGGCTGTATCATTCTACTAAGGCTGTATCATTCTACCAAGGCTGTAATTCTACAAGGGTTTCTTCTAGGCTATATCATCCTTAATTATCTTTACTAAGGCTAATCTACTAAGGAAGGATTCTTCAACGCTGACATCTACCGAGGATATCCTTCACCAAACAGCCGAACGGGATCTTCAACCAAGGACTGATCAGTTCAAATGCTTTCTGGACAGCTAATCCAACATGATATTATTACTTTCGTGCCAAGGCCTACCTTCAACCACAGAACAGCCAGAACAGGAGATCCTTCAACCACAAAACAGCCATAACCAGTGGTGGAAAAAGTACCTAATTGTCATACTTGAGTACAACTAAAGAAACCTTAATTGAAAATGACTCAAGTAAAAGTAAAAGTCACCCAGTAAAATATTACTTGAGTATAAGCCTAAAAGTATTTGGTTTTAAATATACTTAAGTATCAAAAGTAAATGCAATTGATAAAATGTACTTAAGTATCAAAAGTAAAAGTAAAAGTATAAATCATTTCAAATTCATTTTTACATTTTAGTCATTTAGCAGACGCTCTTATCCAGAGCGTCGTACAGTTAGTGAGTCCATACAAATTCCTTATATTAAGCAAACCAGATGGCACCATTTTGTTGTGTTGTAAATTTACGTATAGCCAGGGGCACACTCCAACACTCAGACATAATTTACAAACGAAGCATTTGTGTTTAGTGAATCAACCAGATCAGGTAGTAGGGATGACCAGGGATGTTCTCTTGATAAGTGCGTGAATTGGACCATTTTCCAGTCCTGCTAAGCCTTCAAAATGTAACCAGTACTTTTGTGTGTCAGGGAAAATGTACGGAGTAAAAAGTACATAATTTTCTTTTGGAATGTAGTGCAGTAAAATAAAAAGTTGTCAAAAATAAAAAATAGTGAAGTAAAGTACAGATACCAAAAAAAAAACTACTTAAGAAGTACATGAAAGTATTTTTTACTGAAGTACTTTACACCAGTGGCCAGAACAGGGAATAACTGAAGGCAGTCTACAGTAACTGGGGATATTACAGCTCTCTAATGATGAAAAGCGTATCAACAAGGGCCCACAATAGAGGCAGCCTGCAACATTACAAGCCTCGTACTGTAGAGAATTCCTGTAAAGATTGATATTGCCAAAGGCATCAGAACAAGAAGCAAGGAAAAGCAAGATTCAAGCTTCACCCCTACTTAGGAACGTCAACCGGTTAGCAATGAGGAGGATGATGCTTTACTGTGTGTGTGTGTGTGTGTGTGTGTGTGTGTGTGTGTGTGTGTGTGTGTGTGTGTGTGTGTGTGTGTGTGTGCATACTGTTTTGCATTCTCTGTTTCATAGAGTCAGCAGGCAGTAACCCCAGGATGCTTACTTTATATAATTGGAAATGTAATACAATTTCTGTTTAAGAAACACTGTAGTGAAACAACAGGCAGCACTATGTAGGGATAGGGAGCCATTTGGAACTCAGTCTCTGTCCGCATTGACACAATACAAAGCAGTAATAATGGTATAATTTGATCAATAGTTCCCCTTTTGTCTTAAACTGTAAAGTACCAGCATGCTTTCAAGGGCACTCTGGGCCCTGAGGGACTGTACTGAAGGTCAATACATACAGGCTCTCTCTCTCTCTCTCCTCTCCCCCCCCCCCCCCCCTCCCCCTCCCTCTCTCTCCCCTCTCCTCTCCCCATCTCCTCCTCGCCCTCTACCCCCCTCTCTCCTCTCCCCCTACACCCCCTCCCCCCCTCTCTCCCCTCCTCCTCCCCCACCTCCTCCTCTCCCTCTCCTCCTCCTCTCCCTCCCCCTCCACCTCCCCTCTCCCTCTCGCCTCCCCCTCTCCTCTCCCCCCCTCCCTCTCTTCCCCTCTCCCCCCCCTCTCTCCCCCCTCTCTCTCCCCTCCTCTCCCCTCCTCCTCCCCCCTCTAACCCCCCTCTCCCTCCTCCCTCCCCCCCCCCACACACTCCCCTCTCTCCCTCTCCGCTCCCCCCTCTCTCCTGCCCCAACCCTCCTCCTCCCCCCTCCTCTCTCTCCCCTCTCCTCTCCCCATCTCTTCCTTCTCCCTTCCTACCCCCCTCTCTCTCTCCTTCTCTACCCTTCCCCCCCCACACCACTCCCCTCTCCTCGCCTTTCCCCTCTCTTCCTCTCACCCTCGCTTCTCCTCTCCTCTCGCTCCCTCCTCTTTTCTGCCCCCTCTAATTTTCCCTTTCCATCTACATCCTCTGTCGTCAGTTCCAGCCAGGAGAACTTAGTGCTGGTTGTGGTGAGGTAGAGTGGTGAATTACTGTGTGCTGTGTAGCTCATGCCTGACATCCTCCTTGTGGCCCATGGCAGCTGGTCTTCTCACAGCCCACTGCATGGAAAATGGGCTGATTTTAGGATTTAATTATCCACGATGGATTTCTATCTCTGTGTGCTCAGAAGGAGCGGCCAGAAAAGCTTTGATATGGATCTGAACAAGATAAACAGCAAGACATTCTGAAACTCATGTCATCTTTTGCTATCGATTTGTAGTAACACTGACTAGGCTACCATTCTCCCTCCTCCCTAAAACCTCCCTCCTCCCTGCACCTCCCTCCTCCCTGCGCCTCTCTGCACCTCCCTCCTCCCTGCACCTCCCTCCTCCATGCACCTCCCTCCTCCCTGAACCTCCCTCCTCCCTGCTCCTCCCTCCTCCCTGCGCCTCTCTGCACCTCCCTCCTCCCTGCACCTCCCTCCTCCCTGCACCTCCCTCCTCCCTGCACCTCCCTCCTCCCTGCACCTCCCTCCTCCCTGCACCTCCCTCCTCCCTGCACCTCCCTCCTCCATGCACCTCCCTCCTCCCTGAACCTCCCTCCTTCCCTGCTCCTCCCTCTTCCCTGCACCTCCCTCCTCCCTGCACCTCCCTCCTCCCTGAACCTCCCTCCTCCTTGCATGTTCTAGACCTCAGCTGAATTTGGTAATGAATGGTGTGGCTGTCGAACATGTTGAGGAGGCTAGATTACTTGGCGTTACCTTAGATTGTAAATGATCATGGTCAAAACATATAGATTAAATGGTTGTATAAGATGGGGGGAGGTCTGTCCGTAATAAAGAGATGCTCTGCTTTTTTGACACCACACTCCAAAAAGCAAGTTCTCTAGTTTTGTCTAATCTTGATTATTGTCCAGTCGTGTGGTCCAGTGCTGCAAAGAAAGACCTAGTTAAACTGCAGCTGGCCCAGAACAGAGCGGCACGTCTTGCTCTTCATTGTAATCATAGGGCTGATATAAATACTATGCATGCCAGTCTCTCTTGGCTAAGAGTTGAGGAGAGACTGACTGCATCACTTCTTCTTTTTATAAGAAACATTAATGTGTTGAAAATCCCAAATTGTTTGCATAGTCAACTTACACACAGCTCTGACACACACACTTACCCCACCAGACATGCCACCAGGGGTCTTTCCACAGTCCCCAAATCCAGAACAAATTCAAGAAACCATACAGTATTATATAGAACTATTATTGCATGGAACTCCGTTCCATTTCACATTGCTCAAATGAACAAAAAAACCTGGTTTCAAAAAACAGATAAAGCAACACCTCACGGCACAACGCCCCTCCCCTACTTGACCTAGATAGTTTGTGTGTATGTGTTGATATGTAGGCTACGTGTGCCTTTTTAAAAAATTTACGTAGTTCTGTCCTTGAGCTGTTCTTGTCTATTAATGTTCTGTATTAAGTCATGGGGCGGCAGGTAGCTAAGTGGTTAAGAGTGTTGTGCCAGTAACCGAAAGGTCGCTGGTTCGAATCCCTGAGCCGACTAGGTGAAAAATCTGTCGATGTGCCCTTGAGCAAGGCACTTAACCCTAATTGCTCCTGTAAGTCGCTCTGGATAAGAGCGTCTGCTAAATGACAAAAATGTTTCATGTTTCATGTGGACCCCAGGAAGAGTATCTGCTGCTTTTGCAACAGCTAATGGTGACCTTCTGCCAGTCTCTCCAGAGTGCCAGTGTACACTACAGCACCACATCATTGTCTTCTTCCCACAGAGCAGACAATCTTCCTACACTACCACATCCTCCTTGGCTGCGTCACAAATGGTACCTTTTTCCCTACATAGTGCACAATCTTCATACAGCACCACATCCCCCTTTCTCTGTGAGGACACTCTTCCTACAGCACCACATCCCCCTTTCTCTGTGAGGACACTCTTCCTACAGCACCACATCCCCCTTTCTCTGTGAGGACACTCTTCATACAGCACCACATCCCCCTTTCTCTGTGAGGACACTCTTCATACAGCACCACATCCCCCTTTCTCTGTGAGGACACTCTTCCTACAGCACCACATCCCCCTTTCTCTGTGAGGACACTCTTCCTACAGCACCACATCCCCCTTTCTCTGTGAGGACACTCTTTCTACAGCACCACATCCCCCTTTCTCTGTGAGGACACTCTTCCTACAGCACCACATCCCCCTTTCTCTGTGAGGACACTCTTCATACAGCACCACATCCCCCTTTCTCTGTGAGGACACTCTTCATACAGCACCACATCCCCCTTTCTCTGTGAGGACACTCTTCCTACAGCACCACATCCCCCTTTCTCTGTGAGGACACTCTTCCTACAGCACCACATCCCCCTTTCTCTGTGAGGACACTCTTCCTACAGCACCACATCCCCCTTTCTCTGTGAGGACACTCTTCCTACAGCACCACATCCCCCTTTCTCTGTGAGGACACTCTTCCTACAGCACCACATCCCCCTTTCTCTGTGAGGACACTCTTCATACAGCACCACATCCCCCTTTCTCTGTGAGGACACTCTTCATACAGCACCACATCCCCCTTTCTCTGTGAGGACACTCTGTTACAGCACCACATCCCCCTTTCTCTGTGAGGACACTCTTCATACAGCACCACATCCCCCTTTCTCTGTGAGGACACTCTTCATACAGCACCACATCCCCCTTTCTCTGTGAGGACACTCTTCATACAGCACCACATCCCCCTTTCTCTGTGAGGACACTCTTCCTACAGCACCACATCCCCCTTTCTCTGTGAGGACACTCTTCCTACAGCACCACATCCCCCTTTCTCTGTGAGGACACTCTTCCTACAGCACCACATCCCCCTTTCTCTGTGAGGACACTCTTCATACAGCACCACATCCCCCTTTCTCTGTGAGGACACTCTTCATACAGCACCACATCCCCCTTTCTCTGTGAGGACACTCTTCATACAGCACCACATCCCCCTTTCTCTGTGAGGACACTCTTCCTACAGCACCACATCCCCCTTTCTCTGTGAGGACACTCTTCATACAGCACCACATCCCCCTTTCTCTGTGAGGACACTCTTCATACAGCACCACATCCCCCTTTCTCTGTGAGGACACTCTTCATACAGCACCACATCCCCCTTTCTCTGTGAGGACACTCTTCCTACAGCACCACATCCCCCTTTCTCTGTGAGGACACTCTTCATACAGCACCACATCCCCCTTTCTCTGTGAGGACACTCTTCCTACAGTATCACATCCCCCTTTCTCTGTGAGGACACTCTTCCTACAGTATCACATCCCGCTTTCTCTCAGAGTGGGCAGACAATCACAGTATAGATGAGTCAGTCACTGCATCCTTAATAATGGTCTCTCTCTCTCTGGTCTCTCTCTCTGGTCTCTCTCTCTGGTCTCTCTCTCTCTCTCTGGTCTGTCTCTCTCTGGTCTCTCTGGTCTCTCTGTGGTCTCTCTCTCTCTGGTCATCTCTCTCTGGTATTTCTCTCTGGTCTCACTCTGGTCTCTCTGGGGTCTCTCTCTCTGTGGTTTCTCTCTCTCTGCTCTCTCTCTGCTCTTTCTCGCTCTCTGGTCTCTCTGGTATCTCTCTCTCGCTCTCTCTCTCTCTCTCTCTGTCTCTCTCACTCTTTTTCGCACTCTCTCTCTCTGGTCTCTCTGGTCTCTCTCTCTCTCTGGTCTTTCTCTCTCTCTCTCTCTCTCTCTTTCACACTCTCTCTGGTCTCTCTTAATTCAATTCAAATGGTTTTATTGACATGGGAAAAATATGTTTACATTGCCAAAGCAAGTGAAATAGATAATAAACAAAAGTGAAATAAACATTATAAAATGAACAGTAAACATTACACTCCAGAGGAATAGAGACAATTCAAATGTCATATTATGGCTATATACAGTATTGTAACGATGTGCATATAGTGAAAATAAATACACATAAATATGGGTTGATTTAACAATGGTGTTTGTTCTTCACTGTTTGCCCTTTTCTTGTGGCAACAGGTCACAAATCTTGCTGCTGTGATGGCACACTGTGTTATTTCACCCAATAGATATGGCAGTTTATCAAAACTGGATCTGTTTTATAATTCTTTGTGGATCGCTGTAATCTGAGGGAAATATAATCTGTGTCTCTAATATGTATCTCTAATATGGTCATTTGGCAGGAGGTTAGGAAGTGCAGCTCAGTTTCCACCTCATTTTGTGGGCAGTGTGCACATAGCCTGTCTTCTCTTGAGAGCCAGGTCTGCCTTCGGCGTCCTTTCTCAATAGCAAGGCTATGCTCGCTGAGTCTGTACATAGTCAAAGCTTTCCAGTTGTCAGGTATTCTACCACTGTGTACTCTCTGTTTAGGGCCAAATAGCATTCTAGTTGTACAGGACGTGTACTGAGATGGCGCCGGAGAAGATGGCTGCCGTTTTACTGCCCTCTAACCAATTGTACTATTATGTGTGTTTTTTCGCGTTATTTGTAATTTATTCTGTACATAATGTTTCTTCCATCGTCTCTTATAACCAAAAAGAGCTTCTGGATATCAGGACAACGATTACTCACCTCGTATTGGACAAATATTTTTTCTTCAAGGTCGGGGTGCCTTGTAAGGATCCGATGGCGAGCGAGTAAACTGCCTCTTCCATCAATCTTATTAGCCAATGTTCAATCATTTGAAAATAAATTAGATGACCTACGATTACGGTTATCCTACCAACGGGACATTAAAAACTGTAATATACTAAAGAATATACAAATACTAAGGAAGTCTCGAGGTTATGCTCACCTGAGGTAGAGTATCTTATGATAAGCTGTAAACCAGACTATTTACCAAGAAAGTTTTCATCTATATTTTTCATAGCTGTCTATTTACCACCACAAACCAATGATGGCATTAAGATTGCACTCAATGAGCTGTATAAGGCCATAAATAAAAAAGGAAAATGCTCATCCAGAGGCAGCGCTCCTAGTGGCCGGGGACTTTAATGCAGGGAAACTTAAATCCGTTCTACCTCATTTCTACCAGCATGTTAAATGTGCAACCAGAGGGGAAAAAAACTCTAGACCACCTTTACTCCACACACAGAGACGTGTACAAAGCTCTCCCTCGCCCTCCATTTGACAAATCTGACCATAACTCTATCCTCCTGATTCCTGCTTATAAGCAAAAACTAAAGCAGGAAGCACCAGTGACTCGGTTAATAGAAAAGTGGTCAGATGACGCAGATGCTAAGCTACAGGACTGTTTTGCTAGCACAGACTGGAACATGTTCCGGGATTCTTCAGATAGCATTGAGGAGTATACCACATCAGTCACTGACTTCATCAATAAGTGCATCGATGACGTCGTCCCCACAGTGACAGTACGTACATACCCCAACCAGAAGCCATGGATTACAGGAAACATCTGCACTGAGCTAAAGGGTAGAGCTGACGCTTTCAAGGAGCGGGACTCTAACCCGGACGCTTATAAGAAATCCCGCTATGCCCTCCGATGAACCATCAAACAGGCAAAGAGTCAATACAGGACCAAGATTGAATCGTACTACACCAGCTCTGACGCTCGTCGGATGTGGCAGGGCTTGAAAACTATTACAGACTACAAAGGGATGCACAGCCGTGAGCTGCCCAGTGACACAAGCCTACCAGACGAGCTAAACCACTTCTATGCTCGCTTCGAGGCAAGCAACACTGAAGCATGCATGAGAGCACCAGCTGTTCCGGATGACTATGTGATCACGCTCTCCGTAGCCGATGTGAGTAAGACTTTTAAGCAGGTCAACATTCACAAGGCCGCAGGGCCAGACTGATTAACAGGACGTGTACTCCGAGCATGTGCTGACCAACTGGCAAGTGTCTTCACTGACATTTTCAACATGTCCCTGACTGAGTCTGTAATACCAACATGTTTCAAGCAGACCACCATAGTCCCCGTGTCCAAGGACACTAAGATAACCTGCCTAAATGACTACCGACCCGTATCACTGACATCTGTAGCCATGAAGTGCTTTGAAAGGCTGGTCATGGCTCACATCAACACCATTATCCCAGAAACCCTAGACCCACTCCAATTTGCCCCAACAGATCCACAGATGATGCAATCTCTATTGCACTCCACACTGCCCTTTCCCACCTGGACAAGAGGAACACCTACGTGAGAATGCTATTCATTGACTACAGCTCAGCGTTCAACACCATAGTGCCCTCAAAGCTCATCACTAAGCTAAGGATCCTGGGACTAAACACCTCCCTCTCCCTCTGCAACTGGATCCTGGACTTCCAGACGGGCCGCCCCCAGGTGGTAAGAGTAGGTGCTCAGTCCCCTCCTGTACTCCCTGTACACCCATGACTGCATGGCCAGGCACGACTCCAACACCATCATTAAGTTTGCCGATGACACAACAGTGGTAGGCCTGATCACTGACAACAATGAGACAGCCTATAGGGAGGAGGTCAGTGTCACGATCGTTGATGAACGGGTCAGACCAAGGCGCAGCGTGATATGCATACATGTTTATTTGGAACGAATAAACAAGCGACAAAACAACAAACTAAACGAAACGTGAAGTCCATGGTACACAAACAACATACCTCACACGGAACAAGATCCCACAACCCACTAGTGCCAATAGGCTGCCTAAGTATGGTCCCCAATCAGAGACAACGAGCGACAGCTGCCTCTGATTGGGAACCACACCGGCCAACATAGAAATACAAATAGTAGAATATACAACATAGACAATGACCACATAGAAAATACACACCCTGACTCAACAAATAAGAGTCCCCAGAGTCAGGGCGTGACAGTCAGAGACCTGGCCGTGTGGTGCCAGGATAACAACCTCTCCCTCAACGTGACCAAGACAAAGGAGATGATTGTGGACTACAGGAAAACAAAAAGTGGACTGAGCACGCCCCCATTCTCATCGACAGGGCTGTAGTGGAACATGTTGAGAGCTTCAAGTTCCTTGGTGTCCACATCACCAATGAACTATCATGGTCCAAACACACCAAGACAGTCGTGAAGAGGGCACGACAAAGCCTATTCCCCCTCAGGAGACTGAAAATATTTGGCAATGGTCCTCAGATCCTCAAAAAGTTATACAGCTGCACCATCGAGAGCATCCTGACTGGTTGCATCACCGCCTGGTATGGCAACTGCTCGGCATCCGACCGCAAGGCACTACAGAGGATAGTGCGTTCGGCCCAGTACATCACTGGGGCCAAGCTTCCTGCCATCCAGGACCTCTATACCAGGCGGTGTCAGAGGAAGGCCCTCAAAATTGTCAAAGACTCCAGCCACCCTAGTCATAGACTGTTCTCTCTGCTACCGCACGGCAAGCAGTACCGGAGCGCCAAGTCTAGGTCCAAAAGGCTTCTCAACACCTTCAACCCCCAAGCCATAAGACTCCTGAACAGCTAATCATGGCTACCTGGACTATTTGCACTGCCCCCCCCCCCCCCCCCCCCCCCCCCCCCCCCCCCCCACCCCCACCCCATCTGTTTACGCTGCTGCTACTCTGTTAATTATTAATGCACTCACTTTAACTCTACCCACATGTACATATTACCTCAACTACCTCAACTAGCCGGTGCCCCCACACATTGACTCTGCACTGGTACCCCCCTGTATATAGCCTCCCTACTGTTATTTTATTTTACTTCTGCTCTTTTTTTCTCAACACTTTTTTTTGTTGTTGTTTTATTTTACTTTTTTATTAAAAAAGAAATGCATTGTTGGTTAAGGGCTTGTAAGTAAGCATTTCACGGTAATGTCTGCACCTGTTGTATTCGGCACATGTAGCGAATAAAATGTTATTTGATTTGATTTTTTTGTTTCAAGTAATTATCTTTTTAATTTCTCATGATTTGGTCTAATTGTGTTTCTGTGTGTCTCTCTCTCTGCTGTCTCAATCTCTGTTCTTTCTCTCTGCTGTCTCTCTCTCTCGCTCTCTCTGTTCTCTCTCTGCTGTCTCTCTCTCTCTGTTCTCTCTCTCTGTTCTTTCTCTCTCTCTGTTCTCTCTCTCTCATTTTCTCTTATACTCTTAGTGTATCTCTGTTGCAGTGACCTTTACTAGTCACTGTCTGAAGGGCCCTCTGTCTATATCAGGGATCATCAACTAGATTCAGCGCTAGCCGATATTTCCTTGAGCGGATCGTCAGGGGCCCGGAACATATAATTAATTGACCTGAAAAAGCGCAAACAGATATAATATTTAACTAAAACGTAATACTTTCAAACCTTGCTTACATTTGTATACGATCACATTTACAGGTATCTCTCTATTATGCGTGGGAATACTTTGGAACAGATTTCCAAAATTGTAATCACTTGTAGCTGATGTACTGGTGTTTTTACATTATTTTATGTCCAACTATAAAACAATATATCATATATATACGGTACCAGTCAAAAGTTTGGACACACCTACTCATTCAAGGGTTTTTCTTTATTTGTACTATTTTCTGCATTGTAGAATAATAGTGAAGACATCAACACTATGAAATAACACATATGGAATCATGTAGTAACCAGAAATGTGTTAAACAAATCAAAATATATTTTTATATTTGAGATTCTCCAAAGTAGCCACCCCTTTG
Source organism: Coregonus sp. 'balchen' (assembly GCA_902810595.1). NCBI lineage: Eukaryota > Metazoa > Chordata > Actinopteri > Salmoniformes > Salmonidae > Coregonus > Coregonus sp. 'balchen'. The sequence continues at coordinate 40,577,552 of LR778257.1, forward strand.
CCTTGATGACAGCTTTGCACACTCTTGGCATTCTTTCAACCAGATTCACCTGGAATGCTTTTCCAACAGTCTTGAAGGAGTTCCCAAATATGCTGAGTACTTGTTGGCTGCTTTTCCTTCACTCTCCCGTCCGACTCATCCCAAACCATCTCAATTGGTTTGAGGTCGGGGGATTGTGGAGGCCAGGTCATTTGATGCAGCACTTTATCACTTTCCTTCTTGGTAAAATAGCCCTTACACAGCCTGGAGGTGTGTTCGGTCATTGTCCTGTTGAAAAACAAATGATAGTCCCACTAAGTCCAAACCAGATGGGATGGCATGGCTGCAGAATGCTGTGGTAGCCATGCTGGTTAAGTGTGCCTTGAATTCTAAATAAATCACTGACAGTGTCACCAGCAAAGCACCCCCACACATCACACCTCCTCCTCCATGCTTCATGGTGGGAACCACACATGCTGAGATCATCTGTTCACCTACTCTGCGTCTCACAAAGACATGGCGGTTGGAACCAAAAATCTCACATTTGGACTCATCAGACCAAAGGATAGATTTCCACCAGTCTAATGTCCATTGCTCATGTTTCTTGGCCCAAGCAAGTCTCTTCTTCTTATTGGTGTCCTTTGGTAGTGGTTTCTTTGCAGCAATTCGACCATGAAGGCCTGAACAGTTGATGTTGAGATGTGTCTGTTACTTGAACTCTGTGAAGCATTTATTTGGGCTGCAATCTGAGGTGCAGTTAACTCTAATGAACTTATTCTCTGCAGCAGAGGTAACTCTGGGTCTTCCATTCCTGTGGTGGTCCTCATGAGAACCAGTTTCATCATAGAGCTTGATGGTTTTTGCAACTGCACTTGAAGAAACTTTCAAAGTTCTTGAAATGTTCTGGATTGACTGACCTTCATGTCTTAAAGTAATGATGGACTGTCGTTTCTCTTTGCTTATTTGAGCTGTTCTTGCCCTAATATGGACTTGGTCTTTTACCAAATAGGGCAATCTTCTGTATACCAACCCTACCTTGTCACAACACAACTGATTGGCTCAAACGCATTAAGAAGGAAAGAAATTCCACAAATCAACTTTTAACAAGGCACACCTGTTAATTGAAATGCATTCCAGGTGACTACCTCATGAAGCTGGTTGAGAAAATGCCAAGAGTGTGCAAAGCTGTCATCAAGGCAAAGGGTGGCTACTTTGAAGAATCTAAAATGTAAAATATATTTTGATTTGTTTAACACTTTTTTGGTTACTACATGATTCCATATGTGTTATTTCATAGTTTTGATGTCTTCACTATTATTCTACAATGTAGAAAATAGTAAAAAATTTAGAAAAACCCTGGACGTGTCCAAACTTTTGACTGGTACTGTATATACACTACCGTTCAAAAGTTTGGGGTCACTTAGAAAGTTCCTTGTTTTCGAAAGAAAGGCAATTTTTTGGTCCATTAGAATAACATCAAATTGATCAGAAATACAGTGAAAAGATGGGCAGTCTGAGATATGGCTTTTTCTTTGCAACTCTGCCTAGAAGGTCAGCATCCTGGAGTCGCCTCTTCACTGTTGACGTTGAGACTGGTGTACGAGCTCTTCAGCGTTGTACGAGATCTTCAGTTTCTTGGAAATTTCTCGCATGGAATAGCCTTCATTTCTCAGAACAAGAATAGACTGACGAGTTTCAGAAGAAAGTTATTTGTTTCTGGCCATTTTGAGCCTGTAATCGAACCCACAATTGCTGATTCTCCAGATACTCAACTAGTCTCAAGAAGGCCAGTTTTATTGCTTCTTTAATCAGCACAACAGTTTTCAGCTGTGCTAACATAATTGCAAAAGGGTTTTATAATGATCAATTAGCCTTTTAAAATGATAAACTTGGATTAGCAAACACAACATGCCATTGGAACACAGGACTGATGGTTGCTGATAATGGGCCTCTGTACGCCTATGTAGATATTCCATTAAAAATCAGCCGTTTCCAGCTACAATAGCCATTTACAACATTAACAATGTCTACACTGTATTTCTGATCAATTTGATGTTATTTTAATGGTCAAAGACAGAAAAGGACATTTCTAAGTGACCCCAAACTTTTGAACGGTAGTGTATATTATTTAATTTTTTTGCTCAGAAAACATGGGGGCTAAAACTTTCTATAATCTGAATGGCCCCCCATCCATAGGTTAAAACTGTCTATAATCTGAATGGCCCCCCATCCATAGGTTAAAACTGTCTATAATCTGAATGGCCTCCCATCCATAGGTTAAAACTGTCTATAATCTGAATACCCCCCATCTATAGGTTAAAACTGTCTATAATCTGAATGGCCCCCCATCGATAGGTTAAAACGGTCTATAATCTGAATACCCCCCATCTATAGGTTAAAACTGTCTATAATCTGAATGGCCCCCCATCGATAGGTTAAAACTGTCTATAATCTGAATGGCCCCCCATCTATAGGTTAAAACTATCTATAATCTGAATGGCCCCCCATCTATAGGTTAAAACTGTCTATAAACTGAATGGGCTTCCATCTATAGGTTAAGACTGTTTATAAACAGAATGGCCCCCCATCTATAGGTTAAAACTGTCTATAATCTGAATGGCCCCCATCTATAGGTTAAAACTGTCTATAATCTGAATGGCCCCCATCTATAGGTTAAGACTGTTTATAAACTGAATGGCCCCCATCTATAGGTTAAAACTGTCTATAATCTGAATGGCCCCCATCTATAGGTTAAAACTGTCTATAATCTGAATGGCCTTCCATCTATAGGTTAAAACAGTTCATAAATTAATGGCCTTCCAACTATAGGTTAAAACTGTCTATAATCTGAATGGCCCCCCATCTATAGGTTAAAACAGTTAATAAATTAATGGCCTTCCATCTATAAGTTAAGACTGTTTATAAACTGAATGGCCTTCCATCTATAGGTTAAAACTGTCTATAATCTGAATGGCCCCCCATCTATAGGTTAAAACAGTTAATAAATTAATGGCCTTCCATCTATAGGTTAATACTGTTTATAAACTGAATGGCCTTCCATCTATAGGTTAAGACTGTTTATAAACTGAATGGCCTTCCATCTATAGGTTAAGACTCTCTATTAACTGAATGCCCCACCTGAATGGTCACTGCAGTGCCGTATGGTATTAATGTCAGTGGGTAGTGTAGAGCAGACAAGACAAACTAAATTAGGTAATAATTCAGAATTAAAAATTCAGTTGCAAAATGATAATCTTTAGGTACAATATTTATTTGTATTTTTGTTTTTCCCAACTGTAAGATTTGCGTAATTGACTCATCCCCCAGACTCAGACTCCTTTCTCTCTGAGGGAGCATAGTTAATTACTGTGTCTTATCAACCGTGGTTCATTAGGTTAAGGAGCCTGCACCTCACCTCTGCTGGCTGGCTGGCTGACTGGCGGGCTGACTGGCGGGCTGACTGACTGGATGGTTGCAGGCTGGTATCAGGCTGGTTAGCTGGCTGGCTGACTAGTTGACTAACTGGGTGACTGGCTGACTGGCTGACAGAGTGTCTGGTTGGCTTGCTGACTGGCTGACTGGCCAGCTGACTAACTGATTGATTAACTGACTGGCGGCTGACTGGCTGGCTGACTAACTGACTGATTAACTGACTGGCTGGCTGACTGGCTGACTGGCTGGCAGAGTATCTGGCTGGCTTGCTGACTGGCTGACTGGCCGGCTGACTAACTGACTGATTAACTGGCTGGGTGACTGTGTGACTGACTGGCTAACTGGCTGACTGGCTGACTGGCTGACTAACTGGTTGGCTTGCTGACTGGCTGACTGGCTGACTGGCTGACTGGCCGGCTGACTAACTGACTGATCAACTGACTGGCTGGGTGACTGGCTGGCTGGCTGGCTTGCTGACTGGCTGACTAACTGACTAATTAACTGACTGACTAACTGACTGACTAAATGACTGGCTGGCTGACTAGCTGGCTGACTGGCTGACTGGCCGGCTAACTAACTGACTGATCAACTGGCTGGCTGGGTGACTGGCTGGCTGGCTGGCTTGCTGACTGGTTGGCTGACTGACTGACTGGCTGGCTTGCTGACTGACTGATTGGAGGCTTTTAAGGGGATGACAAATCCAGTCCCTCGTAACAGTCTGCCTTGCCGCAGCACCACTTTAAACCCATTCACCCTGAACTAAGTGAACAGAATGTTATTCAGAAAATCAAAGGACACACTGTGGTTCTCAAATGAGTGTTTCTGCCGTTTCATAGTTTGATTCTCTAAATAAGAGGGATCTGCATGTTGAGGGTAATTGTTTACTATTTGGTTTCCTTATCAGTATCTCTCTGATGTTCTTGTTTATTTCAAGACTTTAGGAGCTGTTTGGTCCAAATCATCATGTAATAAACAACCTCAAACTTTGGTCCAAGCAAACTTAACAAAATAGAAGCATCAAATTCACCCAGCTCACCAATAAATGAATCAGAAATAGAAAAATAACTTATTCAAGTTTTGTTTTGAAGAAGAAAATATACTAGTATTCCATTCCTGCATTATAAATGAGCGATGCATAATTTATCCAAGTATTAAAACGTTATCGAGGAAACAAGATGACTGAGGTACACGCAATTACCAGCTTTGCTCACATCAAAGTAAAATAAACTGATTTGAATAAGTAACGACAAGTAGGAAACATGCATTCAGGCTAATAGATATCTATGAGCAGCCAGAATTCTACCGGCCCTGTGATGTTTTCTACCTCTCCAAAGTCTACACAGACAGCTACCCCAGTCAGACAGCTTAAAATCAGGCACAGTAATAATCTACATGCTTATAGTACCCACACCGACAGCAGTGAAGAGTCACCAAACACAATGGTTGATCAAAAATGATACCCTATTCCCTATTATAGCCCTACTTTTGACCACTACATAGGGAATGAGTACAATGAGCCCTTTCTTTCATGATGATACCACCCTGTGTTTGTCCTGTAGATAGAGAGAGAGAGGCATCATGTCTCCCGTGTTTGTCCTGTAGATAGAGAGAGAGAGGCATCATGTCTCCCGTGTTTGTCCTGTAGAGAGAGGCATCATGTCTCCCGTGTTTGTCCTGTAGAGAGAGAGGCATCATGTCTCCCGTGTTTGTCCTGTAGAGAGAGAGAGGCATCATGTCTCCCGTGTTTGTCCTGTAGAGAGAGAGGCATCATGTCTCCCATGTTTGTCCTGTAGAGAGAGAGAGAGAGGCATCATGTCTCCCGTGTTTGTCCTGTAGAGAGAGGCATCATGTCTCTTGTGTTTGTCCTGTAGAGAGAGAGAGGCATCATGTCTCCCGTGTTTGTCCTGTAGAGAGAGAGGCATCATGTCTCCCGTGTTTGTCCTGTAGAGAGAGAGGCATCATGTCTCCCGTGTTTGTCCTGTAGATAGAGAGAGAGGCATCATGTCTCCCGTGTTTGTCCTGTAGATAGAGAGAGGCATCATGTCTCCCGTGTTTGTCCTGTAGAGAGAGAGAAATCATGTCTCCCGTGTTTGTCCTGTAGAGAGAGGCATCATGTCTCTTATGTTTGTCCTGTAGAGAGAGGGGCATCATGTCTCCCGTGTTTGTCCTGTAGATAGAGAGAGAGGCATCATGTTTCCTGTGTTTATCCTGTAGATAGAGAGAGAGGCATCATTTCCGTCTCCTGGCACAGGGCCTACTCTCTGCTCCTCTCTCCCCAGCAAATGTCTGCTCCTCCGTCCGTCCGTCTGGTTAGGGGAGGGAGAGAGGAAGAGGAGAGGGAAAGAAAGAGAGGGAGAGAGACAGAAACAGACAGACAGACACACAGTTTGTCTGTGAGCCAACCAGGTCCTATGGGGGCCGGCATGGGGGGCACGGCAGTTTTGTTGTGACCGGAGAGAACAACGTGTTGCAACAGCCTCCGGCTGTGTCCCAAATGGCACCCTATTCCCGTTATACTGCACTAGAATTGCCCAGGGCCGGTAGGGAAAGGTGGTGGAGCGTTCTAATTCCAGTTCAGTTAGCTTTTCAAATGACACACACCATACTGCCTCAGTTAACTTTGCAGAGCGAGCTTTAATTAGTTACAGTTTTTAAAACAGGAAGCGATTCACACAGAGAGATAAGATCACAAGCCATTGCGTCTTTGTGATCCAAGTGGCCTTGGTGGCAAAACATGCACCATCCATGAGTTCAATTAAACCACAGTTACAGTATATGAAAGAGATTCCAATAACAAGCAGTGGAAATCATAATCAGCACACTATATCCATGGGATATGCAACAAACACTTTTCCATTACACACTTGTACAAGTGTGTAACAGGACAAATATAAGCACCCACCATTTTGATGTTACTACTGTATACAGTGAGGGAAAAAAGTATTTGATCCCCTGCTGATTTTGTACGTTTGCCCACTGACAAAGAAATGATCAGACTATAATTTTAATGGTAGGTTTATTTGAACAATGAGAGACAGAATAACAACAACAAAATCCAGAAAAACACATGTCAAAAATGTTATAAATTGATTTGCATTTTAATGAGGGAAATAAGTATTTGACCCCCTCTCAATCAGAAAGATTTCTGGCTCCCAGGTGTCTTTTATACAGGTAACGAGCTGAGATTAGGAGCACACTCTTAAAGGGAGTGTCAGCTTGTTACCTGTATAAAAGACACCTGTCCACAGAAGCAATCAATCAATCAGATTCCAAACTCTCCACCATGGCCAAGACCAAAGAGCTCTCCAAGGATGTCAGGGACAAGATTGTAGATCTACACAAGGCTGGAATGGGCTACAAGACCATCGCCAAGCAGCTTGGTGAGAAGGTGACAACAGTTGGTGCGATTATTCGCAAATGGAAGAAACACAAAAGAACTGTCAATCTCCCTCGGCCTGGGGCTCCATGCAAGATCTCACCTCGTGGAGTTGCAATGATCATGAGAACGGTGAGGAATCAGCCCAGAACTACACGGGAGGATCTTGTCAATGATCTCAAGGCAGCTGAGACCATAGTCACCAAGAAAACAATAGGTAACACACCACGCCGTGAAGGACTGAAATCCTGCAGCACCCGCAAGGTCCCCCTGCTCAAGAAAGCACATATACATGCCCGTCTGAAGTTTGCCAATGAACATTTGAATGATTCAGAGGAGAATTGGATGAAAGTGTTGTGGTCAGATGAGACCAAAATGGAGCTCTTTGGCATCAACTCAATTCGCTGTGTTTGGAGGAGGAGGAATGCTGCCTATGACCCCAAGAACACCATCCCCACCGTCAAACATGGAGGTGGAAACATTATGCATTGGGGGTGTTTTTCTGCTAAGGGGACAGGACAACTTCACCGCATCAAAGGGACGATGGACGGGGCCATGTACCGTCAAATCTTGGGTGAGAACCTCCTTCCCTCAGCCAGGGCATTGAAAATGGGTCGTGGATGGGTATTCCAGCATGACAATGACCCTAAACACACAGCCAAGGCAACAAAGGAGTGGCTCAAGAAGAAGCACATTAAGGTCCTGGAGTGGCCTAGCCAGTCTCCAGACCTTAATCCCATAGAAAATCTGTGGAGGGAGTTGAAGGTTCGAGTTGCCAAACGTCAGCCTCGAAACCTTAATGACTTGGAGAAGATCTGCAAAGAGGAGTGGGACAAAATCCCTCTTGAGATGTGTGCAAACCTGGTGGCCAACTACAAGAAACGTCTGACCTCTGTGATTGCCAACAAGAGTTTTTCCACCAAGTACTAAGTCACGTTTTGCAGAGGGGTCAAATACTTATTTCCCTCATTAAAATGCAAATCAATTTATAACATTTTTGACATGCGTTTTTTCTGGATTTTTTGTTGTTGTCATTCTGTCTCTCACTGTTCAAATAAACCTACCATTAAAATTATAGACTGATCATGTCTTTGTCAGTGAGTAAACGTACAAAATCAGCACGGGGATCAAATACTTTTCCCCCTCACTGTAGATATGACCACTTTGATAATGAGACCAGGGCAGGGCCTGTATTCACAACGCGTCTCAGAGTTGGAGTGCTGATAATGGATCAGTTTTGGCTGTTAGATCATAATAAATTAGATGACATGGACAGTTGGGGACCTGATCCTGGATCAGATCTTCTACTCTGAGACACTTTGTGAATACGATCTTCTGTGAGTGTATTGGCAGTTCATAAGTACTGAATGCAATAAAATAAAATAAAATCATCAATTCAAGTAAAATACAATAAATAAACAGATCATATTACAGCAGACATGTTAGATCACGGTCCCGTGTAGCTCAGTTGGTAGAGCATGGCGCTTGCAACGCCAGGGTTGTGGGTTCAATTCCCACGGGGGGGCCAGTATGAAAAAAAAAAAAAAAAAAGTATGCTATCACTAACTGTAAGTCGCTCTGGATAAGAGCGTCTGCTAAATTGTATTTTATTTTTATTTTACCTTTATTTAACTAGGCAAGTCAGTTAAGAACAAATTATCATCTACAATGACGGCCTACACCCGGCCAAACCCGGACGACGCTGGGCCAACTGTGTGCCGCGCTATGACTAAAATGTAAATGTACATGTATTTCAACGGCAAGCCTAACGTAACAGTGGAATCTGACTGGAATGGGATCAAGGACCTCGCTGTTTTTATTCCGTAGCCTACATTCTCTTGGCGCAGAGAGGGCCAGTCGTTCCCACTGATCACCTGAAGACAGCACAACAAACAAATCAAACAATAACCCAACAGACTGTGACTCTTCCTAACGCGATCTAAAGACCTGAAGGTTAGATGAAGGTTAGATACTAGGCCTACATCATTATCAAGTCATACCAAAGACTTAAAGTCACCTGTTGTCACAGATACTGATCCTGTCTGTTGGTGTTTCTATTGTCACAGATACTGATCCTGTCTGTTGGTGTTTCTATTGTCACAGATACTGATCCTGTCTGTTGGTGTTTCTATTGTCACAGATACTGATCCTGTCTGTTGGTGTTTCTATTGTCACAGATACTGATCCTGTCTGTTGGTGTTTCTATTGTCACAGATACTGATCCTGTCTGTTGGTGTTTCTATTGTCACATATACTGATCCTGTCTGTTGGTGTTTCTATTGTCACAGATACTGATCCTGTCTGTTGGTGTTTCTATTGTCACAGATACTGATCCTGTCTTTTGGTGTTTCTATTGTCACAGATACTGATCCTGTCTGTTGGTGTTTCTATTGTCACAGATACTGATCCTGTCTGTTGGTGTTTCTATTGTCACAGATACTGATCCTGTCTGTTGGTGTTTCTATTGTCACAGATACTGATCCTGTCTGTTGGTGTTTCTATTGTCACAGATACTGATCCTGTCTGTTGGTGTTTATATTGTCACAGATACTGATCCTGTCTGTTGGTGTTTCTATTGTCACAGATACTGATCCTGTCTGTTGGTGTTTCTATTTTCACAGATACTGATCCTGTCTGTTGGTGTTTCTATTGTCACAGCTACTGATCCTGTCTGTTGGTGTTTCTATTGTCACAGATCCTGATCCTGTCTGTTGGTTTAGCAGGTCATCTTTTGATGGATGTCTCCTGGTGAAATGCCAGAGGACCTCGTTGAGGTGTCAGTAACTAGCTTACCAACATTTACAAATGTGGGAGTAATGGTAAATAAATGGTGAGAACTGTTCGTAAATGCCTTAGAAATTGTTTATTATGGGCCGCTAAAATGAAGTGTTACCATCCTGTGAGATAGATAGAGAGGCATCATGTCCATCTCCTGGCATTGGGCCTACTCTCTCTGCTTCTCTCCCCCCAGCACATCTCTGCTCCTCCGTGCTCCCTCTGGTTGGGAGAGAGAGAGAGAGAGAGAGAGAGAGAGAGAGAGAGAGAGAGAGAGAGAGAGAGAGAGAGAGAGAGAGAGAGAGAGATGAGAGAGAGAGAGAGAGAGAGAGATGAGAGAGAGCTCGAGAGACGTAGAGCTCACCTAAAGAGAGTGAGAGAGAGACGAGAGAGAAGAGAGAGGATGGCTGTGAGCCAACAGGTCCTGTGGGGGCCACGCCAGTTTTGTTGTGACCGGAGAGGACAACGTGTAGCAACGGTTTCCGGCTGCGTCCCAAATCACGCCCTATTCCCTTTACAGTGCAGTATTTTATAGGGAATAGGATACCATTCGTGACACGGCCACAGTCTCTCCTTGCAGGAAAGGTGCTGGAGTTTTCTAATAGGCCTGGCAGGACATCTGTCAGGCCTCAACACTGTGCCAAGAGGACGGGAGAGGACAAGAGAGCAACAACACAGAGATGACGCAGCCAAGTCATGACAAGGTGTCGGAAGAAGAGCTCTGATCGGCTTTGCAGTCTAGTTCGTTATTAACCACCTGCAGTGGTACTATGAGGACACGATGGGCTCCTGAAGAAAAATAAGGAGTTTCGTTCTAAAACGCTATATCCACCAATTTTTCACATTTGTGTTCCGTCATCAGAAATAATTGCTTATGGGCACCTTCGTGTGTGTGTAAACAATTACTTCTTCTCAGATTTTTTTGTCATACATTTTAAAAGATGGGTTTTAAAATGTGTTTTGTTGCAAAACGCTATATATCCATTGTTTAGCTGGAATGGAATGTTCATATCCTGTATATTTGACAGTGATATGTGGTTGTCCCACCTAGCTATCTTAAGATGAATGCACTAACTGTAAGCTGCTCTGGATAAGAGCATCTGCTAAATGATTAAAATGTCTAATTTAAATATTTTACATACAGATCTCTTTTTTTTATATATCGATGTCACAAATGTATAATTGGTACAGTTCTTTGTTAAAAAATAAGTTATTTGTCACATTTGACTGTGTAAAACCTAGCAGTGCTACTTTTGTATCTGAGAGTGAGGCAGATATATATCGTTTTGCAACAAAACATGATTATATACCCTCTCTAAAATGAAACCATCAAGTGATAGATTTTAAACAAATACATGTCTGTCATTGAACAACCCCATGCCATGATCAGATAGTGAAAAAACACACCAATCTCTTTCATAAGTTCTTTACAGTAAAAGCTAATTTACCAACGTTTCTAAAAATGGCTATATAGCGTTTTGGAATGAAACTCTTCCGTTGTTGGGGTTTGGATCACATTAAATGAAATCATATCATTTCAAATCTGCATAGAAACCATTGTCTTTAATCATCACGTACTCGTTTTATGTTTCACCTTTTGAGATAGCAATGTTTATTCATACCTTTCAATGGTTACGCAGTGCAGTATTTGTTACGTCCCAAATGGCACCCTAGTCCCTATATAGTACATTACTTTTGAGCAGGGCCCTATGAGCTCTTGTCAAAAGTAGTGCACTACATAGGGAATATGGGTACCATTTGGGAAGCACTCTTTGTTTACACAACTCATGCCCCCCCCCCCACACACACACACACACACACACACACACACACGTCTTCCAGAAGCATCTAGCTACCTATGGGGGAGTAGGCTACATAACATCTTTATGGTACTCTAAATCATTCGAGGATTATATGGCTGGAGAAAAAAAACAGGTGCTTATACCTCAGTGGAAATACTGAGTGATTTTATTGAGCTCTAAGTTATTTTTGAGTCTCTCGGAAAGCTTCAGTAAGAACCCTGCAGGTTACAATTTAACAATGGAAGAATTCACGGCTATATATAATTCGGAGGGGGAAAAAATGGCTGCATAAATCGCAAATTGTCCCAATTTTATTACTACTACTTATTGTTCCACTGTTCTACTGCTCTTCTACTTTATTTCTGATTTATTATGCGCTTCCTACTTGTAATTTCTGATTTCTACTGTCTTCTTCTAACTTTATTTCTGATTTCTAATGCTCTTCTAGTTCTTTATTTCTGATTTCTACTATGCCTTCTTCTACTTTATTTCTGATTTCTACTGCTCTTCTACTTATTTCTGATTTCTAATGCTCTTCTCCTTTATTTCTGATTTCTACCTACTACTACTTACCTTTCTACTTTATTTCTGATTCTACCAATTTCTGATTTCTTTCAATGCTCTTCTACTTTATTTCTGATTTCGCACTACTGATGCTCTTCTACTTTATTGATTCTTCTTGATTTCTACTGCGCTTCTACTTATTTCTATTTTCTGGTTCTATTCTTTCTATCTACCGCTCTCTACTTTATTTCAGATTTCCTTGCTCTTCTACTTTATTTCGATTTCTACTGCCTTCTACTTTATTTCTGATTTCTACTGCCTTCTACTTTATTTCTGATTTTCTACTGCGCTTCTACTTTATTTCTGATTTTACTACTGCTCTCTACTACTTATTTCGATTTCTACTGTCTTCTACTTTATTTCTGATTTCTACCGCTCTTCTACTTATTTCGATTTCTACTGTCGCTTCTTTCTACTTATTATTTCTGATTTTCTTTTTTGCCTTCTACTTTATTTCTGATTTCTACTTGCTCTTTACTTTATTTCTGATTTCTACGCCTTCTCTTATTTCTGATTTCTACGCTCTTCTACTTTATTTCGATTTCTACTGCCTTCTACTTTATCGATCTACTGTCTTCTACTTATTCTGATTCTACCTCTCTACTTTATTTCTATTTTACGCGCTTCTACTTTATTTCTGATTTCTACTGCTGCTTCTACTTTATTTCTGATTTCTACTGCTCTTCTACTTTATTTCAGATTTCTACTGCTCTTCTACTTTATTTCTGATTTCTACTGCGCTTCTACTTTATTTCTGATTTCTACTGCGCTTCTACTTTATTTCTGATTTCTACTGCTCTTCTACTTTATTTCTGATTTCTACCTGCTCTTCTACTTTATTTCAGATTTCTACTGCTCTTCTACTTTATTTCAGATTTCTACTGCGCTTCTCCTTTATTTCAGATTTCTACTGTGCTTCTACTTTATTTCTGATTTCTATTGCTCTTACTTTATTTCTGATTTCTACTGCTCTTCTACTTTATTTCTGATTTCACTTCTATTTATTTCAGTCTATTTTACTGCTCTCTTACTTTATTTCTGATTTCTACTGCTCTTCTACTTTATTTCTGATTTCTACTGCGCTTCTACTTTATTTCTGATTTATCTATCTGCGTCTTCTACTTTATTTATTTCTGATTTCTCTACTGCTCTTCTACTTTATTTCTGATTCTACTCCCATTATTCTACCCCTTTACTCGCTTCTACGTTTATTTTCAGATTTCTACTGCTCTTCTACTTTATTTCGATTTCTACTGCTGCTTCTACTTTATTTCTGATTCTACTGCCTTCTACTTTATTTCTGATTTCTACTGCTCTTCTACTTTATTTCTGATTTCTACGCGCTTCATTTACACTACGCTCTCTACTTTATTTCTGATTTCTACCGCTCTTCTACTGTATTTCAGATTTCTATTGCTCTTCTACTTTATTTCAGATTTCTACTGCGCTTCTCCTTTATTTCTGATTTCTACTGTGCTTCTACTTTATTTCTGATTTCTACTGCTCTTCTACTTTATTTCTGATTTCTACCGCTCTTCTGCTTTATTTCTGATTTCTACTGCGCTTCTACTTTATTTCTGATTTCTACTGCTCTTCTACTTTATTTCTGATTTCTACTGCTCTTCTACTTTCTCACCTCATTTGGAAAAGACATCTGTGCAGACTGTGGTAGAGGTGATTTAGCCTTTTTAGCTAATGGCTAATTCACCTCCAGAGCCTATTAGGAGGGTGCTCACTCTGCTCTACCTGCTGTTACACACACACACACACACACACACACACACACACACACACAGCACACACACACACAGCACACGCACGCACGCACGCACGCACGCAAACGCACACGCACAGCACACACACACACACACACACACCACACACCACACACACAACACACACATTCACACATACACAATGCACCACACACACACACAACACACCCCACACCAACACATTCCACACACATCACAAGCAACCATCACTACACACACACACACACACTACACCACACACACACACCACACACACACACACAACACACACACACACCCACACACACACACACACCACACACACACACACACACACACACACACACACACACACACACACACACACACCACACACACACACACACACACACACACACCACACACACACACACAGCACAGCCGGTCTAATTTTAGATGACTCTTCAGTCAATGGCGCTGCACACCCGCTGAAAAAGGTCATGACTAAAACATCTCACAACAACTTCGATAATGAGACTAGAAGACAAAAATGTTCAGACTGAATGTCATTGGTCATAGGGAGACATTTTGAGTGATGCAGAATCAGGTTTCATTATTACCCTATAGATATACCATTATTACCCTATAGATATACCATTATTACCCTATAGAGACCATTATTACCCTATAGAGACCATTATTACCCTATAGATATACCATTATTACCCTATATATATACCATTATTACCCTGTAGAGACCATTATTACCCTATAGATATACCATTATTACCCTATAGAGACCATTATTACCCTTTAGATATGCCATTATTACCCAAAAGAGACCATTATTACCCTATAGATATACCATTATTACCCTATAGATATACCATTATTACCCTATAGAGACCATTATTACCCTATAGAGACCATTATTACCCTTTAGATATGCCATTATTACCCAATATATTTATATTTATATATATATATTTATATATATATATATATATATATATACACACACACATATTCAGTGAGGGAAAAAAGTATTTGATCCCCTGCTGATTTTGTACGTTTGCCCACTGACAAAGAAATGATCAGTCTATAATTTTAATGGTAGGTTTATTTGAACAGTGAGAGACAGAATAACAACAAAAACATCCAGAAAAACGCATGTCAAAAATGTTATGAATTGATTTGCATTTTAATGAGGGAAATAAGTATTTGACCCCCTCTCAATCAGAAAGATTTCTGGCTCCCAGGTTTCTTTTATACAGGTAACGAGCTGAGATTACGAGCACACTAGGAGCACACTCCTAATTTCAGCTTGTTACCTGTATAAAAGACACCTGTCCACAGAAGCAATCAATCAATCAGATTCCAAACTCTCCACCATGGCCAAGACCAAAGAGCTCTCCAAGGATGTCAGGGACAAGATTGTAGACCTACACAAGGCTGGAATGGGCTACAAGACCATCGCCAAGCAGCTTGGTGAGAAGGTGACAACTGTTGGTGCGATTATTCGCAAATGGAAGAAACACAAAATAACTGTCAATCTCCCTCGGCCTGGGGCTCCATGCAAGGTCTCACCTCGTGGAGTTGTAATGATCATGAGAACGGTGAGGAATCAGCCCAGAACTACACGGGAGGATCTTGTCAATGATCTCAAGGCAGCTGGGACTATAGTCACCAAGAAAACAATTGGTAACACACTACGCCGTGAAGGACTGAAATCCTACAGCGCCCGCAAGGTCCCCCTGCTAAAGAAAGCACATATACATGCCCGTCTGAAGTTTGCCAATGAACATCTGAATGATTCAGAGGAGACCTGGGTGAAAGTGTTGTGGTCAGATGAGACGAAAATCGAGCTCTTTGGCATCAACTCAACTCGCCGTGTTTGGAGGAGGAGGAATGCTGCCTATGACCCCAAGAACACCATCCCCACCGTCAAACATGGAGGTGGAAAACATTATGCTTTGGGGGTGTTTTTCTGCTAAGGGGACAGGACAACTTCACCGCATCAAAGGGACGATGGACGGGGCCATGTACCGTCAAATCTTGGGTGAGAACCTCCTTCCCTCAGCCAGGGCATTGAAAATGGGTCGTGGATGGGTATTCCAGCATGACAATGACCCAAAACACACGTTCAAGGCAACAAAGGAGTGGCTCAAGAAGAAGCACATTAAGGTCCTGGAGTGGCCTAGCCAGTCTCCAGACCTTAATCCCATAGAAAATCTGTGGAGGGAGCTGAAGGTTCGAGTTGCCAAACGTCAGCCTCGAAACCTTAATGACTTGGAGAAGATCTGCAAAGAGGAGTGGAACAGAAATCTGTCCTTTGGTCTGGAGTCCAAATTGGAGATTTTTGGATCCAACCACCGTGTCTTTGTGAGACGCAGAATAGAAATGAACGGATGATCTCCGCATGTATGGTCCCACCGTGAAGCATGGAGGAGGAGGTGTGATTGTGCTTTGTTGGTGACACTGTCTGTGATTTATTTAGAATTCAAGGAACACTTAACCAGCATGGCTACCACAGCATTCTGCAGCAATACGCCATCCCATCTGGTTTGCGCTTAGTGGGACTATCATTTGTTTTTCAACAGGACAATGACCCAAAACACATCTCCAGGCTGTGTAAGGGCTATTTGACCAAGAAGGAGAGCGATGGAATGCTGCATCAGATGACCTGGCCTCCACAATCCCCCGACCTCAACCCAACTGAGATGGTTTGGGATGAGTCGGACAGCAGAGCGAAGGGAAAGCAGCCAACAAGTGCTCAGCATATGTGGGAACTCCTTCAAGACTGTTGGAAAAGCATTCCAGGTGAAGCTGGTTGAGAGAATGCCAAGAGTCTGCCAAGAGTCTGCAAAGCTGTCATCAAGGCAAACGGTGGCTACTTTGAAGAATCTAAAATCTAAAATATATTTGGATTTGTTTAACACTTTTTTGGTTACTACATGATTCCATATGTGTTATTTCATAGTGTTGATGTCTTCTCTATTATTCTACAATGTAGAAAATAGTAAAAAATAAAGAAAAACCCTTTATTAGTAGGTGTGTCCAAACTTTTTAATGGTACTGTATATATCATTATTACCCTTTAGATATACCATCATTACCCTATAGATATTATACCATTATTACCCTATAGATATACCATTATTACCCTATAGATATACCATTAATACCCCATAGATATACCATTATTACCCTATAGATATACCATTAATACCCCATAGATATACCATTATTACCCTATAGATATACCATTAATACCCCATAGATATACCATTATTACCCTATAGATATACCATTATTACCCTGTAGGTTGTATAGATATGGATACCAGGTGTTTTTCCACAGGTGAGAACTCACCTTGGACTGACTGGTTATGAGACTCAATGTGACATTCACCGCATCCAGTTTAATGCAGACAGTTTGGTCCGAGACCTTTCTGTAAAGCAATGACAAATGGTTCAGTTCAATGGCAACAAAATTGATTCTGAAAATCAGTGTTTGCCTGCTGTCATTCTATCATGGGGGATGTTGAAGTATGGCCTAACCTTTGCACACAGAACAATGCATCCCATAAGCCAGTAGAATTCCTCTCCAATGTCACAGCCGACGATTGGTGTGTGAGGAAACAAGTTTGATCTATGAACCAATAGCCTTTAGTTTGGGAGAAAGGGGGCTGTCCCAAATGGCACACTATTCCCTACATAGTGCAATGGGCCCTGGTCAAAAGTAGTGCACTATGTAGGAAATAGGTTGCCATTTGAGAAGCAGCCTAAATTGGACAGCCTCATCAGAGACGATGAGGTCCTCTGGCATTTCATCAGGAGACATCCATCAAAAGATGACCTGCTAAACCAACAGACAGGATCAGTATCTGTGACAATAGAAACACCAACAGACAGGATCAGTATCTGTGACAATAAAACACCAACAGACAGGATCATATCTGTGACAATAGAAACACCAACAGACAGGATCAGTACTGTGACAAATAAACACCAACAGACAGGATCAGTAGCTGTGACAATAGAAACACCAACAGACAGCATCAGTAGCTGTGACAATAGAAACACCAACAGACAGGAACCATATGATGAATACTTATATGATACATTATGAAATACAATATGATGCTTATGATGACAGTATAAAGACATCAGTCTATAAATCTAGATCATATTTGAATTAATCTTATTGAG
>LR778257.1:40595523-40815523 GCA_902810595.1 Coregonus sp. 'balchen'
TATCACATGGGATTCTATTGTCCAAAACTCCGTTGCTGGAGACATGTTTACAAGTTGTGGACACGCCTTCAAATGAGTGTATTCGGCTATTTCAGCCACACCCGTTGCTGACAGGTGTATATAATCGAGCACACAGCCGTGCTATCTCCATAGACAAACAATGGCAGTAGAATGGCCTTACTGAAGAGCTCAGTGACTTTCAACGTGGCACCGTCATAGGATGCCACCTTTCCAACGAATGTCTGCCCTGCTAGAGCTGCCACGGTCAACTGTAAGTGCTGTTGTTGTGAATCGGAAACGACTAGGAAAAACAACAGCTCAGCCGTGAAGTGGTAGGCCAATACAAGCTCACAGAACGGGACCGCCGAGTGCTGAAGAGCGTAGCGCGTAAAAATCATCTGTCCTCAGTTGCAACACTCACTACCGAGTTCCAAATTGCCTCTGGAAGCAACGTCAGCACAATAACTGTTTGTTGGGAGCTTCATGAAATGGGTTTCCATGGCCGAGCAGCCGCACACAAGCCTAAGATCACCATGCGCAATGCCAAGCGTCGGCTGGAGTTGTGTAAAGCTCGCCGCCATTGAACTCTGGAGCAGTGGAAACGCGTTCTCTGGAGTGATGAATCACGCTTCACCATCTGGCAGTCCGATGGACGAATCAGGGTTTGGCTGATGCCAGTAGAATGTTACGTGCCAGAATGCATAGTGCCAACTGTAAAGTTTGGTGGATGAGGAATAATGGTCTGGGGCTGTTTTACATGGTTCGGGCTAGGCCCCTTAGTTCCAGTGAAGGGAAATCTTAACGCTACAGCATACAATGACATTCTAGACGATTCTGTGCTTCCAACTTTGTGGAAACAGGCTGGATGGAAGCAAGTCCCCACAGCAATGTTCCAACATCTAGTGGAAAGCCTTCCCAGAAGAGTGGAGGCTGTTATAGCAGCAAAGGGGGGAACCAAATGGAATGATTTCGGAATGAGACGTTCGAAGAGCAGGTGTCCACATACTTATGGTCATGTAGTGTAATATAATATGCCATTTAGCAGACGCTTTTATCCAACACAACTTAAAGCCATTCTTGCATATATTTTACATATGGGGGGGTCCCAGGAATCGAAACCCCTTACCCAGGCATTTCAAGCACCATGCTCTACCAATTGAGCTACAAGATGAAGACAAGACAAAGGGTTGGTTTCTCTTCAGACTTTTAAAAGCAGTTTCCTGCTCCAATCCTGTTGATAGTGTTGATAAATACACATCCCAACCTCTCACTCATGTACCCATCTGTATGTTCACTGTCCTAAGACACCAATCTGTTCACCTCATCCATGTATGTATGTGGAAAGACCAGCCAGCGTGACCTACCTATTGATTCTCACTCTACAATAGCATAGAGAGGAAGGGGTGGGGTCAGGCGGGTGGGATGCCAACTGTAAGTGGGCAGACAGCGTCTTAGTCCCAAATGGCAGCCTATTCCCTATATAGTGCACTACTCTTGACCAGAGCCCTGTAGTACACTATAGAGGGAACAGGGTACCATTTGGGATGTAGCCAGACTTTTATGCTTGCCTTAAGCGGTCCACATTTATGCTGTGCCAACCATGGACCACTTTGACAATTGAATTCCAATAGAAATCAACCTGGGAGAAGTTTGGGTTTGTCTGACCCCTATAGATTCTTTCTGGGTATTTCACATTGACAAAGCAGCAAACGGGGAGTTTGCCTTCGGAAAGTATTCAGACCCCTTGAATTTTCCACATTTTGTTACAGCCTTATTCTAAAATTGATTAAATTGTTTTTTTCCTTCATCAATCTTCACACAATACCCCATAATGACAAAGCAAAAACTGGTTTTTAAAAATGTGTGCTAATTTATTAAAAATAAAAAACTGAAATATCAAATTTACATAAGTATTCAGACCCTTTACTCAGTACTTTGTTGAAACACCTTTGGCAGCGATTACAGCCTTGAGTCTTCTGGGGTATGACGCTACAAGCTTTGCACACCTGTATTTGGGGAGTTTCCCCCATTCTTCTCTGCAGATCCTCTCAAGCTGTCAGGTTGGATGGGGAACGTTGGAGCACAGCTATTCTCAGGTCTCTCCAGAGATGTTCGATCAGGTTCAAGTCCGGGCTCTGGCTGGGCCACTCAAGGACATTCAGAGACTTATCCCGAAGCCACTCCTGCGTTGTCTTGGCTGTGTGCTTAGGGTCGTTATCCTGTTGGAAGGTGAACCTTCGCCCCAGTCTGAGGTCCTGAGTGCTCTGGAGAAGGTTTTCATCAAAGATCTCTCTGTACTTTGCTCCGTTCATCTTTGCCTCGATCCTGACTAGTCTCCCAGTCCCTGCCGCTGAAAAACACTGCATGATGCTGCCACCGCCATGCTTCACCATAGGGATGGTGCCAGGTTTTCTCCAGACGTGATGCTTGGCATTCAGGCCAAAGTGATCAATCTTGGTTTCATCAGACCAGAGAATCTTGTTTCTCATGGTCTGAGAGTCTTTAGGTGCCTTTTGGCAAACTCCAAGCGGGATGTCATGTGCCTTTTACTGAGGAGTGGCTTCCGTCTGGCCACTCTACCATAAAGGCCAAAATTGGTGGAGTGCTGCAGAGATGGTTGTCCTTCTGGAAGGTTCTCCAATCTCCACAGAGGAACTCTGTAGCTCTGTCAGAGTGACCATCGGGTTCTTGGTCACCTCCCTGACCAAGACCCTTCTCCCCCGATTGCTCAGTTTGGCCAGGTGGCCAGCTCTAGGAAGAGTCTTGGTGGTTCCAAACTTCTTCCATTTAAGAATGATGGAGGCCACTGTGTTCTTAGGGACCTTCAATGCTACAGAAATGTTTTGGTACCCTTCCCCAGATCTGTGCCTCGACACAATCCTGTCTCGGAGCTCTACGGACAATTCCTTCGACCTCATAGCTAGTTTTTTTGCTCTATAGAACAAGAAGGCTGTTAAAGTTCCCAATTCACCAATTTATTGACAACGTTTCGATCCGAAACGGATCTTCGTCAGGTCAAACAAACTGACATCCCAAAATATACACATTTCACCTCACATGACCATTGCGGACATGACGCATGGTGGGCGCAAAAAAACATTTGTGTATCTCTAATAATTTAATAATTTAATACCAATGAGATGGGTACACGCAGTGGTTCCAGAAAATAATAGATATTTACAAAATGACCAAGTGGGTAACCTGGAAGGCAAGACAAATCAAAGTAAAGTGACATATTCACGTAAGAAATGGAGACACAAACGGTGAATCCAATACAATTCTCTTCTCAATAATAGATTATCAGTATCTCCGCCCCTCCTGGGAGTCTTAACGTGTTCAATGTATCTCAGAGAGTTGAGACGTTGTGACGAGCCTCCATGAAATGCGCAGCCACAGGGTTTCTCTGGTCCTGATATTGCTCCTGTGTTCTGCTGTCCTTGTTTTCAGAGCTCGTTTTTGTTTAACCTACATAGCATAGACCACAAATACACTGGATCAGGTATATCAAATTTTTTGGGGAATGATGCCCTTAATCTTAATGGTCTTGCATGTAATAGGGTGATTGAACATTGTACATTTGTTTCGTGAAGTTACACTGGGTACATCCGCCACATCTATAGTTACCGTCTGGAACATTGTCTAGGTGGAAGATCCATTTGACTGATGTTGGGGGCGTGTCTGAAGACTACCCGCGGGGGGTTCTTTAAACGTATTTTCTAGTTGTGGATCAGTGTTTTTTTAATGATGGTTTTTGCTCTGACATGCACTGTCAACTGTGTGCCTTTCCAAATCATGTCCAATCAATTGAATTTACCACAGGTGGACTCCAATCAAGTTGTCAAAACATCTCAAGGATGATCATTGGAAACAGGATGCACCTGAGCTCAATTTTGAGTCTCATAGCAAAGGGTCTGAATACTTATGTAAATTAGGTATCTGTTTTTTGTTTTTTAAAAATTTGCAAAAATTTGCAAAAAAACAGTTTTCGCTTTGTCATTATGGGGTATAGTGGATAGATTGCTGAGGGAATTGTTTTATTTAATCCATTTTAGAATAAGGCCGTAACGTAACAAAATATGGAAAAAGTCAAAGGGTCTGAATACTTTCCGAAGGCACTGTATGTGGAGCCAGGTTCATTTTCTTTGCCTAACCTTTATTACCTCTGTAGCTCAGCTGGTTAGAGCATGGCGCTTGTAACGCCAGGGTAGTGGGTTCGATCCCCGGGACCACCCCTACGTTTAAAAAAAAAATGTATGCGCACATGACTGTAAGTCGCTTTGGATAAAAGCGTCTGCTAAATGGCATATTATTATTATTATTTTATTATTATTACGTTTGATAATTAACTTTCCTGTGGCTAGTCATTCTAGCAGCTCTTGGACCTGAAGCAAAGCTCAAAGATGCGGGGGGGCCCTCTTTTCCCTCCCTTTCCCTCGCTGACTCTGGCTATGTCCCAAATGGCACCCTATTCCCTATGTAGTGCACTACTTTTTGAACAGGGCCCATAGAGCTGTGGTCAGAAGTAGTGCACTATATATAGGGAATAGGGTGCCATTTGGGACGCAGCCTCTTGTCTTTTGAAGCCGTACCTGCTCCCCAGAAAGCATTTTATCTGGAGGTCAGGTGTTAACAATTCAGTTTGGCTGAGGCAGTAGTCTGTCGAGGTTAGTAGTCTGAAATTCGTAATTGAGTTTTGTGAAAACCCTGAGTGCTGCAATACACAGCCCGGGCATGGCACACACCCCCCACCACGCAACCCGACTGACTTCCTCCTCAACCTACATCAGCAGCTAGAATATTTATCATTACAAAAATCACTCCAAATCGTATTATTCAGAATCTGTTTCAGAGTCACTGACTGTCCAAGCGACCGAGACAGATTCTCAGGGTAAATTATTCAGAATAGGGGCCAACACAATGAGTCCCTATGGTGACAGGCGCGGCGCACAGTGATGACATAAACATATGGTGACAGCCGCGGCACGCAGTGATGTCATCTTAGCTAATAGTGAAGAAAGACCTATGTGGATTCATCCAGGAATGAAGAGGCAGTCTAGGGAGGAGGGTAGGGATGGAGGGGGAGGCAGGCAGCAGGTCTAGGGGAAAGCTGATAGACAGACAGCAGGGAACAGACAGACAGAAGACAGACAGTAGACAGACGAAGACAGACAGGAAGACAGACAGCAGGCAGGGAGGGAGGGGGAGGGAGGAGGGAGGGAGGGAGGGAGGGAGGGAGGGGAGGGAGGGAGGGAGGGAGGCGGAGTGGGGGACAGAGAGGAGAGAACACAATGTCAGCAGCACAAATTATGTGAGATTGCACCCTATTCCCTATGGGCCCTAGTCAAAAGTAGTGCACTATGTAGGAAATAGGGTGCCATTTGGGACTTAGACTGCACCTCAACTCTGCCTTCTCCAAGCAGAGATCCAAGGATATTAGCTGCTTCCTGCCTGTTCCTGTGTCTCTAATACCTTTCATTAGGGACCTCTCCTCTCGTGGCAGTGTCCTAGTGTCTTCCCCCCAGACACCCCCTCTACTTCCCCAGCCAGCCCTCTGTTCCTCCAATTCTTGAAATTGAGGTCTGGAATGAATTGTATCACCTCTCATTAGTCTCATTCCCATTCTCACTCTCCAGCTCTCTCTCTAACCCTACTCAGTGTTAAACTTCTCAGATCTCATTCATTTACATTTACATTTACGTCATTTAGCAGGCGCTCTTATCCAGAGCGACTTACAAATCATTCCTCTCTCTCTCTCAACCTGGTCTCAGAGCATTTAGTATTATTCTCCATTTAGTATGGTATGTTACTAATTTGCAAAACGTATGATATGTTACGAATACTAGCTAGGTGGCTAACGTTAGCTAGCTGGCTAACATTAGCTAGGTTAGGGGTTAGGGTTAGGGGTTAAGGTTAGGGTTAGAGAAATGGTTAACTAAAAGGGTTAAGGTTAAGGTTAGAGAAATGGTTAACTAAAAGGGTTAAGGTTAGGTTTAGGGGAAGAGTTAGCTAACATGCTAAGTAGTTGCTAGCTGGGGCGGCAGGTAGCTTAGTGGTTAAGAGCGTTGTGCCAGTAACCGAAAAGTCGCTGGTTCTAATCCCAGAGTCGACTAGGTGAAAAATCTGCCGATGTGCCCTTGAGAAAGGCACTTAACCCTAATTGCTCCTGTAAGTCGCTCTGGATAAGAGCGTCTGCTAAATTACTAAAATGTAAAATGTAGTTGGAAAGTAGCTAAAAAGTAGTAAATAGTGGAAAAGTTGCTAGACGTTCGCATTATACCCAAACACCCGACCTTCGTTTATGCCTTAAGTATCCATCTGTCTTATGTAATCACACCAAACATAAAACATCATACTAATTTGTGTGTCTCGGTGTTACAGGCTTTGGTTTTTCCATTTATATTTCGAGGCTGGACGTTAGCACCTAAGCACGAGGGGGCGCACCGAGTGTTGTCACCTCGTTAGTCAGTATGTGTTACACCTTTGCTGGCTTGTCCATCTCGTTAGTCGGGAAGGTGTTTCACCTGTGCTGGCCCAGGTGATATTTAAGAGTGGCTGGCCCAGCAAACCAGAGGTCTTGAGAGATGTGGAGGGTTAACACCTTTGGTTGGCTAAAAAAATCACATCTGTTTCTATAACTGTCATCCCCTTGGAATGAGCGCAACCAAATCAAAACTCATCTCCAAAACGTGCAGTCAAAATAAATTGTGAGCCAGGGCTACACACTGGCTAAACACAAAACATATTGACTGCCCACCCTTGAAAGACAATCAGCAACCAAGTTGTCCTTACCACGGAAATGTCTGATTTCAAAGGGAAACTCCTGTAATATGAGACTCCAGTGAAGGAGACGGCGGTTCGTGGAGCTTTTCTTTTGCAGGAAAACAAGAGGGTTATGATTTTTATAGTCCACCAGGGATAGAGACAGATACTTAAACCTCGAAGTGCTGAAGAGTCAAAGCAAGTGTCTCCTTCTCGATAGTCGAATAGTGTCCATGAAGCTTTGAAAACGTGCCTCCGACATTTCGTATCCTGAACAGGAGACAAAGGTAGGAAAGTCAAACTATCAGGAGTGACAAAAGCAGACAACTCGTTCACGAGCTCAGTTAGAGGGACCTGCCAATATCCCTTCAGCAGATCGAACTTGCTAATGTACTTAGCAGCGCAAACACAGTTCACACAATCGTTGACCCTGGGCAAAGGGTACGAGTCCGACTTAGTAACGGCATTGAGTTTCCGAAAATCAGAACAAAACCGCAGAGACCCATCCACTTTAAGTACTAATATACAGGCCGAACTCCACGGACTGTTGCCATGCTGTACAATGCTCAAGCATGAATTTCACCTCACTGCGGAGCTTTTCTCTTTTCAGGATTCACTCAATAAGCATGTTGTTTGATTGGGGCAGAGTCCCCAACGTCAATGTCATGCTCTAGTGCATTTGTCCGCGTTGGCACATCAGAGAATAAACTCTGATATTCTAAAAGCAGTGCAACAATGTCGCCTTTTTCCTCCGGAGACAAGTATGCCAAAAAGACATCAAGGTCTTCTAGAATATCTGAGTTACTCAACCGTCCAACAGGCACAGGGCGTATTGGGCTTTCCTCGTGCTCTAGAGGAAGGGTTTTCCTCGTGCTCTAGAGGAAGGGCTTTCCTCGTGCTCTAGAGGAAGGGCTTTCCTCATGCTCTAGAGGAAGGGCTTTCCTCGTGCTCTAGAGGAAGGGCTTTCCTCATGCTCTAGAGGAAGACTATAGTCAACGGTGACAGCAGTGGCTACAGGCAGAACATCACTAGTGGTTTCCAAAAGACCAACACAATCCACCAGAACCCTGCTGAAAGGTTGGACAAAAGCAGGAATAGGCTGCAAAGATGCAACCGGCACAGCTTGGTTCGGTTTACCCATCCGCTGGCAAACGCGACAGGACTTACAGTAAGACACAGCATCCTGTTTCAGACCAGGCCAGAAGAAGTTATTCAAGATACGGTCATACGTTGACCCCAAGATGGCCTGCCATACTACCATCATGATCCAACCTCAGTATCTCTTGTCGAAGTGTAACTGGAATGACAATTTGAGATACAATGGGCCAATCGTCCTGCCCAGAAGTGGTGCGAGAACGTAATTTCCTCATTAGAACACCATCTGTGTTAATGTAACCCCTCCTCTGGACTTATCTTAGCAAAAAGAGGGGAGAGTGAAACATCTTTACTCTGTTCAGCAATCAGCTGCTTACATCGAAGTGTAAACTGTAGGAAACCTCTCTTCCTTCAGCAGTCCTACAAACTTGCTCACCTTTGGGGTTTTCAAAGGAGAGGTCAACTCAGGAGGTTTAGCGAAATCAGGATCACCCATAAACATCTCAGACAGATAGACCAAGGTGGAATCTCTGACATCCTCCTCAACACTAGACTTGCTCCCAGCGACTTTCTTAGACATAGCAGTTGTAACAGCACACGCTGGGAACAGTCTAGGGTACTTTTCTGATAACCCATCAGGTTCCTCTACTCCGGGTTCCATACAAACTACAGGATTTGGCACGACCTTCCCTCCAGCCAAATCGTTTCCCAAAATGAATGAGACCCCCTTCACCGGTAGGCTAAGCCTCACTCCAACGACAACGGAAACTTCCATGCAACCAATCTCCACGCCTTGTACTAACACACCGTAACCAGTTGCTGAAGTGTCAGACAAAGGCAAAACACCCTCCAACATGAAGGACTGAGCTGCCCCCCTCCAAGTGTCTCGCAGTATCTTCACCGGCTGCTTAACAGCATCACCACTCTGCAGAGACACTAACCCGTCTGAAACAAAGGGTTCATACACATCTAATCCAAAATGTTGTTTAGGAGATCCACCAGTCCCAACCAGAGACTTGATTTGTGTTCCCACAAGAAGAAACAGCCTTTTCTCACTGAGAGACAATGTCTCATTTCTCACGGCAGTAATGACAAACTGGCGGATACGAAAAACCAGTTTTCTGCCAATTTTTGTCTTTGGGCACTGTAGAAAAGAACTGAAACCTTGCAGTAGGCGGTGACTTCTCTGGATTGCTTTTTGCGTAGGTATAACTACTGGGTGCTTTGTTTGTGAAGGTCGTTTTATGTGTCAACACAAACTCATATGCCAGAACTGCAGCTTTCTCAATAGTGAGATCCTTGTGCTCATGAAAGTAGGTAGCAACCCCTTCGTGAAGGCAATTCTTGAACTGTTCGAGAAGTATTAGTGTCCTTAAATCCTCAAGGTCCTTGACCTCTTGAGAACCACACCACCGATCAAAAATACATGCTTGTTCCCTTGCATAACTCAACATGACTTTGTGATTCTGTCTTTTCATAATTTACGGAACTGTTGTCTGTATGCCTCTGGGACCAACTCGTAAAGCCCGAAGGATAGCAGGTTTAACAGTGTCATCATCTGAACTCTGGTCAAGAGATAAAGCGGAGTACACTTTTCTGAGCTTTTCCCACAAGAACACTTTGCAGGAGCAGTGATCAAATGTCTCGCGGCAATTTTAGGGATTGACAATCCGCTCAAACAGAGTAAAATATACATCCACCTCCCTTTTTGTTGAAAGGCAACACAAGCCGGCTGTTTCGACCAAGATCAAACTCTGTTGAGGGCGCAGGACGGCCTGACTGGATTCGAAGCGCTTCCAGATCCAGATCTCTTAATCGAATGGCATGCACACGTTATTCTTTTTCTTCTTCTGCACGTTCTCTTTCCCTTTCCTTGTGCTCAAGCTCTATATTCTGTCGTTCCAATTTTGCCTTTAGTTCTACCTCTCGTAGTTGCACGTCTACCACCCGTTGGACCGTTTTCATCAACCTCCCTCTCCGGAAGGATTTCCTCCTCCACCAAAGCAGTGTAGACTAACTCTCTGACTACTGCTTTTGAATCGGCGTGTGAAACTTTGATGTCATAAAATTATTTGCAATGATGAGCAGATTCGCCTTCGTACATTTATCGAGCATCTCCCATGTAGGGTTTTCCACAAATGCTTCCAACTTTAAGTCCATACATTTTAAAATGTATTTTATAAGCCTGTGTAACTTTCAAAATGATTCCACCAATCTTATGACCCCCTCGGGGTGGATGACAGTGAAATAAATTCTACCACAAGTGTCTTTTGAACACTCAAATATCTGGACACAGCAGAGCACCAGAGTAGATGATTAGAGCGACTAACATACTCATGGGAAACAAGATCCCGGATGAGCCCCCATTTTGTTACATTCCCCCAGCAAGAAAACCAAAAATTGTCGCTCAAACAGAAAGGGGAACTAACAAAGATTCACTGACAACAACCAAAATGAAACCTGTGGGGTTTTAGGAGTTGTTCTAAAAAAGACACTCATGGGGGGTGTCCACTGAAAGTTGACTAGCAACGACAACTGGGACCTAAAAGACGACCACCATGAGACCCACTAAATCTGCCCAAGAAGAGGCAAACAAAAGAAAAACCCACACCAAACAAAAAAGTATAGGAAAACAAAAAACAGGGTAGATCAGATAAAGGATTGTTTGTCTAGAAATCAAATAGAGAGTGCCAACTGAAGGTGTTACCTCTCCACGTCTCTCAAGACAACTGGAGCACTGGGCCAGCCACTCATAAATAGCACCAGGGCCAGCACAGGTGAAACACATTCTCACTGACATCATGACAAATGAGCGCAGGTGTAACACATACCGACCAACAAGGCGACAACACCATCAGTGCGCCCCACGTGCTAACGTGCTAACGTGCTAACGTCCGACCTCGAAATATAAATGGAAAAAACCAAAGCCTGCAACAACTGTTACAGTAGATATAATATCAATATTTATTTGTTTATTTGTTTATTGGATAGAGAGCGAGTTGAAAGAGAGGAGAGAGAGTGCTGAAAGAGCACGGGGACAGATTAAAACCCATGATGGCAGTGATACATTGAACATGACTGTTTGACCACTAGATCACCCCAGGCCACATAATATCAATATTTCAGCTCTCTCTGGCCCCTGCAAGCTTATTGAGTGGTTATACCACCCTGTACACAATTACTGTAAATACTGTACACAATTATAGTAAAGTGTTACCTACAGTGCCTTCAGAAATTATTCATACCCCTTGACTTATTCCACATTAAAGAGATTTCTCTCTTTATCGATTTCAGATTCATGTGTTGTAGACAAATGGTTCTTTCAAATATTGTCTATTTAATTTTGCGTACATTGCTCACATAGATGTATGAGGTATACGTTTACAGGGCCTTCAGAAAGTATTCATTCCCCTTGACTTATTCCACATGTTGTTGTGTTACAGCCTGAATTCAAAATGGATTAAATTTATTTTTTCTCACCCGTTTACACACAATACCCTATAATGACAAAGTGAAACATGTTTTTAGAAATGTTAGCGAATGTATTGAAAAATAAATAAAGAAATATTTAATTTACAGAATTATTCACACCCCTGAGTCAATACATGTTAGAATCCCCTTTAGCAGCGATTACAGCTGTGAGTCTTTCTGGGTAAGTCTCTAAGAGCTGTGCACTCCTGGATTGTACAATATTTGCACATTATTTATTTATTTTAATTCTTCAAGCTCTGTCATGTTCTAGACCTCAGCTGAATGGTAATGAATGGTGTGGCTGTTGAACAAGTTGAGGAGACTAAATTACTTGGCGTTACCTTAGATTGTAAACTGTCATGGTCAAAACATATAGATTCAATGGTTGTAAAGATGGGGAGAGGTCTGTCCGTAATAAAGAGATGTTCTGCTATTTTGACACCACACTCTACAAAGCAAGTCCTGCAGGCTCTAGTTTAGTCTTATCTTGATTATTGTCCAGTCGTGTGGTCAAGTGCTGCTAAGAAATTTGTCTCCCAGTGTCTGTTGGAAAGCAGACTGAACCAGGTTTTCCTCTAAGCTTTTGCCTGTGCTTAGCTCTATTCTGTTTCTTTTCATCCTAAAAAACTCCCTAGTCTTTTCCAATGACAAGCATACCCATAACATGATGCAGCCACCACCATACTTAAAAATTTGAAGAGTGGTACTCGGTGATGTGTTGGATTTGCCCCCAAAAAGTATGCAAAAAAAATCTCTGTTTCTTTGCCACATTCTTTTGTAGATTTACTTTAGTGCATAATTGCAAAGAGGATGCATGTTTGGGAATATTTTTATTTGGTACAGGCTACATTCTTTTCACTCTGTCATTTAGGTTAGTATTGTGGAGTAACTACCATGTTGTTGATCCATCCTCAGTTTTCTCCTATCACAGCCATTAAACTCTGTAACTGTTTTAAAGTCACCATTGGCCTCGTGATGAAATCCCTGAGTGGTTTCCTTCATCTCTGGCAACTGAGTTAGGAAGGACATCTGTATCATTGTAGTGACTGGGCAGAAGCTACACTTCCAGGGGTCCTGCAAAATTAAGGCAGTTCATACAATTCTAAGAACATTACAATACATTCACAGATATCACAACATACTGTGTGCCCTCAGGCCCCTACTCCACCACTACCACATATCTACAGTACAAAAATCCATGTGTACGTGTGTGTATAGTGCGTATGTTATTGTGTGTTGTATGCATGTGTCTATGTTTGTGTTGCTTCACAGTCCCAACTGTCCCATAAGGTGTTTCTATCTGTTTTTTAAATCTAATTGTACTACTTGCATCAGTTACTTGATGTGGAATAGAGTTCCATGTAGTCATGGCTCTTTGTAGTACTGTGCGCCTCCCATAGTCTGTTCTGGACGGGGATTGTGAGGAAACCTCTGGTGGCATGTCTTGTGGGGTATGCATGGGTGACTGAGCTGTGCGCCAGTAGCTCAAACAGACAGCTCGGTGCACCCAACATGTAAACTCTTCTCATAAACACAAGTAGTGATGAAGTCAATCTCTCCTCCACTTTGAGCCAGGAGAGATCGACATGCATATTATTAATATTAGCTCTCTGTGTACATCCAAGGGCCAGCCGTGCTGCCCTGTTCTGAGCCAATTGCAATTGGCACCTGACCACACGACTGAACAGTAGTCCAGGTGTGACAAAACTAGGGCCTGTAGGACCTGCCATGTTGATAGTGCTGTTAAGAAGGTAGAGCAGTGCTTTATTATGGACATACTTCTCCCCATCTTAGCTACTGTTGTATCAATATGATTTGACCATGACAGTTTACAATCCAGGGTTACTCCAAGCAGTTTAGTCACCTCAACTTGCTCAATTTCCACATTATTTATTACAACATTTAGTTGAGGTTTAGGGTTTAGTGAATGATTTGTCCCAAATACAACGCTTTTAGTTTTAGAAATATTTAGGACTAACTTATTCCTTGCCACCCACTCTGAAACTAACTGCAACTCTTTGTTAAGTGTTGCAGTCATTTTAGTCACTGTAGTAGCTGACATGTATAGTGTTGAGTCATCTGCATACATAGACACTCTGGCTTTACTCAAAGCCAGTGGCATGTCATTAGTAAAGATTGAAAAAAGTAATGGGCCTAGGCAGCTGCCCTGGGGAATTCCTGATTCTACCTGGATTATGTTGGAGAGGTCTTCCATTAAAGAACACCCTCTGTGTTCTGATAGACAGGTAACTCTGTATCCATAATATAGCAGGTGGATTAAAGCCACAACACATACGTTTTTCCAGCAGCAGACTATGATCGATAATGTCAAAAGCAACACTGAAGTCTAACAAAACAGCCCCCACAATCTTTTTATCATCAATTTCTCTCAGCCAATCATCAGTCATTTGTGTAAGTGCTGTGCTTGTTGAATGTCCTTCTCTAAAAGCATGCTGAAAGTTTGTTGTCAATTTGTTTACTGTAAAATAGCAATGTATCTGGTCCAACATTTTTTTTACAATAGTTTACTAAGGGTTGGCTATTTGAGCCAGTAAAGGGGGCTTTACTATTCTTAGGTAGCAGAATGACTTTTGCTTCCCTCCAAGCACACACTTTCTAGTAGGCTTAAATTGAAAATATGGCAAATAGGAGTGGCAATATCGTCCATCCAAAGTTTAATTAATAACTTCACCATGCTCAAAGGGATATTTAAATGTCTGCTTTTTAAAAGCTTTACCTATCTACCAATATGTGCCCTTCTTTGCGAGGTATTGGAAAACCTCCCTGGTCTTTGTGGTTGAATCTGTGTTTGAAATTCACTGCTAGACTGTTGGACCTTACAGATAATTGTATGTGTGAGCTACAGATATGAGGTAGTCATTCAAAAATCTGTAAATCCATGCAACTTATTATGTGACTTGTTAAGCACATTTTTACTCCTGAACTTATTTAGGCTTGTCATAACAAAGGGGTTGAATACTTATTGAGTCAAGATATTTCAGATTTTCATTTCTAATTAATTTGTAAAAATTAATGTGTTGTGATGAAAAAAATCCTATAAAAATGCATAGCACATAGAATTTAAAAAGTGTTGTCGGATATTATTCATCCTGATCAGTGGAGATAATATAAGACAAGTACTTGAAACAATAGAACACTATGAAGAATCTAGGAAATCAGGTCTTATATTCATAGCAGGTTTTGAAAAGGCTTTTGATAAAGTACGACTAGAATTTATATATAAATGTCTGGACTATTTTAATTTTGCAGAATCACTTATACAATGGGTTAAAGTTATGTACAGCAACCCTAGGTGTAAAATAGTAAATAATGGCTACTTCTCAGAAGGTATTGAACTGTCAAGAGGAGTAAAACAAGGTTGTCCACTGTCGGCATATCTATGTATTATGGCTATCGAAATGTTAGCTATTAAAATCAGATCCAACAATAATATAGAGGGGCTAGAAATCCAGGGCTTAAAAACAAAGATGTCACCTGTACGCTGATTACTCAAATTTCCTCTATATCCGCAATCTGGATCCCTGCACAGCCTCATAGAGGATCTTGATAATTTTTCTAGCCTCTCTGGATTAAAACCGAACTATGCTAAATGCACCATATTATATATTGGATTTTAAAACTTTTACATTACAGTGTAGTTTACCAATAAAATGGTCTGATGGTGAAATGGACATACTCTGTATTCATGTCCCTAAAGAAATAAAGGAAATTACTACAACAAATTTTAACAGAAAATTAGTAAAAATAGATAAGATCTTTATACCATGGAAAGGTAAATACTATTTATGGGAAAAATCACCCTGATTAATTATTTAGTCATATCCCAGTTTACCTATTTACTTATGGCCCTGCCTTCGTCGAACGATTTGTCTTTTAAATTATTTGAGCAAAAAATATTTCACTTTATTTGGAATGGCAAGCCAAACAAAATCAAATATGCTTATTTATATAATGAATATGAGTTCAGGGGGGCTACAATTATTAAATATTAAAGCATTAAACCTCTCACTAAAGGCATCAGTCACAGAAAAGGTATACTTAAACCCAAACTGGTTCTCCAGTAGATTAGGAAGAATGGATCATGTTCAAAAATGGTATTTTTCCCTTTATCCAGATTAGAACCTCTCACTTTCAGTTAATAATTAATAATCGCCCTTCCTAAAACAAGCCATACAAATCTGGTTGCAATTCCGGTTTCATCCTACAGAAAAGACAGAACAAATATTACAACAAATAATATGGTTAAATTAAAATATAGTAATTGATTTTTTTTTTTACATTCTTAATGGGATTTTTTTTAAAATATTTGTTAATGATATTATGAATAGGAAAGGTGGAGTTATGTCACATGTGCAGTTAACAAACTTATATGGAAATGTTTGCGCTATCCAAAATTACAACCAACTGATTGCAGCAATACGGCAAAAATGGAGGAGGCAAGTGGAAGGGGAAAAGGTAGGGAACTTGTTTGTTTGCCCTTTATTAAAGACCAAAATTGGTCCAAAAGAAATTGACATAAATAAAAAATATATCAGTTTTACTTGAGGACCAAAATGTTGACCGTGGTGTCATACAAGCTGCAAAATAGTTGGGAAGAGATTTTCGATGTGCCGAGTCTGTGGCACATGCTTTATGAACTGATATGCAAAACAACAATTGATTCAAAACGTATAGTTTTTCAATTTAAATTATTATACAAAATTCTTGCCACAAACAGAATGTTATGTTTAGTATATGGGGCATACAACCATCTCAGCTCTGCAGATTTTGCTACGAAGAGACAGAATCATTAGATCACTTATTTTGGCATTGCCCCTATGCAGCTTGTTTCTGGTCAAAGGTTCAGGATTGGCTGAAAAATCACAACATTTATCTAAAATTAACCCTAAAAATAGCACTGTTGGAAGATTTGGAAAACCATAGTCAATCAATCAACAATATAATAATACTTTTAGTAAAAATATGTATCTTTAACTTACAATCTGTAGATACGACGTGATTAGAAAGGTTCTGAATTTATGTGAAACATTACAGCACAGTTGAAAAAATATATGGCACATGCAAATTATAAGAGGGTGGTTTACGGAGAAATGGAATGGACTGAGGTGGGTTTAAAATCTCATGTTCTATAATAGTTATGACTGAAAACATGATTTATAATGTCTAAGTACTATCTATCTAGATGTAAAGTATATCAAAATATCAAATTACTTTATTCTTGCTATGTAACTACTGTAAAATACAAAATAAAACAAATATGTAAAATGTAAAATATGTGTAGAACGTACAGTACATGTAACAACAAAATAAAAAGCTGTAAAACAATGTTTATTTTTGTCCTCCGAAGAAGGGATGGGTGGTGGATGGGCCCAAAAATAAGAATAAAATATACTAATAAAAATATGTAAAAAATAGATATAATAATTTTGTTAAAATGGCTTAAAACATAATTCCACTTTGCTGCACAGCTATTTTCAGGTCTCTTCAGAGATGTTCGATCGGGTTCAAGTCCGGCTCTGGCTGGGCCGCTCAAGGATATTCAGAGACTAGTCCTGAAGCCACTCCTGCGTTGTCTTGGCTGTGTGCTTAGGGTTGTTGTCCTGTTGTAAGGTGAACCGTCGCCCCAGTCTGAGGTCCTGAGCGCTCTTTAGCAGGTTTTCATCAAGGATCTCTCTGTACTTTGCTCCGCTCATCTTTCCCTCGATCCTGACTAGTCTCCCAGTCCCTGCCGCTGAAAAACATCCTCACAGCATGATGCTGCCACCACCATGCTTCACCGTAGGGATGGTGCCAGGTTTCCTCCAGACGTGACACTTGGCATTCAGGCCAAAGAGTTAAATCTTGGTTTCATCAGACCAGAGAATCTTGTTTCTCATGGTCTGAGAGTCTTTAGGTGCCTTCTACACAGAGGAACTCTGGAGCTCCTTCAGCGTGACCATCGGGTTCTTGGTCACCAAGGCCCTTCTCCCCCGATTGCTCAGTTTCGTTATATGTAGTGATACACTTAAACATACACTACATGACCAAAAGTATATGGCTTGTCGAACATCTCATTCCAATATCATGGGCATTAATATGGAGTTGGTCCCCCCTTTGCTGCTATAACATACTTCTGGGAAGGCTTTCCACTAGATGTTGGAACATTGCTGCGGGGACTTGCTTCTATTCAGCTACAAGAGCATTAGTGAGGTTGGGCACTGATGTTGGGCGATTAGGCCTGGCTCGCAGTCGGCATTCCAAATCTCCCCAAAGGTGTTCGATGGGGTTGAGGTCAGTGCTCTGTGCAGGCCAGTCAAGTTCTTCCACACCGATCTCGACAAACCATTTCTGTATGGACCTCTTGGTAGAGGGTGTTGCAACCGAGGACAGACGATTTGTACGTGCTACACGCTTCAGCACTCAGCGGTCCCGTTCTGTGAGCTTGTGTGGCCTACCACTTCACGGCTGAGCCGTTGTTGTTTCCACTTCACAATAACAGCACTTACAGTTGACCGTGGCAGTTCTAGCAGGGCAGAAACTTGACGAACTAACTTGTTGGAAAGGTGGCATCCTATGACGGTGCCACGTTGAAAGTCACTGAGCTCTTCAGTAAGGCCATTCTACTGCCAATGTTTGTCTATTGAGATTGCATGGCTGTGTGCTCGAATTTGTACACCTGTCAGCAACGGGTGTGGCTGAAATTGCCAAATCCACTAATTAGAAATAGTGTCCACATACTTTTGTATATATAGTGTATTTAATAATGATCTCTTACCCATCTTGATGACTGTGGGCATTTTTTATGCTTAGTTTTTGTTGTTCTAAATAGAGATGGTTAGAAGGGCCATGTGTCATGTTAGACTGTGCAGAAATGCAGGAAATGAACTTTAGATGACCCGAATAATGGGAGGACCCCCATACCCTCCGCCAAGTTACGTCCCCCCCACTTCTAAAACCAAAATGGTCAAAATGATTTATATATATTTTTTAAATAACATCGATGACAGGCACATGGTCCTCAAGAGCTTGTGGGCCCCACACCTTGCAGGGGCTGCCAGTGCCTCCTTCTCTCCTCCTCCTGTCCCCCCCCCCCCCCCCCCCCCCCCCCCCCCCACCTCCCCTCTTCCTGTTTCTAGAATCTTCTATGAATCTTCTCAGTGTATTTGCTGCCATATAAGAATCTTGTTAAATTCTTCAATATCTTTTCCATATGGGTTAGCTACACCATGGAGGTTGAAGAGTCTCTCCTTGACCTTGCTAGCTCGTGACCTCTGAGTCAGCCTGAGTCTGCACTGCATTCCATTCCCTCCCTCATGTCACTGCTGCAGCCCTCACGTCACGTCTCACCGTCTACCTCCCTCATGTCACTGCTGCAGCCTGCGGCCGTCACGTCTCACCGTCTCCATCCCGTCTCACACCCAACCAGGCTTAAAGGCATCCATTCCTGTGATACAAAAAAAAAAAAAAAAAAAACTCACAATAATTCCCGTGGTCATGAATAATCCACCCACAGCAGAAACATGCTTCAGTGGTCTCACCTTGCCTCTCTCTCTCCGCTCACTCTGGGAACATCCCAGGACTACATAAAAGGCCTTTGAATATGTGGAGGGGATTTGCTGCAGTGCACACACACAATGTGATCTTACTAAAGGTTGGAGCTATACAAGAGCACAATGTTCAGATTATGATATGGGGGGAATCATTTTCAGGGATTTTTCAAATGTCACTGTCTTCGGTTACATATTGCCACCTGCTTTCCCCCAGGAATAGAGGATATTGCCTGCGTTTGAATCCAGTAGATCAGGGTTCTTCAATTCCGGTCCTGGAGGGCCGAAACACTTCTGTTTTTTTATTTCTACCTGGTAGTTAATTGCACTCTCCTGGTGTCCCAGGTCTGAATTAGCCCCTGATTAGAAGGAGAGGATGAAAAACAGAGGTGTTTCGGGCCCTCCAGGACAGGAATTGAAGAACCCTGCAGTAGATAGAAGGGCACATGAGGAGAAGCTACTGTATATAACCTCCCTCTATATGGATGATCCAGCAACAACATGTTGGAGAAATAAGGGTAACATTCCTATAGACTTAGTGTAGGTAACATGAACCTTTTACCATAGACTTGTTCCAGGTACCATTTACTTTATGCCATAGGCTAAGCTTGGTAAAGGTATTTGTTCACGTGCATGGAATATTTTTTGTTCCAATATATTGATATTATCTAGGTGAACCTCTGTTCCAGTGGTGGCTGGTGGGTGGAGAAATAGGAGAATGGGATCATTGTAATGGCTGGAATGGAATAACTGGAACAGTATCAAAGGTATGGAAACCAGGTGTTTGATATGGTTGATACCTTTCCTTCCATCCATTAAAATGAGCCAATCCTCCTATATATCCGTCCACCAGCCTCCTCTGCTTTGTCCAGTATATGTATTCCAAAGTGTACACTATGAAGTCATCGATTCACAATCCAAACAATTGATGAATCTGAGCAGATGTTTCCCCACTGGCTACTATAGGGTACATCAATAGATTTCCTTTGGCCTGGCTCTCTGATGGGAAGTGCGGACCACCATCTCCTGTGCTGTGTTTTTAGTGTGATTGATGGGAACTGATATCCAGCCATGCGTCCCAAAATGGCACCCTATTCCCTACATAGTGCACTACTTATATGAGCCCTGGTCAAAGGCAGTGCACTATATAGGGAATAGGTTGCCATTTGGGATACGGCGATAAAAAAACTAAAACAGGATGTGTTCTGTTCTTCCACAAAGAGGAGAAGAGAGAGTAGAGCTGACTCGGCTGCTTCTGTCTGACAGCTGGAGAGGAGAAGAGAGAGCAGAGCTGACTCGGCTGCTTCTGTCTGACAGCTGGAGAGGAGAAGAGAGAGCAGAGCTGACTCGGCTGCTTCTGTCTGACAGCTGGAGAGGAGAAGAGAGAGCAGAGCTGACTCGGCTGCTTCTGTCTGACAGCTGGAGAGGAGAAGAGAGAGCAGAGCTGACTCGGCTGCTTCTGTCTGACAGCTGGAGAGGAGAAGAGAGAGCAGAGCTGACTCGGCTGCTTCTGTCTGACAGCTGGAGAGGAGAAGAGAGAGCAGAGCTGACTCGGCTGCTTCTGTCTGTCAGCTGGAGAGGAGAAGAGAGAGCAGAGCTGACTCGGCTGCTTCTGTCTGACAGCTGGAGAGGAGAAGAGAGAGCAGAGCTGACTCGGCTGCTTCTGTCTGACAGCTGGAGAGGAGAAGAGAGAGCAGAGCTGACTCGGCTGCTTCTGTCTGACAGCTGGAGAGGAGAAGAGAGAGCAGAGCTGACTCGGCTGCTTCTGTCTGACAGCTGGAGAGGAGAAGAGAGAGCAGAGCTGACTCGGCTGCTTCTGTCTGACAGCTGGAGAGGAGAAGAGAGAGCAGAGCTGACTCGGCTGCTTCTGTCTGACAGCTGGAGAGGAGAAGAGAGAGCAGAGCTGACTCGGCTGCTTCTGTCTGACAGCTGGAGAGGAGAAGAGAGAGCAGAGCTGACTCGGCTGCTTCTGTCTGACAGCTGGAGAGGAGAAGAGAGAGCAGAGCTGACTCGGCTGCTTCTGTCTGACAGCTGGAGTCAGTCTGGTCTGTCTGGAAACCTGCCATAGGGGATGGGAGCGTCCCAAAGTAGTGCACGATGTATGGAATAGGGTACCATTTGGGATGTACCCTTAATCTCTAACTCTCTGGACCACATCAGTTATCACCGTCCTGTATCCATCCATCGCTCCTCAGTCCAGGGTTGAGTCCACACAGTTCTCAAACGCAGGCTTGGGGGTCAATTCAGTTTTGAATTCAGCCAATTCAGTAAGAAGTTAAATTACATTCTAATCAATTCATTGAAAAATCCTAGTAGGAAACAGTGGCAGCCCATTTTCAATTAATACATTTCAATTAACTTCCTGAAATGACTGAACTGAACACTGCATAGACCCCCAGCCCTCCATATGACAGCCTCATGGACCCCCAGCCCTCCATATGACAGCTGCACTGACCCCCAGCCCTTCATATGACAGCCTCATGGACCCCCAGCCTCATGGACCCCCAGCCTCATGGACCCCCAGCCTCATGGACCCCCAGTCTCATGGACCCCCAGCCTCATGGACCCCCAGCCTCATGGACCCCCAGCCTCATGGACCCCCAGTCTCATGGACCCCCAGTCTCATGGACCCCCAGCCTCATGGACCCCCAGCCTCATGGACCCCCCAGTCTCATGGACCCCCAGCCTCATGGACCCCCAGCCTCATGGACCCCCAGCCCTCCATATGAGAGCCTCATGGACCCCCAGCCTCATGGACCCCCAGCCTCATGGACCCCCAGCTTCATGGACCCCCAGCCTCATGGACCCCCAGTCTCATGGACCCCCAGCCCAGTCTTGTCTCAGACCGGTCAGCTGCTCCTGAGTAGATGCAGAACAGAAGTCACCAGGTGTTTTCTCTCTTGTTCACTTCCTCCTGGGACTGAAGCATGGGAGCTAGCTGAACCACACGGCACATGGCCCAGTGTCTCCCTCCCTGTCTGCCTGAGCGTTGAAAGGCGTCATGCTCAGCCAAGCAGAATAATGCCCAAGCAAATAGGAACCGCAACTTTCCTCTCTCCTCACAGGTCTGTCTGGGGCTCAACACCTATTTCTCCCAATCTACATTGCATTCATGTACTGTATATACAGGGTCTTATTATGCAGAGAGGATAATAGTTTCATGGACAGACGACATAGGTTTGGAGTTACATTTTAGAGAAGACGTCCTTGACTGAAGGGGATGGTAATGTCTCAAATGGCACCCTATTCCCTACATGGTGCACTACTTTTAACCACTACCCATAGTGCTCTGGTCAAAAGAAGTGCACTATGTAGGGAGTGTGACTGATTTGTAAATACATTTAGAATTTGCAAGTATACATAAACTCAGCAAAAAAAAGAAACGTCCCTTTTTCAGTACCCTGTCTTTCAAAGATAATTCGTAAAAATCCAAATAACTTCACAGATCTTCATTGTAAAGGGTTTAAACACTGTTTCCCATGCTTGTTCAATGAACCATAAACAATTAATGAACATGCACCTGTGGAACGGTCGTTAAGACACTAACAGCTTACAGACGGTAGGCAATTAAGGTCACAGTTATGAAAACTTAGGACACTAAAGAGGCCTTTTCGACAGACTCTGAAAAACACCAAAAGAAAGATGCCCAGGGTCCCTGCTCATCTGTGTGAACGTGCCTTAGGCATGCTGCAAGGAGGCATGAGGACTGCAGATGTGGCCAGGGCAAAAAATTGCAATGTCCGTACTGTGAGATGCCTAATTCAGCGCTACAGGGAGACAGGACGGACAGCTGATCGTCCTCACAGTGGCAGACCACGTGTAACAACACCTGCACAGGATTGGTACATCCGAACATCACACCTGGATGGCAACAACAACTGCTTACACAAAAATAAGTTACACCAGGAACGCACAATCCCTCCATCAGTGCTCAGACTATACGCA
The DNA here is from genome assembly GCA_902810595.1 of Coregonus sp. 'balchen'. Taxonomy (NCBI): domain Eukaryota; kingdom Metazoa; phylum Chordata; class Actinopteri; order Salmoniformes; family Salmonidae; genus Coregonus; species Coregonus sp. 'balchen'. The sequence goes on from LR778257.1 coordinate 40,618,341, forward strand.
ATAGGCTGAGAGAGGCTGGACTGAGGGCTTGTAGGCCTGTTGTAAGGCAGGTCCTCACCAGACATCACCGGCAACAACGTCGCCTATGGGCACAAACCCACCGTCGCTGGACCAGACAGGACTGGCAAAAAGTGCTCTTCACTGACGAGTCGTAGTTTTGTCTCACCAGGGTGATGGTAAGATTCCGTTTATCGTCGAAGGAATGAGCGTTACACTGAGGCCTGTACTCTGGAGCGGGATCGATTTGGAGGTGGAGGGTCTGTCATGGTCTGGGGCAGTGTGTCACAGCATCATTGGACTGAGCATTTTGTCATTGCAGGCAATCTCAACGCTGTGCGTTACAGGGTAGACATCCTCCTCCCTCATGTGGTACCCTTCCTGCAGGCTCATCCTGACATGACCGTCCAGCATGACAATGCCACTAGCCATACTGCTCGTTCTGTGCGTGATTTCCTGCAAGACAGTAATGTCAGTGTTCTGCCATGGCCAGCGAAGAGCCCGGATCTCAATCCCATTGAGCACGTCTGGGACCTGTTGGATCGGAGGGTGAGGGCTAGGGCCATTCCCCTCAGAAATGTCCGGGAACTTGCAGGTGCCTTGCAAAGTTCTGGTGCAGTCCATGAGGAGGAGATGCACTGCAGTACACAGAAAGTGGCACAGGTCCTAATCCAGGCACTTGTCATCTCCCGTCTGGATTACTGCAACTCGCTGTTGGCTGGGCTCCCTGCCTGTGCCATTAAACCCCTACAACTCATCCAGAACGCTGCAGCCCGTCTGGTGTTCAACCTTCCCAAGTTCTCTCATGTCAACCCGCTCCTCCGCACACTCCACTGGCTTCCAGTTGAGGCTCGCATCTACTACAAGACCATGGTGCTTGCCTATGGAGCAGTGAGGGGAACGGCACCTCCTTACCTTCAGGCTCTGATCAGTCCCTACACCCAAACGAGGGCACTACGTTCATCCACCTCTGGCCTGCTGGCCTCCTACCTCTACGGAAGCACAGTTCCCGCTCAGCCCAGTCAAAGCTATTCGCTTCTCTGGCACCCCAATGGTGGAACAAGCTCCCCCACGACGCCAGGACAGTTGAGTCACTGACCACCTTCCGGAGACACTTGAAACCCTACCTCTTTAAGGAATACCTGGAATAGTATAAAATTAATCCTTCGACCCCCCCCCCCCCCCATAAAAAATATAAGTGGTTGTCCCACTGGCTATCATAAGTTGAATGCACCAATTTGTAAATCGCTCTGGATAAGAGCGTCTGCTAAATGATGTAAATGTTAATACAGCTTGTGGCCACACCAGATACCGACTGATACTTTTGATTTTGAACCCCCCTTTGTTCAGGGACACATTATTCAATTTCTGTTAGTCACATGTCTGCGGAACTTGTTCAGTTTAAGTCTCAGTTGTTGAATCTTGTTATGTTCATACAAAATATTTACACACGTTAAGTTTGCTTTAAAAAAAAACGCAGTTGACAGTGAGAGGACGTTTCTTTTTTTTTGCTGAGTTTAGTTTGTCCCTTCTAACAGGTTTTACCAGAAAGAAATATGAAAAACCTTGTTTCAGTGTAATAGTAGGTGGCTTATAAGAGGACCCTCTGTGTAGTTAACATACAGTCCTGGGAGGGGAAATTAAAACACTTTGATAGAAACAAAAATCATATCAACGTCACAGATCAGATAATGTTTTTTTTTATGTATACTTAATAAAATTCCTACCCGCTTTACAGTAGTTGTCTAGTAGTGAGGTTTCTTCTATATACTGGCTGTTGAAAACACGTCCAGATCAGAGGAGCAGCTGGGTCAAGGACAGAGCAACGGTGCTACAGGGCAGCCATCAACGACAGGAGTGAGCAGCTAATGATCCTGTCTCCTGACCTCAGAGATCAATGCAGCTCAGCACTGATGTTCTCTGCCTGTGTCCCAAATGTCACCCTATTCCCTATATCGTGCACTACTTTTGACCAGAGCCCTATGGGCACTATAGCACTATATAAAGGATAGGGTACGATTTGGAATGCAGGTCCTCTGTTCTAGCTGGAGATTATCTGTTCTAGCTGGAGATGATCTGTTCTAGCTGGAGATTATATGTTCTAGCTGGAGATGATCTGTTCTAACTGGAGATTATCTGTTCTAGCTGGAGATTATATGTTCTAGCTGGAGATTATATGTTCTAGCTGGAGATTATATGTTCTAGCTGGAGATGATCTGTTCTAGCTGGAGGAGATCTGTTCTAGCTGGAGATTATATGTTCTAGCTGGAGATTATCTGTTCTAGCTGGAGATTATATGTTCTAACTGGAGATGATCTGTTCTAGCTGGAGACGATCTGTTCTAGCTGGAGGAGATCTGTTCTAGCTGGATATTATATGTTCTAGCTGGAGATTATATGTTCTAGCTGGAGATTATATGTTCTAGCTGGAGATTATATGTTCTAACTGGAGATGATCTGTTCTAGCTGGAGATTATCTGTTCTAGCTGGAGATTATATGTTCTAGCTGGAGATTATATGTTCTAGCTGGAGATGATCTGTTCTAGCTGGAGATTATCTGTTCTAGCTGGAGATTATATGTTCTAGCTGGAGATTATATGTTCTAGCTGGAGATGATCTGTTCTAGCTGGAGATTATCTGTTCTAGCTGGAGATTATATGTTCTAGCTGGAGATTATATGTTCTAGCTGGAGATTATCTGTTCTAACTGGAGATTATCTGTTCTAGCTGGAGATTATATGTTCTAGCTTGAGATTATATGTTCTAACTGGAGATGATCTGTTCTAACTGGAGATTATCTGTTCTAGCTGGAGATTATATGTTCTAGCTGGAGATTATATGTTCTAGCTGGAGATTATATGTTCTAGCTGGAGATTCTCCGTTAAAGCTGCGGGAGTTGGGCTCAAACATCGCTCCTCAGCATCTAAAAATAAAAATTAATTTCACACTAAAAACATAGAATATAAGAAATAGATATAGAAATATAAAAAGATACAATATTGACTGATATTATAGTGCAGTTGACAAGGGCCTTTTTGATTACCAATCTGATGTACAAATGCTGTATAAAAATCCTGACTAATCTAAGAAAATACTGAGATGTTGATTAAAAACACTTTCATTGTAAAGAGACGGGTCAGGGCTTCTGTTCCACTGATTCCCAACAGAGGGCTCTGTATAGTAATGTCCACACAGAGTTCAACACTGGGCTACCATGTAGTCCACTGACCATTCAGATATTAAGGGGCTGTTTGTATCAAGCTTCTCAGAGTAGGAGTGCTGATCCAGGATGAGGTCCCACCTGTCCGTGTCATCTTATTCATTGTGATCTAAAGGACAAAACCGATCATAAAATCGGCACACCTACGATGAGACGCTTGATACGTACGGTCCCTGATAACAGCACTAGGAAGAATCTAGACCCACACCCATGTTGTGTTGTGACCATTAAATATATTCATATCTAAAATCACTGTGAAGAATCACTTTTTCATGACAAATTAAATTATCAACTAACCTTTATTTCTCTCTCACCCTCTCTCGGTCTCTCTCACCCTCTCTGTTTACCCCCACTCTCTCTCTCTCTCTCACACTCTCTCCCCCACCTCTCTCTCTCTCGCTCTCTCCCACTTTGTTTTTCAGATGCTTTTATCTGAGACTCTTTTCACCAGAACTTCCTCCTTCTGCCCTGAAGCAATAAGAGCAGACTATAGCTCTGTAGATGTTTACTGAGAGAGCAAAAAAGTCCCACTAGTCTTCGCCTCTTCATGATGGTAGATTGAACATTCAGAGTGTGGAAGCAACCGAACCCCCTACAACCAAAAACAGAACCCGGGAACAGCAACAGCCAACCCCTATAATTTATTCATGCATTTCTCTTCTTTCACATAAGAGGAGAACTTCCTTAGTCAACAGCAATTAGTGCTGCGGCGAGAAGTTACAGCTCCCCTGATTAAACAAATCACATCTACTGCATGAATACTAAATTACATTAATTACTACTAGTGAACAGAAGCAGAGGCTAGGCACCCTATCATGCACTAAATAGGGAATAGGGTGCCATTTGGGACTCACCCATTAATTACTATGTACAGAAGCAGAGGGAAACAGCACTGGGTTTTTTGGTAGGTCTGGGTTCGGTTTTGAAGTGGTGATTGGTAGGTCTGGGTTCGGTTTTGAAGTGGTGAGTGATAGGTCTGGGTTCGGTTTTGAAGTGGTGATTGGTAGGTCTGGGTTCGGTTTTGAAGTGGTGAGTGATAGGTCTGGGTTCGGTTTTTGAAGTGGTGAGTGATAGGTCTGGGTTCGGTTTTGAAGTGGTGATTGGTAGGTCTGGGTTCGGTTTTTGAAGTGGTGAGTGATAGGTCTGGGTTCGGTTTTGAAGTGGTGATTGGTAGGTCTGGGTTCGGTTTTGAAGTGGTGAGTGATAGGTCTGGGTTCGGTTTTTGAAGTGGTGAGTGATAGGTCTGGGTTCGGTTTTGAAGTGGTGATTGGTAGGTCTGGGTTCGGTTTTGAAGTGGTGATTGGTAGGTCTGGGTTCGGTTTTGAAGTGGTGAGTGATAGGTCTGGGTTCGGTTTTGAAGTGGTGATTGGTAGGTCTGGGTTCGGTTTTGAAGTGGTGAGTGATAGGTCTGGGTTCGGTTTTTGAAGTGGTGAGTGATAGGTCTGGGTTCGGTTTTGAAGTGGTGATTGGTAGGTCTGGGTTCGGTTTTTGAAGTGGTGAGTGATAGGTCTGGGTTCGGTTTTGAAGTGGTGATTGGTAGGTCTGGGTTCGGTTTTGAAGTGGTGAGTGATAGGTCTGGGTTCGGTTTTTGAAGTGGTGAGTGATAGGTCTGGGTTCGGTTTTGAAGTGGTGATTGGTAGGTCTGGGTTCGGTTTTGAAGTGGTGAGTGATAGGTCTGGGTTCGGTTTTTGAAGTGGTGAGTGATAGGTCTGGGTTCGGTTTTGAAGTGGTGATTGGTAGGTCTGGGTTCGGTTTTGAAGTGGTGAGTGATAGGTCTGGGTTCGGTTTTTGAAGTGGTGATTGGTAGGTCTGGGTTCGGTTTTGAAGTGGTGAGTGATAGGTCTGGGTTCGGTTTTGAAGTGGTGATTGGTAGGTCTGGGTTCGGATTTGAAGTGGTGAGTGATAGGTCTGTGTTCGGTTTTTGAAGTGGTGATTGGTAGGTCTGGGTTCGGTTTTGAAGTGGTGAGTGATAGGTCTGGGTTCGGTTTTTGAAGTGGTGATTGGTAGGTCTGGGTTCGGTTTTGAAGTGGTGAGTGATAGGTCTGGGTTCGGTTTTGAAGTGGTGATTGGTAGGTCTGGGTTCGGTTTTGAAGTGGTGAGTGATAGGTCTGGGTTCGGTTTTGAAGTGGTGAGTGATAGGTCTGGGTTCGGTTTTGAAGTGGTGATTGGTAGGTCTGGGTTCGGTTTTGAAGTGGTGATTGATAGGTCTGGGTTCGGTTTTTGAAGTGGTGATTGGTAGGTCTGGGTTCGGTTTTGAAGTGTTGATTGATAGGTCTGGTCTTAACAATGTGCAGGGAGGTAGATACAGTATGGGTAAGGTGACTAGGCATCAGGATGTGTAATAAACAGAGTGGCAGCAGCATCTATACATGATGATTGTATCTGAGTGGGTGTATGTGTGTGTAAAGTCAGTATGAATGTATGTGCATATTATGTGTGTGTGTTGGAGTGTCAGTGTGTATGAGTGTGTAAGGCCCTGTGAGTGTGCATAGAGACTGTGCAAAAAATAAAAAAATACCATAAAATAGGGTCAACTCAGATAATCCATGTGGCCATTTAATTAGCTATTTAGTTAGCTATTTAGCAGTCTTATGGCTTGGAAGCTGTTCAGGAGCCTGTTGGTGTCGGACTTGATGCACCGGTACCGTTTGCCGTGCGGCAGCAGAGAGAACAGTCTTTGGCTTTGGTGGCCGGAGTCATTTACAATTTCCCGGGCCTTCCTTTCACACCGCCTGATATAGAGGTCCTGGATGGCAGTCTGCACCACCCTCTGTAGCGCCATGCGATGGAGGGCGGTGCTATTGTCATACTAAGCAGTCATGCAGCCAGTCAAGATGCTCTTGATGGTGCAGCTGTAGAACTCTGAGGATTTGAGGGCCTATATACAGTATTCAGACCTCTTGACTTTTTCCACATTTTGTTAGGTTACAACCTTATTCTAAAATTGATTAAACAGGTTTTTCACTCTCATCAATCTACACACAATACCCCATAATGATAAAGCAAAAACAGGTTTTTAGAAATGTTTGCTAATTTATTTTTAAAAAATACAAAAACGGAAATATCACATTTACATAAGTATTCAGACCCTTTACTCAGTACTTTGTTGAAGCACCTTTGGCAGCGATTACAGCCTTGAGTCTTCTTGGGTATGACGCTACAAGCTTGGCACACCTGCATTTGGGGAGTTTCTCCCATTATTTTCTGCAGATCCTCTCAAGCTGTCAGGTTGGATGGGGAGCATTGATGCACAGCTATTTTCAGGTCTCTCCAGAGATGTTAGATCAGGTTCAAGTCTGAGCTCTGGCTGGGCCACTCAAGGACATTCAGAGACTTGTCCTGAAGCCACTCCTGTGTTGTCTTGGCTGTATGCTTAGGGTCGTTGTCCTGTTGGAAGGTGAACCGTCGCCCCAGTCTGAGGTCCTGAGTGCTCTGGAGCAGGTTTTCAATAAGGATTTCACTGTACTTTGCGCTGTTCATCTTTCCCTCGATCCTGACTAGTCTCCCAGTCCCTGCCGCTGAAAAACATCCCCACAGCATGATGCTGCCACCACCATGCTTCACCGTAGGGATGATGCCAGGTTTCCTCCAGACGTGACACTTGGCATTCAGGCCAAAGAGTTCAATCTTGGTTTCATCAGACCTTGCCTTTTGGCAAACTCCAATCAGACTGTCATGTGCCTTTTACTGAGGAGTGTCTTCCGTCTGACCACTCTACCATAATGGCCTGATTGGTGGAGTGCTGCAGAGATGGTTGTCCTTCTGGAAGGTTATCCCATCTCCACAGAGGAACTCTGGCGCTCTGTCAGAGTGACCATCAGGTTCTTGGTCACCTCCCTGACCAAGGCCCTTCTCGCCCGATTGCTCAGTTTGGCCTGGCGGCCAGCTCTAGGAAGAGTCTATGGGTGGTTCCAAACTTCTTCCATTTAAGAATGATGGAGGCCACTGTGTTCTTGGGGACCTTCAACGCTGCAGACATTTTTTGGTACCCTTCCTCTGTGCCTCGACACAATTCTGTCTGGGAGCTCTACGGACAATTCCTTCGACCTCATGGCTTGGTTTTTGCTCTGACATGCAATGTCAACTGTGGGACCTTAAATAGACAGGCGTGTGCCTTTGCAAATCATGTCCAATCAATTGAATTTACCACAGGTGGACTCCAATCAAGTTGTAGAAACATCTCAAGGATGATCAATGGAAACAGGATGCACCTGAGCTCAATTTCGTGTCTCATAGCATGAATACTTATGCAAATATATATATATATATTTTTTGGCGGGGGTAGATCAGCTTTAATATTGCAGATAGATTGTAACTTCCATCAATGTAATTGTCTGCATCACTTTCAATCCCCCATATGTTTTTTCTTTCTCGCATATATATACACATACATACATACACATACATATACATATCCTTTTTAAAAATATTTTTCCCTTAATTACTTTCCAACCCCACCACCCCTTCCCTAATTGGAGTAAACTAGTGAACAACAACGCTTAGGCCTCTACTTCCAGCTTATACATACTATATACATTTTATGGACACAGTCAATTTTACAATAATTATATTTTGTTTGTTTTTACTCCTGAACTTCCAATACCCTCAACCTCTCCGATCATTTTCATGATGTCCATCCGGTTTGTTTCTATATGCCATATCTTTCTAACTGTGCTCTTTCACAAAAGCTCTCAACCTATAACCTATATACTTATTATGGACACAGTATGCTTACATTATTAGTTATCTTGTTGTTATTAGTTGTTGTTAGTTGTTATTAGTCCCATCCTTCAACTCCATTCAACACCACCAATCTATCTCTAAACACCATCCATATTGGATTTCTATTTGCCATATATTTTTCAACTGTACTGTGATGTTTTACAAAAGTTCTGAACCTTTCTATTCTCATTGTTTCTACAGATTGTAAATTGAAAATAAACATTTTTGCTAAAAGTATTATTATATTATTGATCAATTGACTATGACTTTTCAGATCACCCAGTAGTGCTATCTGCAGGGTTAGCTCCAGGTAAATATTGCAATCCTTCAGCCATTTCTGGACTTGTGTCCAAAAACAAGCTACAAATGGACAGTACCAAAACAAATGATCTAATGATTCTGTCTCTTCGCAGCAAAATCTGCAGAGTTGGGAAGATTGTATCCCCCATATAAATAACATTATATTGGTAGCAAGAATTTTATATAATAATTGAACAATTATAAGTTTGTTATTTTTTATACATTTCGAAAAATTTCGAAAAACCTGTTTACACTGTAACGTTACAAAATGTGGAAAAAGGGGTCTGAATACATTACGAACATGGGCGGTGTGTTCAATAGGGCGATATGGGCGACGCACTGCCAAACGGGAAAAGGAAGGGATTTTTTTTCTAATCAATTATATCATGGCAACAGTAGTTCAGTGTTCACGTCTGATCTGCCAGCCACTAAATGTCCAATCAGGCTAAAGTCGTGCTTCAAATGTCCCCGCCCGTTTTGGGGCGATTTCAGTCAGGTTGAAAATCGCCCAGAAGTCTCTCATAGCCTCTAATGTAAAATATTTTTTTTTCAAATTTCTGAGCTTTCAATACATTCTCTATGGGTGTCTGAGGGCTTGCACTTACGCGCTTTCGTCATACGTAACGTAACGTAACCATGAACGGCAGACAGCAACGCTTGGACAGCGACTGGTGTAACCGACATGCACCATCTTTCAGAAAAGATTAAGAAAAATGAGCTGTCAAAGACCCACATTGATAGCTGTTTGAGATTGTCTGCTTTGGTGAGAGTGAATATTGCCACTCAACTGGATGAGGGATACAGGCTAGCTGTCCGCCGCCACAACGATGAGGTTAGCAACAGCAGAGTCGTGAACACTGTCTACGAGAATCGAGACGACCTCATAGAATGTTTTGAAGCCATCCGGACGGGTTCATTGGGTTCATTTGACCAGCCCACCGTACCAGAAGCTACAGAATAAGGACAATCGATGCTGTCTTTATCAAACGTGCCCTCGACAGCTTCGCAAGCAGTGTGCAGGCCATAAGGTAAGATAAAGATTAAACAATATCATTCGATCTTTCTCAAAGCAGAGCTTTATTTGAAAATGTATGCATGAAAGGAGACTGCATTTGTGTTTGAAATTACATTATTGTCATTATATATGGCCAGTGGTGTAATCTATCTTATTTTATATACTATGTGTACTGTACAGTGGTGCTCATAAGTGTATGAACACATTCTAAAGCTGACTAAAAAGAGGAATAAAAAAATAAAAAAATCATCTTTTGGAAATTGATCTTAATGACTTAATTAAAAAAGTTGGAAAATCCAACCTTTAAGGACACCAATTTTCTTTTCTTTTTTATTCCTCTTTTTAGTCAACTTTAGCATGGGATCATAAGCTTATGAGCACCACTGTATACTGTGCTGAACATCCAGGCTATGTGAGACACAAAGGCTAACTTAAACACTAAAGACTTTATGCATCCCTGCCCATTTTAAGTGGAACTGAAGTATTTGTACTATACATGGATACATTGCATATACCTGTGCATCACATAGACAACAATACTGTACAAAGCCAACAAACACATTGGTCTGTTTGCCTTCAGGGACTCCTCTCAACAGCAGCTGCAAGAAGCAACAGGAGCCAAAAGACCCAGAACAGCTTTGAGAGAAGAGGAGAAGCAGAGGCTGTCTGAAGAGGTCTGCAACACCATCCTGGATCACACCAAAGAAAGGTTCTCTTTCTCTGGCCACCTTGTGAGTGCTACCTTACTGCAAGCAGACATGTTTGAAAGGTACTGCCATTCAAAAAAATAAAAAATCTGTTCATGTTCATTTTTACAAATCTATACAATTGGCCAGAATATGGTTGTTCATATTTACAAATCTATACAATTGGCCAGAATATGGTTGTTCATTTTTACAAAGCCATACATATTGTTTATGCAGTGTTGAGGAATGTGAAAGAACACCCTTGATTATTTTTACTGTGATAACTTATTTTGCTTTTGTAAGCCAACACTTTTGAGATCAGTCAATAAATGCTTCTGGTATTGACTTATATGCTGCCCCTGTCTTCATGTTGTTGCTGGACATATCTTTTTAAAAATGTGTGTAGGTCACCTAAATCATCAGAAAAATTGCCCCTCCTGAGAATTTTTTCAGGAGCCGCCACTGATTACGAATGCACTGTATGTTACATAATCTGGGTTTATCTACTGGTAGGTGAGTCGATAGGGCTTGACTCGTTAAAATAACAACATGTTGTTGGCAAACATCTCTAGCTTCATGCATAGGCCTACAATCCTGTGTTGAGGAAAAAACGACCTCAAAGCCCTGATATGGACACATTGGGTTGTGCAATTCATGGCATAGCAGGCGGATTGCTCCACCATCTCATTCCCAATTGGCACCCTATCCCCTATATTAGTGCACTACTTTGACCAGGCCTGGTCAAAAGTAGTGCACTAAATAGGGAATAGGGTGCCCTTTGGTCCGACTCGACCCCTGTCACGCGAAAAAACCTTGAACACACTTTGTCCAAATCAACGTGATTGCCGAAATAGGATTTCAAAGAGCTATTTCGCAATAAGCTGTAGACACACAGTATAAACTGCAGTTAGATTTAGCAAGGCTACCTCAAGTGTCTCTGTTCACTAAGAAATTGTATTCTTACCTATTTGAGTAGAATCAGATGTGAGTTTTCTACGTCACATGTAGCCTACAATTGTTACTAGTCTATGTGGAACAATATTGTTTGTTACGATGTTGCAATTTGATAGGCTGCAATGCATTGCTACAATGTTGCAACTCTAGGATATTAGGCTACAACATTAACTTGAAAAATAACATTGTTACAATCTTAGCCTACAAACGTGACACAAACTACTTCATTGGTCTCGCCCTAAAATGAGATAGCGGGACACTCACTCTGCCCTCGTAATCTTTGACATTGGGGTTCATTGTCAGAGTAGCGTTTAAAGACTACAAGACGGTGAACGTGATACCCTTCTTACTACTACTAAACGCTTCCGCTGTCATCTTAAAGAAACACACAGCCTCTCATCAAGCGTCAATAATGTAATATGTTTTATTGGAGTGGATGCGGGGAGATAAAGGTGTTATTGTGATAGGCTGGGGCGAACCAGAATGACCCTGATTCGCTGTTGTCTCTGAAGCCTTTCTTGCGCGTACAAAGGGCGCAGCCGTGACTGTCATTTGTGTGTTCTACCAGCTGCGACACACGGTGCTCGATTGCTTTCGACTGTAGGGACCATGGCCGATACGTGGGATAATGTTACAATTCCTGAGTTCAACTCCCTTCTTCAAATGGATCCTTACCTCAAACAGTACGAAAAGGACTTCAGGAGGAGGTAAAAAGGCTTTTTCAGTGGTAAAATGCTGCGCAGCTGACAGCTAAAGCCCATCGCTATGCCGTGTACAACCGCAGGCTCGACCTGGCATACACGTCTATTCGTAAAAACACCCACAACACCAGATAGATACATATTTGTTGAAATCCTACAGGCGCCTTCTAGTAAGTTCATTGACTGACGTTTGAGATAACCGCAACATAGCGGTCGCATGACCGCTTGCAGTATCCCCTTAACTGTCGCAATGACCAGAAGTCCAGGCTAACCGGTTTGTTAATGGAATGGTTTTCGTTCGCCTGTCATCCTGCTACAAAAAACCCGAATATTCAGCCCGACGTGGTCATACTATAATATTGTTACAATTACAAAGCAATAATATAGTCATGTTAGCTATGTCTCTAACTATTACCTTTGGTGTCAGCGGCCAGTGACTGGCGGGTAGCTAGCTAGCTACCATACTCTTTCACCATCCATCCCTTCCTATTGTTTGACAGTTCCGTTTTTACATTCACCCAGGTGGTGCCGCCCACTGTGTAACTGAACACGCCGGCATTGTTGAGGAGGCAGGCGCCCTAGTTGTGTGCCTGCGTGTCTGAGCATGATTATTATTATTTTTATATTGTTTGATAGCTACATTCAGAGCCTAAAATATATGCCTCTGGCTAGTAACTACATTCATAGCCTAAAACACATGGTTCTGGCTAGTAGCTAACGTTACATTGTAACGCTTCTGCTGCAGGCCTTCATCAGATGCAACATTGTAGCATCAGTATAGTTTTATTACAGGCATCATCATGTGAGTTCTCTGCAGCTGTGGTGTAGGCTAGTCCTCTTTAGGCAGACTCCTGTGTGTAGGCTAGTCTCTTTATCAGACTCTGGGTGCTTGTGTGTAATGGCGAGGTCCTCGTTAGCAGACTCCTGGGGTGCTGTGTGTAGGCTAGTCTCTTTAGCAGACTCTGGGTGCTGTGTGTAAAGGCTAGTCTCTTAAGCAGACTCTGGGTGCTGTGGTGTAGCTAGTCCTTTAGCAGACCTGGGTTGCTGGTGGTGTAAGGCCTAGTCTCTTTAGGCATACGCTGGGGTGCTGTGTGTAAGGCTAGTGTCTTTAGCAGACTCCTGGTGTGTAGGCTAGTCTCTTTAGAAGACCCTGGGTGCTGTGTGTAAGGGCTATCCTCTTAGAGCAACTCTGTGTGTAGGCTAGTCTCTTTAGCAGACGCTGGTGCGGTGTGTAGGCTAGTTCTCTTTAGCAGACTCCTCGTGTGTAGGCTAGTCTCTTTAGCAGACGTGGGTGCTGTGTGTAGGCTTAAGTCTCGTTAGCAGACGCTGGGGTGCCTGTGTGGTAGGCTAGTCTCTTTAGCAGACCTGGGTGCTGTGTGTAAGCTAGTCTCTTTAGCAGACTCGGTGCTGTGTGGAGGGTCTTTAGCAGACTGGGTGCTGTGTGTAGGCTAGTCTCTTTAGCAGACTCTGGGTGCTGTGTGTAGCTAGTCTCTTTAGCAGACTCTGGGTGCTGTGTGTAGGCTAGTGTCTTTAGCAGACTGGGTGCTGTGTGTAGGCTAGTCTCTTTAGCAGACTCTGGGTGCTGTGTGTAGGCTAGTCTCTTTAGCAGACTCTGGGTGCTGTGTGTAGGCTAGTCTCTTTAGCAGACTCTGTGTGTAGGCTAGTCTCTTTAGCAGACTCTGGGTGCTGTGTGTAGGCTAGTCTCTTTAGCAGACGCTGGGTGCTGTGTGTAGGCTAGTCTCTTTAGCAGACGCTGTGTGTAGGCTAGTCTCTTTAGCAGACTCTGGGTGCTGTGTGTAGGCTAGTCTCTTTAGCAGACCTGGGTGCTGTGTGTAGGCTAGTCTCTTTAGCAGACTCTGTGTGTGGTAGTCTTTAGCAGACGCTGGGTTGCTGTGTGTAGGCTAGCTAGTAAGCAGACTTTGGGTGCTTCTAGTTAGCAGACTCTGGGTGCTGTGTGTAGGCTAGTCTCTTTGCAGACTCTGGGTGCTGTGTTGTAGGCTAGTGGTCTTTAAGCAGATCTGGGGGCTGTGTGTTAGGTATAGTCTCTTTAGCAGACTCTGCGGTGCTGTGTGTAGGCTAGTTCTTAGCAGAACTCTCGGGTGCTGTGTGTGGCTAGTCTCTTTAGCAGACTCGGTATGGGTGGAGGGTCTTTAGAAGACTCTGGGTGCTGTGTGTAGGTAGTCTCTTTAGCAGGACTCTGGGTGCTGTGTGTAGGTAGATCTTTAGCAGACTCTGGGTGCTGTGTGTAGGCTAGTCTATGTAGCCGACTCGGAGTGTGGGGGTAGGCTAGTGTCTTTAGCAGACTTGGGTGCTGTGTGTAGGATAGGCTCTTAGCAGACTCTGGGGCTGGTGTGTAGGCTAGTCTCTTTAGCAGACTCTGGGTGCTTGTCGGTAGGCTAGTCTCTTATAGGCACGACTCGGGTGCTTGTGTGTAGGCTAGTCTCTTTAGCAGACTCGGTACTGTGTGGAGGGTCTTTAGCAGACTCTGGGTGCTGTGTGTAGGCTAGTCTCTTTAGCAGACTCTGGGTGCTGTGTGTAGGCTAGTCTCTTTAGCAGACTCTGGGTGCTGTGTGTAGGCTAGTCTCTTTAGCAGACTCTGGGTGCTGTGTGTAGGCTAGTCTCTTTAGCAGACTCGGTACTGTGTGGAGGGTCTTTAGCAGACTCTGGGTGCTGTGTGTAGGCTAGTCTCTTTAGCAGACTCTGGGTGCTGTGTGTAGGCTAGTCTCTTTAGCAGACTCTGGGTGCTGTGTGTAGGCTAGTGTCTTTAGCAGACGCTGGGTGCTGTGTGTAGGCTAGTCTACAGACCTACTGACAGTGCAGTGGCCTACTTTTACCAAGTGAGTCATTCAGCCGGACCCAAATGGGCCCTGGTCAAACGTAATGAACCGTATAGGGAATAATGTACAATTTGTGTACAGAGCAGAAGTATTGAACTAGTGAAGCACCCTTTTATTCTGTATTATTTTCAGTCTGTCATTTAAGTCACTATTGTGGAGTCACTACAATGTTGTTGATCCATCCTCAGTTTTCTGCTATCACAGCCATTTAAACTCTGTAGCTGTTTTTAAAATCACCAATGGCCTCACGATGACATCCCTAAGCAGGTTTCCTTCCTGTCTTTCAGTTCAGAAGGATGACTGTATCGTTGACGTGTCTTGGGTGGTTTAATACATAATCCACAGCATCATTATTAACTTGACCATGCTTAAAGAGATATTCAATGTCGGATTTGTTATTGTTACCCATCTACCAATCACTGCCCTTCTCTTGAAAAAGAGATTTTATCTCAGTGAGGAAAAACCTGTATAAATAAAGGTAAAATAAAAAAAAAAGCTCCCTGGTCTTTCGAAAAGCTCCCTGGTCTTTTGTAGTTGAATCTGTGCTTGAAATTCAATACTTGACTCTGGGACCTTACAGATGTTGTATGGGGGACAGAGGAAGGGGTAGTCAATCAAAAATCATGTCAACCCCTATTATTTCACACAGAGTCCATATAATTTATTATGTGATTTTTTAAAAGCCAAATTCTCATTTAGGCTTGCCTAAACAAAGGGGGTGAATACTTATGCAACAAGTATATTTTAGTTATTACATTTTTTTATGAATTTTTACATTTGTCGAATTTTCTTTTCGATTCTACATTATGGAGTATTGTGTGTAGATCAGTGACACCCAAAAAATACAATAAAATCTATTTCAATCCCATTTTGTAACAACCCCCCCCCCCCACAAAACATTGAAGAAAGTTCATGGGGGTGTAACTTTCTATAGGCACTGCACCTCTCTGATTATTACTAGATCAACGCTCCAACACATATCTTTAATACTATTTCTAGATCACGGGCCTACTGGTAGGCTACACAGTGAATAAATCACGCTGATATCTCTCACATTTTCCAAGTCCAGAAAACAAAGCTCCCCAGAATGGAAAGGGTTCTGTGTAATTTAGCCCCTCTCCCCCCTGGGGTCCTGGTGTAGGTAGTGAACCTGGGACTTACACATTCACACTGATGTTAATTAACTCCTGGTTTCAGAAACAGACAATTTGTGACTGAATGCCATTCGGAGGTCTCTCCAGGGTTGTCGCTCTAATAGTTAATAAGTCACTCTGGATAAGAGCGTCTGCTAAATGACTAAAATGTATATACTGTATGTGGTAAATTCTGAGTTTTTATATTTTGTCCGTATGTAGACACTGTTTGTCTGTATATTTATTTATTTATTTTTAGTCATTTAGCAGACGCTCTTATCCAGAGCGACTTACAGGAGCAATTAGGGTTAAGTGCCTTGCTCAAGGGCACATCGACACAAATTCCTGTACGCAAGTTTATTTGGTGAATAAAGGTGATTCTTCTGAATATGGGATGCAGCCAGTGTCATGTGTTGGACAGATTAACTGATGTGAACTCATTTCTGTTGTCTAGGTTCCTTTGTGGTGAATGGCCCTGCACTGGCCTGCTGTTGACAGGCTTGGTTCTCTTAGGTAAACAGAACAACAGGGTTCTACAGTCAATAGACTGAGGTGACTGACTGCCTTTTTTAAGGTCATTACTGGCCTGCTGCTGTCGCTTCAGCCTGGTTGTTGTGATTTAAAGAGACAGTGGCTAATATGCAATAAAAATGGGTTTGAGAATATTCGTTGAGGGATTAGGCTAATGCCCTATACTTAGGCCCTATGGTCTGTGGGCTGTAAATAAAGAAGGGTCTTGTTGCTCCATTTACGTTACATTTACATCATTTAGCAGGCGACTTACAAATTGGTGCATTCACCTTATAGCCAGTGGGATAACCACTTTACAATATGTTTTTTTTTTTTTTTTTTTTGGGGGGGGGGGGGGGGGGGGGGGGTAGAAGGATTACTTTATCCTATCCCAGGTATTCCTTAGAGGTGGGGTTTCAAGTGTCTCCGGAAGGTGGTGAGGTGACTCCGCTGTATTAGTTAGGCTTGGGCGATACCACGGTATACAGTATATTTCAAAATACCGACAGTATGATTTTCAATTCCGTATAAAAAAAATATACCTCGCAGTCTCTGACAATGACATGGAGTGGAATTTTAGCTAAAAAGACTGGTACCCAGACTAGATACATTCAATCCCCTCATGGATCAAGATCCCTGTTGCCTGAACAAAAATATATACAAAATATACAACATTTTAATTTTTTTAGAAATAGTGTTCCTTGTGTGCACTTCCGGTAATACCGTATGGTACAGAAACGGTATGACGGTATGAAAATCTAGGACTAGGCTCTAGCTATCCCTAGATGTACCCCCTCTACCACGTCTGCCTGTAGAGGATGATGACAAACCACACAAACTATTTGACAGGTTAGGCAAGGTGGGAGCTGGGATGCGTCCCAAATGGCTCACTATTCCCTATATAGTGCACTTCTTTTTGACCAGGGCCCCATAAGGCAGTGCACTATATAGAGAATAGGTTGCCATTTGGGATACACACCTACCTACAGGCTCTGCTGCAGGGAGCAGGTTAAACCTTGATCAGCCCCCAGTGATTTGCCGGTGGCCCTCATAGGGCTAATACCGTATCAGCCCCCTGTGTGCTGCCGGAGGCCCTCATAGGACTAATACTGTATCAGCCCCCTGTGTGCTGCCGGAGGCCCTCATAGGGCTAATACTGTATCAGCCCCCTGTGTGCTGCCGGAGGCCCTCATAGGGCTAACACCGTATCAGAAACACGGGCATGGAAATCAACAGCCTTCGCTTGGCTTCACTACAGCAAGGAGGTCAGGAGGTAGCATGCTGCTGTGGTGGATCAGTGATAGGAATTCAGATGAATGATCAGAGAGAGGCCTACAGTGTTCATGAGAGATTTATATCGATATATATCAGTATCGATCGAGAGAGAGGGAGAGAGAGGGAGAGAGGCCTGCAGTATCGAGAGAGAGAGCGAGGCCTGCAGTATCGAGAGAGAGAGAGAGGGGCCTGCAGTATCGATCGAGAGAGAGACGGGCCTGCAGTATTGAGAGAGAGAGCGAGGCCTGCAGTATCGAAAGAGAGAGAGAGAGAGAGAGAGGGGCCTGCAGTATCGATCGAGAGAGAGAGGGGCCTGCAGTTATCGATCGAGAGAGAGAGGGGGCCTGCAGTATCGATCGAGAGAGAGAGGGGGCCTGCAGTATCGATCGAGAGAGAGAGGGGCCTGCAGTATCGATCGAGAGAGAGAGGGGCCTGCAGTATCGATCCGAGAGAGAGAGAGGGGCCTGCAGTATCGATCGAGAGAGAGAGAGGGGCCTGCAGTATCGATCGAGAGAGAGAGAGGGGCCTGCAGTATCGATCGAAGAGAAAGGCTAGATGAGAGAGAGAGGCTGCAAGTATCGATCGAGAGAGAGAGGGGCTGCAGTATGAGAGAGAGAGAGGGGCCTGCAGTATCGATCGAGAGAGAGAGAGAGGGGCCTGCAGTATCGATCAGAGGAGGAGAGAGGAGAGAAGAGGGGCCTGCAGTATCGGATCGAGAGAGAGAGAGCAGAGATGGGCCTGAGGGCCAGTATCGATCGAGAGAGAGAGAGGAGGGGGGGCCTGAGATCGATCGAGAGGGAGAGCCTGCAGTAATCGATCGAGAGAGAGAGAGGAGAGAGGGGCCTCAGTACATGTATCGATGAGAGAGAGAGGAGAGAAGGAGGGGCCTGCAGTATCGATCGAGAGAGAGAGAGAGGGGCCTGCAGTATCGATCGAGAGAGAGAGAGAGGGGCCTGCAGTATCGATCGAGAGAGAGAGAGAGGGGCCTGCAGTATCGATCGAGAGAGAGAGAGAGGGGGCCTGCAGTATCGATCGAGGAGAGAGAGAGGGGCCTGCAGTATCGCGATCGAGAGAGAGGAGAGGGGCCTGCAGTATCGATGAGCGAGAGAGAGAGAAGAGGAGGGCCTGCAGTATCGATCGAGAGAGAGGGGCCTGCAGTATGATCGAGAGAGAGGGGCCTGCAGTATCGATCGAGAGAGAGGGGCCTGCAGTATCGATCGAGAGAGAGGGGCCTGCAGTATCGATCGAGAGAGAGGGGCCTGCAGTATCGATCGGAGAGAGGGGCCTGCAGTATCGATCGAGAGAGAGGGGCCTGCAGTATCGATCGAGAGAGAGGCCTGCAGTATCGATCGAGAGAGAGACGAGAGCGGGGAGAGAGGGCCTGCATATCGATCGAGAGAGAGAGAGAGAGAGGGCCTGCAGATCATCGAGGGAGAGAGAGACGAGAAGGGGCCTGCAGTATCGATCGAGAAGAGAGAGAGAGGGGGCTGCAAAGAGAGAGAGAGAGAGGGGCCTGCAGTATCGATCGAGAGAGAGAGAGAGAGGGGCCTGCAGTATCGATCGAGAGAGAGAGAGAGGGGCCTGCAGTATCGATCGATCGAGAGAGAGAGAGAGGGGCCTGCAGTATCGATCGATCGAGAGAGAGGGAGAGGGGCCTGCAGTATCGATCGAGAGAGGGAGAGGGGCCTGCAGTATCGATCGATCGAGAGAGAGAGGGGGGGCCTGCAGTATCGATCGATAGAGGCAGACTGGGAGAGAGAGAGAGACCCCAGTATACAGACCTGTAGAGACCCCAGTATACAGACCTGTAGAGACCCCAGTATACAGACCTGTAGAGACCCCAGTATACAGACCTGTAGGGACCCCAGTATACAGACCTGTAGAGACCCCAGTATACAGACCTGTAGAGACCCCAGTATACAGACCTGTAGGGACCCCAGTATACAGACCTGTAGGGACCCCAGTATACAGACCTGTAGAGACCACAGTATACAGACCTGTAGAGACCACAGTATACAGACCTATATAGACCACACTAGCTGGTTTTGTTATGAGCCCTCCTTCATGGTTGAAGACATTTTTCTGTTACTGCTACATTGAGTTTTTTATAAAAGATGTTTGTGCTTCCTTGGATTTTATAAAATAAAATCAATAGTGAGAAGATGGATTGTAGAGATGGTTGTTGTCTGATTTGTCCCGTGTAGCTCAGTTGGTAGAGCATGGCGCTTGCAACGCCAGGGTTGTGGGTTAGATTCCCACGGGGGACCAGTATGAAGAAATGTATGCAGTAACTGTAAGTCGCTCTGGCTAAGAGCGTCTGCTAAATGACTAAAATGTAAATGTAAATTTGAACATGCTAGTAGAGCCCCACTATTTGCTAGCCTGAAGGTCACCGACCAAACACACCACTCTACAGTATTAATTGAGCAGGTTGAAGCAGTCATCAATCAGGCTTTCTGAACATGCACAGGTACCTATTGTGCTTCATTAGGTCACTTAGAGACAAATTACGATATTAATACAGGACTAATAGACTACTGGTATAATACAGGACTAATAGACTACTGGAATAATACAGGACTAATAGACTACTGGAATAATACAGGACTGATAGACTACTGGAATAATACAGGACTAATAGACTACTGGTATGATACAGGACTGATAGACTACTGGTATAATACAGGACTGATAGACTACTGGTATAATACAGGACTGATAGACTACTGGTATAATCACCACCTCAAGCTGAACCCTGGCAAGACGGAGCTGCTCTTCCTCCCGGGGAAGGACTGCCCGTTCCATGATCTCGCCATCACGGTAGACAACTCCGCTGTGTCCTCCTCCCAGAGTGCGAAGAGCCTAGGCGTGACCCTGGACAACACCCTGTCGTTCTCCGCCAACATCAAGGCGGTGACCCGCTCCTGCAGGTTCATGCTCTACAACATTCGGAGAGTGCGACCCTGCCTTACACAGGAAGCGGCGCAGGTCCTGGTCCAGGCACTTGTCATCTCCCGTCTGGACTACTGCAACTCGCTGTTGGCTGGGCTCCCTGCCTGTGCCATTAAACCCCTACAACTCATCCAGAATGCCGCAGCCCGTCTGGTGTTCAACCTTCCCAAGTTCTCTCACGTCACCCCCCTCCTCCGCACACTCCACTGGCTTCCAATTGAAGCTCGCATCCGCTACAAGACCATGGTGCTTGCCTTTGGAGCAGTGAGGGGAACGGCACCCCTGTACCTTCAGGCTCTGATCAGTCCCTACACCCAAACGAGGACATTGCGTTCATCCACCTCTGGCCTGCTGGCTCCCCTTCCTCTGCGGAAGCACAGCTCCCGCTCAGCCCAGTCAAAACTGTTCGCTGCTCTGGCACCCCAATGGTGGAACAAGCTCCCTCACGACGCCAGGACAGCGGAGTCACTCACCACCTTCCGGAGACATTTGAAACCCCACCTCTTTAAGGAATACCTGGGATAGGCTAAAGTATTCCTTCTAACCCCCCCCCCCCCCCAAATTGTAAAGTGGTTATCCCACTGGCTATAGGGTGAACGCACCAATTTGTGAGTCGCTCTGGCTAAGAGCGTCTGCTAAATGACGTTAATGTGCCCTTGAGCAAGGCACTTAACCCTAATTGCTCCTGTAAGTCGCTCTGGTTAAGAGCGTCTGCTAAATGACTAAAATGTAAATGTAAATGTATAATACAGGACTAATAGACTACTGGTACAATACAGGACTAATAGACTACTGGTACAATACAGGACTAATAGACTACTGGTATAATACAGGACTGATAGACTACTGGTATAATACAGGACTGATAGACTACTGGTATAATACAGGACTAATAGACTACTGGTATAATACAGGACTAATAGACTACTGGAATAATACAGGACTAATAGACTACTGGTATAATACAGGACTAATAGACTACTGGAATAATACAGGACTAATAAACTACTGGAATAATACAGGACTAATAGACTACTGGAATAATACAGGACTAATAGACTACTGGTATAATACAGGACTAATAGACTACTGGTATCATACAGGACTAATAGACTACTGGTATCATACAGGACTAATAGACTACTGGTATAATACAGGACTGATAGACTACTGGTATAATACAGGACTAATAGACTACGGTATCAATACAGGACTAATAGACTACTGGTATATACAGGACTAATAGACTACTGGTATAATACAGGACTATAGACTACTGGTATAATACAGGACTGATAGACTACTGGTATCATACAGGACTAATAGACTACTGGTATAATACAGGACTAATAGACTACTGGTACAATACAGGACTAATAGACTACTGGTATAATACAGGACTAATAGACTACTGGTACAATACAGGACTAATAGACTACTGGTATAATACAGGACTAATAGACTACTGGTATAATACAGGACTAATAGACTACTGGTACAATACAGGACTAATAGACTACTGGTATAATACAGGACTAATAGACTACTGGTATAATACAGGACTAATAGACTACTGGTATGTATTTGTTGTAGTGAGGACAGTAAAATTAGTACTCTAAAAAATGATACTTTAAGGAAAATGTTTAGATATTTTTTCGTTTAATGTTTAGCTGACATAATATAATTTAAAAGTATGCATGAATGTGTCTGCAATAGAATAAATGTGGCAAAAATGAATGTAGACATTAATAAATGTTAGGTTACATATCAGGGGGAACCACCATGGATTGTTTCCCAAATGGTACCCTATACCCTATATAGTGCACTACTTTTGACCAGGGCTCAGGTCAAAAGTGGTGCACTATATAGGGTATAGGGTACCATTTGGGAAACAATCCATGGTGGTTCCCCCTGATATGTAACCTAACATTTATTAATGTCTACATTCATTTTTGCCACATTTATTCTATTGCAGACACATTCATGCATACTTTTAAATTATATTATGTCAGCTAAACATTAAACGAAAAAATATCTAAACATTTTCCTTAAAGTATCATTTTTTAGAGAGTACTAATTTTACTGTCCTCACTACAACAAATACATACTTAAATACATGTCATGTTGTATTATAATATTTAATTGAAATACTGTAGAATTCTACCCATTCCTATGGAAAACTCCTACTGGGTAGTGCCAATATGTAGGGAATAGGGTGCACTTTGGGACGCAACCAAACTAGGTAAACCAGTAAGTACGGAGAAACAGTGAAGGCTTATAACCTGTCAGAGAGATGGATGGCTGAAGGCTTATTAACCTGTCAGAGAGATGGATGGCTGAAGGCTTATTAACCTGTCAGAGAGATGGATGGCTGAAGCCTTATTAACCTGTCAGAGAGATGGATGGCTGAAGGCTTATTAACCTGTCAGAGAGATGGATGGCTGAAGGCTTATTAACCTGTCAGAGAGATGGATGGCCGAAGGCTTATTAACCTGTCAGAGAGATGGATGGCCGAAGGCTTATTAACCTGTCAGAGAGATGGATGGCCGAAGGCTTATTAACCTGTCAGAGAGATGGATGGCTGAAGGCTTATTAACCTGTCTGAGAGATGGATGGCTGAAGGCTTATTAACCTGTCAGAGAGATGGATGGCTGAAGGCTTATTAACCTGTCAGAGAGATGGATGGCCGAAGGCTTATTAACCTGTCAGAGAGATGGATGGCCGAAGGCTTATTAACCTGTCAGAGAGATGGATGGCCGAAGGCTTATTAACCTGTCAGAGAGATGGATGGCCGAAGGCTTATTAACCTGTCTGAGAGATGGATGGCTGAAGGCTTATTAACCTGTCAGAGAGATGGATGGCTGAAGGCTTATTAACCTGTCAGAGAGATGGATGGCTGAAGGCTTATTAACCTGTCAGAGAGATGGATGGCCGAAGGCTTATTAACCTGTCAGAGAGATGGATGGCCGAAGGCTTATTAACCTGTCAGAGAGATGGATGGCTGAAGGCTTATTAACCTGTCAGAGAGATGGATGGCCGAAGGCTTATTAACCTGTCAGAGAGATGGATGGCCGAAGGCTTATTAACCTGTCAGAGAGATGGATGGCTGAAGGCTTATTAACCTGTCAGAGAGATGGATGGCTGAAGGCTTATTAACCTGTCAGAGAGCTGGATGGCTGAAGGCTTATTAACCTGTCAGAGAGATGGATGGCTGAAGGCTTATTAACCTGTCAGAGAGATGGATGGCTGAAGGCTTATTAACCTGTCAGAGAGATGGATGGCTGAAGGCTTATTAACCTGTCAGAGAGATGGATGGCTGAAGGCTTATTAACCTGTCAGAGAGATGGATGGCTGAAGGCTTATTAACCTGTCAGAGAGATGGATGGCCTAAGGCTTATTAACCTGTCAGAGAGATGGATGGCCTAAGGCTTATTAACCTGTCAGAGAGATGGATGGCTGAAGGCTTATTAACCTGTCAGAGAGCTGGATGGCTGAAGGCTTATTAACCTGTCAGAGAGATGGATGGCTGGCCTAAGGCTTATTAACCTGTCAGAGAGATGGACTGGACTTTATTCTTTAAATAAAGAAGACCATGGAAGCGGCTTTGTTGCTTCTGCTCTAAAGCTCTTCAGCGGTCGTGGCTGCATCTCAAATGGCACCCTACTTTTGACCAGAGTCCTATGGAAAAAGTGTCCCATTGGGGACACAATGTCTGTTCACACCAAACTGTCGTCTTCAAGCTCCCAATAGTCTAGAAGTTGCCCATAGCCACAGATCTAGGATCAGTTTACCATCACTAAATCCTAACCTTAACCTTTTTATGGGGAAAACCCCAAACTGACTGTGGAACAGTGTCTAGGCAAGGGCAGCAATATGGTGATTTCAGAACATTGAGTTAGCTACCCCTAGTGGTAGAATATTCCTCTACACCAGGGCTCTTCCTTCGTGTAGGTTTTCAGTCCAACCCTAATTCACACCTGATTCGATGTATTGGCTGCTCACCAAGACCTTTTTAACTAGCTGAGTCCGGTATGTGAAGTTAGGGTTGGACTGAGAAAACATACAGGATGGTGGATCTCCAGGAAGAGGGTAGGTCAGCCCTGCTCTAGCATATGCTCTGTATTCAAAAGTATCTCGGAGTAGAGCGCTGATCTAGGATCCGAAACCCTCCTGTCCATATGATCTTTATTCGTTATGATCTAAAAAGGCAAAACTCATCCTGGATCAGCACTCCCACCTGGAGAAGCTTTTTGAATACAGGCCCTGATCTCAGACAGTCTTCTGTTGTTGGACATTTTGGATTTGGAAAAGGGGTTTTTCTGATTTGGAATAATGACTCACTTGGACGAGAAGTTATTCATTTTAGTTTCGCAGTGGCATAGTTTTGTTTCGGCAGAACCATGCTGCAGTCTGCTATGTGCAATAATGTCTTATGACATTGGGTGTGTCGCCAATGGCACCCTATTTCCTATGAGCCCTGGTCAAAAGCAGGATACTCCTATAGGGAATAGGGCCCTGGTCAAAAGAAGTGCACTATATAGGGAATAGGGTGCCATTTGGGAGGCAACCTGACTGTTACATGCTGACCACACCAAAAAATACATTTACACATACATATTATTCAATCAGTTCATCCAAACTGCTCGCGGCAAGTCCCGCCTCTCCCATCTCCTCATTGGTTTTTAGGAGCGTATACCCACCAGGGTGATTGAAAGGTGAACTGAGGTCCACACTCCAGTCCAGTTGGTGGTGGTAATGCACCTTAAAGTTGGTTGCCAACCGAGAGAGTGACTGAAGACAGTGGGAGGGAGAGCATGACTGAAGACAGAGGGAGAGAGAGACTGATGACAGAGGGAGAGAGTGGGAGAGAGAGACTGAGGGTGGGAGGGAGAGAGACTGACGACAGGGAGAGAGAGACTGAAGACAGAGGGAGAGAGAGACTGATGACAGAGGGAGAGAGAGTGAGAGAGAGAGAGAGAGAGAGACTGAAGACAGACGGAGACAGTGGAGAGAGTCTGAAGACAGACGGAGACAGTGGAGAGAGTCTGAAGACAGACGGAGACAGTGGAGAGAGAGAGAGAGAGAGAGAGTCTGAAGACAGACGGAGACAGTGGAGAGAGAGTCTGAAGACAGACGGAGACAGTAGAGAGAGAGAGAGAGAGTCTGAAGACGGACGGAGACAGTGGAGAGAGAGAGTGACTGAAGACAGACGGAGACAGTGGAGAGAGAGAGAGAGAGAGAGAGTCTGAAGACAGACGGAGACAGTGGAGAGAGTGACTGAAGACAGACGGAGACAGTGGAGAGAGAGTCTGAAGACAGACGGAGACAGTGGAGAGAGAGAGAGTGACTGAAGACAGACTGAGACAGTGGAGAGAGAGAGTGACTGAAGACAGACGGAGACAGTGGAGAGAGAGTCTGAAGACAGACAGAGACAGTGGAGAGAGAGTCTGAAGACAGACGGAGACAGTGGAGAGAGAGTCTGAAGACAGACGGAGACAGTGGGGAGAGAGAGAGAGAGAGAGAGTCTGAAGACAGACGGGGACAGTGGAGAGAGAGATTGACTGAAGACAGACAGAGACAGTGGAGAGAGAGTCTGAAGACAGACGGAGACAGTGGAGAGAGAGAGAGAGAGAGAGAGAGTCTGAAGACAGACGGAGACAGTGGAGAGAGAGAGTGACTGAAGACAGACGGAGACAGTGGAGAGAGAGAGTGACTGAAGACAGACGAGACAGTGGAGAGAGAGTGACTGAAGACAGACGGAGACAGTGGAGAGAGAGTGACTGAAGACAGACGGAGACAGTGGAGAGAGAGAGAGTGACTGAAGACAGACTGAGACAGTGGAGAGAGAGAGAGTGACTGAAGACAGACGGAGACAGTGGAGAGAGAGAGAGTGACTGAAGACAGACGGAGACAGTGGAGAGAGAGTCTGAAGACAGACGGAGACAGTGGAGAGAGAGTCTGGAGACAGACGGAGACAGTGGAGAGAGAGTCTGAAGACAGACGGAGACAGTGGAGAGAGAGAGTCTGAAGACAGACGGAGACTGTGGAGAGAGAGAGAGTGACTGAAGACAGACGGAGACAGTGGAGAGAGAGTCTGAAGACAGACGGAGACAGTGGAGAGAGAGAGTGACTGAAGACAGACTGAGACAGTGGAGAGAGAGAGTGACTGAAGACAGACGGAGACAGTGGAGAGAGAGAGTGACTGAAGACAGACGGAGACAGTGGAGAGAGAGTCTGAAGACAGACGGAGACAGTGGAGAGAGAGTCTGAAGACAGACGGAGACAGTGGAGAGAGAGAGAGAGAGAGAGTCTGAAGACAGACGGGGACAGTGGAGAGAGAGATTGACTAGAGACAGTGGAGAGAGAGTCTGAAGACAGACGGAGACAGTGGAGAGAGAGAGAGAGAGAGAGAGAGTCTGAAGACAGACGGAGACAGTGGAGAGAGAGAGTGACTGAAGACAGACGGAGACAGTGGAGAGAGAGAGTGACTGAAGACAGACGGAGACAGTGGAGAGAGAGAGAGTGACTGAAGACAGACTGAGACAGTGGAGAGAGAGAGTGACTGAAGACAGACGGAGACAGTGGAGAGAGAGTCTGAAGACAGACAGAGACAGTGGAGAGAGAGTCTGAAGACAGACGGAGACAGTGGAGAGAGGTCTGAAGACAGACGGAGACAGTGGGGAGAGAGAGAGAGAGAGAGTCTGAAGACAGACGGGGACAGTGGAGAGAGAGATTGACTGAAGACAGACAGAGACAGTGGAGAGAGAGTCTGAAGACAGACGGAGACAGTGGAGAGAGAGAGAGAGAGAGAGAGAGTCTGAAGACAGACGGAGACAGTGGAGAGAGAGAGTGACTGAAGACAGACGGAGACAGTGGAGAGAGAGAGTGACTGAAGACAGACGGACAGTGGAGAGAGGAGTGAATGAAGACAGACGAGACAGTGGAGAGAGAGTGACTGAAGACGACGAGACAGTGGAGAGAAGAGAAGTGACTGAAGACAGACTGAGACGTGGAGAGAGAGAGAGTGACTGAAGACAGACGGAGACAGTGGAGAGAGAGAGGAGTGACTGAAGACAGACGGAGACAGTGGAGAGAGAGTCTGAAGACAGACGGAGACAGTGGAGAGAGAGTCTGGAGACAGACGGAGACAGTGGAGAGAGAGTCTGAAGACAGACGGAGACAGTGGGAGAGAGAGAGTATGAAGACAGACGGAGACTGTGGAGAGAGAGAGAGTGACTGAAGACAGACGGAGACAGTGGAGAGAGAGTCTGAAGGACAGACGGAGACAGTGGGAGAGAGAGAGTGACTGAAGACAGACTGAGACAGTGAGAGAGAGAGTGACTGAAGACAGACGGAGGACAGTGGAGAGAGAGGAGTGACTGAAGACAGACGGAGACAGTGGAGAGAGAGTCTGAAGACAGACGGAGACAGTGGAGAGAGAGTCTGAAGACAGACGGAGACAGTGGGAGAGAGAGAGAGAGAGAGAGTCTGAAGACAGACGGGGACAGTGGAGAGAGAGATTGACTAGAGACAGTGGAGAGAGAGTCTGAAGACAGACGGAGACAGTGGAGAGAGAGAGAGAGAGAGAGTCTGAAGACAGACGGAGACAGTGGAGAGAGAGAGTGACTGAAGACAGACGGAGACAGTGGAGAGAGAGAGTGACTGAAGACAGACGGAGACAGTGGAGAGAGAGTGACTGAAGACAGACGGAGACAGTGGAGAGAGAGAGTGACTGAAGACAGACGGAGACAGTGGAGAGAGAGAGTGACTGAAGACAGACGGAGACAGTGGCGAGAGAGAGTGACTGAAGACAGACGGAGACAGTGGAGAGAGAGAGAGTGACTGAAGACAGACAGAGACAGTGGAGAGAGAGAGTGACTGAAGACAGACGGAGACAGTGGAGAGTGAGAGTGACTGAAGACAGACGGAGACAGTGGAGAGAGAGAGAGAGAGAGTCTGAAGACAGACGGAGACAGTGGAGAGAGAGAGTGACTGAAGACAGACAGACAGTAGAGAGAGAGAGAGATTGAAGACAGACGGAGACAGTGGAGAGAGAGAGTGACTGAAGACAGACTGAGACAGTGGAGAGAGTGACTGAAGACAGACTGAGACAGTGGAGAGACTGTAGACCGAGTGGGAGGGAGAGAGAGACTGAAGACAGTGGGAGAGTGGGAGAGAGAGACTGTAGACAGTGGGAGGGAGAGACTGTAGACCGAGTGGGAGGGAGAGGGGACACGGAGGGAGAGGAGACACGGAGGGAGAGGGGACACGGAGGGAGAGGGGACACGGAGGGAGAGGGGACACGGAGGGAGAGGGGACACGGAGGGAGAGGAGAGAGAGAGGGAGAGGGGACACGGAGGGAGAGGGGACACGGAGGGAGAGGAGAGAGAGAGGGAGAGGGGACACGGAGGGAGAGGGGACACGGAGGGAGATTTGTGTTGCCACAAGAAAAGGGCAACCAGTGAAGAACAAACACCATTATAAATACAACCATATTTGTTTATTTTCCCTTTTGTACTTTAACTATTTGCACATTGTTACAACACTGTATATAGACATAATATGACATTTGAAATGTCTCTATTCCTTCTGAACTTGAGTGTAATGTTTACTGTTAATTTATTATAGTTTATTTCACTTTTGTTTAATATTTATTTTATTTGCTTTGGCAATGTAAACATCCTATGCCAATAAATTGGGCGGACGCCGGGAGGGAGAGGGCGGACGCCGGGAGGGAGAGGGCGGGGAGGGCGTACGGAGAGGACGGAGAGGGCGGACGCGGAGGGAGGACGTGGCGAGAGAGGGCGGACACGGAGAGAGAGAGGACACAGAGAGAGAGAGAGAAAGAGGACACAGAGAGAGAGAGAGAGAGAGAGAGATAGGACACAGAGAGAGAGCGAGAGGACACAGAGCGAGAGGACACAGAGCGAGAGGACACAGAGCGAGAGGACACAGAGCGAGAGGACACAGAGCGAGAGGACACAGAGAGAGAGCGAGAGGACACAGAGAGAGAGCGAGAGGACACAGAGAGAGAGCGAGAGGAGACACAGAGAGAGAGGAGACACAGAGAGAGAGAGAGGACACAGAGAGAGAGAGAGAGAGTGAGGACAGACTGTCTTCTGTCTCCTCTCTCTCCCTCTCTCTCCCTGTGTCCTCTCTCTCTCCCTGTGTCCTCTCTCTCTCTCTCTCTGTGTCCTCTCTCTCTCTCTCTCTCTCGCTGTGTCCTCTCTCTCTCTCGCTGTGTCCTCTCTCTCTCTCGCTGTGTCCTCTCTCTCTCTCGCTGTGTCCTCTCTCTCTCTCTCTCTCTCTCTCTCTGTGTCCTCTCTCTCTCTCTCTCTCTGTGTCCTCTCTCTCTCTCTCTGTGTCCTCTCTCTCTCTCGCTGTGTCCTCTCTCTCTCTCGCTGTGTCCTCTCGCTCTCTCTCTGTGTCCTCTCTCTCTCTCTCTGTGTCCTCTCGCTCTGTGTCCTCTCTCTCTCTCTCTGTGTCCTCTCTCTCTCTCGCTGTGTCCTCTCTCTCTCTGTGTCCTCTCTCTCTCTCTCGCTGTGTCCTCTCTCTCTCTCTCGCTGTGTCCTCTCTCTCTCTCGCTGTGTCCTCTCTCTCTCTCGCTGTGTCCTCTCTCTCTCTCTCTCTGTGTCCTCTCTCTCTCTGTGTCCTCTCTCACTGTGTCATCTCTCGCGCTCTCTAAAATGAGAGAGAGAGATCAGGCTGGCCTAGTTGTATTACTCATTATTACTAATAAGCAGGTGAGGCAAAGTTTATATTTTGTGTTAGCTCCAAGTTTAGGGAAATCAGATGTCTTTTAGCATGCACCCCAAATAGCACCCTATTCCTTATTTAGTGGGTCTCTGGTCAAAAGTAGTGCACTATATATGGAATAGGGTGTGATTTGGGATGCAACCTTGAAGTCACCTTGATGTGTGGTCTGATCTTGACGATTACGTCCCAATTGGCACTCTATTCCCCATGTAGTGCACTACTTTTGACCAGGGCCCAAAGGGCTTGTTCAGGGCTCTGCTCAAAACTAGCGCACTGCGTAGGTAATAGGGTGCAGTTTGGGACACACGCAATGCCTCCTCGTCTCCTGTCTAATCATGCCAGCAGGGCCAGAAGGAGAGGAGTTTCTAGATATGCAGCGAATATGGCATCTTACCAGGACGATAGACATACACAGTACTCAGCCAGCCAGCCTATTCTCCCCCGGGCCCACCCCCCAGCCTATTCTCCCCCGGGCCCACCCCCCAGCCTATTCTCCCCCGGGCCCACCCCCCAGCCTATTCTCCCCCGGGCCCACCCCCCAGCCTATTCTCCCCCGGGCCCACCCCCCAGCCTATTCTCCCCCGGGCCCACCCCCCAGCCTATTCTCCCCCGGGCCCACCCCCCAGCCTACTCTCCCCCGGGCCCACCCCTCCAGCCTATTCTCCCCCGGGCCCCCCCCCCCCCCAGCCTATTCTCCCCCGGGCCCACCCCCCCCCAGCCTATTCTCCCCCGGGCCCACCCCCCCCCAGCCTATTCTCCCCCGGGCCCACCTCCCCCGGGCCCACCCCCCCCCAGCCTATTCTCCCCCAGGCCCACCCCCCAGCCTATTCTCCCCCGGGCCCACCCCCCCCAGCCTATTCTCCCCCGGTCCCACCCCCCCCAGCCTATTCTCCCCCGGGCCCACCCCCCAGCCTATTCTCCCCCCAGCATCTCGTTTGTTCTAATCATAACCGTGACTTTCATGTCTATTAATGCAGGGAGCAGGAGCCGTCCTTAACTGAATCCTCCTCACCTCTCCTCATCTCATGATCTTCCTCTCTGGAAAGGCTCCCCCCAGGGCTGCCAGAATATGCATTCTGAAATGGTGACACTGCAGGAATGGGAGCACTAAGCATTGCTATCGATTAAGTTTCAGAGAGGAGAGAGACAGAGAGAGGGGAGTGAGTGGAGTGGAGGGGAGAGGAACGTGGGAGACGAGAGGAGAGGAACGTGGGAGACGAGAGGAGAGGAACGTGGGAGACGAGAGGAGAGGAACGTAGAGAGATTGAGATTGAGATTGAGACTCATCCAGCTGGCTGGATACTCTCTCCTCTCTCTAGCCTGTAGAGCGTCCTGCAGGAGAATCTAATCTGGACACCAGCTGGCTCGGCGGAAATAAAGTGATACATTATAAAGTAGTTAGTTTATACTCTCCACTGTCAGAAAATAACCCAAAGGTTTAGCTGATCAGCCACAACATGGCGTCCTGGTGACATAGTATTGGAGAGGTTATAGGGACATATTATTTTTTGATAAAAATACTGTATTGAATCAAATACATAACTGTTTTTACACAATAACAGTGACTAAAATGAGGATAATTGTTATTGTGAGCATTGTCGATGGCTTACAGTGTGTGTGTGTGGGAGGTGAATGCTCTTTCCAAGACAGCCTATCCATTTTGTCTAATAATGTTCATATCAGTTCATGTATTGATTTGTCATGTCTTCTAACGTGGTCCAAGCTGAAGAAAGAGGCTACAGAGTTAGACGTACCTTTATACTGTATACTATACATGGGGGTGATATTACATCAACCACGTCCACATATAGCTTACAGCAGGATCAATAACCAACCTCTTGGATATAGCATTAATATACTGTGTGTGTGTGTGTGTGTGTGTGTGTGTGTGTGTACGTTACATTGACCGTGTTCTAAGCCCACCTATTTCTGGGAAGACAGCCCTAAATAGAGCCCACCTATTGCTGGGAAGACAGCCCTAAATAGAGCCCACCTATAGCTGGGAAGACAGCCCTAAATAGAGCCCACCTATAGCTGGGTAGACAGCCCTAAATAGAGCCCACCTATTGGTGGGAAGACAGCCCTAAATAGAGCCCACCTATTGGTGGGAAGACAGCCCTAAATAGAGCCCACCTATTGCTGGGAAGACAGCCCTAAATAGAGCCCACCTATTGGTGGGAAGACAGCCCTAAATAGAGCCCACCTATTGCTGGGAAGACAGCCCTAAATAGAGCCCACCTATAGCTGGGAAGACAGCCCTAAATAGAGCCCACCTATAGCTGGGTAAACAGACCTAAATAGAGCCCACCTATTGCTGGGAAGACAGCCCTAAATAGAGCCCACCTATTTCTGGGAAGACAGCCCTAAATAGAGCCCACCTATTGCTGGGAAGACAGCCCTAAATAGAGCCCACCTATTGCTGGGAAGACAGCCCTAAATAGAGTCCACCTATAGCTGGGTAGACAGCCCTAAATAGAGCCCACCTATTGCTGGGAAGACAGCCCTAAATAGAGCCCACCTATAGCTGGGAAGACAGCCCTAAATAGAGCCCACCTATTGGTGGGAAGACAGCCCTAAATAGAGCCCACCTATAGCTGGGTAGACAGCCCTAAATAGAGCCCACCTATTGCTGGGAAGACAGCCCTAAATAGAGCCCACCTATTGCTGGGAAGACAGCCCTAAATAGAGCCCACCTATAGCTGGGAAGACAGCCCTAAATAGAGCCCACCTATTGCTGGGAAGACAGCCCTAAATAGAGCCCACCTATAGCTGGGAAGACAGCCCTAAATAGAGCCCACCTATTGGTGGGAAGACAGCCCTAAATAGAGCCCACCTATAGCTGGGTAGACAGCCCTAAATAGAGCCCACCTATTGCTGGGAAGACAGCCCTAAATAGAGCCCACCTATTGCTGGGAAGACAGCCCTAAATAGAGCCCACCTATAGCTGGGAAGACAGCCCTAAATAGAGCCCACCTATTGCTGGGAAGACAGCCCTAAATAGAGCCCACCTATAGCTGGGAAGACAGCCCTAAATAGAGCCCACCTATTGCTGGGTAGACAGCCCTAAATACTGCACCCTATTCCCTATACACTGAGTATACCAAACTTTAGGGACACCTTCCTAATATTGAGTTGCACCCCCCCCATTTGCCTTCAGAACATCCTAAATTCTTCAGTGCGTGGACTCTACAAGGTGTTGAAAGCGTTCCACAGGGATGCTGGCCCATGTTGACTCCAATGCTTCCCACGGTTGTGTCAAGTTGTGGACCATTCTTGATACACACGGGAAACTATTTAGCGTGAAAAACAGCTGTCTTTCAGTTCACTAACCGGTGCACCTGGCACCTACTACCATACCCCGTTCAAAGGCACTTAAATCTTTTGTCTTGCCCATTCACCCTCTGAGTGGCACACATGCACAATCCATGTCTCAATTGTCTCACGGCTTAAAAATCCTTCTTTAACCTGTCTCCTCCCCTTCATCTACACTGATTGAAGTGGATTTAACAAGTGACATCAATAAGGGATCATAGCTTTCACCTGGATTCACCTGGTCAGTCTATGTTATGGAAAGAGTTCCTAATGTTTTGTACACTCAATGTATATTGTACTACTTTTGACCAGAGCCCAATCCCATACAATTTGGGATGCAACCATAGACTCTTCAACACATCTCCTATAGTCTTTCTAGTCTTGGGAAGCCTGAACACTGATCAACACATCTCCTATAGTCTTTCTAGTCTTGGGAAGCCTGAACACTGATCAACACATCTCCTATAGTCTTTCTAGTCTTGGGAAGCCTGAACACTGATCAACACATCTCCTATAGTCTTTCTAGTCTTGGGAAGCCTGAACACTGGTAAACACAATCTCTAGTATTTTAGGTCTTGGCCTGAGTCATTAATATTGCATCCTATTTACTGTTATTGACAATGCTGCTTCTATCTATGATTTAGTCCGGGGGAGTTGGGATCTGTCCCAGTTCCTTCTCTGTTATTAACGACTCTCTCTGTCTCTGTCTCTGTCTCTGTCTCTGTCTCTGTCTCTGTCTCTGTCTCTCTCTCTCTCTCTCTCTCTCTCTCTCTCTCTCTCTCTCTCTCTCTCTGTGTCTGTCTCTCTGTCTCTGTGTGTCTCTCTCTGTCTCTGTCTCTGTCTCTCTCTCTCTCTCTCTCTCTCTGTGTGTCTGTCTCTGTGTGTGTGTCTCTCTCTCTCTCTCTCTCTCTCTCTTCTCTCTCTCTCTCTCTCTCTGTGTCTGTCTCTGTGTGTGTGTCTCTCTCTCTCTCTCTCTCTGTGTCTGTCATTCTGTCGTCTCCCAGGTATGGGCTGTTTGAGAAGCGGCTGTTCCTCCTGGAGGAGGCTGAAGGAGGCTTTGATCAGTTCACTAGGAGCTACAGGACCTTTGGAGTGAACCGCATGCCTGACAACAGACTGGTGTTAAGGGAGTGGGCCCCAGCCGCAGAGGCCCTGTTCCTTACTGGAGACTTCAGTGAGTACTGTAGCAGACACACTGTAGCAGACACACACTCACGCACTGTAGCAGACACACTGTAGCAGACACTCTGTAGCAGACACACACACACACACACACACACACTCTCACACTCACACTCACACTCACACTCTCTCTCGCTCTCTACCAGTCAAAAGTTTGGACACACCTACTCATTCCAGGGTTTCTCTTAATTTTTACTGTTTTTTACATTGTAGAATAATAGCGAAGACATCAATACTATGAAATAACACATATGGAATCATGTGGTAACCAAAAAAGTGTTAAACAAATCAAAATATATTTTATATTTGAGATTCTTCAAAGTAGCCACCCTTTGCCTTGATGACAGCTTTGCACACTCTTGGCATTTTCTCAACCAGCTTCACCTGGAATGCTTTTGAAAGAGTCTTGAAGGAGTTCCCACATATGCTGAGCACTTGTTGGCTGCTTTTCCTACACTCTGCGGTCCAACTTATCCCAAATCATCTCAATTGGGTTGAGGTCGGGGGATTGTGGAGGCCAGGTCATCTAATGCAGCACTCCATCACTCTCCTTCTAGTTAAAATAGCACTTAGCCAAATACAGTTCAAGCCAAATACATTTATTTGGTCCTCTGTAGCTCAGCTTTTAGAGCACAGCGCTTGTAACGCCAGGGTAGTGGGTTCGATCCCCGGGACCACCCATACACAAAAAAAAAAATGTATGCACGCATTGTGACGGCCCTGAATCTTTCTGAACCGTCTCAAGGCTTCTCCTTCTAATAGGGCGCTTCCCCTTTAATTCCCCATTAAATAGCCAGCATCAGCTGCGCAAAAGAGAAGTTGTGATTGAGACCTGAAGGAGGATGTGTACTACCTTCAGTTCATGAAGCTTCGCCATGACGTTTGTTTGGTTGCCTTACAGTGTGTTTTGTGGCCTTAAAGCGAGTTTACCCAGGATTGGATCCACTCTGTGCGCTGTGGACTACAACTCTCCGTTGGTTTTCGTGGCCTTTCCTCCGCTGGAGGGCTGTTGGCGGATTGTCTGACTGACCGACTGACTACAACTTTTTGTATACGGTATTTCCTTTGTTTGGGGGTGATGTATACTGTGATTTATGTAGTTGTGAGGACGTATTATTCTTTGGGTAGTCTTTGATACGCTTTATAGTTGTGTTACAAAATAAGTGTTATTTTGAGGGTATGAATATACTGGGTTTATGCTACGGACAAGCGTTGCGGGACTAAGGGCACTTGAGCCACGGAACTTATTTACCGGGCTGGACTCTTTTTATGCCCGAGGTACAGGACATTTCTAAATGAACATAAGTGCATTGATTTGTTATATTGTTGTGTGTGGGTGGGTGTGATCATTTATGTTGTGAATACAACCAAGCAAAAGAATACACTTGTTTGAAGTTCTTTCCAAGGTTTTTAGGGGTTTATGAAAAGTATATTTCCATCTTGACTTTTACATAAGTCCTTTGTATTGGTGTGACTTGACGGACCAGATGGGACTCATTCCCTCCCGAACTAAAAGGAGAAACCTATGCTTTCTCTGGTAGGCACAACCTACCTGGCACCCCTATAAATGCCTCAAGTCAAAACCGTTACATAAAAAATGGCACCCCAGATGGGACCTCAACATTGAGAACTAACCAAAGCAAATCTTTTGAGTGGAATTAAAATAATGGATTCACTACAAGAAAATGAGCTCATCCATATCCTACCTGTCAATGGGAATACACAGGGCCATTCTGACTACCGAGCCAACAATACAAATCATAATGTGAATGGAAATAATGGAGTTGATGTGGGCCAGAGCCCTGGGAATCTAAATGCTCGGTCTGGACCACAGGCCACAGGTCTAACTAGTAACTCCCTTATTGACATGGATCTGTGTGAAGGTACTGAGCTAGCCCTCCCTCTGACGCCCAATCTTCCTCCATTGTCTGGTTTATCTCCAGAGGTTGTAGTCTTACAACTTCAAGGTGACATCCTTGATATTCGTAAGACTCAACAACATCTCCAAACTCTAATCCATCATAAATTCAAATGTCTGAGTGTAGAGCAACAACAGAGTGCCATGGAATTCAGAAACTCACTGAGTACTCTAACTCACACTCTGACAGAGCTCAGTGAGAGTGGAAGACAGGAAATTACTGGTGCCATGGACAGGCAGTTTGACTACCAACAAAGCCAACTCACTGCCACTCTCCAGTGGCGCCTGCAACATCATCACACTGAGGTCCTCAAGGACGTCAATTCTGTATTTTCTCCCCTGGTTAACACTGTAGACCACTTGCAGACAGCGCTCTCTAATTGTGTTAAAATGTTGGATGATGTGTCTGTTGACATGGCCTCCATTAGGCACAACTCCTTGCACAGAGCTTCTCTTGTGTCCACTTCTGTTCAGACCACTGAGGGCCAAGCGGGCACCTCAGAACAGCCAAGACAAGGCCATGCTGCAGCCACCCCTTGCAGGATGCAATCCACCATGCATCCTGGTGTTCATTTTCATGGTCCCATAACTCCCTCACCCTCTACTTCCTCAATCCCTCCTAGCTCTTTTGTTCATGGTGATTTGAGTAGACGTCATGTGGGAGCGATGCCCATTAAATTGCAATTTCCCACCTTTGGGAAAAAGGATGACAGTCCTGATCCGCTAATGTATCTGGAAAGATGTCATGACTTTCTTGCCCTCAATCCCCTGGCTGACGAAGAACTCCTTGCCACATTGAGGAATGTGTTGCATGGGACAGCTCGAGACTGGTGGGATGTGGCACGTCTCACCACTACCTCCTGGGCTGACTTTGAGGCCAAGTTTTCCTCTGCATTTCTGTCTGAGGACTACACAGATGAGCTGGCAGACAGAGTCAGGAATCGAGTGCAAAGGGAGAATGAGAATATTCGTGACTTTGCATACGGTTATCACTCCCTGTGCAGAAGGTGGAAACCTGGCATTGAGGAGGAAGAGGTCATTAAGTTGATCTTGAAGAACATCAACCCACTACTAGCCAGTCAACTCAGAGAAAGAGTCACCACTGTCGATGGACTGGTTCGCCTGGGACAGCAGTTCGAGAAGGACAGAGAATGCCAACAGCAATATGAACAGAGAAAGAAACAGACACCCAGACAGTTACCCAAGCCAGATCATCAACCACAGCCAGAGTCTCCAGCCAAGACCCCTCCCATGTTCTGTTGGAGATGTAGCCAAAAGGGACATTCTTCAGCTACATGTCCAAGACCGTATCAAGTAAACCCTTCCAGAAACCACAAATCACAACAGGCCAACACCCCTAACACCCTTCGCAGGAACGACCATCCTACTCTGGGTGCTTTGACCAGAGCTGAAACCTCAAGAGTCACTGCCTACGCCCCCCCGCCGACATCCCCTTCCTTCCAGTTAATACCACACCAGCTGGTGTTACCTCTGTCCATAGGCTCATGGACAGGAAGAGCCATCCTGGACACCGGGTCATCCTACACACTGCTCAATGAGAAACTGT
Organism: Coregonus sp. 'balchen'; assembly: GCA_902810595.1. Taxonomy (NCBI): domain Eukaryota; kingdom Metazoa; phylum Chordata; class Actinopteri; order Salmoniformes; family Salmonidae; genus Coregonus; species Coregonus sp. 'balchen'. The sequence goes on from LR778257.1 coordinate 40,656,376, forward strand.
GGAAGGAGGTTGAAGGTCCAAAATACCACTTGAAGCCGTGGACAGAAGGTCCACTGTATCTGGCTGACGGTGCGGCTAAACGACCACTTGGATGGAGTGAGGTGGAGTTCCGCCTGTGTAACCGCTCCTATATGATTCCTTCGGTTATCCTACAAAACAAGAACCTTGCTTTTCCTGTCGTGTTGGGAATTGATTTCATGTACTTCAGTGGTGTCCAGATTGATATCGCACACAATTGCTACTGGTTTCCAAACAATCCGAGCAAGAAGCATTTCTTCCAATCAGAAGTTACAAAGTTACATGATTGGGGTCTAAATGTGGCAGTCTTCTCTGCCGTTGCTACGGTACCACTAACCCTGGATAATCCTTCTGAGGATCTCCTTTTACAGGCTGTAAGAAGAGCTCAGCTGGAACAGCCAGAGGAGTTAAGGCTGTTGGAACAGCTGCAGAATAATGCTGATGTGTGTACTGTAAAGTTAGGACGCACCGGACTCCTGAAGCACAAAATATTCCTTACACAGGAAATGCCGATCAAGCAAAAGCCATATCGTTTGTCCCCAGCGAAGCTAATCATCCAAAAGGGACTCATTAATGATATGTTGACACAAGATATAATAGAACGTTCCTCCTCTCCCTGGGCTGCTCCTGTTGTCCTCATTCCAAAAAAGACCGGTGGTCTTAGATTTTGTGTGGACTATAGGAAGACCAACAATGTTTCCCAGACGGATGCCTATCCTCTTCCCACCATCCACGAGATCCTGGAGTCATTGTCTGGCGCTGTTGTGTTCACTACCCTTGACCTCAATAGTGGCTATTGGCAGGTTGAGATGGACCAGGAAAGCAAGGACAAGACTGCTTTTGTCTGTGCTGAGGGCTTGTTTTCCTTTAAGGTGATGCCTTTTGGATTAAAGAATGCACCTGCCACTTTCCAAAGACTCATGGAGATTGCGTTAGGTGAGCTCAAAGGGAAGATATGTTTCGTCTACCTGGACGATATAATTATCTACTCCCAGAACAGAGAGCAACACTTTCAAGACCTTCAAGCAGTGTTGGACAAGCTAAGAGAAGCTGGTCTGACAGTGAACATGAAGAAGAGCAACTTCTGCCAAACCTCCCTGAAGTTCCTTGGCCATATTGTGTCTTGTGATGGTATTCATGTGGATCCTGAAAAGACCAAGGCTGTACAAGACTTCCCTGTGCCAACCACACTCAAGGCCCTTCAACGGTTCCTTGGGATGGCTGGATGGTACCATCGGTTTGTGTGGAACTTCTCCCAGGTGGCCGAACCCCTCAACGGGTTGAAGCGAAAAGGAGCGAAATTCCGATGGACGGCAGAGTGCCAGAACTCCTTTGAAACCCTGAAACGACACCTCGTCACCCCTCCCATTTTGGGTCATCCCAACTTTGATTTCCCTTTTGTTGTTTACACTGATGCAAGTGATGTTGGACTTGGTGCTGTCCTAGTCCAACAGACTGGACTTGGTACTGAAGAAGTGCTAGCGTTCGCCAGTCGGACATTGAATGGAGCAGAACGGAACTACTCCACAACCGAGCAAGAGTGCCTTGCAGTTGTCTGGGCTTTGGAAAAGTGGAGGTACTACCTGGAGGGAAGACACTTCACTGTGGTCACTGACCATTCCTCCCTTGTGTGGGTGTTCAAGACCAACAAACCAAGCACCAGGCTCATCAGATGGGCTCTACGGTTGCAAGAGTTCACCTTTGCAGTAGAATACAGGAAAGGAAAATACAACACTGTTCCAGATGCCTTATCCAGAGCTCCTGCTTGTGGTAATGGTGGCCCTCATCTTACATGTGCTACTGTCCTGTCTAGCAGTCGAGACTCACCCAAAACTGACTTTCCCATCTCTGATGAGGTCATTTGGAAAGCCCAACAGGATGATCCCGAAGTACAGGCTTTGTACCAGACTATCCTGGAAGATGAAGAAAAGATGGTCAACCCTACCACAAAGCTGACCATCATTGAAGACAAAGTCTACCGAGTTGTACAACTACCTCACAGAACACTCTACCAAATATACATACCTGAAACTCTACGCCTTCAACTGCTTCAACATTTCCATGAAGACCCATTAGCTGGTCATTTGGGCAGGTTCAAAACCTACAAACGTTTGCAAGCATTACTGTACTGGCCACATCTGAGCATGGATGTGAAATCACATATCCGAAAATGTCAGGTTTGTCAAATGTACAAACCAGAAGGTAGAAAACCTGCTGGCAAGTTGCAGCAAACTGTGGTTACCCGACCTTGGGAAATGTTAGGAGTGGATTTGATGGGTCCATTTCCTAGAAGCTCCAATCAGAATGTGTACATGCTTGTTTTTGTTGATTACTATTCCAAGTGGGTTGAGCTCTTTGCCCTGCGTCAGGCCACAGCGAGGACCGTCTCTAACATCCTTACGAGAGAGATCCTGACTCGCTGGGGAGTGCCTGATTACATTCTGTCTGATCGAGGTTCCCAATTTGTCTCTGATCTCTTTGGAGAGACCTGCCAAAGATGGAACCTGAGACAGAAGTTGACCACAGCCTATCACCCACAGACCAACCTCACTGAGAGAGTAAATCGAACCTTGAAGACCATGGTTGCTTCCTATGTAGGGACCCAGCACAAACACTGGGACAAGCACCTTCACGAGTTTCGATTTGCCCTGAATTCTGCTGTGCAAGAGTCCACTGGAGTCACACCTGCAGAGCTGAACCTAAGTCGTCTCCTCCGAGGACCCTTGGATATGGTGCTACAGCCCCAGCAGCTTACTCCAGACGCTGCTTGCTATGACCAGGTAGTCCATCTCCACGACTTGAGAGCTCTTGTCTCAAGGAACATGATCCAGGCTCGACTCAAGCAGAAGAGAAATTATGATAAGAACAGACGAGACCTGCAGTTCCAGCTTCGTGATCGGGTGTGGCTTCGCTCTCATCCTTACTCGAAAGCTGAACAATTCTTCTCGGCCAAGCTCGCTCCTAAATGGCAAGGACCATATAGGATTGTGGAGCAGGTGGGCCCTTTGAACTACCGAGTGGTGAAAGAGGACACAGGTGAAGATATGCGCGTTGTCCATGTCTCACGCCTTAAGGCCTGTTACCCCTCGGCTGAGGAATTGGAGGAGATTGAGCGCCGCAAGGTACTGGAGATCTTTGAAGAGGAAAGTAAGGAGACTTTTCTCGGATTCCCAGACCCAGAAGTCTCACGGCTTAATGCCTGTGACCCCTCAGCTGAGGAGCGTGAGCGCCAAAAAGTAATGAATATTTTTGTAGAGGAAAGTGATGAGGAGACCTTTCTCGGTTTCCCCGACCAAGATCTGCCTTCCCGGGCAATGGTCGGCTTTTTCCAGGGGAGGGGGTGTGTGACGGCCCTGAATCTTTCTGAACCGTCTCAAGGCTTCTCCTTCTAATAGGGCGCTTCCCCTTTAATTCCCCATTAAATAGCCAGCATCAGCTGCGCAAAAGAGAAGTTGTGATTGAGACCTGAAGGAGGATGTGTACTACCTTCAGTTCATGAAGCTTCGCCATGACGTTTGTTTGGTTGCCTTACAGTGTGTTTTGTGGCCTTAAAGCGAGTTTACCCAGGATTGGATCCACTCTGTGCGCTGTGGACTACAACTCTCTGTTGGTTTTCGTGGCCTTTCCTCCGCTGGAGGGCTGTTGGCGGATTGTCTGACTGACCGACTGACTACAACTTTTTGTATACGGTATTTCCTTTGTTTGGGGGTGATGTATACTGTGATTTATGTAGTTGTGAGGACGTATTATTCTTTGGGTAGTCTTTGATACGCTTTATAGTTGTGTTACAAAATAAGTGTTATTTTGAGGGTATGAATATACTGGGTTTATGCTACGGACAAGCGTTGCGGGACTAAGGGCACTTGAGCCACGGAACTTATTTACCGGGCTGGACTCTTTTTATGCCCGAGGTACAGGACATTTCTAAATGAACATAAGTGCATTGATTTGTTATATTGTTGTGTGTGGGTGGGTGTGATCATTTATGTTGTGAATACAACCAAGCAAAAGAATACACTTGTTTGAAGTTCTTTCCAAGGTTTTTAGGGGTTTATGAAAAGTATATTTCCATCTTGACTTTTACATAAGTCCTTTGTATTGGTGTGACTTGACGGACCAGATGGGACTCATTCCCTCCCGAACTAAAAGGAGAAACCTATGCTTTCTCTGGTAGGCACAACCTACCTGGCACCCCTATAAATGCCTCAAGTCAAAACCGTTACAGCATGACTGGAAGTCGCTTTGGATAAATGTGTCAGCTAAATGGCATATTATATTATTTAAACTCAGTTTTTCACAATTCCTGACATTTAATCCTAGTAAAACTTCCCTGTCTTAGGTCTGTTAGGATCACCACTTTATTTTAAGAATGTGAAATGTCAGAATAATAGTAGAGAGAATGATTTATTTCAGCTTTTATTTCTTTCATCACATTCCCAGTGGGTCAGAAGTTTACATACACTCAATTAGTATTTGGTATTATTGCCTTTAAATTGTTTAACTTGGGTCAAACGTTTCGGGTAGCCTTCCACAAGCTTCCCACAATAAGTTGGGTGAATTTTGGCCCATTCCTCCTGACAGAGATGGTGTAACTGAGTCAGGTTGGTAGGCCTCCTTGCTCGCACACACTTTTTCAGTTCTGCCCACAAATGTTCTATAGGATTGAGGTCAGGGCTTTGTGATGGCCACTCCAATACCTTGACTTGTCCTTAAGCCATTTTGACACAGCTTTGGAAATATGCTTGGGGTCATTGTCCATTTGGAAGACCCATTTGCGACCAAGCTTTAACTTCCTGACTGATGTCTTGAGATGTTGCTTCAATATAGCCACATCATTTTCCTTCCTCATGATGCCATCTATTTTGTGAAGTGCACCAGTCCCTCCTGCAGCAAAGCACCCCTACAGGATGATGCTGCCACCCCCGTGCTTCATGGTTGGGATGGTGTTCTTCGGCTTGCAAGCACCCCCTTTTTCCTCCAAACATAACGATGGTCATTATGGCCAAACAGTTCTATTTTTGTTTCATCAGACCAGAGGACATTTCTCCAAAAAGTATGATCTTTGTCCCCATGTGCAGTTGCAAACCGTAGTCTGGCTTTTTATTCCGGTTTTGGAGCAGTGGCTTCTTCCTTGCTGGGCGGCCTTTCAGGTTATGTCAATATAGGACTTGTTTTACTGTGGATATAGATACTTTTGTACCTGTTTCCGCCAGCATCTTCACAAGATCCTTTGCTGTTGTTCTGGGATTGATTTGCACTTTTCGCACCAAAGTACGTTCATCTCTAGGAGACAGAACGCGTCTCCTTCCTGAGCGGTATGACGGCTGCGTGGTCCCATGGTGTTTATACTTGCGTACTATTGTTTGTACAGATGAACGTGGTACCTTCAGGCGTTTGGAAATTGCTCCCAAGGATGAACCAGACTTGTGGAGGTCAACACATTCTTTTTCTGAGGTCTTGGCTGATTTCTTTTGATTTTCCCATGATGTCAAGCAAAGATGCACTGAGTTTGAAGTTAGGCCTTGAAATACATCCACAGGTACACCTCAAATTGACTCATGATGTCAATTAGCCTATCAGAAGCTTCATTTTCTGGAATTTTCCAAGCTGTTTAAAGGCACAGTCAACTTAGTGTATGTAAACTTCTGACCCACTGGAATTGTGATTTAAGTGAAATAATCTGTCTGTAAACAATTGTTGGAAAAATTACTTGTGTCATGCACAAAGTAGATGTCCTAACCGACTATTATAGTTTGTTAACAAGAAATGTGTGTGTAAACTTCCGACTTCAACTGTATATACATAGAAACACACAATCACACATAGGCAAGTACGCAGGCAGGCTTCTGCCGGTATGTATGTATGAACACGGGGTAATGACCCACTCCAACTGGCTCTGCCCAGTCAGTAGAAACAGAAAACAGGGATCTCCTGAGGAAATTAATGGATGTTTTAATGCTGTTATTAAAAAACAGATCTGTTTCCCTTTATCTTGTAATGCCAGTGGATTATTACCCACAGATATGTTGTCCTTTTAACTTGTAATGCTGTTTTTATATAATTGGTTGTTTGACTTTTCTCTCCTAGCTGTAGTTTGGAGGTTAACCTTTGTGTTAGATATCCTTGGAGGTGTTTTTAGTAAATAGTAAAAACAAAGGCTGCAGAATGTTTTCCTGAAGTGATTTTCACTCAAATCACACACACACACACACACACACACACACACACACACACACACACACACACACACACACACACACACACACACACACACACACACACACAAATAAATCATGATTGGAGTAGCCTTTGTTCTGTTGGTTCGTACTCTCTGAGCTTGCTTCCCGTTGGCCTCAGCTTTTGAAGGTAGACCGATACAGAATGGTCTGACTGTCATGTTGTAGTGAGTTGTTTTATTGATGAGCAACTCAAGCAGAGGTTTGACCCTTGGCTCTAGAAACCACCTGGAGGAATACAGGTTACAGAGGATCCGTTCAGTTCAATCCTCTACGGCTCTCTGTCAGTTCGTCTTTGCTTGATTCTTCACGTCCTCTCTCCTCACCCCCTTCTCAAAAATTAAAAGGACCTTGGACCTCCCATACAGTTAAGAAGGATGCAAGGAATCGCAGAAAGACAAATTGAGATCATGGGCTCATAGGACTCTGGTCAAAGTAGTGCACTATGTAGGGAATAGGGTGCCATTTGGGATGCTACTATGTCCTATGTTCCAGTGAACAACCCACAAAGTTGCCATTTCCTTTCTATATTGTCGTTAGAAGTTTTCCTTTATTCCTTCTTTTGCCCAATTAATTAATGACCCCTCTCATTTAGAAATTACAAGTTTGTTTGTAGATTTCCTAATTCTGTTAATGGACAGAATTACACATCCAAAATAATCAAGAAAAGCTAATATTCTTGTTTCAATTTTGTGGCCCAATGAAATCACTTAACGAGGCCAATTAAGAGCCGTTTTTAATTAGAAGACCATAAATAAGCTGTTGAGGAATAAAGCAGTACACTAGACAGGAGGGGACACACTGCGTTTAGACTGCTGCTGTTGCTCTCTCCCACTGCTCCGAAGTAAGGCTTGCGGTCCAAATGGTACCCTATTCCCTATATAGTACACTACTTTTGAGCCCAGCTGGTAGTGCACTATGTAGGGTGATGACAAAGAGAAAAGAGCCCACACATCCTGCATCCCAATGGTACCCTAGTCCCTTTTTATAGTGCACTATGTAGGGCCGTTCTCTCCAACCCTGTTCCCTCCTGTAGCATTTTAGCTCCAGCCCCAGGTGTTACTAACCTGATTCATCTTATCAACCAGCCAATTATTAGAATCAGGTGTGCTAGATTAGGGTTGGAGTGAACCTACAGGACGGTAGCTCTCCAGGAACAGGGTTGGAGTTAAAACCTACAGGACGGTGGCTCTCCAGGAACAGGGTTGGAGTTAACCTACAGGACGGTGGCTCTCCAGGAACAGGGTTGGAGAGCCCTGATGTAGGGAATGGAGTGCCATTTGAGAGGCAGCCACAGTCTCCCACGGTATTCATTGTGTTCACTAAACCCCAGGTCCATCCAATGTTTATTGTCCCCATACAATTTTCTACGAGTTACATCCCTCGTTTCTATATTTCCCTCGCTCTCAATTCGTCGGTTAATTATCCAGCAAAGACCCTGGGCTGTGGCGAGAGAGAGAGAGAGAGAGAGAGAGAGAGAGAGAGAGAGAGAGAGAGAGAGAGAGAATTGCTCTGTTAAATTATTTGATTACAATTTTACAGCTGATATGGAAACAGCCCAGAAGCCCTGCTTTGATGCATAATACATACATCCTGCTTCCCAAATAGCACCCTATTCCTGTAAATACAGGAACACAATGGGCCCTGGGCAAAAGAAGTGCACTATATAGGGAATAGGGTGTCATTTTGGATGTAACCCCAGGGTTAAGGTAGTATTGTTGCCTGAGTGTCTATAGCCAGTGGTTGTTCATCCAAGGGGACCACATTTTGGTTTTTTGCCTTAGCACCTGCACACCTGATTTTAATCATCTCAGCTTGATGATGAGAGGATAATTTGAATCAGGTGTTTAATCCACTATAACACAACTGTACCCTGGTAGGGAACCAGAACCAGGTTGTGTCCCAAATAGGATCCCTATAGGCCCTTGTCAAAAGTAGTGCACTATAACAGAAATAAGGTGCCGTTTGGGATGCACACTCTGGCTCCCTGCCGGTCAGGTTCTGGCTCCCTGCCGGTCAGGTTCTGGCTCCCTGCCGGTCAGGTTCTGGCTCTCCAATTAGAATAGACCCACTAGTTTCAGAACGTCTCCCCCATTACATAGACCCAGTCATTTCAGAACGTCTCCCCCCAATACATAGACCCAGTCATTTCAGAACGTCTCCCCCCATTACATAGACCCAGTCATTTCAGAACGTCTCCCCCCATTACATAGACCCAGTCATTTCAGAACGTCTCCCCCATTACATAGACCCAGTCATTTCAGAACGTCTCCCCCCATTACATAGACCCAGTCATTTCAGAACGTCTCCCCCCATTACATAGACCCAGTCATTTCAGAACGTCTCCCCCCATTACATAGACCCAGTCATTTCAGGATGTCTCCCCCATTACATAGACCCAGTCATTTCAGAACGTCTCCCCCCATTACATAGACCCAGTCATTTCAGAACGTCTCCCCCCATTACATAGACCCAGTCATTTCAGAACGTCTCCCCCCAATACATAGACCCAGTCATTTCAGAACGTCTCCCCCATTACATAGACCCAGTCATTTCAGAACGTCTCCCCCATTACATAGACCCAGTCATTTCAGAACGTCTCCCCCCATTACATAGACCCAGTCATTTCAGAACGTCTCCCCCCATTACATAGACCCAGTCATTTCAGAACGTCTCCCCCATTACATAGACCCAGTCATTTACCCAGTCATTTCAGAACGTCTCCCCCATTACATAGACCCAGTCATTTACCCAGTCATTTCAGAACGTCTCCCCCATTACATAGACCCACTAGTTTCAGAAATGCTTTATTGTCTACATTCTATGACATCCTGGAGTTCAATGCTTTCTACTGATTAGAAAAGGGGTGTAGCCAACACGTATTGGATGAGAGACAGCGCTGTCACGTACCATGTGGTCGCACACACACACAGGAAGGGAGGGAGGGAGCAGGTTTTAATGAGGGCCAGGAGGTAAGTCATATTTTTTGTCCTTTTTTTTAAATCAGGAGCATTGCTATAGATCATTTTACCTACAGGTCTACGACATGCAGAGGGAGAGGGGATGGAGAGAACAAGGGAAAGGAAACAAAAAATAAAATAATATTTTAGAAAGTGAAAGAAGCTTCAGAGAGTGCATGAGATAGAGGGATTGGAAAGTAGAGGTGGAAAAAGATGGAGCGTTTCCACGAGTTACATGTTCTGTGTTCATGGAGCTGCTCTTTGTGTTATAAAGATGGGTCTATAAAACACAGCAAAAACAAAATAGATTCATTAAAAGTCTTTCTGGAAAGACGTTTTGCATCAGCAGCAATGGTTTTTCCGATAGGCCATTTTTTTTTTTTTTTTTTTGGATAAAATAAAATGTTTGAGAGTTGGATAGAAACCTAGCTAGCGATGAAGTTTGCAGCTTTGGACATCACACTACCATCTGACAGGGGTAGGTACTGCTGGACAGAGAGCGCAGACCCCTGCTGGAAGCTTTTTGTTTTTATTGACATATTTTACATTTACATCATTTAGCAGACGCTCTTATCCAGAGCGACTTACAAATTGGTGCATTCAACTTATAACTTATAAACAAACAAATGATCCTACTCTCACTTGACAAGGGGCTCAGCCTGTAGGGCAGTGGTGAATAGGGGTTTTGACCTGGAGGCACAGGATCCAGATCCCGTTTTTTTTTTTGATTAAAAAAATAAAACATTACATTTTTTTTTTTTTACCAGTTGTGTTTTTACATTACATTTCTTACTTTTAAATGATGAGTTTTGAGCATAGTCTGATCAGTTTTTTTTTTTTTTCTTTAACATCCTAAATCAATGGAGCATCCGTGTTTTTTTTGTAAAATGTGTTAACTTGAGGTAAAAAGTAGGTTGCTCGTTCCAAAGTAACATTACCACGTGATCAATGACGTCTGAAGCTTCGTTTTGGAGCATCCGTGTTTAAGTAACTCATAAGTAACTTATGTTTGGTCTTCGTCCTGTTTTAAGTTTGGAGTTTGAGTTTATTGATAAAACCGAAGAAATTAAGAATTTACATCGTTCCAAAAATTGCTTTAGAAAAATTAAAACATAAAATGCTTAAAAATGTATGCCTCCATGACTGTAAGTCGCTTTGGATAAAAGCGTCTGCTAAATGGCTTATTATTATTATTATTATTATTATTATTATTATTATTTATTATATTATTAAAATACTTTGCATAATACAGGACATTTTATAATTTTACAGGACATTTATAATTTTACAGGACATTTTATAATTTTACAGGACTTTTATAATTTCACAGGACATTTTCTCATGGTGGAAACTAAAATGTAAACATGTGCTTGTTAACAATACTTTTGGGGGGAATATATTTAAGGGCTAGAGTTGTTGTACAGTCTGGACAGCAGTGGGTGGAGTTGAGTTTCTCAGGTGATTCGTGCGGGCAGTGATACAGGACAGTTTGTGGCTGTTTCTCAGGAGCCTGGGGACGGTTCATTACTTAGTAAATATTGTAAGTACATTTTGGTGCCAATTTTATTATCAACTTTGCAAATACAAGCCCTCACATTGGGCAGAAAAACACTACTATCGACGTCTGGCATCTCACTGCTAGGCCTGCATCCAGCCTGCTTCACAGATAGGCTACTTTTATAGTACAGAAATAGAATACTATATGTTATTCTATATATGTGTAGTTGAAACATTAAATAAATTATCTTTCTTTCTATCATAGATGGTTGGGACAACTTCTCTCACCCGTACCAGAGGAAAGAGTTTGGGAAATGGGAACTGTGTCTGCCTCCCAAGCATGACAAGACACCAGCCATCGACCACAACACCAAACTCAAGGTAGGCCTACAGTAATGCTATATATTATCAAGGTAGGCCTACAGTAATGCTATATATTATCACGGTAGGCCTACAGTAATGCTATAATATTCCAGGTAGGCTACAGTTAATGCTATATATTATCCCAAGGTAGGCCTACATAACTGCTATATATTATCACGGTAGGTCTACAGTAATGCTATATATTATCAAGGTAGGCCTACAGTAATGCTATATATATCACGGTAGGCCTACAGTAATGCTATATATTATCACGGTAGGTCTACAGTAATGCTATATATTATCAAGGTAGGCCTACAGTAATGCTATATATTATCCAGGTAGGCCTACAGTACTGCTATATATTATCACGGTAGGTCTACAGTAATGCTATATATTATCAAGGTAGGCCTACAGTAATGCTATATATTATCCAGGTAGACCTACAGTAATGCTATATATTATCCAGGTAGACCTACAGTACTGCTATATATTATCACGGTAGGCCTACAGTAATGCTATATATTATCACGGTAGGTCTACAGTAATGCTATATATTATCCAGGTAGGCCTACAGTACTGCTATATATTATCAAGGTAGGCCTACAGTACTGCTATATATTATCAAGGTAGGCCTACAGTAATGCTATATATTATCACGGTAGGTCTACAGTAATGCTATATATTATCCAGGTAGGCCTACAGTACTACTATATATTATCACGGTAGGCCTACAGTAATGCTATATATTATCCAGGTAGGCCTACAGTAATGCTATATATTATCACGGTAGGTCAATCAATCAATCAATTGTATTTTATATAGCCCTTCTTACATCAGCTAATATCTCGAAGTGCTGTACAGAAACCCAGCCTAAAACCCCAAACAGCTAGTAATGCAGGTGTAGAAGCACGGTGGCTAGGAAAAACTCCCTAGAAAGGCAAAACCTAGGAAGAAACCTAGAGAGGAACCAGGCTATGAGGGGTGGCCAGTCCTCTTCTGGCTGTGCCGGGTGAAGATTATAACAGAACCATGCCAAGATGTTCAAAAATGTTCATAAGTGACAAGCATGGTCAAATAATAATCAGGAATAAATCTCAGTTGGCTTTTCATAGCCGATCATTAAGAGTTGAAAACAGCAGGTCTGGGACAGGTAGGGGTTCCATAACCGCAGGCAGAACAGTTGAAACTGGAATAGCAGCAAGGCCAGGCGGACTGGGGACAGCAAGGAGTCTACAGTACTGCTATATATTATCACGGTAGGTCTACAGTAATGCTATATATTATCCAGGTAGGCCTACAGTAATGCTATATATTATCCAGGTAGGCCTACAGTAATGCTATATATTATCACGGTAGGTCTACAGTAATGCTATATATTATCCAGGTAGGCCTACAGTAATGCTATATATTATCCAGGTAGGCCTACAGTAATGCTATATATTATCACGGTAGGTCTACAGTAATGCTATATATTATCAAGGTAGGCCTACAGTAATGCTATATATTATCACGGTAGGCCTACAGTAATGCTATATATTATCACGGTAGGTCTACAGTAATGCTATATATTATCACGGTAGGTCTACAGTAATGCTATATATTATCACGGTAGGCCTACAGTACTGCTATATATTATCCAGGTAGGCCTACAGTAATGCTATATATTATCAAGGTAGGCTTACAGTACTGCTATATATTATAATAATCTATAATAATAATAATAATAATAATGATAATATTATGCCATTTAGCAGACACTTTTATCCAAAGCGACTTACAGTCATTTGTGCATACATTTTTACGTATGGGTGGTCCCGGGGATCGAACCCACTACCCTGGCGTTACAAGCGCCATGCTCTATCCAGGTAGGACTACAGTACAGCTATATATTACCAAGGTATTTGTATTTATTATGGATCCCCATTACTCTTCCTGGAGTCAGTTACAGTATAAAAAAAAACATTACAATACATTCATAACACACTAAGTGTGTGCCCTCAGGCCCCTACTTCACCCCTACCACATATCTACAACACAAAATCCATGTGTACGTGTGTGTATAGTGTGTATGTTATCGTGTGTGTGTATGCATGTGTCTGTGCCTATGTTTGTGTTGCTTCACAGTCCCCGCTGTTCCATAAGGTGTATTTTTTAAAATCTGATTCTACTGCTTGCATCAGTTACCTGATGTTGAATAGAGTTCAATGTATTCATGGCTCTATGTAGTACTGTGCGCCTCCCATAGTGTGTTCTGGACTGTGAAGAGACCTCTGGTGGCATGTCTTGTGGGGTATGCATGGGTGTCAGAGCTGTGTGCTAGTCGTTTAAACAAACAGCTCGGTGCATTCAGCTTGTCAACACTTCTTACAAAAACAAGTAGTGATGAAGTCAATTTCTCTTCCACTTTGAGCCAGTAGAGATTGACATGCATGTTATTAATGTTAGCCCATTATTTTTTGAAAAAAGGTTTAAAAAAGGTTTAATCTTCGTAAATGATATCATAGGTAGGACTGGTGGAGTTATGTCACACATGCAGCTAACAAAAAAATATGGAAATGTCTGCTCTACCCAAAATTACAACCAAATAATTGCAGCATTACTGCAAAAATGGAAGAGGAAAGTGGAAGGGGGAGAAAGTAAGGAACTTGTCTGTCGGCCTTGCATTAAATAACATAATTGGTTAAAGAAAATGGTGATAAATAAAAAAGTTTACCAGTTTCATTTAAGGACCAAAGGATTGACAGCCGTCCCATATAGATTGCAAAATAGTTGGGAAGAGATCTTTGACGTACCGATTCCATGGCATAGTGTTTATGAACTGATACGCAAAAACGATGGCGGATTCAAAACGTAGAATTTTTCAATTTAAATTATTATACAAAATTCTTGCTACCAATAGAATGTTATTTGTATGGGGGATACAATCTTCCCAGCTCTGCAGATTTTGCTGCGAAGAGACAGAATGATTAGATCATTTGTTTTGGTACTGTCCATTTGTAGGTAGTTTTTGGACACAGGTCCAGAAATGGCTGAAGGATTGCAATATTTACCTGGCACTAACCCTGTATATAGCACTACTGGGTGATCTGAAAAGTCATAGTCAAACGATCAATAATATAATAATACTTTTAGCAAAAATGTTTATTTTAAATTTACAATCTGTAGAAACAATGAGAATAGAAGGGTTCAGAAAATTTTGTGAAACATCACAGTACAGTTGAAAAATATATGGCAAATAGAAATCCAATATGGATGGTGTTAAGAGATAGATGGGAGGTGTTGAATGGAGCTGAAGGATGGGACTAATAACAACTAACAACAGCTAATAACAACAAGATTTTTTATTTTATTTATTTCACCTTTATTTAACCAGGTAAGCCAGTTGAGAACAGGTTCTCATTTACAACTGCGACCTGGCCAAGATAAAGCAAAGCAGTGCGATAAAAACAACACAGAGTTACATATGGGGTAAAAAAACATAAAGTCAAAAATACAACAGAAAATATATATACAGTGTGTGCAAATGTAGCAAGTTATGGAGGTAAGGCAATAAATAGGCTATAGTGCAAAATAATTACAATAGTATTAACACTGGAATGCTAGATGTGCAAGAGATTATGTGCAAATAGAGATACTGGGGTGCAAAAGAGCAAAATAAATAACAATATAGGGATGAGGTAGTTGGGTGGGCTAATTTCAGATGGGCTGTGTACAGGTGCAGTGATCGGTAAGGTGCTCTGACAACTGATGCTTAAAGTTAGTGAGGGAGATAAGAGTCTCCAGCTTCAGAGATTTTTGCAATTCGTTCCAGTCATTGGCAGCAGAGAACTGGAAGGAATGGCGGCCAAAGGAGGTGTTGGCTTTGGGAATGACCAGTGAGATATACCTGCTGGAGCGCAGACTACGGGTGGGTGCTGCTATGGTGACCAATGAGCTAAGATAAGGCGGGGATTTGCCTAGCAGTGATTTATAGATGGCCTGGAGCCAGTGGGTTTGACGACGAACATGTAGTGAGGACCAGCCAACAAGAGCGTACAGGTCACAGTGGTGGGTAGTGTATGGGGCTTTGGAGACAAAACGGATGGCACTGTGATAGACTACATCCAATTTGCTGAGTAGAGTGTTGGAGGCTATTTTGTAAATGACATCGCCGAAGTCAAGGATCGGTAGGATAGTCAGTTTTACGAGGGCATGTTTGGCAGCATGAGTGAAGGAGGCTTTGTTGCGAAATAGGAAGCCGATTCTAGATTTAACTTTGGATTGGAGATTCTTTATGTGAGTCTAGAAGGAGAGTTTACAGTCTAACCAGACACCTAGGTATTTGTAGTTGTCCACATACTCTAGGTCAGACCCGTCGAGAGTGGTGATTCTAGTCGGGTGGGCGGGTGCCAGCAGCGTTCGATTGAAAAGCATGCATTTAGTTTTACTAGTGTTTAAGAGCAGTTGGAGGCTACTGAAGGAGTGTTGTATGGCATTGAAGCTCGTTTGGAGGTTTGTTAACACGGTGTCCAATGAAGGGCCAGATGTATACAAAGATAACTAATAATGTGAGCATACTGTGTCCATAATATGTATATAGGTTATAGGTTGAGAGCTTTTGTGAAAGAGCACAGTTAGAAAGATATGGCATATAGAAGCAAACCGGATGGACATCATGAAAATGATCGGAGAGGTTGAGGGTATTGGAAGTTCGGGAGTAAAAACAAACAGAATAGAATTATTGTAAAATTGACCATAAAATGTATATAGTATGTATGGGCTGGAAGTAGAGGCCTAAGCGTTGTTGTTCACTAGTTTACTCCAATTAGGGAAGGGGTGGTGGGGTTGGAAACTAATAAAGGGAAATATTTTTTTTTGAAGGATATGTTTGTGTATGTATGTATGTATGTATGTATGTGTGTATATGTATGTGTATATGTACAGTGGGGAAAAAAAGTATTTAGTCAGCCACCAATTGTGCAATTGTATGTATGTATGTATGTATGTATGTATGTGTATTTACAGTTGAAGTCGGAAGTTTACATACACTTAGGTTGGAGTCATTAAAACTTGTTTTTCAACCACTCCACACATTTCTTGTTAACAAACTATAATAGTCGGTTAGGACATCTACTTTGTGCATGACAAAAGTAATTTTTCCAACAGTTGTTTACAGACAGATTATTTCACTTATAATTCACTGTATCACAATTACAGTGGGTCAGAAGTTTACATACACTAAGTTGACTGTGCCTTTAAACAGCTTGGAAAATTCCATAAAATGATGTCATGGCCAGTGGCGGCTCCTGAAAAAATTCTCAGGGGGGGCAATTTTCTGATGATTTAGGTGACCTACACACATTTTAAAAAAGATATGTCCAGCAACAACATGAAGACAGGGGCAGCATATAAGTCAATACTGATATACACATTACTTGCTTCAAAAAGGCCTCATGGTTGAATTGGAAATATGTGCACCTGAGCAAGCAGGAGCTTTTGATAGAGGCTACTGAAAACATTGATGCAAGTTATTGGTAATAAGACATTTTTATAGACTTCCATATTCTGCCCTCTTGTATAGATTTGTGAAAATGAACAGTGATAGACATTTTGCCTGAAAACAGAATTTGAAAATAATTTCTAGAAAAGGTAAACACAGCTATCTGTATGGCTTTGTAAATATGAACAACCATATTCTGGCCAATTGTATAGATTTGTAAAAAAAATTGTTTACTTTTTTAAAAATGAAAAATAACTATTTTAAACAACATCAACTGTGAACTGATTTGGGCGTGTGTGTGTTAAAGAGACAGACAGGGAGGGACAAAGAGAGAGAGAGGCTACATTACTTGTACTGAAACTGTTCTCTTCTCTCTTTCAATGCAGCAAAGCGGTCAATGACTTTCTCATTGAAATCAGGCATGCTGAGGACTAGTTTACTAGTTACTTTTTAGCTTGCTGCATGATCAAATTCAGCTGATGCGCATAGCAATGCACGTAATGGCCTTTCTTGAAATGCTCACGCACCTTTTGCCTTCTCTCGCCTCATCACACTGGCTCCATCGTAAGCTTGCGCAATGAGTTTGACTTTCACGTCGTCGGCAAAAAGACCGTTCAGTCTCTCCAAAAGCACACTGGCGATTGAGACTGAGGTTGATTCCGAGATGGGAAGGAACTCAAAAAAGCGCTCCTGCACTTTGTGGTTGTCTCTTTGATGTGAACTTCTTTCAAAGAGACAATCGAGTTGCACTGAACGCTATAGCCATCTTGATAGTAGTACGTGAATTGATTGATGCTGCTACCCGCTCTTTTCTTAGTTACGTTCATGGTTACGTTACGTATGACGAAAGCGCGTAAGTGCAAGCCCTCAGAAACCCATAGAGATTGTATTGAAAGCTCTGAAATTTGAAAAAAATAGATTTTACATGGGAGTCTATGACAGACTTCTGGGCGATTTTCAACCTGACTGAAATCGCCCCAAAAGGGGGGGGGGGGGGCATTTGAAGCACGACTTTAGCCTGATTGGACATTTAGTGGCAGTGTGGCACTGTGGCAGATCAGACGTCTAGATTACAACACTGATAACTACTGTTGCCGTGATATAATTGATTAGAAAAAAAATCCCTTCCTTTTCCCGTTTGGCAGTGCGTCGCCCATATCGCCCTATTGAACACACCGCCCCTGGTCATGGCTTTAGAAGCTTCCGATAGGCTAATTGACATCATTTGAGTCAATTGGAGGTGTACCTGTGGATGTATTTCAAGGCCTACCTTCAAACTCAGTGCCTCTTTGCTTGACATCATGGGAAAATCAAAAGAAATCAGCCAAGACCTCAAAACAAAAATTGTAGACCTCCACAAGTCTGGTTCATCCTTGGGAGCAATTTCCAAACGCCTGAAGGTACCACGTTCATCTGTACAAACAATAGTACGCAAGTATAAACACCATGGGACCACGCAGCCGTCATACCGCTCAGGAAGGAGACGCATTCTGTCTCCTAGAGATGAACGTACTTTGGTGCGAAAAGTGCAAATCAATCCCAGAACAACAGCAAAGGACCTTGTGAAGATGCTGGAGGAAACGGGTACAAAAGTATCTATATCCACAGTAAAACTAGTCCTATATCGACATAACCTGAAAGGCCGCTCAGCAAGGAAGAAGCCACTGCTCCAAAACCGGCATAAAAAGCCAGACTACGGTTTGCAACTGCACATGGGGACGAAGATCGTCCTTTTTGGAGAAATGTCCTCTGGTCTGATGAAACAAAAATAGAACTGTTTGGCCATAATGACCATCGTTATGTTTGGAGGAAAAAGGGGGTGCTTGCAAGCCGAAGAACACCATCCCAACTGTGAAGCACGGGGGTGGCAGCATCATGCTCTGGGGGTGCTTTGCTGCAGGAGGGACTGGTGCACTTCACAAAATAGTTGGCATCATGAGGAAGGAAAATTATGTGGATATATTGAAGCAACATCTCACGACATCAGTCAGGAAGTTAAAGCTTGGTCGCAAATGGATCTTCCAAATGGACAATGACCCCAAGCATACTTCCAAAGTTGTGGCAAAATGGCTTAAGACCAAGTCAAGGTATTGGAGTGGCCATCACAAAGCCCTGACCTCAATCCTATAGAAAATGTGTGGGCAGAACTGAAAAAGCATGTGCGAGCAAGGAGGCCTACAAACCTGACTCAGTTACACCAGCTCTGTCAGGAGGAATGGGCCAAAATTCACCCAACTTATTGTGGGAAGCTTATGGAAGGCTACCCGACATGTTTGACTGTCAGTGGGTGCTGTAGGTGAGTGTGGTGCAGGAATCAGATGCAGGACGCAGAAAGATAAGTCCAATAGACTTTAGTGAACAGCACACTCAAATTCACGAGTCAAACGCCCGGAGGCGAGAAAGTCCGCACACAGGCGAAAACCAAAAGGCGCACAAAACAGTGCGTAAATAACCTCCTAACACAGAGGAGGAAAATACGAAATGCACAAGGCAAACAGTAGCGCACAAAACACGACAGCGAAACAATAACACACAAACACAGACACACACAACGAGAACTAAATAGAACACTAACGAGGACTAACTAGACACAGGTGTACAACATCAAGACCAAACCAAACAAACATGAAACATAGATCGGTGGCAGCTAGTACTCCGGAGACGACGACCGCCGAAGCCTGCCCGAACCAGGAGGAGGAGCAGCCTCGGCCGAAACCGTGACATTGACCCAAGTTAAACAATTTAAAGACAATGCTACCAAATACTAATTGAGTGCATGTAAACTTCTGACCCACTGGGAATGTGATGAAATAAATAAAAGCTGAAATAAATAATTCTCTCGACTATTATTCTGACATTTCACATTCTTAAAATAAAGTGGTGATCCTAACTGACCTAAGACAGGGAATCTTTACTAGGGTTAAATGTCAGGAATTGTGAAAAACTGAGTTTAAATGTATTTGGCTAATGTGTATGTAAACTTCCGACTTCAACTGTATAGTGAGGGGAAAAAAGTATTTGATCCCCTGCTGATTTTGTAAGTTTGCCCACTGACAAAGAAATGATCAGTCTATAAGTTTGATGATAGGTTTATTTGAACAGTGAAAGACAGAATAACAACAAAGAATCCAGAAAAACGCATGTCAAAAATGTTATAAATTGATTTGCATTTTAATGAGTGAAATTAGTATTTGACCCCCTCTCAATCAGAAATATTTCTGGCTCCCAGGTGTCTTTTATACAGGTAATGAGCTGAGATTAGGAGCACACTCTTAAAGGGAGCAATCAATCAATCAGATTGGCCAAGACCAAAGAGCTCTCCAAGGATGTCAGGGACAAGATTGTAGACCTACACAAGGCTGGAATGTGCTACAAGACCATCGCCAAGCAGCTTGGTGAGAAGGTGACAACAGTTGGTGCGATTATTCGCAAATGGAAGAAACACAATAGAACTATAAATCTCCCTCGGCCTGGGGCTCCATGCAAGATCTCACCTTGTGGAGTTGCAATGATCATGTGAATGGTGAGGAATCAGCCCAGAACTACACGGGAGGATCTTGTCAATGATCTCAAGGCAGCTGGAACCATAGTCACCAAGAAAACAATTGGTAACACACTACGCCGTGAAGGACTGAAATCCTGCAGCGCCCGCAAGGTTCCCCTGCTCAAGAAAGCACATATACAGTGGGGAGAACAAGTATTTGATACTTTTTTTTATTTTATTTCACCTTTATTTAACCAGGTAAACCAGTTGAGAACAGGTTCTCATTTACAACTGTGACCTGGCCAAGACAAAGCAAAGTAGTGCAACAAAAAACAACACAGAGTTACATATGGGGTAAAAAAAAACATAAAGTCAGAGATACAACAGAAAATATATATACAGTGTGTGCAAATGTAGCAAGTTATGGAGGTAAGGCAATAAATAGGCTATAGTGCAGAATAATTACAATAGTATTAACACTGGAATGCTAGATGTGCAAGAGATTATGTGCAAATAGAGATAATGGGGTGCAAAAGAGCAAATTAAATAACAATATAGGGATGAGGTAGTTGGGTGGGCTAATTTCAGATGGGCTGTGTACAGGTGCAGTGATCGGTAAGGTGCTCTGACAACTGATGCTTAAAGTTATTGAGGGAGATAAGAGTCTCCAGCTTCAGAGATTTTTGCAATTCGTTTCAGTCATTGGCAGCAGAGAACTGGAAGGAATGGCGGCCAAAGGAGGTGTTGGCTTTGGGAATGACCAGTGAGATATACCTGCTGGAGCGCAGACTACGGGTGGGTGCTGCTATGGTGACCAATGAGCTAAGATAAGGCGGGGATTTGCCTAGCAGTGATTTATAGATGGCCTGGAGCCAGTGGGTTTGACGACGAACATGTAGTGAGGACCAGCCAACAAGAGCGTACAGGTCACAGTGGTGGGTAGTGTATGGGGCTTTGGAGACAAAACGGATGGCACTGTGATAGACTACATCCAATTTGCTGAGTAGAGTGTTGGAGGCTATTTTATAAATGACATCGCCGAAGTCAAGGATCGGTAGGATAGTCAGTTTTACGAGGGCATGTTTGGCAGCATGAGTGAAGGAGGCTTTGTTGCGAAATAGGAAGCCGATCCTAGATTTAACTTTGGATTGGAGATTCTTTATGTGAGTCTGGAAGTTGAGTTTACAGTCTAACCAGACACCTAGGTATTTGTAGTTGTCCACATACTCTAGGTCAGACCCGTCGAGAGTGGTGATTCTAGTCGGGTGGGCGGGTGCTAGCAGCGTTCGATTGAAAAGCATGCATTTAGTTTTACTAGTGTTTAAGAGCAGTTGAAGGCTACTGAAGGATTGTTGTATGGCATTGAAGCTCGTTTGGAGGTTTGTTAACACAGTGTCCAATGAAGGGCCAGATGTATACAAAATGGTGTCGTCTGCGTAGAGGTGGATCTGAGAGTCACCAGCAGCAAGAGCGACATCATTGATATACACGGAGAAAAGTGTCGGCCCAAGAATTGAACCCTGTGGCACCCCCATAGAGACTGCCATAGGTCCAGACAACAGGCCCTCCGATTTGACACACTGAACTCTATCTGAGAAGTAGTTGGTGAACCAGGCGAGGCAGTCATTTGAGAAACCAAGGCTATTTAGTCTGCCAATAAGAATGCGGTGGTTGACAGAGTCGAAAGCCTTGGCCAGGTCGATGAAGACGGCTGCACAGTACTGTCTATTATCAATCGCGGTTATAATATCGTTTAGGACCTTGAGCGTGGCTGAAGTGCACCCGTGACCAGCTCGGAAACCAGATTGCATAGCGGAGAAGGTACGGTGGTATTCGAAATGGTCGATGATCTGTTTATTAACTTGGCTTTCGAATACTTTCGAAAGGCAGGGCAGGATGGATATAGGTCTGTAGCAGTTTGGATCTAGAGTGTCACCCCCTTTGAAGAGGGGGATGACCGCGGCAGCTTTCCAATCTCTGGGGATCTCAGACGTTATGAAAGAGAGGTTGAACAGACTAGTAATAGCGGTTGCGACAATTTCGGCGGCTAGTTTTAGGAAGAAAGGGTCCAGATTGTCTAGCCCAGCTGATTTGTAGGGGTCCAGATTTTGCAGCGCTTTCAAAACATCAGCTGTCTGAATTTGTGTGAAGGAGAAGCGGGGGGGGCATGGGCAAGTTGCAGCAGAGGGTGCAGAGTTGGTGGCCGGGTTAGTGGTAGCCAGATGGAAAGCATGGCCAGCTGTAGCAAAATGCTTGTTGAAATTCTCGATTATTGTAGATTTATCGGTGGTGATAGTGTTTCCTAGCCTCAGTGCAGTGGGCAGCTGGGAGGAAGTGCTCTTATTCTCCATGGACTTTACAGTGTCCCAAAACTTTTTGGAGTTAGTGCTACAGGATGCAAATTTCTGTTTGAAAAAGTTAGCCTTTGCTTTCCTGACTGCTTGTGTATATTGGTTCCTAACTTCCCTGAAAAGTTGCATATCGCGGGGGCTATTTGATGCTAATGCTGTACGCCACAGGATGTTTTTGTGCTGGTCAAGGGCAGTCAAGTCTGAGGAGAACCAGGGGCTATATCGGTTCTTAGTTCTGTATTTTTTGAAAGGGGCATGTTTATTTAAGATTGAGAGGAAATTACTTTTAAGGAACAACCAGGCATCCTCTACTGACGGAATGAGATCTATATCCATCCAGGATACCTGGGCCAGGTCAATTAGGAAGGCCTCCTCGCTAAAGTGTTTTAGGGAGCGTTTGACAGTGATGAGGGGTGGTTGTTTGACCGCGGACCCGTTACGGACGCAGGCAATAAGGCAGTGATCGCTGAGATCCTGGTTGAAGACAGCTGAGGTGTATTTAGAGGGTATGTTAGTCAGGATGATATCTATGAGGGTACCTATGTTTAAGGATTTAGGGTTGTACCTGGTAGGTTCGTTGATAATTTGCGTGAGGTTGAGGGCATCTAGCTTGGATTGTAGGATGGCTGGGGTATTAAGCATATCCCAATTTAGGTCACCAAGCAGTACAAACTCAGAGGATAAATGGGGGGCAATCAGTTCACATATGGTGTCCAGGGCACAGCTGGGGGCTGAGGGGGGTCTGTAGCAAGCGGCAACAGTGAGAGACTTATTTCTGGAAAGGTGGATTTTTAGAAGTAGAAGCTCAAACTGTTTGGGCACAGACCTGGATAGTATGATAGAGCTCTGCAGGCTATCTCTACAGTAGATTGCAACTCCACCCCCTTTGGCAGTTCTATCTAGACGGAAAAATGTTGTAGTTGGGGATGGAAATTTCAGAATTTTTGGTGGCCTTCCTGAGCCAGGATTCAGACACTGCTAGAACATCAGGGTTGGCAGAGTGTGCTAACGCAGTGAATAACTCAAACTTAGGAAGTAGACTTCTGATATTTATGTGCAAGAAACCAAGACTTTTGCGATTACAGAAGTCAACAAATGATAGCTCCTGGGGTGTAGGAGTGATACTGGGGGCTACAGGGCCTGGGTTAGCCTCTACATCACCAGAGGAACAGAGGAGGACTAGAATAAGGATACGGCTAAAGGCTTTAAGAACTGGTCTTCTAGTGCGTTGGGTACAGAGAATAAAGGGGGCAGTTCTCCGGGCATTGTAGAAAAGATTCAGGGCATTATGTACAGACAAGGATATGGAAGGACATGAGTAAAGTGGAGGTAAACCTAAGCGTTGGGTAACACTGAAAGAGATAGTATCTCTAGAGGCATCAATTGAGTCGGTTTCTGAGTGTATTGGTGGAGGGACAAAGGAGCTAACTAAGGCATGTTTAGCTAGGCTGGGGGGTCTACAGTGATATAGTACAATTAGAAATAACCGAAACAACAATAAACTAACCATGTTTGGGCTGAGGCTAAACATAAACAGGATGTAGTACCGTAAAAAGGAACAGTCCAGCAGATATCAGCTGTATAGCTGAGTTATCATAAGGTCCGGTGGTGAAACACTAGTAAGAGGCCACGGCTAGCGTGTGCTAGCGGGCCAGGGCTAGCAGATGGATGGAATCTTCGTGGTTAACGTCGTAACCACATCAGACGATTTCGTCGGCAGACCAGTCGTGTAGGATCGGCGGGGCTCCGCGTCAATACTATGTGGTCCCGTCCAGTTGATAGAGAGGTAGATATCCGGGATACACTGCCGATTTTGCAGGTTTTCCTACTTACAAAGCATGTAGAGGTCTGTAATTTTTATCATAGGTACACTTCAACTGTGAGAGACGGAATCTAAAACAAAAATCCAGAAAATCACATTGTATGATTTTTAAGTAATTAATTTGCATTTTATTGCATGACATAAGTATTTGATCACCTACCAACCAGTAAGAATTCCGGCTCTCACAGACCTGTTAGTTTTTCTTTAAGAAGCCCTCCTGTTCTCCACTCAATACCTGTATTAACTGCACCTGTTTGAACTCGTTACCTGTATAAAAGACACCTGTCCACACACTCAATCAAACAGACTCCAACCTCTCCACAATGGCCAAGACCAGAGAGCTGTGTAAGGACATCAGGGATAAAATTGTAGACCTGCACAAGGCTGGAATGGGCTACAGGACAATAGGCAAGCAGCTTGGTGAGAAGGCAACAACTGTTGGCGCAATTATTAGAAAATGGAAGAAGTTCAAGATGACGGTCAATCACCCTCGGTCTGGGGCTCCATGCAAGATCTCACCTCGTGGGGCATCAATGATCATGAGGAAGGTGAGGGATCAGCCCAGAACTACACGGCAGGACCTGGTCAATGACCTGAAGAGAGCTGGGACCACAGTCTCAAAGAAAACCATTAGTAACACACTACGCTGTCATGGATTAAAATCCTGCAGTGCACGCAAGGTCCCCCTGCTCAAGCCAGCGCATGTCCAGGCCCGTCTGAAGTTTGCCAATGACATCTGGATGAACCAGAGGGAAAAGGAAATCATTGCGAAGGGGTCGGTGCCAGCATCATGCTCTGGGGGTGCGTGCTGCAGAGGGACTGGTGCACTTTTTTTTCACAAAATAGTTGGCATCATGAGGAAGGAAAATTATGGGGATATAGTGAAGCACATCTCACGACATCAGTCAGGACGTTACAAGCTTTGGTCGCAAATGTGATCTTCAAAATGGGACAATGACCCCGAGCATACTCCAAAGTTGGGCAAAAGGCTTAAGGACCAAGTCAGGTATGAGGGCATCACAAAGCCCTGACATCAATCCTATAGAAATGTGGGGCAGACTGAAAAAAAGCAATGTTGCGAGCGGAGGCCTACAAACATGACTCAGCTTACAACCAGCTCTGTTCAGGAGGAATGGGCCAAACTTCACCAAACGTATGTGGGAAAGGCTTATGGGAAGGCTAACCGACATGTTTGACTGTCAGGGGGGCTGTAGGTGAGGTGGTGGCAGGAATCAAGATGCAGACGCAGAAGATAAGATCCACTAGACTTAGTGAACAGCACATTCAAATACGAGGTCAAACGCCCGGAGGCGAGAAGAAGAAACGAGAAAGTCGCACACAGGCGAAAACCAAAAGGCGCACCAAAACAGGCGTAAATAACCTCCTAACACAGAGGAGGAAACTACGAAAGCACCAAGGGCAAAACAGTAGCGCACAAAAAACAGACAGGCGAAACAATAACAACACAAAACACAGACACCACACAACGAGAACTAAAAGAACACTAACGAGGCACTAACTAGACCCAGGTGTACAACTCAAGACAAACCAACAAACATGAAAACTAGTAGTAGATGGTGGTGGCAGCTAGGTACTCCGGAGACGACGAACGCGAAGCCTGCCCGAACCAGGAGGAGAGCAGCCTCGGCCGAAACCGTGACATGACCACCAAGGTTAAACAATTTTAAAGACAAATGCACCAAATATAATAGGGCATGTAAACTTGACCCACGGGAATGTGATGAAATAATAAAAAGCTGAAATAAAAAAAATAATTATTGACTATTATTCTGGACATTTTCACATTCTTAAATAAAAGTGGTTGATCTAATGCCCTAAGACAGGGCACTTTACTAGGGTGAACGTCAGGAAATTGTGAAAACTGGGTTTAAATGTATTTGGCTAATGTGTATGTAAACTTCCGACTTCAACTGTATAGGGAGGGGGCAAAAAAGGATTGATACCCTGCTGATTTTGTAAGTTGCCCACTGACAAAGACACCAGAAATGATCAGTCTATAAGCTTGTGATTAGGTTTATTAACAGTGTGAAAGACAGAATAAACAAACAAAGAATCCAGAAAAACGCATGTCCAAAAATAGGTTATTTATAAAGTGATTGCATGTTAATGAGTGAAATTAGTATTTGACCCCCCTCTTCATCAGAAATATTTCTGGATCCCAGGTGTCTTTTATCAAGGTAATGAGCTGAGATTTAGGAGCACACTCTTAAAGGGAGCAATCAACAATCAGATTGGCCAAGACCAAAGAAGCTCTCAAGGATGTCAGGGACAAGATTGTAGACCTACACAAGGCTGGAATGTGCCTACAAGACAATCGCCAAGCAGCTTGGTGAGAAGGTGATGAAAACATGTTGGTTGCGATTATTCGCAAAAAATGGAAAGAAACACCATGAACTATAAATCTGCCCTCGGCCTGGGCTTCCAGCAAGGAATCTCACATGGTGAGTTGCAATGATCATGTGAATGGGAGGAATCAGCCCAGAATACACGGGAGGATCTTGCAATGATTCTCAGGCAGCGGGGGAACCATTAGTCACCAAGAAACAATTGGTAAACACTACCGCGTGAAGGACGAAATCCTGCAGAGGCCCGCAAGGTTCCCATGCTCAAGAAGCACATATACAGTGGGAGGAGAAACAAGTATTTGATACGTTTTTTTTTATTTTATTTCACCTTTATTTAACCGGTAAACCAGTTGAGAACAGGTTTCTCATTTACAACTGTTGCCTGGCCATAGACAAAGGCAAGAGTAGTGAACAAAAAAAAACAACCACCGAGAGAGTTACATATGGGGTTAAAAAAAAACATAAAGTCAGAGATACAAACAAGAAAATATTATATACAGTCGTGGGCAAATGTAGCAAGCTATGGAGGTGGTAATAAGGCAATAAATAGGCTATTAGTGCAGAATAATTTACAATAGTATTAACACTGGATGGAATGCTAGTGTGCAAAGATTTGATTAGTGCAAATAGAGATAGGGGTGCAAAAGAGCAAATAATAAAAAATTAGGGAGAGGGAGTTGGGTGGGCTAATTTCAGATGGGCTGTGTAGTACAGGTGCAGTGATTTTTTTCGGTGTAAGGTTGCTCGACAACTGATGCTTAAAAGTATATTGAGGAGATAAGAGCTCAGCTTCAGAGATTTTTGCAATTCGTTTCGTCATTGGCAGCAGAGAACTGGAAGGAATGGCGGACAAGGAGGTGTTGGCTTTGGGTTAGGACCAGTGAGAGATACTGCTGAGCGCAGATACGGGTGGGTGCTGCTATGGTGACCAATGAGCTAAGATTAATGGGGGGATTTGCTACAGTGATGTATGATGGCCTGGAGCCAGTGGGTTTTTGACGACGGAACCTGTAGTGAGGACCAGCAAACAAGAGGTACCAGGTCACAGTGGTGGGTGGGTAGTGTCTTAGTGTTGTATGGGGCTTTGAGGCCAAACAGGGATGGCACTGTGATAGACTACATCCAACTTTGTCTGAGTCGAGTGTGGAGGAGGCTATTTTAAAATGACATCGCCGAAGGTCAAGGATCGGTAGGATAAGTCAGTTTTACGAGGGCATGTTTTGGCAGCATGAGTGAAGGAGGCCTTTGTTGCGAAATATCAGGGAGCCGATCCTAGATTTAACTTTGGATTGGAGAGTCTTATGTGAGTCTGGAAGTTGAGTTTACAGTCAACCAGACACCTAGTATGTGAGTTGTCCACATTTAATCTAGGCAGACCGCGAGAGTGGTGATTCTAGTCGGGTGGGCGGGGTTTGGTTGCTAGCAGCGTTCGATTGAAAAGCATTGCAGTAGTTTTACTAGTGGTTTAAGAGCAGTTTGCAGGCTACTGAAGGATTGTTGTATGGCAGTGAAGGCTCGTTGGAGGTTTGTGAAACAGTGCTCCAAGACAGGGACAGATGTATACAAATGGTGTCGTTGCGTAGAGGGGATCTGAGAACCTCACCAGCACAATGCAGAGGACATCATTGATATACACGGAGAAAGGAAGGAAAAAGTTCGGCCCCAAGGAATGAACCCTGTGGCACCCCCATAGAGACTGACATAGGTCCAGACAACAGGCCCTCCGATTGACCCACACTGAAACTATATCTGAGAAGAAGATAGTTGGTGAACCAGGCGAGGCAGAGTCATTGAGAAACCAAGGATATTTAGGATGAATACTACACCGAACTGAAGCTCGGGGGGCTGGGGGGGGAAAAGAGTATGAACAGAAGGTTGGCAAGGTCGAGGAAGAAGGAGGAAATACGGTAACGTAGATTGAGTTTAAAGATGAGGTTGTTTTTTTATGAACTATGTTTTAGGACTGTGGAGAGTTGGAGAAGTGCACCCTGGGGACCGCTCGGAAACCAGATTGCATAGAGGAGACGGTAGGTGGTATTCGAAATGGTCGATGATTCGTTTATTAACTTGGCTTTCGAATACTTTCGAAAGGCCACAAGGGGCCAGGATGCGATTATATAGGTTCTGTAGCAGTTTGGATCTAGAGTGTCAACCCCCTTTTGAAGAGGGGATACCGCGGCGATTTCCAAAATCGTCTGGGATCTCAAGACGTTATGAAGAGAGGTTGAACAGATATAGTAATAGCGGTTGTTTGCGACAAAATTTCGGCGGCTAGGTTTTAGGAAGAAAGGGTCAAGATGTATAGCCAGCTGAGTTGTAGGGGCCCAGATTTTGCAGCGCTTCAAAACATCAGCTGTCGGGAATTTGTGGTGAAGGAGAGAGAAGGCGTGGGGGGCATGGGCAGCAATTGCAGGCAGAGGGTGCAGAGTTGCGTGGCACGGGTAGTGGTAGCCAGATGAACGCATGGCCAGCTGTTGTAGCAAAGCTTGTTTGAAAATTCTCGATATGTAGATGTTATCGGGTGGTGATAGGTTGTTTCCTAGCTCAGCGCAGTGGGGCAGCTGGTGAGGAAGTGATCTTATTCTCATGGACTGTACCGTGTGTCCCAAAACGTTTTGGAGAGTAGTGCTACAGGGATGCACCAATTTCTTTTGAAAAAGTTAGCCTGTGCTTTCCTGACTGCTTGTGTATATTGGTTCCTAACTCACTGAAAAGTTGATATCGCGGGGGCTTATTTTTTGATGCACGCTGTACGCCACAGGATTATGTTTTTGTGCT
Source organism: Coregonus sp. 'balchen' (assembly GCA_902810595.1). Lineage (NCBI taxonomy): Eukaryota > Metazoa > Chordata > Actinopteri > Salmoniformes > Salmonidae > Coregonus > Coregonus sp. 'balchen'. The sequence continues at coordinate 40,685,730 of LR778257.1, forward strand.
GGTTCAAGGGCAAGTCAAGTCTGAGGAGAACCAGGGGTGGCTATATCGGTTCTTAGTTCTGTATTTTTGAAAGGGCATGTTTATTTTAAGATTGAGAGGAAATTACTTTTAAGGAACAACCAGGGAATCTCTACGAACGGAATAGATCTATATCCATCCAGGATACCTGGGGCCGGGTCAATTAGGAAAGGCCTCCTGTAACCAGTGTTTTAGGGAGCGGTTTGACAGTGATGAGGGGTGGTGGTTTGACCGCGGACCCGTTACGGACGCAGGAAATAAGGCAGTGATCGCTGAGATCCGGTTGAAGACAGCTGGAGTGTATTTACCCGGGGTATTGTTAGTCAGGATGATATTATGAGGGTGTACCCTATGTTAAGGATTTAGGGTTTTGCTCCTGGTAGGTTCGTGATATGGCGTGAGGTTGAGGGCCCATCCAGCTTGGATTGTAGGATGGCTGGGGTATTAAGCATATCCCAATTTAGGTCACCAAGCAGTACAAACTCAGAGGAGAGAATGGGGGGCCATCAGTTAAATATGGTTGTGCCAGTGACACAGATGGGGGATGAGGGAGGTCTGTAGCAAGCCGGCAACAGTGAAGACTTATTTCTGGAAAGGGGAGGATTTTTAATAGAGAAAGTAGAAGCTCACATGTTTGGCACAGACCTGGATTAGTATTGATAGAGCTCTGCAGGCTATCTCTTAACAGTAGATTGCCACCTCCACCCCTTTGGCGTTCTAATTCTAGAGGAAATGTTGTTAGTGGGGATGGAAATTTCAGAAGTGTTGGGTGGCCTTCCTGAGCCAGGATTCAGGACACTGCGAGAACATCAGGGTGGGCAAGAGTGTGCTAACGCAGGTGGAATAAACTAAACTTAGGACCAGTAGACTTCTGTATTTATGTGAAAGAAGAAACCAAGACTTTTGCGTTACAAGAAGCCAACAAAATGATAGATCCTGGGGTTTGCTTGGGGAGTGATACTGGGGGTTACAGGGGCTGGGTTAGCCTTCTAATCACCAGAGGGAAAGAGGAGGACTAGAATAAGGATACGGGCTAAAGGCTTAAGAATGGTCTTCTAGTGGTTGGGTTAAGAGGATTAAAGGGGGCAGGGCTTTATCGGGCAGGTTAGAAAAGATCAGGCATTATGTACAGACAAGGATATGGAAGGACCTGAGTAAATGGAGGTCATAAACCTAAGGTTGGGTTAACCCTGAAGAGATAGTATCTCTAGAGGCATCAATTGAGTCGGTTTCTGAGTGTATTGGTGGAGGGACAAAGAGCTAACTAAGGAAGGTGTTAGCTGGCTGGGGGGGGTCTACAGGATATAGTACAAAATTAGAAATAACCGAAAACAACAATAAACTAAACCATGTTTGGGCTGAGCTAAACATAAAAGGATGTAGTACCGTAAAAAGAACCGTTTTTTTTCCCCAAAGGCCCCCAAGATATCAGCTGGAGAGCTGAGTATCATAAGGTCCGTGGTGAAACACTAGTAAGAGGCCACGGATAGCGTATGTGCTGCGGGCCAGGGATAGCAGAGATGAGAATCTTCGTGGTTAACGTCGTAAACACATCAGACGATTTCGTCGAAGACCAGTCGTGTAGGTAGAGGCGGGGCTCCGCGGGTCAATACTATGTGGTCCCGTCCCAGTTGATAGAGAGGTAAGATATCCGGATTACACTGTTAACCGATTTTGAAGGTTTTCCTACTTACAAAGCTATGTAGAGGTCTGTATTTTTTATCATAGGGTACACTTCAACGGTGAGAGGACGGAATCAAAACAAAAAATCAGAAAATCACATTGTATGATTTTTAAGAATAATTGCATTTTATTGCATGACATAAGTATTTGATCACTACCAACCAGTAAGAATTCCAACCGATACTCCCTTTATGGGCCCAGCAGGTCCGCATCAGGCTCTCACGACATGTTAGTTTTTCTTTAAGCAGCCCTCCTGTTCTCCACTCAAAACCGTATTAACTGCACATGTTTAACTCGTTACCTGTATAAAAGACAACTTGTCCAACACACTCAATCAAACAGACTCCAACCCTCCTCCACAATGGCCAAGACCAGAGACTGTGTAAGGCCTCAGGGAATACAAATTGTAGGACCTGCCACAAGGCTGGGATGGGCACAGGACAATAGGCAAGAAGCTTGGGGAGAAGCAACAAATGTGGGCCGCAATTATTAGAAAAGGAAGAAGAGAGAAGTTCAAGATGACGGTCAATCACCCTCGGTTCTGGGGATCCATGCAAGATCTCACCTCGTGGGGCATCAATGATCATGAGGAGGTGAGGGGATAAGCCCAGAACTACACGGCAGCAGGACCTGGGTCATGACATGAAGAGAGCTGCCGGACCACAGTCTCCAAAGAAAACCATTAGTAACCACACTACGTGTCATGGAATTAAAATCCTGCAGTGCAGAAGGTCCCCTGATCAAGCCAGCGCAGGTCAGGCCCGTCTTTGAAGTTGCAATGACCATATGGATGATCCAGAGGAGGAATAGGAGAAGGTCATGTGGTCTGATGAGACAAAAATAGAGCTTTTTGGTCTAAACTCCACTCGCCGTGTTTTGGAGGAAGAAGAAGGATGAGTACAACCCAAAGAACACCATCCCAACCGTGAAGCATGGAGGTGGAAACATCATTCTTGGGGATGCGTTTTCTGCAAAGGGGACAGGACGACTGCACTGTATTGAGGGGAGGATGGATGGGGCCATGTATCGTGAGATCTTGGCCAACAACCTCCTTCCCTCAGTGAGAGCATTGAAGATGGGTCGTGGCTGGGTCTTCCAGCATGACAACGACCCGAAACACACAGCCAGGGCAACTAAGGAGTGGCTCTGTAAGAAGCATAATACTGTAGTACCAGACCTCTACATGCTTTGTAAGTAGGAAAACCTGCAAAGTCGGCAGTGTATCAAATACTTGTTCTCCCCACTGTACATGCCCGTCTGAAGTTTGCCAATGAACATCTGAATGATTCAGAGGAGAACTGGGTGAAAGTGTTGTGTTCAGATGAGACCAAATTCGAGCTCTTTGGCATCAACTCAACTCACCGTGTTTGGAGGAGGAGGAATGCTGCCTATGACTCCAATAACACCATCCCCACTGTCAAACATGGAGGTGGAAACATTATGCTTTGGGGGTGTTTTCCTGCTAAGGGGACAGGACAACTTCACCGAATCAAAGGGACGATGGACGGGGCCATGTACCGTCAAATCTTGGGTGAGAACCTCCTTCCCTCAGCCAGGGCATTGAAAATGGGTTGTGGATGGGTATTCCAGCATGACAATGACCCAAAACACACGGCCAAGGCAACAAAGGAGTGGCTCAAGAAGAAGCACATTAAGGTCCTGGAGTGGCCTAGCCAGTCTCCAGACCTTAATCCCATAGCAAATCTGTGGAGGGAGCTGAAGATTCGAGGAGAAGATCTGCAAAGAGGAGTGGGACAAAATCCCTCCTGAGATGTGTGCAAACCTGGTGGCCAACTACAAGAAACGTCTGACCTCTGTGATTGCCAACAAGGGTTTTGCCACCAAGTAGTAAGTGATGTTTTGCAGAGGGGTCAAATACGTATTTCCCTCAATAAAATGCAAAATCAATTTTATATAATGTTTGACATACGTTTTTCTGGATTTTTGTTGTTGTTAATCTGTCTCTCACTGTTCAAATAATCCTACCATTAAAATTCTAGACTGATCATTTCTTTGTCAGTGGGCAAACATACAAAATCAGCAGGGGATCAAATACTTTTTTCCCTCACTGTACATACAAGTCCAAAAATGTATGTAGTAACTGCATATTGCATTTTAAGCCTGTCTGGTAGACTCCTACACACAGTGGGTTGAAGCTAAGGAATAAAACGCTGTGTGGTAGAATACAGAAGTGGAATGTGGAGATATCTCTGAGAAAATCACCACTGTTTCTCCATCCTTCTCATCTCTCTCTCCTGAAGATCTTATCTCTCCTAGTATTATACTGCTCTCTCTCTCTCTCTCTCTCTCTCTCTCTCTCTCTCTCTTCCTCGATCTCGAGATCTCTCATATCTCGGTGATCCATATCGTATAGCTCTCGAGAGTATCTCTATAGTATATACTATATATATATATCAGGAACAACACGGCTCTAGATATATCTCTGACCCCCCCTCTCTCTCTACTCGTCATAGGAAAAAACAGGAAATGAGAGAGAGAGCATAGTTGCCCACCTCCGCTCTCCTCTGCCCCCTCCTCTTCCTCTCGAGCACCAATTCTCCTCGCGAGCTCTGCTCTCCTCGGACCCACCTCTCCTCTTCTCTACTCTATACTCTCTCTATGGCCCCCCACACCTTACCCCATTATCTCTCTCATGGGACCCCCCCCGGCTCTCGTCTCTCTGCCCCCCCTGCCTCTTCTCTTCTCTGACACCCCTTCCTCTCTCTCTCTGCCCACTAATTAGAGAGAGGAGGGATAATAAGAAGAGAGAGAGAGAAGAGAGGATAAAGAACGAGAGGAGAGGAAAAAAGGAGAGGCGCGAGAGAGAGAGAGGGGAAAACGGGAAGTGAAGAGACGGAGAGAGAGAGGCAAAAAGCGAAAAAGGAAGGAGAAAAAAAAAAAAACAAAAGGGCACAACAAAAAAAGGGAAAGGAAGGAAAAAAAATAGTAAAGCAGGAAAATGAAAAGAGAGCGTAGATGAACACACCAGAAAGGAAGGAAGAGCGTTAGAGATGGAAAAAAGACGGCCTAGATGCGAGAGGAAAAAAGGCACGAGCGATCTATCTCGCTCTCTCTCTAGTATGCCCCCATCCTCATAGCTCTATGCCCCTTTCTCTTTCTCTCTCGCTATGCCCCATCCTAATCTCTCTATCTCTCTCTCTCTCTCTCTCTCTATACCCCTCCGCTCTCTCACTATGGCAACAACTCATGCTAAATTCCAATTTCAATTCAATGTAAGGGCTTTATTGGCATGGGAAAACGTGTGTTAACATTGCCAAAGCAAGTGAAGTAGATAGTAAACAAAAGTGAAATAAAACAATAAATTTAACAGTAAACATTACACTCAGAAGTTTCAAAAGAATAAAGACATTTCAAATGTCATATTATGTATATATACAGTGTTGTAACAATGTGCAAATAGTTAAAGTACAAATGGGAAAATAAATAAACATAAATATGGGTTTGTATTTACAATGGTGTTTGTTCTTCACTGGTTGCCCTTTTCTTGTGGCAAACAGGTCACAAAATCTTGCAGCTGTGATGGCACACTGTGGTTTTTCACCCAGGTAGATAAGGGAGTTTATCAAAATTAGGTTTGTTTTCAAATTCTTTGTGGATCGCTGTAAATCTGGGGGAAATATGTGTCTCTAATATGGTCATACAGTTGGCAGGAGGTTAGGAAGTGCAGCTCAGTTTCCAACATCATTTTGGGGCAAGTGTGACATAGCATGTCTTCTATGAGAGCCAGGTCTGCATAACTCTATAGCTATCTCTACTATGAAAAGCATATCGAGATCTATATATGAAAAAAAAAGAAGAAAGAAGAGATAATGAAAAAAAAAGATAGAATAGATAGAGAGAAGAGAGAAAAAGAGATGTAAAGATGATACTTAGAGAGCGAGATAGGAGAGAAAAAAAAAACCGAGAAAAAGCTATCTCTAGAATGATACTATAGGGATTCAAAAAGCCTACGATAGAGCTCTCTCTGCCCCCTCCTCTCTCTCTCTTCTTCTCTCCTCTCTCTCTGCCCCCTCCTCTCTCATTCCTTCCTCCCACCCGTCACCAATTATACCTCCTTCACTCACTCACTCACCCCCCCTCCCTGCCTCCCTCAACCCTCCTCCCTCATCCCTCTAAGCTGCTTGGCTCTTGGTTCTGCCTGGCTCTGGGTTTCCTCATCTAAATTAGTTCCACAGCTACTCCTTCCTGGAACCAAGGGCCCTGCTCCAATCTGTCTGCGCGTGCGTGCATGCCCGTGTGTGTGCGTGCGTGTGCGCGTGCGTGTGCGCGTACACCAAAGGCCCCACTCCAATAGTTTGTTTCATGTAATGCAGTTGCCCTGTGCACCATTCTGTTGCACGCTCTGCTTCTGGGGAACAATATGCCAACTGCAAGCAAGCTCTTAGTTCATTGTGTTCATGTCTTGTTTTCCTAAAAGCTAAATCAGTGTGTCTCTCTGTTAATTGCTGTCACAGTCTGTCCTTGTAGAGTGTTTCTGCAAAGGTTTTCCAAAACAGCCCACTTGATGCTGCCGTACTCCACACACAGTGTAAAATAAGTCTGCTCCTCCAACTTCACCATTCTAGTACCAGGGCAGCTTAATTTACATGATGCTATATAATATTGTAGTACTAGGGCAGCTTAATTTACATGATACTATATAATATTGTAGTACTAGGGCAGCTTAATTTACATGATACTATATAATATTGTAGTACTAGGGCAGCTTAACTTACATGATACTATACAATATTATACTGTAATACCAGGGCAACTTAACTTACATGATACTATATAATATTGTAGTATAAGATCAGCTTAACTTACATGATACTATATAATATTGTACTGTAATACCAGGGCAGCTTAACTTACATGATACTATATAATATTGTACTGTAATACCAGGGCAGCTTAACTTACATGATACTATATAATATTGTAGTACCAGGGCAGCTTCACTTACAGTGAGGGGAAAAAAGTATTAGATCCCCTGCTGATTTTGTACGTTTGCCCACTGACAAAGACATGATCAGTCTATAATTTTAATGGAAGGTTTATTTGAACAGTGAGAGACAGAATAACAACAACAAAATCCAGAAAAATGCATGTCAAAAATGTTATGAATTGATTTGCATTTTAATGAGGGAAATAAGTATTTGACCCTTCTGCAAAACATGACTTAGTACTTGGTGGCAAAACCCTTGTTGGCAATCACAGAGGTCAGATGTTTCTTGTAGTTGGCCACCAGGTTTGCACACATCTCAGGAGGGATTTTGTCCCACTCCTCTTTGCAGATCTTCTCCAAGTCATTAAGGTTTCGAGCCTGACGTTTGGCAACTCGAACCTTCAGCTCCCTCCACAGATTTTCTATGGGATTAAGGTCTGGAGACTGGCTAGGCCACTCCAGGAACTTAATGTGCTTCTTCTTGAGCCACTCCTTTGTTGCCTTGGCCGTGTGTTTTGGGTCATTGTCATGCTGGAATACCCATCCACAACCAATTTTCAATGCCCTGGCTGAGGGAAGGAGGTTCTCACCCAAGATTTGACGGTACATGGCCCCGTCCATCGTCCCTTTGATGCGGTGAAGATGTCATGTCCCCTTAGCAGAAAAACACCCCCAAAGCATAATGTTTCCACCTCCATGTTTGACGGTGGGGATGGTGTTCTTGGGGTCATAGGCAGCATTCCTCCTCCTCCAAACACGGCGAGTTGAGTTGATGCCAAAGAGCTCCATTTTGGTCTCATCTGACCACAACACTTTCACCCAGTTCTCCTCTGAATCATTCAGATGTTCATTGGCAAACTTCAGACGAGCATGTATATGTGCTTTCTTGAGCAGGGGGACCTTGCGGGCGCTGCAGGATTTCAGTCCTTCACGGCATAGTGTGTTACCAATTGTTTGCTTGGTGACTATGGTCCCAGCTGCCTTGAGATCATTGTCAAGATCCTCCCGTGTAGTTCTGGGCTGATTCCTCACCGTTCTCATGATCATTGCAACTCCACGAGTTGAGATCTTGCATGGAGCCCCAGGCCGAGGGAGATTGACAGGTCTTTTGTGTTTCTTCCATTTGCGAATAATCGTACCAACTGTTGTCACCTTCTCACCAAGCTGCTTGGCGATGGTCTTGTAGCCCATTCCAGCCTTGTGTAGGTCTACAATCTTGTCCCTGACATCGTTGGAGAGCTCTTTGGTCTTGGCCATGGTGGAGAGTTTGGAATCTGATTGATTGATTGCTTCTGTGGACAGGTGTCTTTTTATACAGGTAACAAGCTGAGATTAGGAGCACTCCCTTTAAGAGTGTGCTCCTAATCTCAGCTCGTTACCTGTATAAAAGACACCTGGGAGACAGAAATCTTCCTGATTTGAGAGGGGGTCAAATACTTATTTCCCTCATTAAAATGCAAATCAATTCATAACATTTTTTACATGTGTTTTTCTGGATTTTTTTGTTGTAATTCTGTTTTTCACTGTTCAAATAAACCTACCATTAAATTATAGACTGATCATTTCTTTGTCAGTGGGCAAACATACAAAATCAGCAGGGGATCAAATACTTTTTTCCCTCACTGTACATTATACTATATAATATTGTAGTATATGATCAGCTTAACTTACATGATACTATATAATATTGTAGTATAAGATCAGCTTAATTTACATGATACTATATAATATTGTAGTATAAGATCAGCTTAACTTACATGATACTATATAATATTGTAGTATAAGATCAGCTTAACTTACATGATACTATATAATATTGTAGTATAAGATCAGCTTAACTTACATGATACTATATAATATTGTAGTATAAGATCAGCTTAACTTACATGATACTATATAATATTGTAGTATAAGATCAGCTTAACTTACATGATACTATATAATATTGTAGTATAAGAACAGCTTAACTTACATGATACTATATAATATTGTAGTATAAGATCAGCTTAACTTACATGATACTATATAATATTGTAGTATAAGAACAGCAGTTATAGTTTGTATTCCTCTCCCCCCCACCCCTGCCTGCTGCCTCCCTGCTTCCTCCTCTAATACGCTTCCAATTGGTGTTTTGGTATTTGATTAGGATCCCCATTAGCTGTTGCGAAAGCAGCAGCTACTCTTCCTGGGGTCCACACAAAACATGAAACATGACATAATACAGAACATTAATAGACAAGAACAGCTCAAGGACAGAACTACATACATTTCAAATATCAATACGTACACACACAATATCTAGTAGGGGAGAGGTGTTGCTTCATCATTAATAAAAAAATAAAAATAAACAGGTTTCCTGTTCATTTGAGCAATATGAGATGGTACAATGAAGAGCGAGACGTGCCGCTCTGTTTTTGGGCCAGCTGCAGCTTAACTAGGTCTTTCTGCTTTTAGGAGTGGGATGTCAAAAAAGCAGAGCATCTCTTTTTATTATGGACAGACCTCTCCCAATCTTTACAACCATTGAATCTACAGTATACGTTTTTGATCATGACAGTTTACAATCTAAGGTAACACCAGGTAATTTTAGTCTCCTCAACTTGTTCAACAGCCACACCATTCATTACCATATTCAGCTGAGGTCTAGAACTTAGGGAATGATTTGTACCAAATGCAATGCTCTTAGTTTTAGAGATTTTTTATTTATTTTTTACTGGGAACCTGTTCCAAAACTGACTGCAACTCCTTTAAGGGTTTCAGTGACTTCATTATCTGTGGTTGTTGACACGTATATGGTTGAATCATCAGCATACACGGACGCACTGGCTTTGTTTACTGCCAGTGGCAGGTCATTGACTAGAGAGCTGCCCTGCAGTACACCACACCCTGCATGTTTGACATTAGAGAGAAGCTTCCATTAAAGAAAACCCTCTGAGTTCGATTAGATAAATAGCTCTGAATCCACGATATGGCAGACGTTGAAAAAGCCATAAAACGTAAGTGTTCTCAACTACAGGTTATGGTCAATAATATTGAAGGCTGAACTGAAATCTAACAGTACAGATCCCACAATCTTCTTATTATCATTTTCTTTAAACCAATCATCAGTCATTTGTGTCAGTGCAGTACGTGTTGAGTGCCCTTCTCTATAAGCATGCTGAAAGTCTGTTGTCAATGTGTTTCCAGAGAAATAGCATCGTATTTGCCAGTCTCCAGCACAGTAGCACTACCACAGAGCATCTTAGGTAGCAGTTGCTTTTGATTCCCACCCCACCCTGCCCTACTCTCCCCTCTAATACACCTCTAATTCTAGTCATTTAGTCTGTAGTGCCTGTTCCCTAGACCATCATGGTCTGCATCCCAAATGGCCTCCTATTCCCTATATAGCACACTACTTTTGACCTGGGCCCGTAGGGAATATGCACTATTTAGGTAATAGGGATCAGTTTGGGCCACAGCATGGCGCCGGCCTCCTACCAGTCCATTTCTTCAGCTAGCTATCTGTCTGTCTAGAATCTTACAAAGTGTGAAGCGTGTTGATGGGGGGGTCCAGAATAGGTCTAGTTGTCCCCAGGTGGGCCACATGTAATGAGAGCAGCCCAGTGGGGAAGGCTGGCTGGGTGGAGGGGGTTTGGAGGGTTACAGGCAGGTGGCACACACACACACACACACACACACACACACACACACACACACACACACACACACACATAGGGGCCACAGGCTGGTGGCAGCGGGGGGCTGTCATTTCCACAGAGGTGGTCCGAGTTAGTTATGTTCTAATTCTTCTCTCTCTCACTCTCACTCTCACTCTCACTCTCTCTTTCTCTCTCTCTCTTTCACTCTTTCTTTCTCTCTCTCTCTCTCCCTGGCGGGGACAGAAAGGAGAGTGACTGACTGGTTAATAGAACCAATAATGGAGGATAGCCAGTGGTAGTATCATTGACTGACTGGTTAATGATAACAATAATGGAGAGTAGCCAGTGGTTAGTATCATTGACTGAATGGTAATAAGAACCAATAATGGATGATAGCCAGTGGTAGTATCATTGACTGACGGTTAATAGAACCAAAAGGATGATAGCCAGGGGTTTAGTATCATTGATGACGGTTAATTTAGAACCAATACTGGATGATAGCCAGTTGGTAGTATCATTGACTGACTGGTTAATAGAACCAATAATGGAGGAAGCCAGTGGTAGTATCATGACTAGGTTAATAGAACCAATAATGGAGATAGCCAGTGGTAGTATCTTTGACTGACTGGTTAATAGAACCAATAATGGAGGATGCCAGTGGTAGTATCTTTGACTGACTGGTTAATAGAACCAATAAATGGAGATAGCCCAGTGGGTAGTCATCATTGAGCTGGACTGGTTAATAAACCAATAATGGAGGATAGCCAGTGGTAGTTATCATGACTGACTGGTTTAATAGAACCAATAATGGAGGATAGGCCAGTGGTAGTATCATTGACTGACTGGTTAATAGAACTCAATGATGGAGGATAGCCAGTGGTTAGGTATCATTGACTGACTGGTTAATAGAAACCAATAATGGATTGATAGCCAGTCGGTAGTATCGATTGACTGACTGGTTAATAGAAACCAATATGGATGATAGCCAGTTGGTAGTATCATTGACTGACTGGTTAACTAGAACCAATAATGGAGGATAGGCCAGTTGGTAGTATCATTGACTGACTGGTTAATAGAACACATAATGGAGGATAGCCAGTGAGTAGTTAATCATTGACTGACTGGTAATTAGAACCATAATGGAGGATGTAGCCAGTGGTAGTGTCATTGACTGACTAGTTAATAAAACCAATAATGGATGTACCAGTGGTAGTATCATGACTGACTGGTTTAATAATAGGGATGGATAGCCCGTGGTTAGTATCATTGACTGACTGGTTAATAGAACCAATAATGGATGATAGCCAGTGGTAGTATCATTGACTGACTGCGTTAATAGAACCAATAATGGATGATAGCCAGTGGGTAGTATCATTGGACTGACTGGTTAATAGAACCAATAATGGATGATAGCCAGTGGTAGTATCATTGACTGACTGGTTAATAGAACCAATAATGGATGATAGCCAGTGGTAGTATCATTGACTGACTGGTTAATAGAACCAATAATGGAGGATAGCCAGTGGTAGTATCATTGACTGACTGGTTAATAGAACCAATAATGGAGGATAGCCAGTGGTAGTATCATTGACTGACTGGTTAATAGAACCAATAATGGAGGATAGCCAGTGGTAGTATCATTGACTGACTGGTTAATAGAACAATAATGGATGATAGCCAGTGGTAGATCATTGATGACTGGTTAATAGAACCAATAATGGATGATAGCCAGTGGTAGTATCATTGACTGACTAGTTAATAGAACCAATAATGGATGATAGCCAGTGGTAGTATCATTGACTGACTGGTTAATAGAACCAATAATGGATGATAGCCAGTGGTAGTATCATTATTACTCTTTTGATCACATTATATTTCTTATTTTCACAGATTGCTCTCTCTCTCTCTCTGACTCCCTTACTGCGTCCCAAATGGCACCCTATTTCCTATTTAGGGACAAGTAGTGCACTACATAGGGAGTAGTGTGCCAGTTGGAACTCACACCCTCTCTTTCTAGATGGAATGTTGTGACTGAGCCGGCAGCGTTAGCACCGCAGGAGGAAAGACATGGTACTCAGTCAGTCCACACACACGCACGCACGCACACACATTCCTCCCTCACCTAGATCAAGAGATGTGAAAGACAGGCCTGTCAGTTAACCTATCATTAATAACTATTATAGAACCATTTACCATATTTGCCAATAACATCGTCTAGGATTAAATGACCTTCCAATAACATAGTTTAAGATTAAATGACCTTCCTTTCCCTTCTGATTCATGGATTTCTCAACACTTTTCTTGATTTTGTCTCGCAGGCACTCCCAAGATAACTGTAGACTGACACACACACACACACACACACACACACACACACACACACACACACACACACACCACACACACACACACTTACTATTAAATCGGGGGGGCTGGAAAAGAACGACAGGGGGAGGGAGAGAGGGGGGGGGATGAGGGGAGGGAGAGAGGGGGGGGATGAGGGGAGGGAGAGAGAGGGGGAGGGAGAGGGGAGGGATGAGGAGAGGGAGGGAGAGAGAGGGAGGGATGAGGAGAGGGGGAGAGAGAGAGGGAGGGGGAGGGGAGGGATGAGGGAGGGAGGGAGGGAGGGAGAGGGAGGTATGAGGGGGGGAGGGAGGGAGGGAGGGAGGGGGGAGAGGAGAGGGAGAGAGGGAGGTATGAGGGGGGGAGGGAGGGAGGGAGGGAGGAGGGAGGGAGGGGAGAAGGGATGAGGTGATAGAGGGATGAGGGGAGAAAGGGATGAGGGATTAGGAGGGATGAGGGATTAGGAGGGATGAGGGGAGAAAGGGATGAGGTGATAGAGGGATGAGGGATTAGGAGGGATGAGGGATTAGGAGGGATGAGGGGAGAAAGGGATGAGGTGATAGAGGGATGAGGGATTAGGAGGGATGAGGGGAGAAAGGGATGAGGTGATAGAGGGATGAGGGATTAGGAGGGATGAGGGATTAGGAGGGATGAGGGGAGAAAGGGATGAGGGTGATAGAGGGATGAGGGATTAGGAGGGATGAGGGATTAGGAGGGATGAGGGGAGAAAGGGATGAGGGGATAGAGGGATGAGGGGATGAGGGATTAGGAGGGATGAGGGGAGAAAGGGATGAGGTGATAGAGGGATGAGGGATTAGGAGGGATGAGGGGAGAAAGGGATGAGGTGATAGAGGGATGAGGGATTAGGAGGGATGAGGGGAGAAAGGGATGAGGTGATAGAGGGATGAGGGGAGAAAGGGATGAGGTGAGTAGTGGATGAGGGATGGTGGAGGAGGGCGCAGCTTTGATGGAAGTGGAATGGTTTTCCTTGATGGACTGACAATGAAAAGTGCACATTGAACAGCCTGCACCATTTTCTTTGTGGCAGATGGATGAAACAGAGAGTCAGCTATTTTCTAAGAAAAATTTACAGCACATGCATGCATATGCTGTAAATTATACACACACACACACTCTGGAGCACAGGAGGCCTGGAAGCTATTGTTGATTTGTGACAATGTCAAAGCTCTCCTCAGACTGCCATCTACCATCCCTTCTTTCTTCCCTCCATCCCTCCATCTCTCCATATCTTCGTCCCCCAGCCGCCAGTCGCCCATATCGGCCCACAGCCCCAAGGCCATTCCCAACACGCATCTCCAGTCCCATCCCTCAATCCCTCAGATCTCCAACTCGTCCCCCATCCCTCCATATCGCATCCCCAATCGTCTCCAGATCGTCGGCCCATCCCATCCATACCTCCATATCCATCCTCAATCTCAATCTCGTCCTCCACCTCAATCCCCATACTCAATCCCTCCATCCCATAGCGCTCATCCACATATCTGACAGCCCCATATCCTTACCTACAATCTCCTTCCCTCCATCCCTCCATCTCTCCATATCTCCGTCCCTCCATCTCTCCATTCCTCCATCCCTCCATATCTCCATCCCTCCATTCCTCCATCTCTCCATCCCTCATCTCTTCATCTCTCCATCCCTTCATTTTCTACTGAGGAAGGCCTGGTTTCATCCCAATTGACACCCTGTTCCCTGTACAGTGCACTGTCTATAGCCCTGGCTCTTGTCAGATGTAGTGCACTATGTAGGGAATAGTGTGTCATTTGGGACCTTTCTCTGTATTGTGAATAGTCCTGACTCAGTCTCTGCGCTGTTGAATAGTCCTGACTCAGTCACTGTATTGTAGAATAGTCCTGACTCATTCTCTGTATTGTTGAATAGTCCTGACTCACTCTCTGTATTGTTGAATAGTCCTGACTCAGTCTCTGTATTGTTGAATAGTCCTGACTCAGTCTACCTGCTGTTGAATAGTCCTGACTCAGTCTACGTGCTGTTGAATAGTCCTGACTCAGTCTACGTGCTGTTGAATAGTCCTGACTCATTCTCTGTATTGTTGAATAGTCTTGACTCAGTCTCTGTATTGTTGAATAGTCCTGACTCAGTCTCTGTATTGTTGAATAGTCCTGACTCAGTCTACCTGCTGTTGAATAGTCCTGACTCAGTCTACGTGCTGTTGAATAGTCCTGACTCAGTCTACGTGCTGTTGAATAGTCCTGACTCATTCTCTGTATTGTGAATAGTCCTGACTCAGTCTCTGCGCTGTTGAATAGTCCTGACTCAGTCTCTGTATTGTAGAATAGTCCTGACTCATTCTCTGTATTGTAGAATAGTCCTGACTCAGTCTCTGTATTGTAGAATAGTCCTGACTCAGTCTCTGTATTGTAGAATAGTCCTGACTCAGTCTCTGTATTGTTGAATAGTCCTGACTCAGTCTCTGTATTGTTGAATAGTCCTGACTCAGTCTACCTGCTGTTGAATAGTCCTGACTTAGTCTACGTGCTGTTGAATAGTCCTGACTCAATCTATGTGCTGTTGAATAGTCCTGACTCAATCTATGTGCTGTTGAATAGTCCTGACTCATTCTCTGTATTGTTGAATAGTCCTCACTCAGTCTGTGTGTTGTTGGATAGTCCTGACTCGGTGTCTGTGTTGTTGTATAGTCCTGACTCGGTCTGTGTGTTGTTGGATAGTCCTGACTCGGTGTCTGTGTTGGATAGTCCTGACTCAGTGTCTGTGTTGTTGGATAGTCCTGACTCAGTCTCTGTGCTGTTGAATAGTCCTGACTCGGTGTCTGTGTTGTTGGATAGTCCTGATTCAGTCTCTGTGCTGTTGAATAGTCCTGACTCTGTGTCTGTGCTGTTGAATAGTCCTGACTCTGTGTCTGTGTGTTGTTGGATAGTCCTGACTCAGTCTCTGTGTTGTTGGATAGTCCTGACTCGGCGTCTGTGTTGTTGGATAGTCCTGACTCTGTGTCTGTTTTGCATGACCTGGCTTTCCCATGTGTCTTTGTTGTTGACTAACCTTGTCCCCAGGCTCATTTTTCTACCACAAATAGAGCCTGGAAACACTGTGCAACAAAGTGGGACTTGAAATGGCTGTGGGTTAAATTTGAGGTGGGAGAGAGAGAGAGAGAGAGACTGCTACAGCTGTATTAGATGGGACTTTAAAAAATGCAGAAAATTGCCAATCAAAATACATGTTCTATTACAGCGACCATATTATTTTGGGGAAGCCCAATTTGATTCTGAGTTTGGGCATATAAAGTTTATATGTGAACTAGTTCTAAGATGCATACTTTCCCTAACTCACTTCCTTGTTTAGCCTAAGTCACATGCGCTGCTCGCGCTTTGAAACCCACAATGTAGAGGGGTTATGCTATATCAGGGGTGTCAAACTCATTCCATGCAGGGCCTTGTGTCTGCTGGTTTTTGGTTTTTCCTTTCAATTAAAACCTAGACATCCAGGTGAGGGGAGTTCCTTACTAATTAGTGACCTTAATTCATCAATCAAGTCCAAGGGCGGAGCGAAAACCCGCAGACACTCGGTCCTCCGTGGAATGAGTTTGACACCTCTGTGCTAGATGCTGATGGACTGAGAGATTAGCCAATGAAAGTCCAGCGGGAGTTTTTCCCGCTCTGTCATAGGCTCCATTCAAGTCCCTTTCTGAGATGCTGTGAAACCAGACGGTTCGAAAGAGATGGTGGACGAGATTAAGTTGTTGACTGGGTCTGACCTAATTCTAACCCTAGTCATCAGTCTTATTTCCCAGGTGGTCTGCACAACATTTCTATATTCTGAATGCGCTACCGTTCTTCCTATGTTTTACCTTCAGTCTTTATTTTGATGACCCTCTCCTTGTGTGTTTGTTGTGACTTCTTCTAACCTTTAACCCCAGTCATCTGTCTTGTCTCCCAGGTAATGCCCTTACATTGTCCATATGTTTTGAAAGCCTGTCTTCTTTGTCCTCACTTCACTGTCTCTGTAGTCATTTTCTTTGGGAATTGTATCTTTACACTGTATACCTACAATACCGGGCAAAAGGATCAGGTGCTGAGTCCCAAATGGCACCCTATTCCTATTCCCATAGTCCCTATGGGCCGTGGTCAAAAGTAGTGCACTATAAATGGAACAGGGTGCCAATTGGGACGCAACCCCTGTGTCTTTGTTGCGACTGCTCTAACCTCTGTGTCACCTGCCACCTGTCTTGTCTCCCTGCAGGTGGTGGTCCACACTAAGAAAGGGGAGCGTCTGTACCGCATTTCACCTTGGGCCAAGTACGCCACTCAGGCAGAGAAACAAGTGATCTATGACTGGGTCCACTGGGACCCTCCTCAACCTTATCTAGTAAGTACTGAAGTCCTCCTCAACCTTATCTAGTAAGTATTGAAGTCCTCCTCAACCTTA
Source organism: Coregonus sp. 'balchen' (assembly GCA_902810595.1). NCBI lineage: Eukaryota > Metazoa > Chordata > Actinopteri > Salmoniformes > Salmonidae > Coregonus > Coregonus sp. 'balchen'. The sequence continues at coordinate 40,702,782 of LR778257.1, forward strand.
TCTAGTAAGTATTGAAGTCCTCCTCAACCTTACCTAGTAAGTATTGACGTCCTCCTCAACCTTACCTAGTAAGTATTGACGTCCTCCTCAACCTTACCTAGTAAGTATTGACGTCCTCCTCAACCTTATCTAGTAAGTATTGAAGTCCTCCTCAACCTTACCTAGTAAGTATTGACGTCCTCCTCAACCTTACCTAGTAAGTATTGACGTCCTCCTCAACCTTATCTAGTAAGTATTGAAGTCCTCCTCAACCTTACCTAATAAGTATTGACGTCCTCCTCAACCTTATCTAGTAAGTAATGACGTCCTCCTCAACCTTATCTAGTAAGTAATGACGTCCTCCTCAACCTTATCTAGTAAGTTATACTGTCTACTTTGACACTGGCCTCCAAACTTCACATATTGTAAATTATAAGTTCTTTACAAGATCTCCTATCATCAGTGAGGAAGCCAAGAAACACTCCCCGTCCCAGACGAAACCTGCATCACGTCCTCACCGTCAACCTAATCATTCATAATGGTTTTCAACGGGGGAACTCATTCACATACAATGTCTATTCTACAGCAATAGCTGGTGTTATTGAGTCTGCGTTCGACGCTTGGTGTCAGTATGTAGGGGAGGGGATGCATGGTGTCTGTCCTCCCTCAGCAGAAGAGCAGGCAGACCAAAATAATGAAAAGTTGTGTCCCAAATATCTCCCGAGTGGCGCAGTGGTCTAAGGCACTGCATCGCAGTGCTAGCTGTGCCACTAGAGATCCTGGTTCGAATCCAGGCTCTGTCGTAGCCGGCCGCGACCGGGAGACCCATGGGGCGGCGCACAATTGGCCAAGCGTCGTCCAGGGTAGGGGAGGGAATGGCTGGCAGGGATGTAGCTCAGTTGGTAGAGCATGGCGTTTGCAACGCCAGGGTTGTGGGTTCGATTCCCACCGGGGGGGGGGGGGGGCAGTATGCATAAAGAAAACTACACAAATTAATGTATGCACTCTCTGGATAAGAGCGTCTGCTAAATGACTAAAATGTAAATGTAAATGGCACCCTATGCCCTATGGTCAAAAGTAGTCCCCTTTGTAGTGAATAGGGTGCCATTTGTAGTGAATAGGGTGCCATTTGTAGTGAATAGGGTGCCATTTGTAGTGAATAGGGTGCCATTTGTAGTGAATAGGGTGCCATTTGGGACACATCCAAAGTGTTTTAATGACCACTGTTATTTCCTCCATTTTAATTAGGTGACAGTTGGTCTCTCTCTAAATTCAAAGGGCTTTATTGGCATGGGGAAACATATGTTTACATTGCCAAAGCAAGTGAAGTAGATGGTAAACAAAAGTGAAATAAACTATCAGAAATTAACAGTAAACATTACACTCACAAAGGTTCCAAAAGAATAAAGACATTTCAAACGTCATATTATGTCTATATACAGTGTTGTAACGATGTGCAAATAGTTAAAGTACAAAAGGGAAAATAAATAAACATAAATATGGGTTGTATTTACAATGGTGTTTGTTCTTCACGGGTTGCCCTTTTCTTCTGGCAACAGGTCACACATCTTGCTGCTGTGATGGCACACTGTGGTATTTCATCCAATAGAAATGGGATTTATCCAAAATTGGATTTGTTTTCTAATTCTTTGTGGGTCTGTGTAATCTGTGTCTCTAATATGTGTCTCTAATATGGTCATACATTTGGCAGGAAGTTAGGAAGTGCAGCTCAGTTTCCACCTCATTTTGTGGGCAGTGTGCACATAGCCTGTCTTCTCTTGAGAGCCAGGTCTGCCTACGGCGGCTTCTCTCAATAGCAATGCTATGCTCACCGAACAAAGCTTTCCTTAATTTTGGGTCTGTCACATTGGTCAGAGTATTCTGCTTTTGCAGAATTTTGCATGCAGTCTCAATTTGGTGTTTGACCCATTTTGTGAGTTCTTGGTTGGTGAGCCAGATCCTACGTGGGATGTCGAATTTTATGTTCCTTTTGATGGTGTAGAAGGCCCTTCTTGCCTCTCAGATCGTTTACAGCTTTGTGGAAGTTATCTTTGGTGCTGATGTTAAGGCTGAAGTACGTATAGTTTTTTGTGTGCTCTTGGGCAACTGGAAGGATGGAATTTTGTATTTGTGGTTCTGGCAACTGGCCCTTTTTTGGAACACTGTTATTTTTGTCTTTCTGAAATGTACTGTCAGGGCCCAGGTCTGACAGAATCTGTGCAGAAGATCTAAGTGCTGCTGTTGGCCCTCCTTGGTTGGGGACAGAAGCACCAGATCGTAAGCAAACAGAATACTTTTGATTTCAGATTCTAGTAGCGTGAGGCCGAGTGCTGCAGACTGTTCTAGTGCCCTCACCAATTCGTTGATATATATGTTGAAGAGGGTGGCGCTCAAGCTTCATCCCTGTCTCACCCCACGGCCCTGTGGAAGAAAAAGTGTGTTTTTTTTGCCAATTTTAACCGCACACTTGTTGTTTGTGTACATGGACTTTATGTTTTTCCCCCAACACTGATTTCCATCCATTTGTATAGTAGACCCTCATGCCAAATTGAGTCAAAGCTTTTTTGAAGTGAACAAAGCATGAGAAGACTTCACCTTTGTTTTGGTTTGTTTGTTTTGTATATTAGGGTGTGCAGGGTGAATACGTGGTCTGTCGTATGGGTAATTTGGTAAAAAGCCAATTTGACATTTGCTCAGGAAATGTAGGAGTCTGCTGTTAATGATGGGAAAATCCTCTGCACTAAGGTTGCTGTTGACGCATATCCCACGGTAGTTATTGGGATCTAATTTGTCTCCACTTTTGTGGATTGGGGTGATCGGTCCTTGGTTCCAAATATGTGGTCTGTATATTTTATCATTTCATTTAGTATTCCATCAACACCACAGGCCTTTTTGGGTTGGAGGGTTTGTATTTTGTCCTGTAGTTCATTCAATGTAATTTTAGAATCCAGTGGGTTATCGTAGTCTTCAGTAGCTGATTCTAAAATGTGTAATTGATCATGTACAGTGAGGGGGAAAAAGTATTTGATCCCCTGCTGATTTTGTAAGTTTGCCCACTGACAAAGACATGATCAGTCTATAATTTTAATGGTAGGTTTATTTGAACAGTGAGAGACAGAATAACAACAACAAAATCCAGAAAAACGCATGTCAGAAATGTTATAAATGTATTTGCATTTTAATGAGGGAAATAAGTATTTGACCCCTCTGCAAAACAAAACCCTTGTTGGCAATCACAGAGGTCAGATGTTTATTGTAGTTGGCCACCAGGTTTGCACACATCTCAGGAGGAATTTCGTTCCATTCTTCTTTGCAGATCTTCTGTAAGTCATTAAGGTTTCGAGGCTGATGTTTGGCAACTCGAACCTTCAGCTCCCTCCACAGATTTTCTATGGGATTAATGTCTGGAGACAGGCTAGGCCACTCCAGGACCTTAATGTGCTTCTTCTTGAGCCACTCCTTTGTTGTCTTGGCTGTGTGTTTTGGGTCATTGTCATGCTGGAATACCCATCCACGACCCATTTTCAATGCCCTGGCTGAGGGAAGGAGGTTCTCACCCAAGATTTGACGGTACCTGTCCATCGTCCCTTTGATGCGGTGAAGTTGTCCTTAGCAGAAAAACACCCCCAAAGCATAATGTTTCCACCTCCATGTTTGACGGTGGGGATGGTGTTCTTGGGGTCATAGGCAGCATTCCTCCTCCTCCAAACACGGCGAGTTGAGTTGATGGCAAAGAGTTTGATTTTTTTCTCATCTGAACACAACACTTTCACCCAGTTCTCCTCTGAATCATTCAGATGTTCATTGGCAAACTTTAGACGGGCCTGTATATGTGCTTTCTTGAGCAGGGGGACCTTGCGGGCGCTGCAGGATTTCAGTCCTTTACGGCGTACTGTGTTACCAATTGTTTTCTTGGTGACTATGGTCCCAGCTGCCTTGAGATCATTGACAAGATCCTCCCGTGTAGTTCTGGGCTGATTCCTCACCGTTCTCATGATCATTGCAACTCCACGAGGTGAGATCTTGCATGGAGCCCCAGGCCGAGGGAGATTGACAGTTATTTTGTGTTTCTTCCATTTGCAAATAATCGCACCAACTGTTGTCACCTTCTCACCAAGCTGCTTGGCGATGGTCTTGTAGCCCATTCCAGGTTTACAATATTATCCCTGACATCCTTGGAGAGCTCTTTGGTCTTGGTCATGGTGGAGAGTTTGGAATCTGATTAATTGATTGCTTCTGTGGACAGGTGTCTTTTATACAGGTAACAAGCTATATTGCACGCCTTTCTCACCTGGACAAAAGGAACACCTCCGTGAGAATGCTGTTCATTGACTAATGCACCATAGAGTTCTCAAAGCTCATCACTAACTAAGGACCCTGGGACTAAACACCTCCCTCTGCAACTGGATCCTGGACTTCCTGATGGGCTGTCCCCAGGTGGTAAGGGTAGGCAACAACACATCTGCCACGCTGATCCTCAACACGGGGGCCCCTCAGGGGTGCGTGCTTAGTCCCCTCCTGTACTCCCTGTTCACTCATGACTGCGTGGCCAAGCACGACACCAACACCATCATTAAGTTTGCCGACAGCACAACGGTGGTAGGCCTGATCACCGACAATGATGAGACAGCCTATAGGGAGGAGGTCAGAGACCTTGCAATGTGGTACCAGGACAACAACCTCTCTCTCAACGTGATCAAGACAAAGGCGTTGATCGTGGACTACAGGAAAAGGAGGGCCGAGCACGCCCCCATTCTCATCGACGGGGCTGTAGTGGAGCAGGTTGAGAGCTTCAAGTTCCTTGGTGTCCATATTACCAACAAACTATCATGGTCCAAACACACCAAGACAGTCATGAAGAAGGCACGACAACGCCTATTACCCCTCAAGAGACTGAAATGATTTGGCATGGGTCCTCAGATCCTCAAAATTTCTACAGCTGCACCATCGAGAGCATCCTGACTGGTTGCATCACCACCTGGTATGGCAACTGCTTGGCCTCTGACCGCAAGTCGCTACAGAGGGTAGTGCGTACGGCCCAGTACTTCACTGGGGCTAAGCTTCCTGCCATTCAGGACCTCTATACCAGGCGGTGTCAGAGGAAGGCCCTAAATAATGCAGAAGACTCCAGCCACCCTAGTCATAGACTGTTCTCTCTGCTACCGCATGGCAAGAGGTACTGGAGTGCCAAGTCTAGGTCCAAAATGCTTCTTAACAGCTTCTACCCCCAAGCCATAAGACTGCTGAACAGCTAATAAAATGGCTACCCAGACTATTTGCATATACCAAATTAGCATACCCCCTAAATCTCTTCCCTGTTTCACACATGGTAGTTTGGTGGATGGCACTACCAGCTCTGTAACCTAGAGGGCAACCAGTGGGTCCGTCTCCTCTATACCATGTTTCTTGTAGGATGACAATGTCTGTATTTCCAATTTCCTTAATGAAGTCTGGGTTCCTGCTCTTTAGGCCAAAGGCAGATGACCTCAGACCTTGTATATTCCAGGATGCGTGTCTAGTGTTGTTTTCGTGTGGTTTAGGACCGGGCCATTACAGTAGCTGTGAGCAGAGCGTGTTGAGCATCTGATACATACCTCTTAGGTCGCAGGATGGGTCTTGGATGGTTGTATTAGTGGGTTTTGGGCCTTTTCTCTGCTCACGGCCTGGGCATATGTGTGGCTATCCTCTTGGGGCTGCTCGTCTGCAGGGCAGTTTGAGGATGAGGGGTGATCCAGACTCGCTCAGGATGGGGGGAGTCGTCACCAAGGTAGAGCTTTTCCTGCTGTGTTTCGCTCTTTGATGCCATAAAAGTCCTGTTGAAACTGCACCACCACCGTTTCAGCCTTGTACACATTGACAGAGGTTTCATGGTCTTCAATGTCTAGTTGACATAGGGGTAGTGTGCTCTTATAGCACTGTGTCATGCCAGGGGATGGTCTGTGTGGAAAATGAAGTCGCTTACGGTTCGCCTCTTTGTAACGAAAGGCAGGGTAGGATGGATATAGGTCTGTAACAGTTTGGATCTAGAGTGTCACCCCCTTTGCAGATCTGACGTTACCAAAAGAGAGGTTGAACAGGCAATAGGGGTTGCAACAATTTTGGCTGCTAATTTTAGAAAGAAAGGGTCCAGATTGTGGGATGTGGAACATTAAGTGGGTTACATTTCCGTTTTTTGTAGCGGTCGGCAAATAGTGTCTCTGGATTGCCCTTGAGGAGCTTCTTTTTGTACTTATTCCGTGCAGTGTTATTTTGAATATCCAAGGGGTACTGCACTGTGATGACCTCTGCCGTGGAGCAGGGGGCCCTCAGAGGCCTCTGCATTTGGGTGGGGGAAGGCTGTGAAACTCTGCTGCCATTTTTGGCCTCAAGGGCTTTCACACATCTCACTTCACACTTCAGTGCTAATTGAAGTTTGGGCCGGATCTGTTCTGTCCTGGTAGCTCAGTAGACTTATTTACTTAGCTTTATATAACAACATAACCTAGAGATTGTCTTTTACTTTTTGGTTTCAGAAGTAGCTTCAGAGTTTTTGGGTCGGATGGTATTCCCAGGTTTCTGCTGTGTTTCTTCTGGTTTGCCGTTTGGTTTGCCGCTAGACGTTTTGTCTTGATATAGTCCTTCTTAGTAAGAATCCTTCTAGGTAATTTTGTTATTTTTAGGTTTGGAATTTTGATGTAGAGGATAGTATCCTGTATAAGTCCTTGTTTATTCAACTGTAATTCTACGTTTATTCAACTGTAATTCATTTTTTAAAAGAATAATTCAGGAGCCCATGAGATCATGACCTCTCTCACTCTCTGTTTCTCTCTATCTCTCTCTCTCTCTCTCCTCCTCGTTCTCCCCCCTCCCACCTCTCGCCCCCTCTCGCTCTCTCTCTGCTCGTCCTCTCTCTCTCGCTCTCCTCGCATATCTCTCGCCTCTATCTCGCATAGCGGGAGAGAGCTCGAGGCGACTTCATAGATATAATTCGATAGTCTCTTTAGTCTGGGTTAGTAGCTATCGAAGATCTAGAGCGAGAGCATCTATATTGTCGGGTATGCGATCTATCAGCGATGATATATGAGCATCTCTCTCTACGGTAAGTAGATGCCAGAGTCTAGATAGAGGACAGAGGCGAGGGATTAGACCTTATTCTTATATTATCTAATATATCTATTCTGTTTTCTCTTTCATCTATCACTAGCTCGTTTTACCTATATATTATCTATATAAATCTTTATAATTATGTTCTATTGTTTTTCTATATCTATCTTCGTCATCGTCTCTATCTCTTATCGAGATCTGATTTTATTTATTCTCTCTTTAGATCGTCCTTATTCTGTTATGATTTATATCTCTCTCTATTCTCTAATATTCTCTTCTTCTCTTCTCTATTCGCCCTTTCTGTATTTCTCTCTCTCTTGTTCTCTCTCTCCCTATATGTATAATTATAGATATGTATCTATATATTCGATCTACTGTTATTCTCTTATATATTAATATATATATCTATCGTAAATACGTCTTTATATATCTATATGTTTTTTCTATCTTATCTCTCGTCCTTCTGTCTTTCTCTATCTCTGTCATTCTGTATTATCTATCTATATCTCTATTCATAAATATCTTATATCTATAATTATCTCGTACCTATTGTAATTTCTTCTCTCTATATAATATATTATTATATATATCTCCCTCTGTCATTGTCTTTATCTCTCTATCTCTATAAATTCTGATTTCTTTAGATATATATCTAGTCCTTCTGTTTTCTCATTCTATATCTCTAGTACCATTGTCTTTCTCTCTCTCTAGTCTTCTCTCTCTCTCTCGTCCCTTCTGTCTTTCTCTCTCTCTCTCCTCTCTCTTCTCGTCCCTTCTGTCTTTCTCTCTCTCTCTCTCTTCTCTCTCTCTCTCTCTCTCTCTCTCTCTCTCTCTCTCTCTCGTCCCTTCTGTCTCTTTCTCTCTCTCTCTCTCTCTCTTCCCCATTTCTCTCTGTGTCTCTCTTTCTCTCCCTCGCCACCCTGTCGCTGATATTTCCACTTTTTTTTTCCCCAAGAGGCCCAATCATTAGAACCTCTTCAGACAGAGGGGTCCTGAGCCCTGGTTGCTATTGTACACACAAAACACACTGTTCTGTTCCCTCCCTCCACTGGGTCGTTGTCTCTGTAAACGCATCCCTATTATAATTTCATCTCTCTAATCATGGCTAGACAAGACACCAGACGGACATATTGTCAAATTGATAGAGAGTTCAATAAGTTCAGATCCTCAGGTTGTTTGTTAGCCACAGTTCCGTAGTCTTTTAATCATGGCCATACAGAAAGTGGGATGCAGACAGATGGTGTCATCAGCGTTCAATAACTTCTACAGATCAGATATTGTTCCTGGCCTAATTATTTCCTATCAGTGCTTGCGTCCATAGCTCTGTCTATTAATTTTAGAGTGGTTATATTTCTCCAGCCCCATCCCTCAGCTTTTTACCAAAACAGTGGCGGGTTAGTAACTTTGTTATTGTTTGAACTGCAGATTGCCCCATTAACTGAAAACCCCTATACATTGTTGTTTGCTTGTCTGGTTGGTTAACCAGACTGATTGATGCATTTAACCAGTCTAGTTTCCCATCCTGTTTATTTCAGTTTTCCTTTGTGTTTCTTCTCCTCACCTCCAGCACATCCACCCTCGCCCCAAGAAGCCCCAGAGTTTACGGATCTACGAGTCCCACGTGGGCATCGCCTCACCTGACCCTAAAGTCGCCTCCTACACCAACTTCACAATCAATGTCCTGCCTCGAATAAAAGACCTGGGTAAGATATCACAGATCACAGAGCTACCTAGACCAGGGCAACAGATCACAGAGCTACCTAGACCAGGGCAACAGATCACAGAGCTACCTAGACCAGGGGAACAACAGATCACAGAGCTACATTAGACCAGGGGCAACAGATCACAGAGCTACCTAGACCAGGGGCAACAGATCACAGAGCTACCTAGACCAGGGAACAGACACAGATCACAGGCTACCTAGACCAGGGCAACAGATCCCCAGAGTACCTAGACCAGGGCAACAGATCACAGAGCTACCTAGACCGGCAACAGATCACAGGCTACCTAGACCTAGGGCAACAAGATCACAGAGCTACCTAGACCAGGGCAACAGATCACAGAGCTACCTAGACCCGGGCAACAGATAACAGAGTACCTAGACCAGGGCAAACAGATCACAGAGCTACATAGACCAGGGGCAACAGATCACAGAGCTACCTAGAACCAGGGCAACAGATCACAGAGCTACCTAGACCAGGGCCACAGATCACAGAGCTACCTAGACCAGGGCAACAGATCACAGAGCTACCTAGACCCAGGGCAAACAGATCACAGGAGCTACCATAGACCAGGGCAACAGATCACAGAGCTACCTAGACCCGGGCAACAGATCACAGAGCTACCTAGACCAGGGCAACAGATCACAGAGCTACCTAGACCAGGGCAACAGATCACAGAGCTACCTAGACCAGGGCAACAGATCACAGAGCTACCTAGACCAGGGCAACAGATCACAGAGCTACCTAGACCTGGGGAACATATTTTAGAGCTAGCGTAGGTTACCACAGGCACCTGACCTGAACCAAGGCTATAACCATAGAAATAGAATAACTGTTCCCTATAGCCACCCATAATCACAGAACCATTGACTTCAATGGGAATCCCGCTCTAGCAATTCTATGGCCATAACACATTTCGCTGCGTCCAAAATGACACACTATCCCCTATATATAGTGCACTAGACTCTAGCCCTATGGGCCCTGTTCAAAATAAGTACACTATATAGGGAATAGCATGCCATTTGGGACGCACACGTCCTGTCCGAACACGTGTCTCCTTCTTCTGGCTGTCTGCTACAGGTCTGGTAAACACGAGAGTACCAGAACATCACGCTGTTTCTTTTTCATCTAGTAGTGTGTAGTTCTAGGGCTGTATAGGGGATGGTTACTCCTGAACAGAGCAACATCTACTTTTTTGTGTCTTCTACCATCCAAGAGACTGTTATAAAGTACACAGATGTAAGCTTTTTGAAAGACTGTGTATACACTGCTAACAAGACTAGAGACTCTCTGTGTAAAGTCTAGAAACTCAACAGTAGAGGGAGAGAAGCGAGAGGGTCGTAGAGGAGCGGGAGAGAGGATGAGAAGAGGGAGAGAAGCGAGGGTCGTAGAGGCATTACATTTACATTTACATTTAAGTCATTTAGCAGACGCTCTTATCCAGAGCGACTTACAGTTAGTGAATACATATATATTTTTTTTTCATACTGGTCCCCCCGTGGGAAACGAACCCACAACCCTGGCGTTGCAAACGCAATGCTCTATCAAACTGAGCTACATCCCTGCCGGCCATTCCCTCCCCCTACCCTGGGACAACGCTAGGCCAATTGTGCGCTGCCATGAGTCTCCCGGTCGCGGCCGGCTGCGACAGAGCCTGATTCGAACCAGGATCTCTAGTGACACAGCTAGCACTGCGATGCAGTGCCTTAGACCACTGCGCCACTCAGGAGACTAGAGCAGAGGAGTAGAGGATGAGAAGCGAGGATCATAGAGGAGAGGGAGAGAAGCGAGGGTCGTAGAGGAGAGGATTAGAAGAGGCAGAGAAGAGAAGCGAGGGTCGTAGAGGAGAGGATTAGAAGAGGCAGAGAAGCGAGGGTCGTAGAGCAGAGGATGAGAAGAAGCAGAGAAGCGAGGGTCGTAGAGCAGAGGATTAGAGGAAAGGGTAGGTGAGTTCATTCTGCTCCTCCATCAGAGCAGCAGTGGTCCTTCACCCTGCCTGGTGACCTGCTGTGCTGCTGTCTGTCTGTCCCCCCCCCCCCCCCCCCCCCCCCCCCAACACCAGCGCTGTTCAAGGGCCTCTTCAGAGCCAGCTCTGTGTGTGTGCGTGACAAGATGGCGACGACAGACACGGTTGCCCTGTTTCTAGCTCCTTTGCAGAATTTGTTTTTGTTTATTTATTTTTAAGAAATTACGTTATTTGCTCAGAACATTTCTTGCATTATTACCTACAGCCGGAAATAACGTTTGGATATTAGATTGGCGGTCACTCACCAGAAATTCAAGCAGAAATTCGACATACCTGACCTGGATCCTTTAGTTGAACTTCCTGAGGCAGCTCTATTCATCCCGGGGCTGCACCAAAACGCCGACCCTGGAGAAGAGGTAGAAGGAGTGGGGCCCTAGTCAGACTCAGGCAGCGTGCATACCTTCCACCGCTTCTGAGTATATTACTCGCTAACGTTCAGTCCCTGGACAATAAAGTAGACGAGCTCAGGGCGACGATCTCCTTCCAGAGAGACATCAGGGACTGTAACACTCTGTTTTTGCAGAATCATGACTCTCTCCGGATCCATTGGACATGAAGAATGAACTTCATTATTAACAACTCAGTGTGTGATTGTAGTAACGTACAGGAACTCAAGTAATTTTTTGTTCTCCCGATCTGGCATTGCCTCCCTAGATAATAATTTTTTACAGTCGTTACTGCCGTGTCTATTCCCCCCAAGCCGACACCACGACGGCTGTCAAGGAAATACACTGGACTATGTGCAAACTGGAAACCGCATATCCTGAGGCCACATTCATTGTAGCTAGGAAATCTGAGAAAAACACTACTGAAATTATATCATCACATCTCCAGTGCAACACGCACAACACGGACCCTGGATCATTGCTAACTCACTTCCAGGACAGCTACAATGCCTTCCCCCACCCTCCCTTCAGCAAATCAGATCACGCCTCCATTCTGCTCCTCTCCACATATAGGCAGAAAGCTATAAAAGCTCCCATGGTAAGGACTGTTCAATGTTGGTCTGACCAATAGGAATCTATGCTTCAAGATTGTATTGATCACGCGAACTGAGAAATGTTCCGGGTCACCTCTTGAGAATAGTATTGACCTATACAGTGACTCAGTGACTGGGTTCATCCGGAAGTGCATAGAGGATGTTGTTCCCACTGTGACGATTAAAACTAAAAACCGTGGATAAATGGCAGCATTCGCGCCAAACTGCAAGCTCGAAAACACCACATTTTACCGCGGTGAGGTGACTGGGAACATGGACGTGTACAAACAGACCAGCTACGACCTCCGTAAGGCATTCAGAGGCAAGTGGAGTCTCAATTCAATGGCTCAGACGCGAGACACGTGGCAGGGACTCCAGACAATCACTGATTTACAAAGGGAAACCCTGCCACGTCGCGGACAACAACGCCTCGCTCCGGGACGAGCTAAACACCTTCTTTTGAGGAAAACTACATCGAGCTGCCGACGCGGGCCCCCCGACGCTCTTGAGGACTGTGTGCTCTCGTTCTCTGTGGCCGACGTGAGTACGTAATTTAAGCGTGTTAGCCCTCGCAAGACTGCCGGCCCAGACGGCATCCCAAGCCGCATGTGCAGACCAGCTGGCTGGAGTGTTTACGTACATATTCCCCACTTGCTTCAAGATGTCCACCATTGTTCCTGTACGCAAGAAAGCGAAGGTAACTAAATAACTATCGCCCCATAGCACTCACTTCATGTCATCATGAAGTGCTTTGAGAGGCTAGTTAAGGACCATATCACCTCCACCATACCCGACACCCCAGACCCGCTATAATTCGCATATCGCCCCCAACAGATCCACGGACGATGCAATCGCCATCGCACTGCACACTGCCCTATCCCACCTGGACAAGATAAATACCTATGTAAGAATGCTGTTCATCGACTACAGCTCAGCCTTCAACACCATCGTGCTCTTCAAGCTCATCACTAAGCTCAGGGCCCTGGGTCTGAACCCCTTCCTGTGCAAACTGGATCCTGGACTTCCTGACGGGGCGCCCCCCAGGTGGTGAGGGTAGGCAACAATGCCTTTACCATGCTGATCCTCAATACAGGGGCCGCACAGCACCCTCCTGTACTCCCTGTTGACCCATGACTGCCCACTCATGTCTCCAATTCAATCAAGTTTGCTGACGACACAGCAGTGGTAGGCTTGATTACCAACAATGATGAGACGGCCTACAGGGAGGAGGTGAGAGCCCCAGGAAAATAACCTACCCCTCAACGTCAACAAAATGAAGGAGTTTGATGGTGGACTACAGGAGACAGCAGAGAAAGTGCGCCCCCCCCCCCCCCCCCCCCCCATCCACATAGACGGGGCCGTAGTAGAGAGGATCAAAAGCTTCAAGTTCCTCGGCGTTCCACTGACAACCAGAAATGGTCCCTTCACACAGACGGCGTGGTGCTGAACGAGACCCTCAGGAGGCTGAAGAAATTAGGCTTAGCCCCTTAGGCCCTCATATATATATATATGTATATATATTCATATTCTGGCTCGTTCTGATATTTCTTAATCCAGATTTTTTTGTGTTTTTTATAAAGAAATTATGTGTGTTTTTGTTTTTTCTTACTGTTGGAACCAAAAAAAACGAGTGTTTTGCTGCACCTGCGATATCATCTGTAAATCGGTGTTTGCGACCAATAAACGTTGATTTGTGTGTGTGAGAGCCCTAGCCAGACCTGTCAGTCGCTGCGGCACAAAGCCACCTCTGCAAGTCAACATCCTGTTTACCGTCTGCAGCCAGATCCATCCAGGCACCTGAAGTGGCCATTACCACTGAACAGACAGGGGAATGGGAGGGAGGGGGGAGAGATGAGAGGGGTCACAGTGCTCAGGTCTGTGTCCCAAACGGCACCCTATTTCCCTATATAGTCCACCACGTTTTGACCAGAGTCATATGGGCCCTGGTCAGAAGTAGTGCACTACATAGGGAATAGGGTGCCGTTTGGGACACAGGTCTGGACTCAGCTGGCTGTCTGTCTGCTTTCCGTCTGATGTCCCTCTGAACCATTCATCACTATTAACACCAGTGTCTGCTTCCCCCTGGGTGCTGTAGCATGCACGCACGCACGCACGCACACGCACACACACGCACACACGCACACACACACACACACACACACACACACACACACACACACACACACACACACACATCAAATCACAGGTCTACTAAAAATCATGCTGGAGATTGTTTGGATCTACTTTGAATTGCTTTAATTAAACGTGATCAAACAATGTTTTATGAGAAAAGATTAAAAGCACTGACACTCACACCAATTGCAGGGAATCCTAGACGACGATAGTTTTGCCTACTTGAGGACTTTGTGATTTTTCTCTCTGTAGTGGTACTGGTGAATAGAGAAGTGCCCACTGAGTCCCTCCTCCACAGAGTTCCTCCTCCGTGGCCCAGAGTGTGTCCTACAGAATGCAGCATAACTTAAAGGCTTCGTCCCAAATGGCACCCTATTCCCTATATATAGTGCACTACTTTCGACCAGAGCCCATAGTCAGCCCATAGGGCTCTATGTAGGGAAGAGGGTGCCATTTGGTACGCCGCCTTAGTGTATTCTACTGCATTTCAAGTAGGATCTGCAGTATTGACGGTATTAAAGAGGACAGATATTGCTGCTACGGCAAGCTGTGGAGTGCCTCTGATATGAATGACGTCTCCTCCTCGGCTTAACGTTCCCTTGTCCTTCCTTTTGGAATGGGAGGGAAAGCAGAGCAGCGAAGCACTCTTTCTGCCAATGCAAATTCACTCACTGCATCCCAAATTGCACCCTATCCCCTATGTAGCGCACTACTTTTGATCAAGGCCAATGGAAGTAGTGGTCAAAAGAAGTGCACTACGTAGAGAATAAAGGTGCCGTTTGGGACGTATTCAATCTGTCAAAGAACCAACCTGCAGCAGTTCAAGGAATCTGTACAGAAGGATTCTCTTTCTGTACGGGGAGAAATGTTACTGTCCTTGTTTCCAGAGACAGACATCTGCTTCACCTCAGTTTCCCCCTACCCATCCCCTGCTTCACCTCAGTTTCCCCCGACCCATCCCCTGCTTCACCTCAGTTTCCCCCGACCCATCCCCTGCCTCACCTCAGTTTCCCCCGACCCATCCCCTGCCTCACCTCAGTTTCCCCCTACCTATCCCCTGCCTCACTTCAGTTTCCCCCTACCCATCCCCTGCCTCACCTCAGTTTCCCCCTACCCATCCCCTGCTTCAGCTCAGTTTCCCCCGACCCATCCCCTGCCTCACCTCAGTTTCCCCCGACCCATCCCCTGCTTCAGCTCAGTTTCCCCCGACCCATCCCCTGCTTCACCTCAGTTTCCCCCTACCCATCCCCTGCTTCAGCTCAGTTTCCCCCGACCCATCCCCTGCCTCACCTCAGTTTCCCCCGACCCATCCCATGCCTCACCTCAGTTTCCCCCGACCCATCCCCTGCTTCAGCTCAGTTTCCCCCGACCCATCCCATGCCTCACCTCAGTTTCCCCCGACCCATCCCCTGCCTCACCTCAGTTTCCCCCTACCCATCCCCTGCTTCAGCTCAGTTTCCCCCGACCCATCCCCTGCTTCATCTCATTTCCCTGACTGTAGAGGAGAGAGAGAGAGAGAGCTGGTAAAAGGGAAACTTCCTCACCCCTCTGTTCTGTCACACCTCGTCAGAAGCCAATGTTTTTCTCTCGTCTGAAAGAAACGGAGACTGAGAGCTATATAAAGAAATAACTCTGTCTCAAAACAACAATAATGAAAAGCACGGGGCCTTCCCATGGATCCCATTGAGCAACAGCCTGCTGTTAAAAGGCCTGTCAGAGCTGCTCGAGTGAGGTTTGTGTTTCCCCATGGCCACAGCTTGTCTGTAGGAGAGTGTCAACAACAAAGACCAGTGTCTCTCATTAATAAAATACTTGTCAAGTCTGATATGAGGAAAACAAACACGATGATGCGGCTGCCGGCAGAGTTGTTGCTATCTAGAATACTACTGTCTCCAATTACTGGGGGGGAAAAAAAAATCCCAAGTGTGTGTCCCAAATGCCATTCTATAGACATGGGCCCTGGTCAAAAGTAGTGCACTGTATAGGGAATAGGATGCCATGTAGGATTCTGCCCATGTGTCCAAAGTTCCAGCAGGTGATGAAATGTTGTAAATAAAGTTGACGTATATAATGAGAAACAGTAGTGGTCTTAGAACACCAAAACATACTTTAGGTTTGTCAGAGAAATGTCCATTTTGGTCATCACTGTAGAATCAATAGTACATCTGAAATTAACGCAGGAGAATAACGGTCAACAATCCTTCCTCCAAAGACCACTGAATGGAACACTGTAGGTTTGCACACATGCAGATTCTGACAGACACCGTTCTTAGATCTAACATGAGAAAGAACATTGTACCGAATATATATATAGTTAAATGGGTTTCCATCGCATTTTCAACTCTAAAAAGTGTTATGTTATGTAGCGAATGTGCCCACTCTGGTCTTGGCATGTGCGCTCTAGCCAACAGCTGGCAGATACAGTGTGGAGATTATTATGGACAAAAGAGCGAGATTATTTTTATTTGTCAAACGGCAGCCAAGCATCGATCATCATGTCACCAGAATAAGACCCTCGATATTTATTGGAAAGGGGCATCAAGCTCATCACCGTGCACTTTCACCACCCTGTGAAGTTCATCATAACTTATTTAATCTGTAGCCTAATAAACGGCATGCTGTCCCGAGTCGTAATGGGAGGACCACACAACATGTCATCACGTAACTCCAAGTTTACTTCGATATGATGGTTATTATGTCAATAACTGAGCATAAAGGCGTTTCTCACATAATTCGTTTTTCGACACAAAAAGATCCCACCCTGTCTAGCATATTTTGTTTTGTAGACATTTAGAAAATTTTCCGCCAAATTTGCTGTTTCCATCAGGCCTGTGGTGACATTTTCAATCCGAAATGTACTTTACTCACAAAAAAAAAAAATTGGATGGAAACCTGGTAAATGTTTGTGTCACGTTGTTCAAATCATTTTGTCTGTTTCCTCTTGTTTTATTGATTTGATTTGATTTTAATAATTGTTTTGATTTTCTTTTTCAGGGTACAACTGTATTCAGCTGATGGCTATCATGGAGCATGCGTACTATGCCAGCTTTGGATACCAAGTCACAAGCTTCTTCGCTGCATCCAGGTAAATATTATATCTTATTAACGTAGTTCTAACTGAATTAATTATTTGTCCCTTTGTATATGGGGGGGGGGGGGGGAAACAGCAGAGCTAAGTGATGTCATGTCAACTAGATTGATGATAGTGAGGTGCTACACACACCACACACAACACACACACACACACACACACACACACGCATACACACACACACACACACAACCGCATACAAACACACACACACACACACACGCATACACACACACACACACGCATACACACATACATACACACACACACACACACACATACACACATACATACACACACCACACAACACCCACACACCACACACACACACACACACGCAACACACTACATACCAAACCACACACACACACATACATACACACACACACACACACACACCATACACACATACATACACACACACACACACACACACGCATACACACAAACACACGATACACATACACCACACACACCACACTACCACACACCACACACACACACAACACACACACACACAACAACGCATACACACATACACATTACACACACAGACACACGCATACACACAAACACACACACCACACGCGCATACACACACACCACACGCATACACACACATACACACACATACACACAGACACACGCATACACACACACACACAGACACACGCATACACACACACACGCATACACACACACACACACACACACACACACACACACGCACACACACACACACCATTGTTCATAACAACAGAAGAGTAAGGCTGGTTCATCATTAAGAAGAATCTCTCTATAAACACATTGCCTCACACACACACACACCCTACACACACACCCAAGCCGAGGCCCAGCCAGGCCAGATCGGGCTGTATTCCTGTTATACAGAAATAACAAAACGTAGCAAAAAGGTGCTGCGTTGTTCAATGCACATGTAACCAGGTAAAAAGAAAATCCCCACCTACGGTTCGCAATGCTCCCACGTAGGGAAATGGAGCCTGCGAGAAGAGCCCTGTGGCTTCAGGCTAGTCGGTGTTGGAGAGTGGGAAATGTGGGGACCCGGTGTCCAAGTAGGCTACACGAAGCTATGTGTGTTGAACACGTTTAATCACAGGTAATACATTTTAAACTTGTTTAGAATAGTCCATTTGTAACTCCTAAGCACTTGAATCTGTATAGAACCGTCATGAAAGGGGCATGAGGGAAGACCTACAATATTACGTTTTACTAAGTGGTGAGAACGCCCGGGAGCAGGCGACGTGAAGAGCAATCTTTAGATAATGTTGTACTTTTCTTAAATGTAGTTTTTGAAAATTGACTAAAACAAGCTGACAACAAGGGGACTGATACTATGATAGTGTTGTAGTGGTTGGTAGGGGACTGATACTATGATAGTGTTGTAGTGGTTGGTAGGGGACTGATACTATGATAGTGTTGTAGTGGTTGGTAGGGGACTGATACTATGATAGTGTTGTAGTGGTTGGTAGGGGACTGATACTATGATAGTGTTGTAGTGGTTGGTAGGGGACTGATACTATGATAGTGTTGTAGTGGTTGGTAGGGGACTGATACTATGATAGCTGGAAGGACAGATGAGACATCACAGGGACACATTACACAAGCAGTGTGTAAACAATGATGCGTGTGTGTGTGTGTGTGTGTGTGTGTGTGTGTGTGTGTGTGTGTATGCGTGTGTCTGTGTCTGTGTGCCCTTTGGTCTTTGATATACAGGGTGTCACTGTGGTCTCTAAGGTTTCTGTTACCTCTGTAGTCTACGGTGTTTGTGGTCTCTGTAGTCATAGTCTGTGGTCTCTAAGGTGTCTGTCACCTCTGTAGTCTATGGTGTTTGTGGTCTCTGTAGTCATAGTCTGTGGTCTCTAAGGTGTCTGTCACCTCTGTAGTCTACGGTGTTTGTGGTCTCTGTAGTCATAGTCTGTGGTCTCTAAGGTGTCTGTCACCTCTGTAGTCTACGGTGTTTGTGGTCTCTGTAGTCATAATCTGTGGTCTCTGTGGGGTCCATAGTCTCTAGTCTCAGTAGTCTCTGTAGTCTATGTAGTATTAGTAGCCTGTAGTCTATGTAGTCATGGTCTCTGTAGTTGTAGTAGTAGTAGTAGTAGTTGTAGTCTCTGTAGTCTCTGTGGTGTCCGTAGTCTCTGTAGTCTCTGCGGTGTCCGTAGTCTCTGTAGTCTCTGTGGTGTCCGTAGTCTGTAGTCTCTGTGGTGTCCGTAGTAGTAGTCTGTAGTCTATGTGGTGTCCGTTGTCTCTGTGGTGTCCGTAGTATGTAGTGTCTGCGGTGTCCGTAGTCCGTAGTCTCTGCGGTGTCCGTAGTCTGTAGTCTCTGTGGTGTCCGTAGTCTGTAGTCTCTGTAGTCTATTCGTAGTCTCTGTATTCGTAGTCTCTGTGGTCTCTGTAGTTGTGGTCTCTGTAGTTGCAGTCTCTGTAGTCTAGTCGTAGTCTCTGTATTTGTAGTCTCTGTAGTTGTAGTCTCTATAGTAGTGGTCTCTGTAGTAGTAGTAGTAGTCTCTGTAGGCTTTGTAGTGTATGTGGTCTCTGTAGTCATATCATGTAATCTATGTGGTCTCTGTAGTCTTTGTAGTCACAGTCTCTGTAGTCTCCAGTCATAGTATCTATGGTCTCTGTAGTCGCAATCTCTTTAGTCTCTAGTCATAGTCTCTGCGGTCTCTGTAGTCTCCGTTTATTTTTAGTCTCTGTAGTCATAGTCTCTTTGGTCTCTGTAGTCATAGTCTCTGTGGTCTCTGTAGTCATAGTCTCTGTGCTCTCTGTAGTCATAGTCTCTGTGGTCTCTGTAGTCATAGTCTCTGTGGTCTCTGTAGTCATATTCTCTGTAGTGTCTGTAGTTGTAGTCTCTGTAGTCTGTGTTCATTTATGATCAATGAGATGTGTTCGATATGTGTTCATGTTGGGCAGTGAGAGAATCATCTTTAGTGAAATATGAGCAGATCATTCTAGTTCTGTGGTGCGTATCATTGACCTGCATTTGATGAGAGATGACTTTGGATTCTGCAAATAGTAGCTACTCTGCACAAAAGGAATCAGTACTATTGTCTCCTCTTTTGACGTATATGTGTGTTTATGCATGCACCTTTCTCTGTCTCTCTCTCTCCCTCCCTCTCTCCAGTCGTTACTGGACACCAGAGCTATTAAAGCAGCTCTCTCTCTCTCTTTCTCTCTCCAGTCGTTATGGGACACCAGAGGAGTTGAAGCAGCTGATAGACACAGCCCACTCCCTGGACATCGTAGTCCTATTGGACGTGGTCCATAGCCACGCCTCCCAGAACACAGAGGACGGGCTGAACCGTTTTGACGGCTCCGACTCCTGCTTCTTCCACTCCCCTCCCCGCGGGGAACACGCTCTCTGGGGCAGCCGCCTCTTCAACTACTCCAGGTATGCATATATCCAACTGTCGATCAGTCAATCAATCAATTGAATTACCCCATGTACTAAAGTGTATAACTACTCCAAGTACTATTCACCTACACAGGTACTATTCACCCACACGGGTATTAAGGTACTATTCACCCACACAGGTATTAAGGTACTATTCACCTACACAGGTACTAGTCACCTACACAGGTACTATTCACCTACACAGGTACTATTCACCTACACAGGTACTAAGGTACCATTCACCTACACAGGTACTATTCACCTACACAGGTACTATTCACCTACACAGGTACTATTCACCCACACAGGTACTATTCACCCACACAGGTACTATTCACCCACACAGGTACTATTCACCCACACAGGTACTATTCACCCACACAGGTACTAAGGTACTATTCACCTACACAGGTACTATTCACCTACACAGGTACTATTCACCTGCACAGGTACTATTCACCTACACAGGTACTATTCACCTACTTTTCAACTATTCAGCTACCTCAGGTCCTAGAAATAATATCCATTAACAAACTCTGTCCTAGATATAGCTTATTACAGATGTAGCTTATTACAGATGTAGCTTATGACACATGTAGCTTATGACACATGTAGCTTATGACACATGTAGCTTATGACACATGTAGCTTATGACACATGTAGCTTATGACACATGTAGCTTATTACAGTAATAGCTTTTTGTGTATTTTCCTCATCTGCTGGAGTATGTCGAATGTTTATCTTCCAGGGAAAATTCACAGATTCTTACTGAATATGTTTTTCTACAGTATGTTAGATGTTGTTGAATTAAAGTAATTCATGATGTATTCATTCCACACATAATAGAAACATGGTTATATAACATGGAAGGTATTTTAATACGTTCAACGTACTGTATGTTGTGTTTAAAAAAACATGAACGATTAAAACGTATTAGTCAAATAAAGACACTATACAATGACTGGCTAATGTACTGTACGCTAATGTACTGTACGCTAATGTACATAATGTGTGCATCCTTACATACTTTGAGACAAACACGTGCTGCAATACGAAGCTGTGGTTCTAAGTGCCATCTGCATCCCAAAATGGCACCCTATTCCCTACAAACTGTGCTACTTTAACCAGAGCCTTGGTGGAAAGTAGTGCACTATGTAGGGAATAGGGTGCCATTTGGGACGGAGCCCTTGTATGAATTCTGTGATCCTCTCCTCACAGTAGGATGAGTCACCCACTAGAGTTAGACATTTTAAATAATATTGCCTGGAGAAAATCAAACACTGTCAGATTAGAAAAAGGAAACTTTTAGCTGATTGGAGTAACCTTAATGTCAAGGCTAGACTTCTACAGTGGGTTGGAGGGTTTCAACAGGCTCAGTGTATTAAATGATGAGCCGCCTGCAGTGCAGTTCTCCTTTATACAGGCTACGTCCCAAATGGCACAATAATAATATGCCATTTAGCAGACGCTTTTATCCAAAGCGACTTAGTCATGCGTGCATAATTTTTTATTTGTGTATTGGTGGTCCCGGGGTTCGAACCCACTACCCTGGCGTTACAAGCGCCGTGCTCTACCAGCTGAGCTACAGAGGACCACATGGGCCCTGGTCAAAAGTAGTGCATTATAAAGGCAATAGGGTACCATTTGGGACACACTCATATTTATTTATCTGACTGTACTGTGCCCTAGGCAGGATAGGAGTCAGAGCTAGGTCATATGGCAGGATAGGAGTCAGAGCTAGGTCATATGGCAGGATAGGAGTCAGAGCTAGGTCATATGACAGGATAGGAGTCAGAGCTAGGTCATATGACAGGATAGGAGTCAGAGCTAGGTCATATGGCAGGATAGGAGTCAGAGCTAGGTCATATGGCAGGATAGGAGTCAGAGCTAGGTCATATGGCAGGATAGGAGTCAGAGCTAGGTCATATGGCAGGATAGGAGTCAGAGCTAGGTCATATGGCAGGATAGGAGTCAGAGCTAGGTCATATGGCAGGATAGGAGTCAGAGCTAGGTCATATGGCAGGATAGGAGTCAGAGCTAGGTCATATGGCAGGATAGGAGTCAGAGCTAGGTCATATGACAGGATAGGAGTCAGAGCTAGGTCATATGGCAGGATAGGAGTCAGAGCTAGGTTCATATGGCAGGATAGGAGTCAGAGCTAGGTCATATGACAGGATAGGAGTCAGAGCTAGGTCATATGGCAGGATAGGAGTCAGAGCTAGGTCATATGGCAGGATAGGAGTCAGAGCTAGGTCATATGACAGGATAGGTCAGAGCTAGGTCATATGACAGGATAGGTCAGAGCTAGGTCATATGACAGGATAGGAGTCAGAGCTAGGTCATATGGCAGGATAGGAGTCAGAGCTAGGTCATATGGCAGGATAGGAGTCAGAGCTAGGTCATATGACAGGATAAGAGTCAGAGCTAGGTCATATGACAGGATAAGAGTCAGAGCTAGGTCATATGACAGGATAGGAGTCAGAGCTAGGTCATATGGCAGGATAGGAGTCAGAGCTAGGTCATATGGCAGGATAGGAGTCAGGCTAGGATAGGAGTCAGAGCTAGGTCATATGGCAGGATAGGAGTCAGAGCTAGGTCATATGGCAGGATAGGAGTCAGAGCTAGGTCATATGGCAGGATAGGAGTCAGAGCTAGGTCATATGGCAGGATAGGAGTCAGAGCTAGGTCATATGGCAGGATAGGAGTCAGAGCTAGGTCATATGGCAGGATAGGAGTCAGAGCTAGGTCATATGGCAGGATAGGAGTCAGAGCTAGGTCATATGGCAGGATAGGAGTCAGAGCTAGGTCATATGGCAGGATAGGAGTCAGAGCTAGGTCATATGACAGGATAAGAGTCAGAGCTAGGTCATATGACAGGATAAGTGTCAGAGCTAGGTCATATGACAGGATAGGAGTCAGAGCTAGGTCATATGACAGGATAGGAGTCAGAGCTAGGTCATATGACAGGATAGGAGTCAGAGCTAGGTCATATGACAGGATAGGAGTCAGAGCTAGGTCATATGACAGGATAGGTCAGAGCTAGGTCATATGACAGGATAGGAGTCAGAGCTAGGTCATATGGCAGGATAGGTCAGAGCTAGGTCATATGACAGGATAGGTCAGAGCTAGGTCATATGGCAGGATAGGTCAGAGCTAGGTCATATGGCAGGATATGAGTCAGAGCTAGGTCATATGGCAGGATATGAGTCAGAGCTAGGTCATATGGCAGGATAGGAGTCAGAGCTAGGTCATATGGCAGGATAGGAGTCAGAGCTAGGTCATATGGCAGGATAGGAGTCAGAGCTAGGTCATATGGCAGGATAGGAGTCAGAGCTAGGTCATATGGCAGGATAGGAGTCAGAGCTAGGTCATATGGCAGGATAGGAGTCAGAGCTAGGTCATATGGCAGGATAGGTCAGAGCTAGGTCATATGGCAGGATATGAGTCAGAGCTAGGTCATATGGCAGGATAGGAGTCAGAGCTAGGTCATATGGCAGGATAGGAGTCAGAGCTAGGTCATATGGCAGGATAGGAGTCAGAGCTAGGTCATATGGCAGGATAGGAGTCAGAGCTAGGTCATATGGCAGGATAGGAGTCAGAGCTAGGTCATATGGCAGGATAGGAGTCAGAGCTAGGTCATATGACAGGATAGGAGTCAGAGCTAGGTCATATGGCAGGATAGGAGTCAGAGCTAGGTCATATGACAGGATAGGTCAGAGCTAGGTCATATGGCAGGATAGGAGTCAGAGCTAGATCATATGACAGGATAGGAGTCAGAGCTAGGTCATATGGCAGGATAGGAGTCAGAGCTAGGTCATATGGCAGGATAAGAGTCAGAGCTAGGTCATATGGCAGGATAGGAGTCAGAGCTAGGTCATATGGCAGGATAGGAGTCAGAGCTAGGTCATATGGCAGGATAGGAGTCAGAGCTAGGTCATATGGCAGGATAGGAGTCAGGAGCTAGGTCATATGACAGGATAGGAGTCAGAGCTAGGTCATATGGCAGGATAGGAGTCAGAGCTAGGTCATATGGCAGGATAAGAGTCAGAGCTAGGTCATATGGCAGGATAGGAGTCAGAGCTAGGTCATATGGCAGGATAGGAGTCAGAGCTAGATCATATGACAGGATAGGAGTCAGAGCTAGGTCATATGGCAGGATAGGAGTCAGAGCTAGGTCATATGGCAGGATAAGAGTCAGAGCTAGGTCATATGGCAGGATAGGAGTCAGAGCTAGGTCATATGGCAGGGATAGGAGTCAGAGCTAGGTCATATGGCAGGATAGGAGTCAGAGCTAGGTCATATGGCAGGATAGGAGTCAGAGCTAGGTCATATGGCAGGATAGGAGTCAGAGCTAGGTCATATGGCAGGATAGGAGTCAGAGCTAGGTCATATGGCAGGATGGAAGGAGTCAGAGCTAGGTCATATGGCAGGATAGGAGTCAGAGCTAGGTCATTATGGCAGGATAGGAGTCAGAGCTAGGTCATATGGCAGGATAGGAGTCAGAGCTAGGTCATATGGCAGGATAGGAGTCAGAGCTAGGTCATATGGCAGGATAGGAGTCAGAGCTAGGTCATATGACAGGATAGGTCAGAGCTAGGTCATATGGCAGGATAGGTCAGAGCTAGGTCATATGACAGGATAGGAGTCAGAGCTAGGTCATATGGCAGGATAGGTCAGAGCTAGGTCATATGGCAGGATAGGTCAGAGCTAGGTCATATGGCAGGATAGGTCAGAGCTAGGTCATATGGCAGGATAGGAGTCAGAGCTAGGTCATATGACAGGATAGGAGTCAGAGCTAGGTCATATGACAGGATAGGAGTCAGAGCTAGGTCATATGGCAGGATAGGAGTCAGAGCTAGGTCATATGGCAGGATAGGAGTCAGAGCTAGGTCATATGGCAGGATAGGAGTCAGAGCTAGGTCATATGGCAGGATAGGAGTCAGAGCTAGGTCATATGGCAGGATAGGAGTCAGAGCTAGGTCATATGGCAGGATAGGTCAGAGCTAGGTCATATGGCAGGATAGGAGTCAGAGCTAGGTCATATGGCAGGATAGGAGTCAGAGCTAGGTCATATGGCAGGATAGGAGTCAGAGCTAGGTCATATGACAGGATAGGAGTCAGAGCTAGGTCATAGGACAGGATATGAGTCAGAGCTAGGTCATAGGACAGGATAGGAGTCAGAGCTAGGTCATAGGACAGGATAGGAGTCAGAGCTAGGTCATAGGACAGGATAGGAGTCAGAGCTAGGTCATAGGACAGGATAGGAGTCAGAGCTAGGTCATATAACAGGATAGGAGTCAGAGCTAGGTCATATGGCAGGACAGGAGTCAGAGCTAGGTCATATGGCAGGATAGGAGTCAGAGCTAGGTCATATGGCAGGATAGGAGTCAGAGCTAGGTCATATGGCAGGATAGGAGTCAGAGCTAGGTCATATGACTCTGCCAAGTTGACCTGGTGTAGTTGACTGCTGACTGAGATAGGCAAGATCTGTCTCAGACACACACACGCTCAAACCGTGATCTCCAGATCAGGTTCCTTTGGTTCTATTCTAAAGATATTTGTCAATTCAGCACTAGGAGCTGTAGTAATGATCACATTCCTATAGGAGCTGTAGTAATGATCACATTCCTATAGGAGCTGTAGTAATGATCACATTCATATAGGAGCTGCAGTAATGATCACCTTCCTATAGGAGCTGTAGTAATGATCACCTTCCTATAGGAGCTGCAGTATTGATCACCTTCCTATAGGAGCTGTAGTAATGATCACCTTGTCAGTAATGATCACATTCCTATATTTTTCATGGTCAGAGATAAGTTTCCTGCTCATGAAATCAATAATGTCAGTTACAATTTCAAAATTTTTAAATTTTTTTAACCTTTATTTAACCAGGGAAGCCAGTTGAGAACAAGTTCTCATTTACAACTGCGACCTGGCCAAGATAAAGCAAAGCAGTGCGATAACAACAACAGAGTTACATATGGAATAAACAAAATTTTACAGTACAGTCAATAACACAATAGAAAATCTATATTCAGTGAGGGGGGAAAAGTATTTGATCCCCTGCTGATTTTGTACGTTTGCCCACTGCCTTTAGAGGCCATGCAACACTCCCGTCTAGTTCTGGGCTGATTCCTCACCGTTCTCATGATCATTGCAACTCCACGAGGTGAGATCTTGCATGGAGCCCCAGGCCGAGGGAGATTGACAGTTCTTTTGTGTTTCTTCCATTTGCGAATAATCGCACCAACTCTTGTCACCTTCTCACCAAGCTGCTTGGCGATGGTCTTGTAGCCCATTCCAGCCTTTGTGTAGGTCTACAATCTTGTCCCTGACATCCTTGGAGAGCTCTTTGGTCTTGGCCATGGTGGAGAGTTTGGAATCTGATTGATTGATTGCTTCTGTGGACAGGTGTCTTTTTTATACAGGTAACAAGCTGAGATTAGGAGCACTCCCTTTATGGTAAGGTTAAAGCGTGAGGAATGGCATCAAAGTTAACATTGGGTTAGCTTACCGCCCTCCGTCGCCTTTTCTGTCTATCTCATATCTATGCCTACCTTGTTCCATCGGTTAGAGGATTCACCTCTCTGAATCACTCACTTCATAACAAACACACTTATAAAGTTAGTTCATATCTGTACAGTGTGTAGCTGTGTGTGTGTGTGTGTGTGTGTGTGTGTGTGTGTGTGTGTGTGTGTTCAATGTAATGAAAGGACACTGTCTCGACATTGTCATGAACTTGTGAAAGAAACGTCGGCCCAATTTTCTCAACTTTTCCTCACTGACATCTCCATGATTTAGTTCCCAAAGCTAGAACTTGTACTTTCCCTTCATGTACAAATCCCTGTATTCACACTTTACTCCCACATGATTTGGCTTTGTGTGTCCTGCCCATTTTTAGTTTTCTGTATAACCAACGCTGTACTAGTATTCAATACTGTGACTTTTACACTGCCTCTACCTCCTCTCTCTCAAAGGAAACATCCCTGTCACCTAAACACACCTCTCTTTGTGTGTGTGTGTGTGTGTGTGTGTGTGTGTGTGTGTGTGTGTGTGTTAGCTCTCTGGAATTAAACTGCAGCTTATTACCTTGTTGACGCTAAGCTGATATGGAAGGGTTGGCGGTACGGTCGTTGACAAAATAATTATGAATTAATTGGGAGGGAAAGACCTAAAGTAGCTATGTTGAAGGTGACATGTTGTTCTAAGTTGAAGGTGACATGCTGTTCTTTGGGGATGTGTTTTGGACGTTTCTCAGTGTCCCCCCCCCCCCCCCCACCCATACTTCTGTCCTAAATAATCAACTTTGACAAAATGACGCTGGAGGGAATAGCAGCCATTTTACGGGCTCCCGACCAATTGTGCCATTTTGTACAATTTTTTTTTTTTTTGCACTGATCTTAACTTTTTTTTGTACATAATGTTTCCACCATCGTTTCCTATGACAGAAAATAGCTTCTGGACATCAGAACAGTTATCACTAACCTCAGTTTGGATGAGGACTTCTACTTTTAATGAGTCGGAGGTCGACGGACATATTGATTATCCCGGACCTGGCTCAAATCCCTGACACTCAGAGAAGGAGGGGGTGGAGCTAAAGAGGCCGGCGTGTGGGATACCTGACGAGACTACGTCGGAGAGTGGATAAACCGCCTCTACCCTCCGTTCTATTGGCCAACGCGCAGTCACTGGAGAATAAACTGGATGAGCTCCGTTCGAGACTATCCTATCAACGTGATCTGAAGAATTGTAATGTCCTATGTTTCTCCGAGTCGTGGCTGAACAAGGAAATTGAAAATATTAATTTCGCTGTATGTTCTATATATCGGCAGGACAGAACGGCAGCGTCTGGGAAGCTCAGGGGAAGGAACGGCAGCGTCTGGGAAGCTCAGGGGAAGGGACGGCAGCGTCTGGGAAGCTCAGGGGAAGGAACGGCAGCGTCTGGGAAGCTCAGGGGAAGGAACGGCAGCGTCCGGGAAGCTCAGGGGAAGGAACGGCAGCGTCTGGGAAGCTCAGGGGAAGGAACGGCAGCGTCCGGGAAGCTCAGGGGAAGGAACGGCAGCGTCTGGGAAGCTCAGGGGAAGGAACGGCAGCGTCTGGGAAGCTCAGGGGAAGGAACGGCAGCGTCTGGGAAGCTCAGGGGAAGGAACGGCAGCGTCTGGGAAGCTCAGGGGAAGGAACGGCAGCGTCTGGGAAGCTCAGGGGAAGGAACGGCAGCGTCCGGGAAGCTCAGGGGAAGGGTTGTGTCTTTTTTAACAGCAGCTGGTGTGCGATTTCTAATGTCAAGGAATTATTGAGATTATGCCTGGAGTTAGTATGGTCTACAGCTTATCATGAGGTATTCTGTCTACCAAGAGAGTTTTCATCTATATTCTTCGTAGCCGTCTATTTACCACCACAAACCGATGCTGGCACTAAGACCGCACTCAACGAGCTTTATTGACGCTTACGTGTTTTGCCTCTTGGCCTTTGTCAGAGCTTTTTGCTCTACTAAACTAAAATAAACCATATTTTGTATAATAATAATAATTAATGAAATTTCTATAGCGCTTTTCATCATCTCAAACCGCAACAAAAGCTAAAAACAAACAAGCAACACATCATGAGTAGCCTAGCTATAGTTAGGTCAACCAATAGAGGCCAAGTATTTGAGTGCATGCATCCTCCAAAGATGGAGAGGGACAGTTCATGGCTTTATTAGAGGGAGATGGTTGATGAAGATTGAGTCTGGTGACGATCTTTGTAAGGTTAGCTACTCTGGGAACCAACCTGAATCGTGTAGCCACTGGACATCTCCTTCACAATGTACCCAGAAAGCTCACCACACACAGTTCAGAGTGGTAGTCAGTCGTCCTCATTACGAGCCCTCTGCCTCAGCACTGCATTTCTCTACTGCATCTCCCATTCCTCTTTTAAAGGAAAACTTCACCCCAAAAAAATATATTTTCGTATTTGTTTCATTAGTCCATTGTTGATCTAGTCCCAAAATGTTTTGCATGTCAGCAATCAAGTTCTGAAGATCTATAACTTTCAAAATACAGAAATACAGCGGGTATGCTTTTTGCATCATATGATGGTGCTTTTTGCATCATTTGACACAACATGCATCATACTATCTGTATTTCTGTATTTTGAAAGTTATACTATATACAGTGCCCTCCACAATTATTGGCACCCCTGTTTAAGATGTGGTCGAGGACTTCCAAAAATGCTCCTTTTTTTTTAAACAACATAGAACCCAAATGCAAAAAAAGAGAAAAATCCAACCTTTTATTTAAGTACATTACTTTGGTGTAAAAAAAAAAAAATCACACATTTAGAAAAAAAAAACTTGAAATCATGTGTCCCACAATTATTGGCACCCCTGATGTTAATACTTTGTACAACCCCCTTTTGCCAACAAGACAGCACTTAATCTCCTCCTATAACTTTTCACAAGATTGGAGAACACAGAGAGAGGGATCTTTGACCATTCTTCTTTGCACAATCTTTCTAGATCATCCAGTGTCCTGGGTCCTCTCTTATGCACTCTCCTCTTTAGCTCGCCCCACAGGTTTTCGATTGGGTTGAGGTCTGAGGACTGAGATGGCCATGGGAGGACCTTGAGTTTGTGACTGCTGAACCATTTTTGTGTAGATTTTGCCACATGTTTTGGATCATTATCCTGCTGAAAGACCCAGTGACGACCCATCTTCAGATTTCTGGCAGAGGCCATCAGGTTTTTATTTAAAATGTCCTGGTAGTTCAAAGCGTTCATCATGCCATGCACCCTAACAAGGTTCCCAGGGCCTTTGGAAGAGAAACAGGCCCACAGCATCACAGATCCTCCACCATACTTCACGGTGGGCATGAGGTGCTTTTCGGCATACTCATCTTTTGTTTTACGCCAGACCCACTTAGTGTTTGTTGCCAAAAAGCTCAATCTTAGTCTCATCTGACCAAAGCACATGATCCCAGTTGAAGTCCTAGCAAACTCCAGACGTTTACGTTTGTGAGTGTTAGTGAGAAAAGGCTTTTTCCTTGCATGCCTCCCAAACAGCTTGTTGGCATGTAGAGAGCGTCTGATGGTTGTTTTGGAGACTTTGTGACCCCAAGATGCCACTCTTTGATGCAATTCTGTGACAGTGAGCTTAGGACTTTTTTTTACTTCTCTTACCATCCTCCTCACTGTGCGTTGTGGCAAGATAAACTTGGGACCACTTCCAGCCTTGTTTGTCACTGTTCCAGTTGTTTTAAACTTCTTAATGATTCCTCTGACTGTAGATACGGGCAAGTTAAGGCGAGTGGCTATTTTCTTGTAGCCATTGCCTGACTTATGAAGGTCGACACAAATCTGCCTTACTTGAATGGTGTGTTCTCTTGTCTTTGCCATGTTGACAAATGGGTAAGATAATTAGGCCTCTGTGTCACGTCATATTTATACCCCAGGGAAACAGGAAGTCATGAATTACTAATTAAAAGTTCCTAGATACCCTGACCAACTTTAGCAACTACGGAAAAATATATTTTAAAAAAATCTATGAAAATTTTCAGTGGAATTGTTAGGGGTGCCAATAATTGTGGGACACATGATTTCAAGTTTATTTTTTTCTAAATGTGTGATTTTTTTTTTTAACCACCAAAGTAATGTACTTAAATAAAAGGTTGGATTTTTCTCTTTTTTTTGCATTTGGGTTCTATGTTGTTTAAAAAAAATTAGAATTTTTGGAAGTCCTCGACCACATCTTAAACAGGGGTGCCAATAATAGTGGAGGGCACTGTATCTTAATTTGATTGCTGACATGCAAAACATTTTGGGACTATATCAACGATGGACTAATGAAACAACACCAGGAGCTAGTTTTGGGGTCGAATTTTCCATTACGCTTCTAGCGGCTCTTCAATTGATGTAAACTCAAGTTTACTCCAAATCCGTCTTTCCAAATGCAGATTTAGGACACGGCCAGTGCCTAGATTTAAAAGGAAGCACTGTAGATGGACAACTGAAGGCGAGAGCCTGGTGGAGGAGAATCTACGGTAGATGGACAACTGAAGGCGAGAGCCTGGTGGAGGAGAATCTACGGTAGATGGACAACTGAAGGCGAGAGCCTGGTGGAGGAGAATCTACGGTAGATGGACAACTGAAGGCGAGAGCCTGGTGGAGGAGAATCTACGGTAGATGAGCAGAATTCAGTTGAACAGCAGTCGACATTGAAATGATAGATACAAAACTGAAAATAGAAGGATGGAAATTCAAAGTGCACTATATAGGGAATAGGGTGCCATTTGGGAGGCAGCCTGGTTCTCTTGTAAGAGCTGCGCCGCCACCAGATTCTTCATTGATATCAGAGGCTGGTTGATTAAAAAACAGATCGTTATTGTGACCAGGGTCTCCCGGCAACCTACTGCGATTCATCTTCAGAAAGTAAAGAAGTAGGAAAGCCTTGGCGCGCACGCACGCACACACACACACACACACACACACACACACACACACACACACACACACACACACACACACACACACACACACACACACAGAGAGAGAGCTGCTAGCACACATATAAAAGCATTTTTCTGTCCTTGGGAGAATTTCAATTCAGCCCATGCCTCTTCCTCTCTCAGCTTGAGTTGGTATTCAGGGGAGACCTGCTCACTGTAGTCCTGAAGATACATTTATGTCTAAAGATCTGCAGGAGCAGAGCGCTGCTTGAGAAGGAAGGCAAAGAGAAGGCGGAGTGATGTGCTTTGTAAGTTCAGCAACGGCAGCTCTGTTTGGCTCATACATAGCCAAGGTTAGCATACTGACTCACTGAGGTGAATACACTGCTAGAAGCTAAACAGCAGCAGACAAAGAACATCCATGTATGTGTACTAACCTGGGTGTATCCCAAATGGCACCCATATTTCCGTATATAGTACTTTTGACCAGGGGGCCATAGGGAATAAGGGGGCCATTTGGGAATAAAGACGAATACTAGGGTGATAAAGATCGAGCTTCTTTAAATCCTTTTAGATATCTACACTACCGTTCAAAAGTTTGGGGTCGCTTAGAAATGTCCTTGTTTTCGAAAGAAAAGCAATTTTTTTTGTCCTTTAAAATAACATCAAATTGATCAGAAATACAGTGTAGACATTGTTAATGTTGTAAATGGCCATTGTAGCTGGAAACGGCTGATGTTTTTTAAATGGTATATCTACATAGGCGTACAGAGGCCCATTATCAGCAACCATCAGTCCTGTGTTCCAATGGCACGTTGTGTTTGCTAATCCAAGTTGATCATTTTAAGAGAAATTGCCAAGAAACTGAAGATCTCGTACAATGCTGTGTACTACTCCCTTCAGCGCAAACCGGCTCTAAGTTGCAAAGAAAAATACATATATCAGACTGGCCAATAAAAAGAAAAGATTAAGATGGGCAGTCTGAGATATGGCTTTTTCTTTGCAACTCTGCCTAGAAGGTCAGCATCCCGGAGTCGCCTCTTCACTGTTGATGTTGAGACTGGTGTTTTGCGGGTACTATTTAATGAAGCTGCCAGTTGAGGACCTGTGAGGCGTCTGTTTCTCAAACTAGACACTCTAATGCATTTGTCCTCTTGCTCAGTTGGGAAACCGGGGCCTCCCACTCCTCTTTCTATTCTGGTTAGAGCCAGTTTGCGCTGTTCTGTGAAGGGAGTAGTACACAGCGTTGTACGAGATCTTCAGTTTCTTGGCAATTTCTGGCATGGAATAGCCTTCATTTCTCAGAACAAGAATAGACTGACGAGTTTCAGAAGAAAGTTATTTGTTTCTGGCCATTTTGAGCCTGTAATTGAACCCAGAATTGCTGATTCTCCAGATACTCAACTAGTCTCAAGAAGGCCAGTTTTATTGCTTCTTTAATCAGCACAACAGTTTTCAGCTGTGCTAACATAATTGCAAAAGGGTTTTCTAATGATCAATTAGCCTTTTTAAAATGATAAACTTGGATTAGCAAACACAACGTGCCATTGGAACACAGGACTGATGGTTGCTGATAATGGGCCTCTGTACGCCTATGTAGATATTCCATTAAAAATCAGCCGTTTCCAGCTACAATAGCCATTTACAACATTAACAATGTCTACACTGTATTTCTGATCAATTTGATGTTATTTTAATGGACAAAAAATAATAATTTTCTTTCGAAAACAAGGCCATTTCTAAGCGACCCCAAACTGTTGAACGGTAGTGTACATTTACATTTTAGACATTTATCCAGAGCGACTTACAGGAGCAATTAGGGTAAAGTGCCTTGCTCAAGGGCACATTGACACCTTTTTCCACCTAGTCGGCTAGGGGATTCGAACCAGCGACCTTTCGCGGTTACTGGCCCAAAGCTCTTAACCGCTAGGCTACCTGCCACCTGCCACCTGACATACAGCATATCTGATATGTCTATTAGACCGAAGTAAAAGAACAAAGGTAAAGCCGTGACCCTGAGATTAGAAGACCTTCAGTTTAGCTGCCTTCTCTTTTTACCTGAGACCCCCAGTCTTTTACTTAGTAACGGAGGCCAAGTTTAAAGTTCCTCCTTGTGTCTCTTGGATCCTACCATTTAGGTGTCTAGCCTTCCAGACGAGACGGGTGTAGAATATCAATTATTAATAAATAACGATGACTATAATCCACTGTTTGCAGCTCATAGATCTCTGCTACGCTCTTCCTTATTTTTCATGTAATTACTGCGATGGGAAGTGAAAGAAGGAAGCCGTCTGTGGGCAAATCCACTGAGTGACCCTAATAGTCCTCACTAAGATTGCGTCCCAAATGGCACCATGTACCCTGTGTAGTGCACTACTTTTGGCCAGGGCCCTATATAGAGAACAAGGTGTTGTAGGATCTGGTAATAAACTGTATCTTCCTCTTCTCTCTCTTCCTTTCATTCTGTCTCTGTGGAATCATCCCCCTTCACATATTATAGAGGTACCGGACTCTGGACACTGTCCTCTGTTGTCTATCAAATGAGGTACTGGACTCTGGACACTGTCCTCTGTTGTCTTATCAAATTAGGTACCGGACTCTGGACACTGTCCTCTGTTGTCTATCAAATGAGGTACCGGACTCTGGACACTGTCCTCTGTTGTCTATCAAATGAGGTACCGGACTCTGGACACTGTCCTCTGTTGTCTATCAAATGAGGTACCGGACTCTGGACACTCAGTCCTCTGTTGTCTATTAAATGCCTTTTTGAACTCACATTTAATACACATCGTCGGAGAGCCCGGTTGGTCTCATCACAGCTAGCGCCGCTCCCTTCCAATACCTTATAGTGATGTTTAGTGTCTGCCATGGAGGCTATTATAGCAGGATAACAAAGAGAGAGAGCAGGGCTGCTTCTTTCATTACTTATCAAACTCTCCTGGTATCACAAGGACTCATTAGAGACAGAGGGAGAGAGAGAGACGGGGGGAGAGGGAGAGACTGGGGAGAGAGACTGGGGGAGAGGAGAGACGGGGGGAGAGGGAGAGACGGGGGAGAGAGAGAGAGACCGGGGGGGAACAAGGGTGAGAGAGAGACGGTGGAGAGAGATGGGGGAGAGAGAGACGGGGGGGGAGAGAACGAGGGAGAGAGAGACGGGGGAGAGAGAGAACAAGGGAGAGAGAGAGACTGAGGGAGAGAGAGAGTCTGAGGGAGAGAGAGGAGGAGGGAGAGAGAGAGACGGAGGGAGAGAGAGAGACGGAGGGAGAGAGAGAGACGGGGGGGAACAAGGGTGAGAGAGAGACGGTGGAGAGAGATGGGGGAGAGAGAGACGGGGGGGGAGAGAACGAGGGAGAGAGAGACGGGGGGAGAGAGAGAACAAGGGAGAGAGAGAGTCTGAGGGAGAGAGTCTGAGACGGAGGGAGAGAGAGAGACGGAGGGAGAGAGAGAGACTGAGGGAGAGAGAGAGACGGAGGGAGAGAGAGAGACGGAGGGAGAGAGAGAGTCTGAGGGAGAGAGAGAGAGAGAGAAGGAAGGAGAGAGAGAGAAGGAGGGAGCAGACATATGTCACTACTGGGAGGCTTCTGATGAGCCATTAGATAAAGCCCAGAGGAGTGTGTTCTGTGTGTGGCTGTGTACCAGAATGCTGCTATTGGCGAGGAAATTCTCACCTTCACTGTTAAGGCGAGGCTTCAGGTTCTGCCAGCAAAATACAACCTATCACTCTGTATGTGTGTGTGAGTTCTATAATTGTTATTTGTAAAAAAATATATATCTGCCCTCAAACCGGCAGCGTGAGAAAGTCGAACTGTTTGCGTCCCAAATGGCACCCTATTCCCTATCTATATAGGGCACTACTTTTGACCAGGACCAATGGGGAATTAGGGTGCCATTTGGGAAGCAGACCAAAACTGTCTGGAATATTTGAACGTGCCTACAGTAATTGAAGCAGCGATAAACACGTCCACTATGTTTTCCTGTTAGATGAAAAACACAGGCTCATTTATTAATATTTACAACCAACCGTCAATGAAACTGTAGCCTTGCCTGGCTAACCGTCCACATGGCTCCGGCCAAACTGACATTTCCACAATGAGTCTGGATTCTCCTCCCGCCCCTCATGTTAAAGTCACACAGACGACTTCTAGGATGGCAGATTCAGACTGAACGTATGAAGCGATCGATAGAGCAGCGGAATTAAATTCAAGGTGAGTTGTCAGGCAAACAGTTGCCAGCCAGCGAGAAAATAAATAAATATGTATAGCTTAAAAACATGTACAGTGGGGAAAAAAAGTATTTAGTCAGCCACCAATTGTGCAAGTTCTCCCACTTAAAAAGATGAGAGAGGCCTGTAATTTTCATCATAGGTACACGTCAACTATGACAGACAAATTGAAAAAAAAAAAATCCAGAAAATCACATTGTAGGATTTTTAATGAATTTATTTGCAAATTATGGTGGAAAATAAGTATTTGGTCACCTACAAACAAGCAAGATTTCTGGCTCTCACAGACTTGTAACTTCTTCTTTAAGAGGCTCCTCTGTCCTCCACTCGTTACCTGTATTAATGGCATCTGTTTGAACTTGTTATCAGTATAAAAGACACCTGTCCACAACCTCAAACAGTCACACTCCAAACTCCACTATGGCCAAGACCAAAGAGCTGTCAAAGGACACCAGAAACAAAATTGTAGACCTGCACCAGGCTGGGAAGACTGAATCTGCAATAGGTAAGCAGCTTGGTTTGAAGAAATCAACTGTGGGAGCAATTATTAGGAAATGGAAGACATACAAGACCACTGATAATCTCCCTCGATCTGGGGCTCCACGCAAGATCTCACCCCGTGGGGTCAAAATGATCACAAGAACGGTGAGCAAAAATCCCAGAACCACACGGTGGGACCTAGTGAATGACCTGCAGAGAGCTGGGACCAAAGTAACAAAGCCTACCATCAGTAACACACTATGCCGCCAGGGACTCAAATCCTGCAGTGCGAGACGTGTCCCCCTGCTTAAGCCAGTACATGTCCAGGCCCGTCTGAAGTTTGCTAGAGTGCATTTGGATGATCCAGAAGAGGATTGGGAGAATGTCATATGGTCAGATGAAACCAAAATAGAACTTTTTGGTAAAAACTCAACTCGTCGTGTTTGGAGGACAAAGAATGCTGAGTTGCATCCAAAGAACACCATACCTACTGTGAAGCATGGGGGTGGAAACATCATGCTTTGGGGCTGTTTTTCTGCAAAGGGACCAGGACGACTGATCCGTGTAAAGGAAAGAATGAATGGGGCCATGTATCATGAGATTTTGAGTGAAAACCTCCTTCCATCAGAAAGGGCATTGAAGATGAAACGTGGCTGGGTCTTTCAGCATGACAATGATCCAAAACACACCGCCTGGGCAACGAAGGAGTGGCTTCGTAAGAAGCATTTGAAGGTCCTGGAGTGGCCTAGCCAGTCTCCAAATCTCAACCCCATAGAAAATCTTTGGAGGGAGTTGAAAGTCTGTGTTGCCCAGCGACAGCCCCAAAACATCACTGCTCTAGAGGAGATCTGCATGGAGGAATGGGCCAAAATACCAGCAACAGTGTGTGAAAACCTTGTGAAGACTTACAGAAAACGTTTGACCTGTGCCATTGCCAACAAAGGGTGTAAAAGAAAGTATTGAGAAACTTTTGTTATTGACCAAATACTTATTTTCCACCATAATTTTCAAATAAATTCATTAAAAATCCTACAATGTGATTTTCTGGATTTTTTTCCCCTCATTTTGTCTGTCATAGTTGACGTGTACCTATGATGAAAATTACAGGCCTCTCTCATCTTTTTAAGTGGGAGAACTTGCACAATTGATGGCTGACTAAAAACGTTTTTTCCCCACTGTAGATACAGGAGCCTCTTCCTGTATTCTGCCCTATCTGCTTCCCACTACTGCTTTAATGGAACTTGTTCAAACAGGTACCGAGGACACCTTGAGTGTGTCCACAATGGCACCCGATTCCCTATATAGTGCACTACTTTGGCCAGGAACCATGCACTACTTTTGACCAGAGCCCTATGGCACTATATAGGGAACAGGGTGCCATTTCCGATGCAGCCATTGTGACAAATGGAGAGTAAATTAACCAGGTCTGTAAGTTACATGGCTCAGGGCGGGGCTGACTTCCTGTCAGGCAGTTGCTGTAGCTACCTATTACCTGGAACAGCTCAGGGCGGGGCTGACTTCCTGTCAGGCAGTTGCTGTAGCTACCTATTACCTGGAACAGGGGTCTTCAGATGTGATATTTCAAAGAGGATTGATCCTGGCGTCCCTCAGTAATACTCTCTCGCTCCCCCCCCCCCCCCCCCCCCCATCTAGCTCTCTATCTGTTTCTCTCTCTCTTTTACATTCAGCCTATATAGTGGATCATTTGCATCCATCTGTGTATGACGTCTTTAGATGTGAAAAGAGAGAGGCCCGAGGCCAGGGCTTTGTGGTCTGAATTATAATTGGTCTCTTTTAATGCTGTTCTGACCAGAAGGATCATGATGCGTTGGTCCATTGACATAATTTGGTCCTTGACATGATTACTGTACACCCGTGTAGCTGGTGTGTAGCCTCAGCTAGTGTATATAAATGGTTTCATATGACGTGTGTGTGTGTGTGTGTGTGTGTGTGTGTGTGTGTTGGAGTGACATGGCAGGGCTATGCAGGATTTCATAGCATTATGATTGTAGTGGCTTCAAACTATGTCCCTACATTGTAATGAACCACTTCCTTTCCTTTCAGACACTTCTACATCCACGGCACCAACACGTTTCCAAGAAAGGCTTGAGATGT
Source organism: Coregonus sp. 'balchen' (assembly GCA_902810595.1). NCBI lineage: Eukaryota > Metazoa > Chordata > Actinopteri > Salmoniformes > Salmonidae > Coregonus > Coregonus sp. 'balchen'. The sequence goes on from LR778257.1 coordinate 40,741,444, forward strand.
CGTTTCTTGGTTTAACAAAAATCAGGACAGGCAGCCTCAGGTCGAGGACAGGCAGAAGTAAACCAGGTCAGAGTCAGATAGGTACAGGACGGCAGGCGGGCTCGTGGTCAGGGCAGGCAGAAGAGGTCGGAACCGGGAGAACTAGAAAACGGGGACTAGAGAGAACAGGAGTACGGGAAAAAAAACATGCTGGTAGGCTTGACGAGACAAGACGAACTGGCAACAGACAAACGGAGAACACGGGTATAAATACACGGGGGATAATGGGGAAGATGGGCGCCACCTGGAGGGGGGGGGGTGGAGACAATCACAAAGACAGGTGAAACAGATCAGGGTGTGACATCCTCAGGTGCATAAGGCAGCTCCTAACCAGTGAATATGATGAATCCATCACGGTTGTCTTATGAACGCTTTCAGCACAAGGAACCGTTTATACCTCTGTGGATGCGTCCCAAATGGCCCCCTATTCCCTATATAGTGCACTACCCTGGTCAAAAGAAGTGCCCTACATAGGGAATAGGGTGCCATTTGAGACACAGCCTACCTGAGACAGGGACGGGAGTTTGAGGTGCATTAAATGAAGCACCTTATTTGTCCTTTTTCGGCCCAACAACCATGGCCCATTCATCAGGGCTGTTCTATCCCGCTGTCACGCCTCCCGTGGAACGACCTGTCAGCTTATTACATTTATATGCTGTTATCGGCAGCTTGACTGTAATGTTGTGGATACTAGAGCTCAGGGTGTGTGGGTTGTGGGGTGGGGGGGAAGGGTTTGTGGTGGTGGTGGTGGTGGTGGTGGGGGGGGGGCCTCAAACCCTATATGGTAATGAGACTGATCCATTCTGCTATCATCAGTCTGACCAAGACGTCTCCAATCAAGGCAGACACACGCATACATACACATACACTTACACAAATACACACACACTGCAGGGAGAAAGCTAATGCAGTTTCTCAGGAAATATGCTTTGATGAATTTCTACACAAAGACAAACAGAGGTCGTCGGGAGGATTAGGGTGAATCTGATTGGTTAGAACTAGGCGGTAGTAGATAAATAGAAAATGCAGTGAGAGGCTCCTTTTCAAGGAAAGCAGTTAGAGGGGGTTGGAGGGGGTTAGAGAGGGTAGAGGGGGGTAGAGAGGGTAGAGGAGATGGGGGGGAAGGTAGAGGGGTTAGAGGGGGTTAGAGGGTAGGGTAGAGAGGGTAGAGGGGGTTAGAGGGTAGAGGAGATGGTGAAGGGTAGGGGGGGTGGAGGGTAGAGGGTAGGGGTAGAGGGGGTAGGTGGTAGAGGGTTAGAGGGAGGTAGAGGGGAGGGAGGGGGGTGAGGGGGAGAGTGGGAGGTGGGGGGGTAGGGAGGGTGAGGGCGGTGAGGGGGGGTAGAGGAGGAGGGGTGGGGTGGGTGTAGAGGGGTGGGGCCCACCTCGTAGGTCGTATGTGGCAGTATGGCACCCCTCGGGTAGAGTGAGTGGCAGTATGGACAACATTTACATTTTAGTCATGGATCCAGACCCTCTGTATCATCAGTAGGACCCATACATGAGCAATTAGGGTCAAGTGCCCCTGTGACGTTAATGGGCAGATGCCCAGACACCCTCAGTCGTAGGGGCAGTAGGAAACCAACACTCTTGATTCGTTACTGGCAGACGATCCAACCACCTCTGGCTAGGTAGAGTGGCGTAGGCCCAACTGAGGATGTAATGTGGCGTAGGACCCAACTCTGTAGATCATAGGGAGTAGAGGAGCCCAACACCCTCTGTAGATCGTAATGTGGCAGTATGGACCCACACCCTCTGTAGATCGTAATGTGGCAGTATGGACCCAACACCCTCTGTAGATCGTAATGTGGCAGTATGGACCCAACACCCTCTGTAGATCGTAATGTGGCAGTATGGACCCAACACCCTCTGTAGATCGTAATGTGGCAGTATGGACCCAACACCCTCTGTAGATCGTAATGTGGCAGTATGGATCCAACACCCTCTGTAGATCGTAATGTGGCAGTATGGATCCAACACCCTCTGTAGATCGTAATGTGGCAGTATGGATCCAACACCCTCTGTAGATCGTAATGTGGCAGTATGGATCCAACACCCTCTGTAGATCGTAATGTGGCAGTATGGATCCAACACAAAGCCCCTGGGCCTGGGTCTTTCTGGCCCGTGAGGACACACGTGCCATTTATTGTGGTGGAGGTGGGTTCAGAGCGGTGGGGTCAAAACGAGTGCACAATGTTGGGAATAGGGTGCCATTTGGGACAGACTGGTTCCCCATGCAATGGCCACACAGCTAGGGATGGGAAATGTAAGGAGGGGGAACATTGCACATCTAAAATGTCAACACCATGATGTGAATGATGCATTGGAGGGATTCAATCTGTGACCCGTCTGAATGTGTTCCATAGACCTGTTATACAGTAGTTGCAAAATGGTACCTGTATCGGGGGCTATTTTTGCCGATGGCACTTCAAATAATGCGATATTTCAGAGCCATCTAAATAAATACATGGCTCTGGGATATTGGTTTTAATAAATTGTCTTCCAGTGAGTGTGTACTCTGCTCACCCACCTTTACTATTATAAGAAAATCCTTGGTTTATAGAAAGAGCACAGCTGAAGGGACATAACAAATGGTAGAGGGGGTTAGAGATGGTTAGAGGGGGTTAGAGATGGTATAGAAGGGGTTAGAGAGGCTAGAGGGGGGTAGAGGGTGAATGAGGGGGTATAGAGGGTAGAGGAGATGGGGGGAGGTAGGGGGAGTGGGAGGAGGTAGGGGAGGTAGAGGGGGAGTGGAGGAGGTAGAGGGTGGTAGAGGGGGGGTAGAGGGAAGTAGAGGAGGTAGAGGGGGTGGTAGAGAGGTCATGAGCGGGGTCGGGTATAGGATCAGGGGGGTCTGTGAGTGACGCTCAGACGAGGGCGGTTCGTTAGACCGCTGAGCACTCGGGAGCCGTGATAGTGCGTCCACAATGTCAAGGCTCAGTAGGGGACCTCCAACAAACCGCTCAGTGTGACCTCCCTGTCATGGTTCAGTATGACCCCACACTTATCATGGTCTGTGCAGTATGACCCCACAATTGTCATGGTCAGTATGACCCACACCTCTATCAATGTGGCAGTATGACCACACCCTCGTAATCGAATGTCAGTATGGACCCAAACCCTCTGTAGATCGTAATGTGGGCAGTATGGACCCAACACCCTCTGTAGATCGTAATGTGGCAGTATGGATCCAACACCCTCTGTAGATCGTAATGTGGCAGTATGGATCCAACACAAAGCCCCTGGGCCTGGGTCTTTCTGGATGGGAAATGTAAGGAGGGGGAACATTGCACATCTAAAAATGTCAACACCATGATGTGAATGATGCATTGGAGGGATTCAATCTGTGACCCGTCTGAATGTGTTCCATAGACCTGTTATACAGTAGTTGCCAAATGGTACCTGTATCGGGGGCTATTTTTGCCGAAGGCACTTCAAATAATGCGATATTTCAGAGCCATCTAAATAAATACATGGCTCTGGGATATTGGTTTTAATAAATTGTCTTCCAGTGAGTGTGTACTCTGCTCATCCACCTTTACTATTATAAGAAAATCCTTGGTTTATAGAAAGAGCACAGCTGAAGGGACATAAAAAAATGTCATGTTTTTTAAAGGTTCATACCTGACTGACATCTCATAATGTCCATGACCTCTACGTCTCCATGCCCTATTTTGTTATTTTTTATTTAACCTTTATTTAACTAGGCAAGTCAGTTAAGAACAAATTCTTATTTACAATGACGGCCTACACCGGCCAAACCCGGACGACGCTGGGCCAATTGTGCGCCGCCCTATGGGATACAGCCTGGAATCGAACCAGGGGGTCTGTAGTGACGCCTCAAGCACTGAGATGCAGTTCCTTAGACCGCTGCGCCACTCGGGAGCCGTATATGCCTCCACAATGTCCATGGTCTCAGTGATGACCTCCACACAATATCCATGTCCTCAGTGATGACCTCCACAATGCCCATGGTCTCTAGTGATGACCTCTACAGTGTCCATGGTCTCTAGTGATGACCTCTACAGTGTTCATGTCCTCAGTGATGACCTCTACAGTGTCCACGGCCTGCACGACTGCACACAGACAGTGTTCATTACACAGCAGACCGGCCACCAGCTAGCTCTGTCATGTTAAGTTTCTATGGCAACGTGCCCTTGCTGAGGGAGAAGTGAGGCAGCAGAGAGAGAGAGAGAGGGACTTAGAGCTCTAAGAGCCTGCTCACTTCAGTAGCACTCTCCGATCCTTGAGCCTCCCCAGGATACGGGACTACTTTAAGGATGGAATCAGCCCATTCTAATCCCTCCTCCTCACCACGGCAACAGAGGGGAAGGAAACTGAGGGAGGAGGAGTACAGGATGTGTGCGTTGTCCTAATAATATCTCCTTTCAATCGTTCACTACTTCCCACAAATATGAGGCATGGGCCAGCTGGGCTACCATATATCTCATACCGGTTGTTTTCTTTGGGATGAAGGGGAGGTAATGGGGGCATAGCCAGAGTCTCTCTACATAATCATCTAAAAGTCACAGCTTGCCCAAAATAGAGGACATCATGATTATGTAGAGAGACTCGGGCTATGCCCCCATTACCTCTCCTTCGTCCCAAAGAAAACAACTGGTATAAGATATATGGTAGCCCAGCTGGCCCAAAATAGCTCAGCATCTTGCGTGTCTGACTTGGGTTCGAACCTGGGTCTCCTGCGTGCCACTAAACTAGACTGTGCTAGCCCGCTGAACTAAAGCCGAGGTATTAACTTGGGGGATCTTACACAAGTCTTCAGGCCTCGGGCAAGGTGACTTGTCACGTGAGCGTGGTTCACCTTCACCGAATCACCTCAATTACACTTTCACTGTCCAGTCCTCCCAAGTTGTTTAAGTAGTTTTGATACTGCAGTGCTTTAAAAAGACCTTGGTTCTCTCTCTCTGAGTATTGGTTTTCACCTTTGCTATGTTGGACGGAGGAGGGAGTCACACACTGGCTTTGTCTCAAATGGCACCCTATTCCCTATGTAGTGCACTACTTTTGAGCCCTGGTCAAGAGTAACCTTATGAGCCATGGTCAAAAGTAGTGCACTACATAGGGAATAGTGTGCCATTTGCAACGTTGAAGGAGAGAGGCCACAAAAAGCGTTAGAGTATCTCACTGATCTCATTCTCAGGAGTAGGAACTCAATTCTCTTGCTTGGTGTTTGTTTACCCAAGTGTTACATGAAATCCTATCAGACTGAGACGCAGCGAGACAGTGCCTGGCCATACTAAACACTTAGCCAGTGGCCATGCGCTCTGATAGAGATCAGGGTTGCGTCCCAAATGGCACCCTATTCCCTATATGGTGCACTAATTTTGACCAGAATGTCCCATGTCAAAAATAGTGCACTAAATAGGGAATAGGGTGCCATTTGGGATGCAGGCCCCAGGAGGAGAGCTCAGTTGCCTACTGTAAGACATTGATTTACTCAGCCAGAAAGAGAGCCAGAGATAACTGGACACAGCGGCCCCCTGTGCACACACACACACACACACACACACACACACACACACACAAACACACACACCTGTGCCTAAGCATCAACATCAGATGGTAATGAACTGTAGCGCTGTAGAACTAATCTCCTGGGTCTCACCAGACCAACCACCAACATCACGTTTCAATTATTTAATACATCTTGTTTTCCTGACCTTGCGTGCGTGTGTGTGTGTGTGCGTGTGTGTGTGTGTGTGTGTGTGTGTGTGTGTGTGTGTGTGTGTGTGTGTATTTGCGTGCCTCAGCTGGGAGGTCCTAAGGTTTCTGCTGTCTAACTTGCGTTGGTGGATGGAGGAGTATCGTTTTGATGGCTTCAGGTTCGATGGGGTGACGTCCATGATGTACCATCATCACGGGATCGGTAAGGGCTAGGGATTCATGTTTTCCAGAAAATTGAAAATGTTTCCTTCCCGAGAAAATTGCATGCCCTATCCTGGGCATCCCTAGATTCCTGTTCAAACTGGAAATGCGTTATATGGCTTTCATAAACACTTCTGATGCTTTACACTAGCAGCAGTGTAGTGTTTATGTTATTGTCATGTACAAAGAAAAGGGAAACCCACACATTGCTATTGCTCGTAACACTTTGTTTATTCAAGCTTTATGTGTCGGCCTCTTGGCCTTTTGTCAGATATTTTTAAAAAGAGGCTGACACAACTTGAATAACAAAGTGATGCATGGCAGAGCAGCGTTCCCAAGCACCTGCAACATCATGACTCAGATTTGCTAGTGCTTTTTTTGAAATGTGTTATTGTACATTAGTCTTCATACAAAGTACACTAACAACGGCAGAGTTTTGGGTTATGGTTATATATTGGTTATGTATTCAGTCTGGGTTATGGTTATATGTTGGTTATGTATTCAGTGTGGGTTATGGTTATATGTTGGTTATGTATTCCGTGTGGGTTATGGTTATATATTGGTTATGTATTGTCTGGGTTATGGTTATATATTGGTTATGTATTCAGTGTGGGTTATGGTTATATATTGGTTATGTATTGTCTGGGTTATGGTTAATATATTGGTTATGTATTCAGTGTGGGTTATGGTTATATGTTGGTTATGTATTCAGTGTGGGTTATGGTTATATATTGGTTATGTATTCAGTGTGGTTATGGTATATTGGTTATGTATTGTTGTGGTTATGGTTATATATGGTTATGTATTCAGTGTGGGTTATGGTTAATATATTGGTTATGTATTCAGTGTGGGTTATGGTTATATATTGGTTATGTATTCAGCGTGGGTTATGGTTATGTATTCAGTGTGGGTTATGGTTAATATATTGGTTATGTATTCAGTGTGGTTATGGTTAAATATTGGTTATGTATTCAGTGTGATTATGGTTATATATTGGTTATGTATTCAGTGTATTTATGGTTATATATTGGTTGTGTATTCAGTGTGGGTTATGGTTATATATTGGTTGTGTATTCAGTGTGGTTATGGTTATATATTGGTTGTGTATTCAGTGTGGGTTATGGTTATATATTGGTTATGTATTCAGTGTGGGTTATGGTTATATATTGGTTATGTATTCAGTGTGGTTATGGTTATATATTGGTTATGTATTCAGTGTGGGTTATGGTTAATATATTGGTTATGTATTCAGTGTGGGTTATGATTAATATATTGGTTATGTATTCAGTGTGGGTTATGGTTAATATATTGGTTGTGTATTCAGTGTGGTTATGGTTATATATTGGTTGTGTATTCAGTGTGGTTATGGTTATATATTGGTTGTGTATTCAGTGTAGTTATGGTTATATATTGGTTATGTATTCAGTGTAGTTATGGTTATATATTGGTTGTGTATTCAGTGTGGTTATGGTTATATATTGGTTGTGTATTCAGTGTGTTTTATGGTTATACAGTGCATTCAGAAAGTATTCAGACCCCTTTTTTTTTTGTTACGTTACAGCCTTATTCTAAAATGGATAATTATTTTTTTCCCCTCATCAATCTACACACACTACCCCATAATGACAAGGTGAAAACAGGTTTTTAGAAATGTTTGCCAATTTATAAAAAACAGAAATACCTTAATTACATAAGTATTCAGAACATTTGCGATCCGACTCGAAATTGAGCTCAGGTGCATCCTGTTTCCATCGATCATCATTGAGGTGTTTCTACAACTTGATTGGAGTCCACCTGTGGTAAATCCAATTGATTGGACATGATTTGGAAAGGCCACACCTGTCTATATAATGTCCCACAGTTGACAGTGCATGTCAGAGCAAAAACCAAGCCATGAGGTCGAAGGAATTGTCCGTAGAGCTCCGAGACAGGATTGTGTCGAAGCACAGATCTGGGGAAGGGTACCAAAACATTTCTGCAGCATTGAAGGTCCCCAAGAACACAGTGGCCTCCATCATTCTTAAATGGAAGAAGTTTAGAATCACCAAGACTCTTCCTAGAGCTGGCCACCCGGCAAAACTGAGCAATCGGGGGAGAAGGGCCTTGGTCAGGGAGGTGACCAAGAACCCAATGGTCACTCTGACAGAGCTCCAGAGTTCCTCTGTGGAGATGGGAGAATCTTCTAGAAGGACAACCGTCTCTGCAACACTCCACCAATCAGGCCTTTATGGTAGAGTGGCCAGACGGAAGCCACTTCTTAGTAAAAGGCACATGACAGCCCACTTGGAGTTTGCCAAAAGGCACCTAAAGGACTCTTAGACCATGAGAAACAAGATTCTATTGTCTTATGAAACCAAGATTTAACTATTTTGCCCGAATGCCAAGCGTCACATCTAGAGGAAACCTGGCACCATCCCTACGGTGAAGCATGGTGGTGGCAGCATCATGCTGTGAGATTAGTTTTTCAGCGGCAGGGACTGGGAGACTATTCAGGATCGAGGGAAAGATGAACGGAGCAAAGTACAGAGAGATCCTTGATGAAAACCTGCTCCATAGTGCTCAGGACCTCAGACTGGGGCGAAAGTTCTGAATGCTTATGTAAATGTGATATTTCCGTTTTTTATTTGTAATAAATTAGCAAAACTTTCTAAAAACCAGTTTTTGCTTTGTCATTATGGGGTGTTGTTAGATTGATGACAGAAAAAAAATCAATTTTAGAATAAGGCTGTAATGTAACAGAATGTGGAAAAAGTCAGGGGGTTATGGTTATATATTGGTTATGTATTCAGTGTGGGTTATGGTTATATATTGGTTATGTATTCAGTGTGGGTTATGGTTATATATTGGTTATGTATTCAGTGTGGGTTATGGTTATATATTGGTTATGTATTCAGTCTGGGTTATGGTTATATATTGGTTATGTATTCAGTTTGGGTTATGGTTATATATTGGTTATGTATTCAGTCTGGGTTATGGTTATATATTGGTTATGTATTCAGTCTGGGTTATGGTTATATATTGGCTATGTATTCAGTCTGGGTTATGGTTATATATTGGCTATGTATTCAGTGTAGTTATGGTTATATATTGGTTATGTATTCAGTGTGGTTATGGTTATATATTGGTTATGTATTCAGTTTGGGTGTTGTACCGCTGTCCTCAGGTAGTGGGTTTTCAGGAGCCTACTCTGAGTGCTAACTCCTATCCCCTAACCCCTACACCCTAGTTCCATACCCCCTAACTCTTACCCCTTAACCCTTACCCCCTAACCCCTACCCACTAGCTCCCTAACCCCTACACCCTTGCTCCCTAACCCTTACCCCCTAACCCCTACACCCTAACCCTTACCTCCTAACTCCTACACCCTAACCCTTACCCCTAACCCCTACACCCTAACCCCCTAACTCCTACACCCTAACCCCCTAACTCCTACACCCTAACCCCCTAACCCCTACACCCTAACTCCTACACCCTAACCCCCTAACTCCTACACCCTAACCCCCTAACTCCTACACCCTAACCCCTACACCCTAACCTCCTAACCCCTACACCCTAGCTCCCTAGGTGATATCCTTGTTCTTTCTCTGTCCTCAGGCAATGGATTTTCTGGCGACTACTCAGAGTACTTTGGTCTTCAGGTGGATGAGGACTCCCTGGTCTATCTGATGACAGCTAATCATGTCCTGCACACCCTGTATCCAGACTGCATCACCATCGCAGAGGTAACACTAGTCCTTAAGCCCTACCCCCTAGGCACTGCAATATCTCCAAATATTTGATATGTAAAATCAGTATGGCGTCCTGAATGTCATGGCAACAATAGTCAGAGGAATTGGTAGCGTTAAAGCACATCCAGGTCTGGGCCAAGGCTATAGCTTCAGACCACCCCATAGTGAACAGCGCCGACTCTGTACGACTCTACAACCAAACACACACCGGAGGAGTCCTGACTACAGCCAAACACACACTGGAGGAGTCCTGACTACAGCCAAACACACACTGGAGGAGTCCTGACTACAGCCAAACACACACTGGAGGAGTCCTGACTACAGCCAAACACACACCGGAGGAGTCCTGACTACAGCCGAACACACACCGGAGGAGTCCTGACTACAGCCGAACACGCAAACACAATACATTCAATTAGTTGTGGGTGACACACCCTCTGGTCATGATTAATGAAAGCTCTTATTATCGTCTCACAGCTCAGGTCATCTCTGTAATTAAGAAGTAATGCCGTCAGTAAACGGGAAGCCGCTGCTTTGTTTGGCTCTGATTCATTCAATTAAACTGGATTTTTCTAGTACCCTCTGTGTTGTTCCTGGAGCAGTATCAGTATTTAGAAGTTTTATTAGTCGTATGTATGTACGGCATACGCATAGTATACATGGAAGTGCTGGCAGGTTCCTTCTCAACGATGCAACAACAGTAAGAAGTAGTAAAACATTTGATTGAATAGGAAGAGAAAGTAAATGGCTCAGTAGAATAGAATAAACGGTTTAGCATCAGTATCATACAGGAAGACAGCATTTATAGTCCAATATTTACACTTGTATTGTGGAAGGGGGGGGGGAGTAAGTGTATAAACTGAGCAGTATAGTAAGAGTGGGGTAGCAGCAGTTGTGACGTGTCCTAAGGTGCGGAGAATCAGAGCAGGTGGTCCGTCCAGTTCAAGTGTTCAGCGTTCTGACGGCTTTACATTCTGGAGTCATTTAGCAGACGCTCCTATCCAGGCTTGTACGTAGAAACTGTCTCTGAGCCTGTTGGTATCAGACCTCGTGCTCCAATACTATCTGCCCGACAGTAAGGCAGAGAACAGCTCGTGGCCGGGGTGTGTCGGGGGGTCCTTGAGGATGATGCTGCTGGCCTTCCTCAGGCACCGGTCCCAGTAGATGTCCTGGATGGGTGGGAGCACGGTCCCAGTAGATGTCCTGGATGGGTGGGAGCACGGTCCCAGTGATGTCCTGGATGGGTGGGAGCACGGTCCCAGTGATGTCCTGGATGGGTGGGAGCACGGTCCCAGTGATGTCCTGGATGGGTGGGAGCACGGTCCCAGTAGATGTCCTGGATGGGTGGGAGCACGGTCCCAGTAGATGTCCTGGATGGGTGGGAGCACGGTCCCAGTAGATGTCCTGGATGGGTGGGAGCACGGTCCCAGTAGATGTCCTGGATGGGTGGGAGCACGGTCCCAGTGATGTCCTGGATGGGTGGGAGCACGGTCCCAGTGATGTCCTGGATGGGTGGGAGAACGGTCCCAGTAGATGTCCTGGATGGGTGGGAGCACGGTCCCAGTGATGTCCTGGATGGGTGGGAGCACGGTCCCAGTGATGTCCTGGGCCGTCATCACCACCCGCTGGACGGCCTTGCAGTCGTGGAAGGATCAATTCCCGTACCAGGCCGTGATGCAACCGGTCAGGACGCTCTCAATGGTGCATTGATAGTATTTGGAGTGTATGTTTTGCTCCTGGAGTAGTATCAGTATGTGTTGGAGTAGTATCAGTATGTGTTGGAGTAGTATCAGTATCTGTTGGAGAAGTATCAGTATCTGTTGGAGTAGTATCAGTATGTGTTGGAGTAGTATCAGTATCTGTTGGAGTAGTATCAGTATGTGTTGGAGTAGTATCAGTATGTGTTGGAGTAGTATCAGTATCTGTTGGAGAAGTGTCAGTATGTGTTGGAGTAGTCTTAGTATGTGTTGGAGTAGTCTCAATATGTGTTGGAGTAGTTTCAGTATGTGTTGGAGTAGTATCAGTATGTGTTGGAGTAGTATCAGTATGTGTTGCTGTTGGAGTAGTATCAGTATGTGTTGGAGTAGTCTCAGTATGTGTTGCTCATGGAGTAGTATCAGTATGTGTTGGAGTAGTCTCAGTATGTGTTGGAGTAGTATCAGTATCTGTGGTAGTATCAGTATGTTGGAGTAGTATCAGTATGTGTTGGTAGTACAGTATGTTGGAGTTATCAGTATTGTTGAGTAGTATGTATGTGTGGAGTAGTATCAGTATGTGTTGGAGATAGTAATCAGTATCTGTTGGAGTAGTATCAGTATGTGTTGGTAGTGTATCAGTATGTGTTGGAGTAGTATCAGTATCTGTTGGAGTAGTTATCAGTATGTTTTGGAGTTGTATCAGTAGTGTTGGAGTGTATCAGTATCTGTTGGAGTGTATCAGTATGTGTTGGAGTGTATCAGTATGTGTTGGAGTAGTTTCAGTATGTGGTTTCTGGGTTGGGGGGAGTAAAAAGTATTTTTGGGGGGTAGTATCAATGTTTTTGGGTATATCAAACATGTGTTGGGGTTTTATCAGCTTTTTGGGGGTAGTCCAGTATGTGTTTGGGGTAGTTTCAGTATGTGGGTTTGGGTGTTCAGTTGTGTTGGGTTTTTATCAGTATGTGTTTATGTTGGAGTAGTCTCATTTTGGGTTGGAGGGAGGGTTTATTTTGTTTTTGGAAATAGTTCAGTTGTGGGTTTCTCGGAAATAGTATCAGTATGTGTTGGGGGTAAATTTTCCCGTAGGGGTTGGAGTAGTCCCCAAATTTTGTTTTTGGAGTATCCCCAGTATGTGTTGGAAATAAATCTCAGATGTTTTGGGGTATCTAGATGTGTTGAAGTATTTTTATTTGGTTTTTGGGGTAGAACAAATATTGTTGTGTTGGAGTAAATATCATAAGGTTGGAGTGATCCGTAAGTGTTTTGGGGTAGTCCTCAGTATGTTTGGAGTATTTTCCTATGTGTTGGAGTAGTTCAGTATTTTTGTTTGTAGTAGTCCATATTTGTTGGAGTTAAAATCTCAATTTTGTTTTTGAAGTATTTTCAGTTTTGTGTTGGAGTGTATCAGTATTTTGGGTTTTCGTTGGAGTATTTTCAGTATTGTTTTGGTAGTCTCAGTAGGGGTTGGAGTAGTATCCCGTATGTGTTTTTCGTTGGAGTATTATCATTATTTTGTTTTCCCCGGGGGGTAGTATCAGTATGGTTGGAGTAGTTTTTAGTATGTGTTGGGGTAAATCTCATTTTTTGTGTTGGGTTTGGTAGTGTCAGTATGTGTTGGAGTAGTATCAGTAAGTGTTTGGGGTAGTCTCAGTATGTGTTGGGGAGTATGTATGTGTTGGGGTGGTATCAGTTGTGGGTTTGGGGTATTTTCAGATGTGTTGGGTTAGGACAGTAGGGGTTGGAGTATATCAGTATGTGTTTGGGGAAATATCAGTAGGGGTTGGTGTTGGAGTATATCATTTTTGTGTTGGGGGTAGCCCAAAATTTTGTAGGAGTATTTTGGCAGTAAAGTGTTGGGGTAATTGTCAGTATGTGTTGGAGTAGTTCAGTTGTGTTGGAGGGGGTATCAGTATGGGTTGGGGGTTGTATCAGGATGTGTTGGAGTAGTCTCAGTTGGTTTTGGAAATGTCCAAGGGTTTTTGGGTAGTTCAGTTGTGTTGGAGTATTTTCAGTAAAAGTTTTTGGGTAAGTCCAGTAAAGGTTGGGGTAGTCCAAAATTTTGTTGGGGGTGGTCCCCAATTAAGTGTTTGGGGTGGTCTCCCGTATGTGTTGGAGTAGTATCATTTTGTGTTGGAGAGTATTTAGTATGTGTTGGGGTAGTATCAATTGGTTTGGGGTAGTATCGTATGTGTTGGGGAGTAGTATCAGTAAGTGTGTTTTGGGGTAGTTGCAGTAAGTGTGTTGGAAATGTATCATTATTGTTGGAAATAGTATCAAATTTGTTTTTGGAGTAGTCTCCGTAAGTTTGGGGGTAGTCTCAGATGTGTTGAGTAGTCCCCAGTATTTTTTGGGTTTGGGGTAAATTCTTTTCTGTTGGAATATCAGTATCTGTTGGGGGTGTTCATTTTTGTTGGATGTATCTGTTTTTTTTGGGGGTGTTTTTAGTATGTGTTGGGTAGTTTTCATATGTGTTGCTGTTTGGGGGTAGTCTCAAATATGTGTTGCTTTGGGGTATTTTCCCCGTATGTTTTTGGAGTAGTATCGTATTTTGTTGGGGTAGTCCAGTAAAGTGTTGGGTAAGTTCCCCCAGTAAGGGTTGGAGTGTCTCAGTAAAGTGTTTTTTGTAGTAAACAGTAAAGTGTTTCCGTTGGGTAGTTTCAGTTTTTTTTTTGGATAATATCATATGTGTTTTGGGGTAGTTCAGTATGTGGGGCTTTTTTGGAGTAGTTCAGTATGTGTTGGAGTAGTATCAGTATGTGTTTTGGAGTAGTATCAGTAGGTTTTTGCTCTGGAGTAGTTCAAAATGTGTTGGGGTAATATCAGTAAAGTGTTTTGGGGGTATCAGCATGGGTTGGGGTAAAATTTTCCCGTATGTGGTGGAGTAAAATTTTAGTATGGTTGGATAGTCTTGTTTGTGTTGGAATTTGTTCAGTTTTTGTTGGAGTATTCCCGTATTTTGTTGGGTAGTTCCCCAGTCGTGATGGGGTGTTAGTAGGGGTTGGGGTAGTCTCAGTTTGTGTTGGGGGGTAGTCTCATTTTTTGGGGTTTGGGTTAATCAGTATGGGTTGGAGTGTCCCCAGTTTGGTTGGGGGTAAATCTCGTTTGTGTTGGGGAGTATCGATTTGTTGGGGGTAAATCTTGCGGGGTTTGGGGGGTTTTGTCTCAGTATGGGTTGGAGTAGTCTAGTATGTTGGAGTAGTCCCCCAGTAAGTGGTTTTGGGGTAAATTCAGTATGGGTTGGAAATGTCTCAGTTGTGTTGGAGTAGTATCAGTATCTGTTGGGTAGCATCAGATGTGTTGTCATGAGTGTATTCAGTATTGGTTGGAGTGTTTTCATTATGTGTTGGAAATATTATCATTTTCTGTTGGGGGTAGTCTCATAAAGCTTGGGAGTGTATCAGTATGGTTGGGTAAATATCAGTATGTGTTGGAGTAAATATCATATTTTGGGTTTGGGGTAAATAAACGTATGTGTTGGGAGTATTTTCAAATATGCGTTGGAAGTAGTAAACAGTATGGTTTGGGGTTTGTCTCAGTACGTGTTGGAAATAGTCTCAGTATCTGTTGGAGTAGTAAACAAATATGGTTGGGGTAGTATCTATTTGTTTTGGGGTATTTTAGTATGGGTTGGGGTAGTAACAGTATTGTTGGAAATGTAAACGTAGGGGTTTGGGTTTGTATCATTAATGTTTGGGGTATTTTCAGTATGTTTTTGGAAGTATCAGTAAAGTGTGGAGTAAATATCGTATGTGTTTGGGGTAGTTCATTATGTGTTTGGGGTAGTCTCAGTTTGGTTGGAGTAGTCTCAAAAGTGTTTGGGGTAGTGCAGTATGTTTTTGGGGTAGCTCTTTTGTGTTGTAGTAGTCTCAGTTGTGTTGGAGTTGTCTCAGTAGTTTTGGAGTAGTATCAGCATGGGGTTTTGGGGTGTCTCAGTTTTTTGTTGGAGTAAAACTCAGTATGTGTTGGATAGTCCCCGTTTGGTTGGAGTGCTCAGTATTTTTGGGGTAGTCCCCATTATGTGTTTGGAAATAGTCTCAGTTGTGTTTTAGTGTTTTCAGTATGTGTTGGAGTAGTCTCAGTATGTGTTGGGAGTGTATCAGCATGTGTTTGGGGTGTTAGTAGGGGTTGGGTAAATACAAAATGTGTTGGGGGATTATCACAGGTTTTTGGGGTAGTTTAGTAGGGGTTTTGGGGGAGTTTTTAGTATTGTTTGTGCAGTTGGGTAAACAGTATGTGTTTTTGGGGTAGTATCAGTAGGGGGTTGGAGTAATCAAGATGTGTTGGGGTAGTATCAGCATGTGTTGGGGGTGTTTCAGTAGGTTTTGGGGTAAATTTTTAGTATGTGTTTTGGGGTAGTTCAGTATGGTTTTGGGGTAGTTCATTTTTTGTTGAGGGTTTGGGGTAGGGCTCAGTTTTGTGTTGGAGTAGTCTCAGTATGTGTTTTGGGGATTAGGGATCCCGTTGTGTTGGGTCAGGAGTAGGACGTATTGTTTGGGGTAGTTTTAGGATGTGGGGGTTTTGTTTGTCTCTTATGTTTTGCTTTAGAGTAGTGTCATATGTTTTGGAGTAGTTTTCAGTAAGGGTTTTTGGAAATAGGGTTTGTAGTGTTTTGGGGTATTCCTTTAGTATGTGTTGGAGTAGTCTCATTATGTTTGGAGTAGTTCAGTAGGGGTTTGGGGTAGTCTCATATGTTTTGGGGTAGTCTCAGTATTGTTGAAAATATTTTCAGTATGTGTTGGAGTAGTATCGTATGTGTTTCTGTTGGGTAGTTCGGAGTGTTGGGGTAGTCTCAGTATGGTTGGGGGTATATCAGTATGTGTTTGGGTGTTTTGGGGTAGTTCAGTAAAGTTTGCTCATAGTAGTATCAATGGGTTGGGGTAGTTTTTAGTATGTGTTGGGGGTAGTCCCATTCTGTGTTGCTGTTAGGTAGTGGGCCCGATGTGTTGGAAATAAAATATCCCGTAAGTGTTTGGGGTGTATCAGTAAGTTTGGAGAGTTATTTTGTGGTTTGGGGTAGTATCAGTTGTGTTTGGGGTGGTTCAGTATGTGTTGGGAGTTTGGACAGTATGTGGGATTAGTATCGTATTTGTTGAGTGATCAGTATGTGTTGGAGTGAAACAGATGTTTGGGGGGGGTTGGAGTAGTACAGTTTTGGGGTTGGAGTAGTCTCCGTATGGTAGGAAATATGGGCAGTATGTGTTTGGGGTTTGTTGGGCAGATGTGTTGGAGTAATTTTCAGAGGTGTTGGGGTAGTATCATAAGTGTTGGAGTAGTATCAGTATGTTTGGAGTAGTCTCAGTAGGGGTTGGAGTAGTTCAGTTTTGTGTTTTGGGGTAGTTCATTTTGTGTTTGGGGTAGTTCGATGTTTTGGAGTAGTCCCGTATGTGTTGGAGTAGTCTGTATTTTGTTGGAGTAGTCTCAGTTGTGTTTTGGGGTAGTCTCCCTATGTGTTGGAGTGGGCCAGTTGGTTTGGGGTGGTTCCGTATGTGTTGGGTAGTATCAGTTGTGTTGGAGTAGTAAACAGTATTTTG
Organism: Coregonus sp. 'balchen'; assembly: GCA_902810595.1. Taxonomy (NCBI): domain Eukaryota; kingdom Metazoa; phylum Chordata; class Actinopteri; order Salmoniformes; family Salmonidae; genus Coregonus; species Coregonus sp. 'balchen'. Next base: position 40,758,322 of record LR778257.1, read on the forward strand.
TTGGAAGTAAGGGATCAGTATGTGTTTGGGTATTTTCTTTTGTGTTGGAGTAGATTTAGTGTGTTTTGGAGTAAATACATTTAAGGGGTGTTTTGGAAATAGTTCAAAATGTGGTTTGGGGTAGTATCATTTGGGGTTGGGGTAGTCTCAGAAGTGGGAGTAGTCTCAGTATGTGTTGGAGTATCTCCCGTATGTTTGGAGTAGTATCCCGATCTGTTGGAGTAGTATCATTAATTTTTGGAGTAGTATCAGTATCTTTGGGAAATAGGAAACGTAAAGTGTTTGGGAGTTTTGTTTTCAGTATGTGTTGGGTGTCTATTATGTGTTTTCTTTTTGGGGTATTTCGTATTTGTTTTTGTTGGAGTTTGTCCCTTTTGTATGTTTTTTGGGTATTTTCTATGTGTTGGATATTTTCAGTATGTGTTGGAGTAGTCTCAGTATGTGTTGGGTAGTCTCAGTTGTTTTGGAGTAGTATCATATGTGTTGCCCTTGGAGTAGTACATTTTTGTGTTGGGTTTTTATCAGTATGGTTGGGGTAGTAAACAGTATGTGGGTTTTCTGTTGGGGTAGTATCAGTATGTGTTTGGGGTAGTAATTTAGTAGTGTTGGGTAGTATCAGTTTTGGTTTTTTTTATGGAGTAGTATCATTTGTGTTGGAGTAGTCTCAGAAAGGTTGCTGTTGGAGTAGTTTTCATTTTTGTGTTTGGGTAGTATCAGCATGGTTTTAAGTGTCTTGTATGTGTTTTTAGTAGTCCAGTAAAGTGTTGGAGTAGTCTCGGGTTTTGGGTTTGGGGTGTCCCCAGTTGTGTTGGAGTAGTCTCAGATTGTTGGGTAAATCTCAGTAGGGGTTGGAGTAGTTATTTCGTGATGGGGGTATATCATAGGGGTTGGGAGTAGTCTCAGTTTGTGTTGGGGTAAATCTCAGGTTTTTGGTTTTGGGTAGTTAAACAGTATGGGTTGGGGTAGCTCATTTTTTTGGTGGAGTGTCTCAGGGTTGGGGTTTTGGGGTGTATCAGCATGTGTTGGGGTAGTCTAGCATGTGTTTGGGGGTAGTCTCCCGTATTTTTTGGGTTTGGGGTAGTCTAGTATGTGTTGGAGTAGTCCCAGTATGGGGTTTGGGGGTTTGTACAGTATCTGTTGGGGGAGCAAACAGATGTGTTGGAAATGGTCTCATTTGTGTTGGAGTAGATCATTTTGTGTGTTCATGGGGGTAGTTTAGTAGTGAAGGGTAGGCTCAGTATCTGTTGGAGTGTATCAGTATGGTTTGGGGTTGTCTCAGTAAAGTGTTTTGGGGTAGTACAGTATGTGTTGGAGGGAGTTTAGTAAAGTGTTGGGAGTAAAATATCAGAAAGGTTGGGTATATCCGTATGTGTTGGATTTGTTTTCAGTATGTGGTTTTTAGTAGTTAAAGTATCGGTTTGGGGTATCTCAGTATGCGTTTTGGGGTAGTTCAGTTGTGTTTTGGGGTAGTACAGTAGGGGTTGGAGTAGTAAACAGTATTGTTGGAGTAGAAACAGTAAAGTGTTGGAGTAGTATAAGTATTTGTTGGGAGTTTGTTTTCAGTATGTGTTGGAGTTTATCAGATGAAAGGGGTTGTCTCAGTGGGGCGGTTTGGGGTAGTATCATTTTGGTTGGAGTAGTCCAGTCCTTTTTGGAGTATCTGTATCTGTTGGGGGAGTATCAGTATTTTGGAGTATATCAATATGTGTTGGAGTATTTTCCTATGTGGTTTTGGGGTAGTATCATTTTGGGTTGGAGTGTTCAGTATTTGTTGGGAAGTAGTCTCAGTAGTGTTGGGTAGACTCAGTTTGTGTTTTGGGGGGGAGTTCAGTATTGTTTTCTCGGGGGTAGTATTTTATGAAAGGGGTTTGTCTCAGTTTTTCTGTTTTGGGGTAAATTCATAAAGGTTGGGGTAGTTCATTTTTTGGGGTTTGGGGTAGTCTCAGTTTTTGTTGGAGTAGTATCAGGAAAGTGTTGCCGGGTTTGGGGTAGTATCCCGTTTTTGTTGGAGTAGTATCGTATGTGTTGGAGTAAATAATTTAGTTTTGGGGTTTTCGTTGGAGTAGTTCAGTTTGGGTTTTAGTTTTGTATCAGTTTTGTGTTTTGGGGTAGGGATCATATTGTTTTCTCATGGGAAATATCAGTAGGTTGGGTAAAATAGTAATCCGTAAATGTTTTGGGGTAGATCAGCAGTGTTGGGGAGTTTTGGGCTCAGTATGGTTTTTGGGGAGTTCAGTATGGGTTTTGGGGTAGGGCTCTTTTTGGTTGGGTAGTTTTCAGGAAAGTGTTGAGGAGTCTCAGTATTTTGGGGGGGGGGTTTGTCTCAGTATGTTTTTAGTGTCCCAAATACGTGATGGGTTGTACAGTATGTTTTTTGGGGGTAAGTTCAGTTTGTGTTGGAAATAGTCTCAGTTTTTTGGGGGGGGTATATCAAATATGTTTTGGAAATAGGCCAGTTTGTGTTTGGGGGTAGCTCAGTTTGTGTTGGAGTAGTAAACCCCATGTGTTTTGGGGTAGTCTCAGTATGTGTTTGGGGGTGTCTCAGTATGTGTTGGGTATCTAGTATGTGGTTTGGGGTAGTCTCATATTTTGGTTTGGGGTATCTCAGTATGGTTGGGTAGTTAAACGTATCGTTTGGGGGTAGCATAAATAAAGTGTTTTTAGTATCTCATTTGTGTTTGGAATAGTACAGTATGTGTTTTCTCATGGAGTAGTATCAGGATGTGAAGGGGTAGTCCCCAAATTCTGGGTTTGGGGTAGGATCATTTTGGGGAGTAGTATCAGTATGGGTTTTGGAAATAGGGATCAGTAGTTTGGGGTAGTATCAGTTTTGTGTTTGGGGGTAGTATCAGTATGTGTTGGAAATAGTCTAATTTTTTGGGTTTGGGGTTTTATCCGTATGTGTTTGGGGTAGTATCAGTATGTGGGTTTGGGGAAATAGTCTCAGTATGTGTTGGAAGTAATCAGTTTTTTGTTGGGGGTATTTTCAGTATGCGTTTGGGGGGTTTGTATCAGTAAAGTTTTTGGGGTAGTATCATATGTGTTTTGGGGTTTGTCTCAGTATGTGTTGGGGGTTTTAAACATAGGGGTTGGAGTAGTATCAGTGGTTGGAAATAGTTCAGTATGTGTTTTGGAGTAGAATCGTTTTTTTGGTTTGGAAATTGTATCAGATGTGTTTTCTCATGGAGTGTAAACCGTATGGGAAGGGGTAGTCTCCCGTTCTTTTGGGGGGTAGTTTCATATGTGTTGGAGTAGTCTCAGTGTGTTTGGAGTAGTATTTAGTATCTGTTGAGTATAAAACAGTAAAGTTTTTGGAGGGAGTCTCAGTTTTTGTTGGGGTAGTTCAGTATGGGTTTTGGAAATAATATCAGGGATTTTTGGGGGTAATTTTCGTAAAAAGTTGGAGTAGTAAAGTATTTTGTTGGATTTTTCTCAGTATGGGTTGGAGTGTATTAAATATGTGTTGGAGTAGTCTCGTATGTGTTTGGAAATATCTCAGTAAAGGGTTGGAGTCTTCATTTGGGGTTGGGGGAAAATTTTAGTACGTTTTGGAGTAGGATAAATAGTGTTGGAGTGTACAGTACGTGTTGGGGGAGTATCAGTTTTGGGGGAGTAGTATAGTAAAGTGTTGGAGTGTTAGTATGTGTTTGGGGTATTTTTCATTTTTGTGTTGGGTAGATCAGTAAAGTGTTGGAGTAAATTAAACAGTAAAGTGTTGGAGTAGGGATCAGTAGTGGGTTTGGGTAGATCGGGAAATTTTTTGGGGGTAGTTTTCCGTAAAGGGGTTGGGGGTAGTCTCAGTAAAGTGTTGGATTTTTTATCATACGTTTTGGAGTTTTGTATTTGTAAAGTGTTGGAGTAGTACCCGTACGTGTTTTGGAGTAGATCAGTATGTGTTGGAGTAGTATCAGTATGTGTTGGAGTAGTATCAGTATCTGTTGGAGTAGTATCAGTATGTGTTGGAGTAGTCTCAGTATGTGTTGGAGTAGTCTCAGTATCTGTTGGAGTAGTCTCAGTATCTGTTGGAGTAGTCTCAGTATGTGTTGGAGTAGTCTCAGTATGTGTTGGAGTAGTCTCAGTATGTGTTGGAGTAGTATCAGTATCTGTTGGAGTAGTATCAGTATCTGTTGGAGTAGTATCAGTATCTGTTGCTGTTGGAGTAGTATCAGTATGTGTTGCTGTTGGAGTAGTATCAGTATCTGTTGGAGTAGTATCAGTATCTGTTGGAGTAGTCTCAGTATCTGTTGCTGTTGGAGTAGTATCAGTGTCTGTTGGAGTAGTCTCAGTAGTGATGTAATCTGTGTCATAGTGCAGCTTGTGCTGATTCAAATACTGGTCAAACTGGACAATGCTCATCTATGTGTCCCAATGTGGACACACACTAGAGTCCTGCATCTGGTCGGATACCTACGGTTCCCGCGGTTGACCTGTGAAAGAATCAGCTGGCGGGTGGAATTAAAACCACCTTTCAACCCGTGGGTCGGCTCGCTGTTCAGACTTTTGTTATTGCGGGTCGTAAACATTTTAAATCAAGATAATAGGATAAAAAATGACAATCCCAGGAATTGTGTTGAGTTGAGTTGAGTTGTGTTGTGTTGTGTTGTGTTGAATTGTGTTGTATTGTGTTGAGTGGAGTTGTGTTGAATTGTGTTGAGTTGTGTTGAGTTGAGTTGTGTTGAATTGTGTTGAATTGTGTAGCAAATTCCATTATGGTAAGTGAGCAGTGTGAGCAGTGAGGCAGACACAGCCTAGGCTCCCAGCCACGCAGCGAGAGAGTGGAGCAGGGAACTGTCCATTAGTAGCCTATTTGTGTGGTGCTGAAACATTCCTTATGCAGAGTTGTATGTTCCCTTTCTCCACGCGTACAATACGTTGCCAAGTTTATTTTCCCTGACTCCTGGCTCACGTGAAAATGGCAGGAAAAATAGAAAGAAAGGTTGTGATGGTGAAATCCACCGTTGTGGAAACAGGTGCTGAGCGAGTGAACCCCGGTTTGGAAGGATTTTGGAGTCATTGTGGACAAGGAGGACAACAACCAAGGTAGATGGATACACAGCCTGCAAAAGTGCAATCAGGTATTTGTTTACGATAATTAAGTTAATTATCACGTTAATTATTCAGGCTTTCGTTCATTAGACAATATGCAGGCCATATCAAGTTTAAACCGGTGTGGCTAGTAAAAGTTTGAGTAGCCAATGGCCTATAAATGAAGGCTATTTTTGCAGTTTATAGCCGATTCGATTCTGGGAATTTCAATGAAAGTATTTGATTATCTGAACAGTATTGAATGTAAAGGTATTGTTTTTGTTGTAGGCTCTCATTGGGTAAGAAGAAGGCAAATTAAAAGGCTATTTTTCAAAGTGATTTGAGTTGTTAATGTGCCGCATTGCATTGTGAAAATAAAGAGATTGGCGTATTGTTCTTAATTTATGGCATGGTTTTCTTACTTCCAATCATTCCGCTAACGCTAGGTAGCATCGGCTCGCGAACCTAACTCTAACTTCCTTCATACTGGACACAGAGACATAAAAATGGTATCCTCTAGTTAATCTGACTCTGTGGAGGTAGATAAAGGGCCCCATTGCCAAAATCCTGAGTACCCCTTTAAAGCTGACTGCTCTGGAGTGATTAAAAACAATTAAATAAATGGATGTTATTTGGCGGGTCACGATTCGGCTCTCGGGAACAATTCTATGCGGGTGGGTCGGGTTGTGGAGAAAAATCTGTCCTGATGTCGGGATATCGGGTGGGGCACCGAATTGATGTGGCCGACGCGGGGCTGGTGCGGATCCAAAGAACTGACCCAATGCAGGACTCTAGCACACACACACACACACACACTCTTAACTGTTTCTCGTTGTGTCTCCTATAGGACGTCTCAGGGATGCCAGCTCTCTGCCGAGCCGTGGCAGAGGGAGGTTTGGGCTTCGACTACCGTCTGGCCATGGCCATCCCAGATAAATGGATCCAGGTGAGAATCTCTCTACTCCCCACTCTCCATCTGATAATGTATTAACACATCCTCCTATATGTGACGGACTGGGGTTGAACCTAGTCTCCTGCGATCCACACAACTGTCTTAAACTGGGTTTAAACAATAGTCCAGCTTCGACGCCTCAGAGTTTTTCCCCCCCACACGGCCGGCATACAGTTGATAGCGGTGCAATTAATGGTCATCCCCGCCACACGAGCGATAGAACGCCGAGAGACAAGATTCTCGGATAGAAATGCATCCGCCACACAGTCAGATTGCCCCAAACTATAATTCACCTATAAGTGAATTAGTCAGGTAGTCATGATTCATTTGGTAGTGACAGATACATATGAAGAGTTAGGTAGTCATGATTCATTTGGTAGGGACAGATACATATGAAGAGTCAGGTAGTCATGATTCATTTGGTAGGGACAGATACATATGAAGAGTCAGGTAGTCATGATTCATTTGGTAGTGACAGATACATATGAAGAGTCAGGTAGTCATGATTCATTTGGTAGGGACAGATACATATGAAGAGTCAGGTAGTCATGATTCATTTGGTAGGGACAGATACATATGAAGAGTCAGGTAGTCATGATTCATTTGGTAGGGACAGATACATATGAAGAGTCAGGTAGTCATGATTCATTTGGTAGGGACAGATACATATGAAGAGTCAGGTAGTCGTGATTCATTTGGTAGGGACAGATACATATAAAGAGTCAGGTAGTCATGATTCATTTGGTAGGGACAGATACATATGAAGAGTCAGGTAGTCATGATTCATTTGGTAGGGACAGATACATATGAAGAGTCAGGTAGTCATGATTCATTTGGTAGGGACAGATACATATGAAGAGTCAGGTAGTCATGATTCATTTGGTAGGGACAGATACATATGAAGAGTCAGGTAGTCATGATTCATTTGGTAGGGACAGATACATATGAAGAGTCAGGTAGTCGTGATTCATTTGGTAGGGACAGATACATATGAAGAGTCAGGTAGTCATGATTCATTTGGTAGGGACAGATACATATGAAGAGTCAGGTAGTCATGATTCATTTGGTAGGGACAGATACATATGAAGAGTCAGGTAGTCATGATTCATTTGGTAGGGACAGATACATATGAAGAGTCAGGTAGTCATGATTCATTTGGTAGGGACAGATACATATGAAGAGTCAGGTAGTCATGATTCATTTGGTAGGGACAGATACATATGAAGAGTCAGGTAGTCATGATTCATTTGGTAGGGACAGATACATATGAAGAGTCAGGTAGTCATGATTCATTTGGTAGGGACAGATACATATAAAGAGTCAGGTAGTCATGATTCATTTGGTAGGGACAGATACATATGAAGAGTTAGGTAGTCATGATTCATTTGGTAGGGACAGATACATTTGAAGAGTCAGGTAGTCATGATTCATTTGGTAGGGACAGATACATATGAAGAGTTAGGTAGTCATGATTCATTTGGTAGGGACAGATACATTTGAAGAGTCAGGTAGTCATGATTCATTTGGTAGGGACAGATACATATGAAGAGTCAGGTAGTCGTGATTCATTTGGTTCACCTATAAGTGAAGGTACTTAGCCATCCCACATATCAGCAAATGTAAACCCACCTTGACCCTGCTCTGCTAAAGCCTAGGCGTTATCGTTGTGAACTCTGGTCTAATCACTTGAGCATGGTTTACCCTCCGTTACAGCTGCTACCTTTTTCCATGGTTTGTTATGAATGAATTAGGGGTTCAAGCAGTGAAGCTGGTGAAACCCTATTATATTTCTTCTGGTTCATCATTGTTATTATCATTGTACTGGTTCTTCCTGTGAGGAAAATTAACACGCACATTCCTGTGAGATGGAAAGTCCGAGGAGGGTGCAACTTGACCTGATGCCAAAGGCCCATGGTGTATACATCCTCTCATGCGATGCCATGACAATTGGCCACAAGGTGGCACTATAACAGGTTATTGAAATGGAAAAACTTTGAAAGGTCACGCCCCAAACACCTTGTGTCCTGAAATTCAGTGCACAGGTCCCTCTTCTCACAATGAACAAATTTGCCTCAAGGACCCATAAGGTCCGCCATGATGGATTTTCCACCATTTTGGATTTTGTGCAAAAACACTTAAATTACATCTCCATATGGCATCTATGGACGAACATGAACAGTAAACATTCATGTGGATGTGGTCTGGCACATAAAGGCATAGAAATCAGACAGGGATATTAGTATTGTTCCAAACACTGTCGAGACTCAAACATATGCAAGGCACGTTCAGATCAACCACATGGTGCTGCTCTAACAGGCACATTTATTACATCTCTTGATCTGTTTGACTCAGTGATGAAACTTGGCACAAAGGCTCAAGGGATATGAGTCTCGCTAAGTTGTAAAGTACCGGTTCAGTTCGGCACATTGTGGCGTTGTTTTACAGAAAAAACAATTAATGCAAGCTCATTGGCATGTTGTTTGACAAGAGTCTTGGGAAAAAATATTGTATTTGAAGATGTGCATCCGTAGATGGTGCTGATCAGTCCTGTGGATCTGGAGAAAACGTAGGCAACATCATTATAAATGGTTCAAAATACATCAAAATCATATTGCATGATCTGTTTGATTTTTAAGTTCTGATGTTTGGCAAGCGTGGTAAGGAGTACAGAAGTAGCTCATCCTAGGGCGACGTGTCCAATTAGTCCTGATGGTGGCACAGTGGGCCCACAGCTTGAACCCTGACATTGCTGCTCGCAGCTATATTTCTCTTATTGATACTGTAGCAGAATACTGGGCCTATAGCAGATGCCTGACTAATATTGTCAAGGATGAGTAGCGCCGAAGTTATGGTGTCTATGTGCCAAAACAACATCCACACCATATGGAGGGAAAGCGATCTGAATAGAAGGTGAAAGAGACAAAGATAGCGAGAGAGATGGACAGAGTGAGAGAAAGAGACAGAGATAGCGAGAGTGATGGACAGACTGAGAGAAAGAGACAGAGATGGCAAGAGAGAGAGAGATGGACAGACTGAGAGAAAGAGACGGAGATAGCGAGAGAGATGGACAGACTGAGAGAAAGAGACGGAGATAGCGAGAGAGATGGACAGACTGAGAGAAAGAGACAGAGATAGCGAGAGAGATGGACAGACTGAGAGAAAGAGACGGAGATAGCGAGAGAGAGAGATGGACAGATTGAGAGAAAGAGACAGAGATAGCGAGAGAGATGGACAGACTGAGAGAAAGAGACAGAGATAGCGAGAGAGATGGACAGACTGAGAGAAAGAGACGGAGATAGCGAGAGAAAGATGGACAGACTGAGAGAAAGAGACAGAGATAGCGAGAGAGATGGACAGACTGAGAGAAAGAGACAGAGATAGCGAGAGAGATGGACAGACTGAGAGAAAGAGACGGAGATAGCGAGAGAGATGGACAGACTGAGAGAAAGAGACAGAGATAGCGAGAGAGATGGACAGTCTGAGAGAAAGAGACAGAGATAGCGAGAGAGATGGACAGACTGAGAGAAAGAGACAGAGATAGCGAGAGAGAGAGATGGACAGATTGAGAGAAAGAGACAGAGATAGCGAGAGAGATGGAGAGAAAGAGACTGAGAGAGAGAGATCAGGTTTCCATCTAACCATTTCATGCGGATGAATTACCTGACACATAAAAAAGTCACGACAAGGTTAATGGAACTGGAAATCCCGATACAATTTCAAAAATGTCGACGTAGAATTTAATAGTTCGACATGGTGGGATCTTTTTGTGTCAATGAAATTAATAATTGCAAGAAATGGCAGTAGAAACACCTTCATACGCAAATATTGATACAATAACCATCATATGTTTTTTGGAGGTATTTGGTATTTTAATAGGATCCCTATTAGCTGTTGCAAAAGCAGCAGCTACTCTTCCTGGGGTCCACACAAAACATGAAACATGACATAATACAGAACATTAATAGACAAGAACAGCTCAAGGACAGAACTACATCAATAATATTATTAGTATTATTATAATAATATGTAGCCTACATAGGACAGAACTACGTACATTTTTTAAAAAGGCACATGTAGCCTACATACCAATACACACACAAACTATCTAGGTCAAATAGGGGAGAGGCTTTGTGCCGTGAGGTGCTGCTTTATCTGTTTTTTGAAACCAGGTTTGCTGTTCATTTGAGCAATATGAGATGGAACGGAGTTCCATGCAATAATAGCTCTATATAATACTGTACGCTTTCTTGAATTTGTTCTGGATTTGGGGACTGTGAAAAGACCCCTGGTGGCATGTCTGGTGGGGTAAGTGTGTGTGTGTCAGATATCTAAGTAAACTTGGAGTCACGTGATGAAATGATACGTTGTACTAACACTACAACATGGGGAAGCATTAAGAGTTTATAGGGCAGATACACTATATGTACAAAAGTATGTGGACACCCCTTCAAATGAGTGGATTTGGCTATTTCAGCCACACCCGTTGCTGACAGGTGTATAAAATCGAGCGCACAGCCATGCAATCTCCATAGACAAACATTGGCAGTAGAATGGCCTTACTGAAGAGCTCTGTGACTTTCAACGTGGCACCTTCATAGGATGCCACCTTTCCAACAAGTCAGTTTGTCAAATTTCTGCCCTGCTTGAGCTGCCCCGGTCAACTGTAAGTGTTGTTATTGTGAAGTTGAAACGTTTAGGAGCAACAACAGCTCAGCCGCGAAGTGGTAGGCCACACAAACTCACAGAACGGGACTGCCGAGTGATGAAGCGCGTAGAGCGTAAAAATCATCTGTCCTCGGTTGCAACGCTCACTAACGAGTTCCAAACTGCCTCTGGAAGCAACGTCAGCACAATAACTGTTTGTCACACACAAGCCTAAGATCACCATGCGCAATGTCAAGCGTCGGCTGAAGTGGTGTAAAGCTCACTACCATTGCACTCTGGAGCAGTGGAAACACGTTCTCTGTAGTGATGAATCATGCTTCACCATCTGGCAGTTCGACGGACTAATCTGGGTTTGGCAGATGCCAGGAGAGCGCTAACTGCCCGAATGCATAGTGCCAACTGTAAAGTTTGGTGGATGAGGAATAATGGTCTGGGGTTGTTTTTCATGGTTCGGGCTAGGTCCCTTAGTTCCAGTGAAGGGAAATCTTAACGCTACAGCATACAATGACATTCTAGATTATTCTGTGCTTCCAACTTTGTGGCAACAGCTTGGCGAAAGACCCTTTCCTGTTTCAGCATGACAATTCCCCCGTGCATTAAGCGAGGTCCATACAGAAATGGTTTGTCGAGATCGGTGTGGAAGAACTTGACTGGCCTGCACAGAGCCCTAACCTCAACCCTATCGAACACCTTTGGGATGAGCCAGGCCTAATCGCCCAACATCAGTGCCCCACCTCACTAATGCTCTCGTGGCTGAATTGAAGCAAGTTCCTGAAGCAATGTTCCAACATCTAGTGGAAAGCCTTCCCAGAAAAGTGGAGGCTGTTATAGCAGAAAAGGTGGGACCGACTCCATACTAATGGCCGTGACTTTGGAATGAGATGTTCGACGAGCATACTTTTGGTCATGTAGTGTAAAATAAGTTATGCTGTACTTCATGATGGTGACGAGCTTGATGCAAATTTCCAATAAATATTGAGGGTATTATTTGAATGCTGTTGACATGATGATCAATGCTTGACTGCCAATTTATAAAATAGAAATGATATTGCTGTTATCCATATCCTATCATAACCTACACTGTCCAATTTATCAGTGAAATGTTCTCTAGAGAGCATGAGCCAAAACCAGATTGGGCAAGTTTGTAATTTAGCGCAAAAGTTTTTTTGTGACAAAACCATCCGCAGAGTTGAAAATGCGATGAGAACACGTTTAACTTTTTAAAAAAATAATTCGGGTCATTGGGAACTTAACCGCAAAAGTCTGATTGATGGTGGGAAAATATTCTAGAATATTCACATGAAAATCTGTCGCCAATTGGATGGAAACCTAGCGAGAGAGAAATAATAGAAAGGGAAAGCGAGACAAGGGGACATGTTGGATGAAACTGCGTTTATTTTTAGACGGCATACTTTGCTTTTTGAATTGCCTTGTTATCAAGAGTTAAACATACAGTGTTGTTCGGTAACAATGTGAGGAAGATGTTTGTTGTTCATTTTCCTCCAAAACGATTATAAAGCCATGTGTATTTATGGAAGACCGTTGGGTGTGACCCGAATGGAAGCCTACAGGCAGAACTGTGTGATTTCCGCTACATAGGCCAGCTGCAAACTCAACATTGTCTATGTTGTACAAATTCATGAAAACAAATATGAGCTTTTGGGTCTTCATTTAAGGTTAGGGTTAGCAGTGTGGTTAAGGTTAGGTTTAAATCAGAATCTATGACTTTGTGGCTGTGCCAGCTAGTGACCATTCTGCAGAGATGCCTCCAGAGCAAGAAAAACGCTAACCTGCCCCTTCTTCTCATATAGTGCACTGCTTTTGACCAGAGACCTATAGGCACGGGTCAAAATGAGTCCACCATAAAGGAAATAGGGATGGTGTCTGTACTCCTGAGTGGCGCAGTGGTCTAAGGCACTGTATCGCAGTGCTAACTGTGCCACTAGAGATCCTGGTTCGAATCCAGGCTCTGTCGCAGCCGGCCGCGACCGGGAGACTCATGGGCGGCGCACAATTGGCCCAGCGTCGTCCAGGGTATGGGGAGGGAATGGCCGGCAGGGATGTAGCTCAGTTGGTAGAGCATGGTGTTTGCAACGCCAGGGTTGTGGGTTCGATTCCCATGGGGGGCCAGTATAAAAAAATATATATATGTATTCACTAACTGTAAGTCGCTCTGGATAAGAGCGTCTGCTAAATGACTAAAATGTAAATGTAAATGTGTCTGATTCACCAGTTAGAAGAGATGAAGTCAACGTACTCTGTGTATCTTAAATAATGTAGAATATACACAGCACCAGTCAAAAGTTTGGACACACCTACTCATTCAAGGGTTTTTCTTTATTTTTTTTGCCATTTTCTACAACAGATCTGTGTGTAATAATAGCATTATAAGTTAAAGGGAAACAGATCTGTTTTTTAATAACAGCATTAAAACATCCATTAATTTCCTCAGGAGATCCCTGTTTTCTGTTTCTACTGACTGGGCAGAGCCAGTTGGAGTGGGTGATTACCCCGTGTTCATACATACATACCGGCAGAAGCCTGCCTGCGTACTTGCCTATGTGTGATTGTGTGTTTATATATATATATATATATATATATATACACAGTACCAGTAAAAGGTTTAGACACACCTACTCATTCAAGGGTTTTTCCTTTATTTTTTACAATTTTCTACATTAGTTGAAATGCATTCCAGGTGACTACCTCATGAAACTGGTTGAGAGAATGCCGAGCGTGTTGAAAGCTGTCATCAAGGCAAAGTACTTTGAAGAATCTCAAATATAAAATTTGGTTACTACATGATTCCATATGTGTTATTTCATAGTTTTGATGTCTTCACTATTATTCTACAATGTAGAAAATAGTAAAAATAAAGAAAAACCCTTGAATGAGTAGGTGTGTCTAAACTTTTGACTGGTACTGTATATCACATCACTTACATTTACATTTTAGTCATTTAGCAGACACTCTTATCCAGAGAGACTTACAGTTAGTGAGTGCATACATTTTCGTACAGGGGTAGAAGCTGTTTAGGAGCCTTTTGGACCTAGACTTGGCGCTCCGGTACCGCTTGCCATGCGGTAGCAGAGAGAACAGTCTATGAATTGGGTGGCTGGAGTCTTTGACCATTTTTAGGGCCTTCCTCTGACACCGCCTGGTATAGAGGTTCCTGGATGGCAGGAAGCTTGGCCCCAGTGATGTACTGGGCCGTTACGCAATACCCTCTGTAGCGTCTTGTGGTCGGATGCCGAGCTGTTGCCATACAAAGCAGTGATGCAACTTGCAGCTGACATCAGTTTTCAAACAAACAAGTTAACAGCTGCTGAAAGAAACGTGTCTTTCAAGTAATAGAACATCATCCATTTGTCAAATTCACTCTTAACGTTTCAACAGTAAGTATAAGGTGAGGTGAGTTTTATACAGAACAATAATATAAATGCAACATGCAACACTTTCAAAGATTTTACTGAGTTACAGTTCATAGAAGGAAACCAGTCAATTTAAATAAATTAATTAGGCCCTCATCTTTGAGGGCATATTCTCTAAAACAACGTTGGAGGCGGCTAATGGTAGAGAATTAACATTAAATTCTCTGTCAACAGCTCTGTTGGACATTCCTCCAGTCAGCATGCCAATTGCACGCTCCCTCCAAACTTGAGACATCTGTGGCATTGTGTTGTGTGATAAAACTGCACATTTTAGAGTGGCCTTTTATTGTCCCCAGCACAAGGTGCACCTGTGTAATGATCATGCTGTTTAATCAGCTTCTTGATATGCCACACCTGTCAGGTGGATGGATTATCTTGGCAAAGGAGAAATGCTCACTAACAGGGATGTAAAGAAATGTGTGCAAAAAATAAATACGCTTTTTGTGTGTATTAAACATTTCTGGGAGCTTTAACTTCAGCTCATGAAACATGGGACCAACACTTCACATGTTGCGTTTCTATTTTTGTTCAGTATATATATTCAGAGCGAGAGCTGAGCGTCCGAAAAAAATAAAATACAAAAGTTGGCCATGAGGTGTTCAAGGATGAAGGATCAAATAATTAAATGAAGTAGAAGTTTCAAGTTTAAATTTAAATTAAATCATAGTAATACTAATTCCTAACATGAACTGAGACATTTGTGAGTCACTAAACCATTGTAATTCCTCTTATGTACAGCTTTCATGCTGTGAAAGTTAATGAATTAATCAAGTAGGATATAGAAAGTATATCGGGGTGTGCTTTCGGTGTGTGATAAGGTTAGGTGGTTATTACTGAGATGAGAGCAGAAGTACTTTACTGTATGAGCTGTGAGCTGTGAATGTTACATTAATGAAGGTCTTCGTACGTCTCAGTCACAGCACTTTATTTTCTACTATTGTTCTTAATTGCACTCCAGTAGGAATGGAAATGTCAAGGTAACCTGAGAGAGAGGGAAAGTCTCTCCCCCGCCTCCTCCTCTCCCCTTCCCTTCCCTTCCCCTCTCCTCTCCCCTTCCCTTCCCTTCCCCTCTCCTCTCCTTTCCCCTTCCCCTCTCCTCTGCCTCTCCTCTCCCTTCTCCTCTCCCCTCCTCTCCTCTCCTCTCCTCCCCTCCTCTCCTCTCCTCTCCTCTCCTCTCCTCTCCTCTCCTCTCCTCTCCTCTCCTCTCCTCTCCTCTCCTCTCCTCTCCTCTCCTCTCCTCTCCTCTCCTCTCCTCTCCTCTCCTCTCCCTTCCCCTCTCCTCGCCTCGCCTCTCCTTCTGTCCTTGGCTCGTGGATAAAAGCTGAATGAGACAGAAGGCAGTAATGGTTGTTGAATAAGAGAAAGAGCACCATTCATTTAATAAAAAAAGGTTCTATGTCCCAAATGGCACCCTCTTCCCTATAAAGTGCACTCATTTTGACCAGAGTCCATAGAGCCCTTGTCAACAGTAGTGCTCTGTATAGGAAAAAGTGTACAATTTGGAACGCACCTCATTTCCTTAGATTAGTAATTATGAAAACTGTCAAAGCAGTGTGACTGTAAATTAAAGGTACATGTTCCCTCAGATCAGGGGAGAACATGAGTCTTACAGAACCTTCCAGAAAGGTTGTCTAGTTCTCCTGGGTCATTATTCAGGCTGTACACTACCTTTTGTCATGCTTTCTTATTGAAATGGAGGCCAATTCAACTGAGACACATGATGTTTCTGCCTACATTACCTTTTTAAAGCACCTTGTCCTCTTCCTGACAGACTGAAGGTTTAGTATAGGACAATACAGGGACCTGGATTCAATCCATTATGCATGATATCTGGTTCTAGATGGCTAGAAGTTCAGAAAACAAGTGGAGTAGTTAACATAAACATTTGATCTCTCATTCTCTCCCCCCTCTCTCTTTCTCTCTCTCGCCCCCTCTCTCTTTCTCTCTCTCTCTCTCTCGCCCCCCCCCGCTCTCTCTCTCGCCCCCCCGCTCTCTCTCTCGCTCGCTCTCTCTCGCCCCCACCGCTCTCTCGCCCCCCCGCTCTCTTCTCTCGCCCCCCCCCCCCCCCCCCCCCCCCGCTCTCTCTCTCTCTCTCTCTCTCCTCTCGCCCCCCCCCCACCCCCGCCTCTCTCTCTCTCTCTCTCTCTCTCGCCCCCCCCCCCCCGCTTCTCTCTCTCTCTCTCGCTCGCTCGCTCTCTCTCTAGTCATGTTTTTAATGGGAGTTAGCTGCAGTAGCACACCTGTCATGTGTTTCGTGTCATCCTGCAGTGTAATAAACAGAGAGGAGAATGAATGGGTTAGCTACATACCATAAGAGAGGAGAATGGTTTAGCTAGATATCACTGGCCATGGGAAGGATATGGCCAGGTTGTGTAATGACACCGCAGGCGACAGGAGACGAGAGTTTGTTTGAACTCGACGTCTCTCTATCGTTTTCCTCTCAGGTCTTTAGGGTCTAGGGTTATTCCATTGCGCTGTAGTGTGTGTGTGTGTGGTGTGTGTGTGTGTGTGTATGGCAAGGTTATCATAGTAAACTAAAACTAATCATGGAAAAACCGATTGATTAAACTGAAATAAACAAATTAAGAAACCCGTTTGAAAAACTAAAACTATACTGAAACTATTATCTTTGAATCCAACGCTAACTAAAATAAAATAAACATTATGAATTATGTTGATTTTAAGTTTTTTGTCTTCTAAACTTTGGGCAAAAATGAAATAAGGTTTTCAAGCTTTTCTTTCTAATGGGATTTTCAAGCGTCTGAATCTGTCAGGTAAATGCTGCCAGGAGATGGTGAGGCTTCAAATAGGCCTAGCATCCCTGTCACTATCTACCCTAGTTACCATCTAGCATCCCTGTTACTATCTACCCTAGTTACCATCTAGCATCCCTGTCACTATCTACCCTAGTCACCATCTAGCATCCCTGTCACTATCTACCCTAGTTACCATCTAGCATCCCTATCACTATCTACCCTAGTTACCATCTAGCATCCCTATCACTATCTACCCTAGTTACCATCTAGCATCCCTGTCACTATCTACCCTAGTTACCATCTAGCATCCCTATCACTATCTACCCTAGTTACCATCTAGCATCCCTGTCACTATCTACCCTAGTTACCATCTAGCATCCCTGTCACTATCTACCCTAGTTACCATCTAGCATCCCTGTCACTATCTACCCTAGTTACCATCTAGCATCCCTGTCACTATCTACCCTAGTTACCATCTAGCATCCCTGTCACTATCTACCCTAGTTACCATCTAGCATCCCTATCACTATCTACCCTACTTACCATCTAGCATCCCTGTCACTATCTACCCTAGTTACCATCTAGCATCCCTGTCACTATCTACCCTAGTTACCATCTAGCATCCCTATCACTATCTACCCTAGTTACCATCTAGCATCCCTATCACTACCTACCCTAGTTACCATCTAGCATCCCTGTCACTATCTACCCTGTTACCATCTAGCATCCCTGTCACTATCTAACCCTAGTTACCATCTAGCATCCCTGTCACTATCTAACCCTAGTTACCATCTAGCATCCCTATCACTATCTACCCTAGTTTACCATCTAGCATCCCTATCACTACCTACCCTAGTTACCATCTAGCATCCCTGTCACTATCCTACCCTAGTTACATCTAGCATCCCTGTCACCTAGCTCCCTATCCACTATCTACCACTAGTTACCATCTAGCATCCCTGATCACTATCTACCCTAGTTACCATCTAGCTTTTACCCTGTACATCTAGCATCCCTAGTCACTATCTACCCTAGTTACCATCTAGCATCCCTATCAAATATCTACCCTAGTTACCATCTAGCATACCATATCCCTATCACTATCTACCCTAGTTACCATCTAGCATCCCTGTCACTACTACCCTAGTTACCATCTAGCATCCCTATCACTATCTACCCTAGTTACCATCTAGCATCCCTGTCATCCCATCTAGCATCCCTATCACTATCTACCCTAGTTACCATCTAGCATCCCTGTCACTATCTACCCTAGTTACCATCTAGCATCCCTATCACTATCTACCCTAGTTACCATCTAGCATCCCTGTCACTATCTACCCTAGTTACCATCTAGCATCCCTATCACTATCTACCCTAGTTACCATCTAGCATCCCTGTCACTATCTACCCTAGTTACCATCTAGCATCCCTATCACTATCTACCCTAGTTACCATCTAGCATCCCTGTCACTACCTACCCTAGTTACCATCTAGCATCCCTATCACTATCTACCCTAGTTACCATCTAGCATCCCTGTCACTATCTACCCTAGTTACCATCTAGCATCCCTATCACTATCTACCCATGTTACCATCACTAGCATCCCTGTCACTACCTACCCTAGTTACCATCTAGCATCCCTATCACTATCTACCCTAGTTACCATCTAGCATCCCTGTCACTATCTACCCTAGTTACCATCTAGCATCCCTGATCACTATCACTACTACCCCTAGTCACTATCTAGCATCCCTATCACTATCTACCCTAGTTACCATCTAGCATCCCTGTCACATCTACCACCATAGTTATAACCTTATCTAGCATCCCTGTCACACATACCCTAGCCATCCATCTTCACTATCTACCCTAGTTACCATGACTTATATAGTACATCCCTATCACTACTACCCTAGTTACCATCTAGCATCCCTGTCACTATCTACCCTAGTTACCATCTAGCATCCCTATCACTATCTACCCTAGTACATCTAGCATCCCTGTCACTATCTACCCTAGTTACCATCTAGCATCCCTGTCACTATCTACCCTAGTTACCATTAGCATCCCTATCACTACTACCCTAGTTACCATCTAGCATCCCTGTCACTATCTACCCTAGTTACCATCTAGCATCCCTGTCACTATCTACCCTAGTCACCATCTAGCATCCCTGTCACTATCTACCCTAGTTACCATCTAGCATCCCTGTCACTATCTACCCTAGTTACCATCTAGCATCCCTGTCACTATCTACCCCCTATGTACCATCTAGCATCCCTTCACTATCTACCCTAGTACCATCTAGCATCCCTGTCACTATCTACCCTAGTTACCATCTAGCATCCCTGTCACTATCTACCCTGTCACTATCTGCATCCCTATCACTATCTACCCTAGTACCATCTAGCATCCCTGTCACTTACCCCTAGTACCATCTAGCATCCCTGTCACTATCTACCCTAGTTACCATCTAGCATCCCTATCACTATCTACCCTAGGCACTATCTAGCATCCCTGTCACTATCTAGCATCCCTGTCACTATCTACCCTAGTCACCATCTAGCATCCCTGTCACTATCTACCCTAGGCACTATCTAGCATCCCTGTCACTATCTAGCATCCCTGTCACTATCTACCCTAGTCACCATCTAGCATCCCTGTCACTATCTACCCTAGTCACCATCTAGCTAAAAACAAGACTACTGGCTATCACTAGCTAACAGAAAACTACTAGCTAACAGAGAAGAAATACAAGACGACTGGCTATAGGCCTAGCATCCCTGTCACTACAGCGCCTTGCAAAAAAAAATATTCATCCCTCTTGGCGTTTCTCCTATTTTGTTGCATTACAACCTGTAATTTAAATTGATTTTTATTTGGATTTCATGTAATGGACATACACAAAATAGTCCAAATTGGTGAAGTGAAATGAAAAAAATAACTTGTTCTAAAAAATAAATAACGGAAAAGTGGTGCGTGCATATGTATTCACCCCCTTTGCTATGAAGCCCCTGAATAAGATCTGGTGCAACCAATTACCTTCAGAAATCACATAATTAGTTAGATTGCACACAGGTGGACTTTATTCAAGTGTCACATGATCTCAGTATATATATATACACCTGTTCTGAAAGGCCCCAGAGCCTGCAACACCACTAAGCAAGGGGCACCACCAAGCAAGTGGCACCATGAAGAACAAGGACCTCTCCAAACAGGTCAGGGACAAAGTTGTGGAGAAGTACAGATCAGGGTTGGGTTATAAAGAAATATCTGAAACTTTGAACATCCCACAGAGCACCATTTAAATCCATTATTAAAAAATGGAAAGAATATGGACCACAACAAACCTGCCAAGAGAGGGCCGCCCACCAAAACTCACTGACCAGGCAAGGAGGGCATTATTCAGAGAGGCAACAAAGAGACCAAAGATAACCCTGAAGGAGCTGCAAAGCTCCGCCAAAAGGCATGTGGGAGACTCCCCAAACATATGGAAGAAAGGGGCTCTGGTCAGATGAGACTAAAATTGAGCTTTTTGGCCATCAAGGAAAACGCTATGTCTGGCGCAAACCCAACACCTCTCATCACCCCGAGAACACCATCCCCACAGTGAAACATGGTGGTGGCAGCATCATGCTTTGGGGATGTTTTTCATCGGCAGGGACTGGGAAACTGGTCAGAATTGAAGGAATGATGGATGGTGCTAAATACAGGGAAATTCTTGAGGGAAACCTGTTTCAGTCTTCCAGAGATTTGAGACTGGGATGGAGGTTCACCTTCCAGCAGGACAATGACCCTAAGCATACTGCTAAAGGAACACTGGAGTGGTTTAAGGGGAATTCCAGGTTGTAAGGCAACAAAATAGGAAAAATGCCAAGCGGGGTGAATACTTTTGCAAGCCACTGTATCTACCAAGTCTAAACAGACAAACATCACTATCTACCTAGTCTAAACAGACAGACGTACCACAAATGCCTTCTTATGGTTCACCACATAAATAATTCCCCGGAACACAAGGTAGTAGGAACATATCGCCACAGTTTCTAACCCAGCTAAAACATATATTTCATATCGCCGTTCATGCTAAAAGCTAGCGTATCTACTAGCCATCCTGTAACGTGATGTACACAAGGTAAAGGCAGAATGATGTACGTCGTGGATGTGCAGAACACTATTTCGGTAAAAACTACAAGCACAGTCTTTTCCGTACCAATGGCAGTGATGCCGAACGCTACGACAACTGTAAAGCACTGGAGGAGATTGTTTGACCCGGTCTCTGTGGGAGATGGCTTGCCACTGGCAGTTTGCGAAAAGTGTCGAACTGTCCTTGAAACTCTTCTTAGTGGTTAAGAGCGTTGGGCCAGTCAACGGAATGTGGCTGGTTCTAATCCCCGAGCCGGCTAAGGTGAGAAATCTGTCGATGTGCCCTTGAGCAAGGCACTTAAGACTAATTGTTCCTGTAAGTCGCTCTGGATAAGAGTGTCTGCTAAATGAGAACGTCTGCTAATGGCATAAAGCTGTATAGAGATCGCAACGTTGTATCTGTGCCATTATGATGCCTGTGACAGCATGGGCAGAGCCAGTGAGGCTATCTCCATTTTAAAGTAGTACATTTTCTTCTTCTTTTGATGTTTGAAAATCAATTTTCTTCAAATCAATTTGAAGCAGGAGACAATGCTCCAATCATTGACTGATCGCTCCAATCCCATAGGATTCCCCACCCCAGTTGATGACTTTAAAATGGGCAAAGCCCTCAATGGCAATGTCCATGCAAAAACGGGTTGTGATCTCTATGGAACAGGGAAGCGCGTCACTGCCTTATCCGGTGACGTCACGGCCTTATCCGGTGACGTCACGGCCTTATCAGGTTGTTGCCCTAGCGCCATCATCCCCACCGGACACAAAATAGTAGCTTGCTAGCGAGATGGAGAACGCAGAGGTTATTTTTAACGAGTGCATTTTGCAAGTGGCTTGGTTGCATCATCTACTGTCACTAAAGTAGAGTGGTACTGGAGAACCCTAGAGAGTAAACAGGAGAGTAGAGGTTCTAGGAGAACCCTAGAGAGTAAACAGGAGAGTAGAGGTTCTAGGAGAACCCTAGAGAGTAAACAGGAGAGTAGAGGTTCTAGGAGAACCCTAGAGAGTAAACAGGAGAGTAGAGGTTCTAGGAGAACCCTAGAGAGTAAACAGGAGAGTAGTGGTACTGGAGAACCCTAGAGAGTAAACAGGAGAGTAGTGGTTCTAGGAGAACCCTAGAGAGTAAACAGGAGAGTATAGGTTCTAGGAGAACCCTAGAGAGTAAACAGGAGAGTAGTGGTTCTAGGAGAACCCTAGAGAGTAAACAGGAGAGTAGAGGTTCTGGAGAACCCTAGAGAGTAAACAGGAGAGTAGAGGTACTGGAGAACCCTAGAGAGTAAACAGGAGAGTAGAGGTTCTAGGAGAACCCTAGAGAGTAAACAGGAGAGTAGTGGTTCTAGGAGAACCCTAGAGAGTAAACAGGAGAGTAGAGGTACTGGAGAACCCTAGAGAGTAAACAGGAGAGTAGAGGTTCTAGGAGAACCCTAGAGAGTAAACAGGAGAGTAGTGGTTCTAGGAGAACCCTAGAGAGTAAACAGGAGAGTAGAGGTTCTAGGAGAACCCTAGAGAGTAAACAGGAGAGTAGTGGTTCTAGGAGAACCCTAGAGAGTAAACAGGAGAGTAGAGGTTCTAGGAGAACCCTAGAGAGTAAACAAGAGAGTAGAGGTTCTAAGAGAACCCTAGAGAGTAAACAGGAGAGTAGAGGTTCTAGGAGAACCCTAGAGAGTAAACAGGAGAGTAGTGGTACTGGAGAACCCTAGAGAGTAAACAGGAGAGTAGTGGTTCTAGGAGAACCCTAGAGAGTAAACAGGAGAGTAGAGGTTCTAGGAGAACCCTAGAGAGTAAACAGGAGAGTAGTGGTTCTAGGAGAACCCTAGAGAGTAAACAGGAGAGTAGAGGTTCTAGGAGAACCCTAAAGAGTAAACAGGAGAGCAGAGGCACTAGGAGAACCCTATATAGTAAACAGGAGAGTAGAGAGTAGAACGGTACTACGAGAACCCTAGAGAGTAAACAGGAGAGTAGAGGCACTAGGAGAACCCTAGAGAGTAAACAGGAGAGTAGAGAGTAGAACGGTACTACGAGAACCCTAGACAGTAAACAGGAGAGTAGAGAGTTGCTAGGAGAACCATAAAGATTAAACAGGAGAGTAGAGGAAGTAGGAGAACCCTAGATAGTAAACAGGAGAGTAGAGGTTCTATGAGAACCCTAGAGAGTATACAGGAGAGTAGATGTTCTAGGAGAACCCTAGAGCGTAAACAGGAGAGTAGATGTTCTAGGAGAACCCTAGAGAGTAAACAGGAGAGTAGAGCGAAGAGGCAGCTTTTAGTTAAATGTAGTGCACTGTAAAGGGAATAGGGTATCATTTGGGACACACTCGGTGTAAGAAAGCGGCGCCAGGAGTGATTGACTCTGCCGCCACCACCTCACCCTGATGCTCCTCTACCCATCTGCCTCCCACACTACCCACGCTGCCTCCCACACTTCCCATGCTGCCTCCCACACTCCCCACGCTGCCTCCCACACTCCCCACGCTGCCTCCCACACTCCCCACGCTGCCTCCCACACTTCCCACGCTGCCTCCCACACTACCCACGCTGCCTCCCACACTACCCACGCTGCCTCCCACACTACCCACGCTGCCTCCCCAAACTCCTTCCCTCCCTTCCTCCCTGCTTCAGCATCCTCCCAGCCTCCCTTCCACTTCGTTCCAGCCTACCTTTCTCTCTCTCTCACTCCCCCCCCCCCCCCCCCCCCCCCCTCTCTCTCTCTCTCTCTCCCTCTCCACACTGCCTCAGTGTTCTGACTGGCCACTTCATCAGTGGTAATGAGCTGCTCACAAATCTTCCTCTGTCAGGAGCCAACCAGGACATTTCCCTCTTTAATTAGGCAGAACCAGCATAATACTACCGTTCAGGAGGAGAGGTCACAGGGTTTAGTGAAGGAGAGCGGGTGGAGCGATATGGATGGGGTGGGGTGGGGTGGGGTGGGTCCCCCATAAAACTACCGTTCAGGAGGAGAGGTCACAGGGTTTAGTGAAGGAGAGCGGGTGGAGCGATATGGATGGGGTGGGGTGGGGTGGGGTGGGTCCCCCATAAAACTACCGTTCAGGAGGAGAGGTCACAGGGTTGAGTGAGGGAGAGCGGGTGGAGAGATATGATGGGGTGGGGTGGGGTGGGACCAGCATAATACTACCGTTCAGGAGGAGAGGTCACAGGGTTGAGTGAGGGAGAGCGGGTGGAGCGATATGGATGGGGTGGGGTGGGTCCAGCATAACACTACCGTTCAGGAGGAGAGGTCACAGGGTTGAGTGAGGGAGAGCGGGTGGAGCGATATGGATGGGGTGGGGTGGGTCCAGCGTAACACTACCGTTCAGGAGGAGAGGTCACAGGGTTGAGTGAGGGAGAGCGGGTGGAGCGATATGGATGGGGTGGGGTGGGTCCAGCATAACACTACCGTTCAGGAAGATAGGTCACAGGATTGAGTGAGGGAGAGCGGGTGGAGCGATATGGATGGGGTGGGGTGGGTCCAGCGTAACACTACCGTTCAGGAAGATAGGTCACAGGGTTGAGTGAGGGAGAGCGGGTGGAGCGATATGGATGGGGTGGGGTGGGTCCAGCATAACACTACCGTTCAGGAGGAGAGGTCACAGGGTTGAGTGAGGGAGAGCGGGTGGAGCGATATGGATGGGGTGGGGTGGGTCCAGCGTAACACTACCGTTCAGGAGGAGAGGTCACAGGGTTGAGTGAGGGAGAGCGGGTGGAGCGATATGGATGGGGTGGGGTGGGTCCAGCGTAACACTACCGTTCAGGAGGAGAGGTCACAGGGTTGAGTGAGGGAGAGCGGGTGGAGCGATATGGATGGGGTGGGGTGGGTCCAGCGTAACACTACCGTTCAGGAGGAGAGGTCACAGGGCTAGATGGAGTGTTTTTAAAACCCTCCCTGACCCAGTGGTTCCTCCATTGATCGGTGTGTCGGAATGCTAATTCACACACAGGCTTCAGCTCAGCCAGCTAATTACAGTAGACCTCCTACAGGGATGAGATGAAGGGAGAAGAGGAGAGGTAAGGATCAATCCCCTAGATGCTGCAAAATACCTTCCTCCTTCCGTTTCTGTGTTTTCTCTCACAGATTAATGAACTTTCTGCCCACGCAAATTCTCTCTCCAGTTCGCTCTCTCACTGCTCTTTCTCACTGCCTATCTCTCTCTCTCTCACGCTCTGCCTCTGATTTTGCTAGCTCCTTTAAAATGTGCTCCGTTCTCTCACCTCACAGTGTAATCATCCTTGCAGAAGGAGTGCGGGGAGAGGAGAGAAGAGCGAGGGGAGAGCGTTGCCACCTCCGGTTCCCTCCATACAGGCAGGCAGGCCCAGGGAGGGCAATTAGATAATAGAATCACCCCGGATGAGACTGAATGCTGCAGTTAGTGGGGCCAAGTACGAGGTGAACAGGGGGTGAGAGGTGAAATGGAGGGTTTGTGGGCAGATACACACACACACACACACACACACACACACACACACACACACAAACACAAACACACACACACACACATACAAACAAACAAACAAACACACACACACACACACATGCTTCAGTAAGCAAAGCATTCTCCACCATCACAGGCAGACGGTCATTAGCACACATTACTGTTAGCTACTTTAATGGTTAATATTGCTGGTCTGTTGGCCATGGAGTCAATGGTAGCAGGACCACTGAGAGACAGACTGTGTCCCAAAAAGCCCCTACGGGCCTTGGTCTAAAGTAGTGCACTAAATAGGGAATAGGGTGCCAGGAGAGAACAGCCAGGAGAGAACAACACACACCAGCTAATAATGAAGGAATTAAGTCAGGAGAAAGTATATTCATTCTGTCAGAGTGAATTATGTAATAGATACACCAATCTGGACAGTTATAATGGATACACCAATCTGGACAGTCATAATGGATACACCAATCAGGACAGTCATAATAGATTCACCAATCAGGACAGTTGATTGGGTAACAGCAGGCTGGAGAGTACCCTGTCTCAGTTCATTCTCTCTCTCTCTCTCTCTCTCTCTCTCTCTCTCTCTCTCTCTCTCTCTCTCAGCCCCTCCTCTCCTCTCTCTCTCCTCCACATCTCCTCTCTCCCTCTCCTCTCCTCCTCTCCTCTCCCCCCTCTCCTCCTCTCCTCTCCTCCTCCTCTCCTCTCCTCTCCCCCTCTCCTCCTCTCCTCTCCCCCTCTCCCCCTCCTCTCCTCTCCCCCTCTCCTCCTCTCCTCTCCCCCTCTCCTCCTCTCCTCCTTTCCTCCTCCCCTCCAATCCTACTTCAGCTCTTAATTGTTTCGATTACATATCAATCTCTTGTAGCTGCAGGGAAGGTTGCCTGTTAAATGTGAGGGCTTTTGTAAAATTATCCATTAGGAGTGACGGGGTTCTAATCAGATTCAATCATCAACTCTGACTGCTACCTTATCTGCTGCGTTAGGAAAACTTCATTTTTCACAGCCTGTTGGTTGGTGCTAACACACAGATACACACAGCCTGTTGGTTAATGCTAACACACAGATACACACAGCCTGTTGGTTAATGCTAACACACAGATACACACAGCCTGTTGGTTAATGCTAACACACAGATACACACAGCCTGTTGGTTAATGCTAATACACAGATACACACAGCCTGTTGGTTGGTGCTAACACACAGATACACACAGCCTGTTGGTTAATGCTAACACACAGATACACACAGCCTGTTGGTTAATGCTAACACACAGATACACACAGCCTGTTGGTTAATGCTAACACACAGATACACACAGCCTGTTGGTTAATGCTAACACACAGATACACACAGCCTGTTGGTTAATGCTAACACACAGATACACACAGCCTGTTGGTTAATGCTAACACACAGATACACACAGCCTGTTGGTTAATGCTAACACACAGATACACACAGCCTGTTGGTTAATGCTAACACACAGATACACACAGCCTGTTGGTTAATGCTAACACACAGATACACACAGCCTGTTGGTTAATGCTAACACACAGATACACACAGCCTGTGGTTTAATGCTGAACACACAGATACACACAGCTGTTGGTTAATGGCTAACACACAGATACACACGCCTGTTGGTTAATGCTAACACACAGATACACACAGCACTGTTGGTTAATGCTAACACACAGATACACCACAGCCTGTTGGTTAATTGCTAACACACAGATACACACAGCCTGTTGGTTAATGCTAACACACAGATACACACAGCCTGTTGGTTAATGCTAACACACAGATACACACAGCCTGTTGGTTAATGCTAACACACAGATACACACAGCCTGTGGTTATGCTAACACACAGATACACACAGCCTGTTGGTTAATGCTAACACACAGATACACACAGCCCTGTTGGTTAATGCTAACACACAGATACACACAGCCTGTTGGTTTAATGCTAACACACCACAGGCCGTTGGTTTTAATGCTAACAACACAGATACACACGCCTGTTGGTTAGCTAACAAACACTGTGGTACAACACACAGATACACACAGCTGTTGGTTAATGCTAACAAAGATACACACAGCCTGTTTAATGCCACTCAGATAACACAGCCTATGCAACCACGTATCTAAGCCCAGGTACACACACTTGGTTACAATGTAATCAATCAGTCAGCACTGTGACTGGATGCGGGCACTACACACGATGTGTACCAGCATGCAGGAGGCCCAACAGGAGCCAGGACGGAGCTGTTCTCCAGCAATGCAGGAGGCTCAACTAAGGGCCAGGAGGAGAGTTCCAGCAATGCAGGAGGCTCAATAGAGGGCCAGGAGACTGGGAGATGGTTCTCCGAATGGCAGAGGCTACAGAGGAGCCATGGGACTGGAAGATGTTCGACAATCAGGGGCCCAGCTAGAGGAGCCAGGAGACGAGAGAGTCTCCAGCATGCGGAGGCCTAGTAGAGGAGCCAGGGGACTGGAGAGATGTTCTCCATCAGTGCAGGGCCCAACTAGAGGCCAGGGACTGGAGGTGTCTCCGCAATGCAGGAGGTCTCACAGCAATGCCAGGGACTGGAGAATTTCTAGAAGCAGGAGGGCCACTGAGGAGCCAGGGAATGAGATTGTTCTCCAGCAATGCAGGAGGCCCAACTAGAGGAGCCATGGGACTGGAGAGATGTTCTCCAGCAATGCAGGAGGCCCAACTAGAGGAGCCAGGGAGACTGGAGAGATGTTCTCATGGAGGCCCAGCAGAGCCAGGGGAGGCATGTCTCGCAAGCAGGGGACCATGCTAGAGATGCCGGGAATGGCAGGAGTCCCAGATGCAGAGGCCCAGAGAGGGCCGGAGGTACTGGAGATGCAGGCTCAATGCAGGAGCCATAGGAGTCCAGGGAGCTCGAGAATGCTAAGCCGGGCCTAGAGGAGCCAGGGGATGGAGAGTGTTCTCAATGCAGGCCATAGGAGGCCAGGGACTGAGGAGCAGGGCTGGGAGATGTCTTCAGGAGGGCCCAACAGAGGAGCCAGGGGACTGGAGAGATGTTCTCCAGCAGGGGAGAACAGCAAGGAGACAGGGACATAGCAAAACTCACCAACACAACAGGACACAGCTGAAGAACCAGAAAGAGAACTGCATATCACTGAGGGCCTCTATCCCGTCCATCAATCCTGAGGGCCTACGCTGCCTTCATATCACTGAGGGCTCTACCATGTCCAGTTCCTCACTGAGGGCCTCTATCCCGGCATTCAATATGAGGGCCTCTATCCTGCCATGTCCTACTGAGGGCCCTATCCCGGGCCTTTACGATGTTGCTCCATCAGTGCTGAGCCTAGCTAGGGGCAGGATCTGGGAGTTCTCCATCATGGAGGGGCCCAGCCTGGGGCCAGTGACTGAGAGGGCTTCTGCACGTTGGCAGAAGGACCTGAACCTGCCATACAACCAGAAAGGACAAAGACGACATGCAAACGACACACAAAGACCCAATCATGAGGGCTACGCCATTCATACACTGAGGGGCCTATCCCAGACCAATCATATCACTGAAGACCTATAGCCTGTCCATTCATATCACTGAGGGGCCTCTATCCCTGTCCATTCATATCACTGAGGGGCCTCTATCCCTGTCCATTCATATCACTGAGGGGCCTCTATCCCTGTCCATTCATATTGTTGCTAATTGAAAGTGTGTGTGTGTGTGTGAGGAGAATATGAGGGCGTGCAAACACGTGCAAATACATGGAGGGCTAACTCTGCCAGTTGGCCTCAAAGGACCTCTCTACATTCAGAAACAGAACACCACACACACACACACACACACACACACACACACACACACACCACACACACCACACATCCTGTATCTGCATTCAGAAACACATGACCGCTTCCCAGCGCTGATGAAATACATG
This sequence comes from Coregonus sp. 'balchen', assembly GCA_902810595.1. Taxonomy (NCBI): domain Eukaryota; kingdom Metazoa; phylum Chordata; class Actinopteri; order Salmoniformes; family Salmonidae; genus Coregonus; species Coregonus sp. 'balchen'. The sequence goes on from LR778257.1 coordinate 40,787,629, forward strand.
AATAAACACAGTGCTCTCCGCTTCGCTCGCTTTCCTCTGGCTAGACCATCCACAGCCCCTCCTGGGGGGGGGGGTGGTACAAACAAAAAATTATTCTGAAAAACTGCAACCAGAAAGAAATCCTTCCCCCAGATGAATATTGCATCCCCGAAGGGTAGCGGACCGATCGACACGCAGGTCTGGGTCTCAGAGGTAGCTAGTGTAGTGCTGACTAACTGACTGACTGGTCAGTTAGTCAAGCATCACTAAGGAAGGTCAGACTAGGCTGAGAGCAGTCGGTGTTGTGTGTGTGTGTGTGTGTGTGTGTGTGTGTGTGTGTGTGTGTGTGTGTGTGGTAAACCCACTGCTGAGATAGACAGAGTAGATGAACGATGTGTGACCAGACAGAGGCATGCAGCGTCCCTGTCACGCTCTTCAACTCTCTCCACATCTCCTTTTTACTAAATAAAGTAAAAGTTCACAAAACTATGTGGAGATATGGGATCAGAGCATGATAATGTTCTATGTTATTGAGGAGGAGTGTTGGATTTTTCACATTGAGAGAGGAACTGTTGTCATTCACAATGGATGTAAAAAAGAACAGACTTGGTTGACTTTCTGTGTAATGAAAAGAAAATAACAGAAAACGGCATCAGTGTCCCACACGATTGATGACTGCTCACCTCCAACGCTTGGAAGAGCACTTTGGGACCTACTTCCCAATCCATTTGACTGTGATCCTGTCTCAGTTGACATGCCAGTAAGTGAAATCGAACATCTGATCGAACTGTCATGTGAGTGAATACATTCACGGGTCAATACAGAGGAGTTTTGTTTCCTGACCCAAAGGGAATACCATGCTGTCTCCCTCTGAGCATTTATTCCGCATTCAAAACAACTGGGAACTCAGAACTGGGAACACGAAAATCTACTAATTCCAAATTCAGTGCATTCAAGACAACTGGGACCTCTGAAAGAAACAAGCTTTGACTGGTAAAAAAAAGTTTTCAACGGTCATCCAACTCCGGTCTCTTTCTAGAGCTCCGACTTTCCAACCTAAAGATCACTGACGTCATTATTTTACCTCCCAGTTTTCTTGAAAGCACCATAAAACTCATGGTAGCCACCCTTCGCCAGCTCATATCTGTGTGAAGCTGGATTCAGTGCTCTGGTCTGCATTAAAACCAAATACAGTAACAATCCAGGTTGGACGTGACAGCAGAGATGAGGTGTAAACTGTCGACCACACCCATCTCATTAGTGGTGGTGAGATAAGAGAGATTATGCTAGATAAATTTGCAATTGACTGTCATAGCCCCACATTAAAAGTATGTGACAGTGAGTAAGAGAAGACAGTCAGAAATACAGAATGTTTTTCAATTGACTGCCATATCCCCAAATAAAAAAGTAAACATTGGCTGTTAAGTTTAAAAGAAAATTCACATGGTTGGGGGTCGCAATCATTTTCAGATATCAAAATGGGGTCATGGCCAAAAAAGTTTGGGAACCCCTGGTATACAGTAACAAATAAATAAAAATGACATACATATATATATATATATATATATATATATATATATATATATATATATATATATATATATATTATATAAATAATCATATTCTAATGTTACTTAAGACCTTCATATACACAACCAAATGATTATTATTTTGTGATAGCATATGGAATCTATTAATTACAATGTTAGAATGTTGCAGTCAGAATGACTGCTCATTAGCTTGAAGGAGGGTCCCTCTAGGACCAAGGATTCTAGTGTTAAAGAGGACATCTTCCTGACAAGAACCAGTTTGGGGTCAAAACATTGTCCTATTAGACACAGACTTTACTATAGTTGACTACTTACTTTACTGTAGTTGAGTGTACTTACTTTACTGTAGTTTAGTGTACTTACTTTACTGTAGTTGAGTCTACTTACTTTACTGTAGTTGACTACTTATTGTAGTTGATTACTTACTTTACTGTAGTTGAGTCTACTTACTTTACTGTAGTTGACTACTTATTGTAGTTGACTACTTACTTTACTGTAGTTGAGTGTACTTACTTTACTGTAGTTGAGTCTACTTACTTTACTGTAGTTGAGTCTACTTACTTTACTGTAGTTGACTACTTATTGTAGTTGACTACTTACTTTACTGTAGTTGAGTCTACTTACTTTACTGTAGTTGACTACTTATTGTAGTTGACTACTTACTTTACTGTAGTTGAGTCTACTTACTTTACTGTAGTTGAGCCTACTTACTTTACTGTAGTTGAGTCTACTTACTTTACTGTAGTTGAGGCTACTTACTTTACTGTAGTTGAGGCTACTTACTTTACTGTAGTTGAGGCTACTTACTTTACTGTAGTTGAGGCTACTTACTTTACTGTAGTTGAGTCTACTTACTTTACTGTAGTTGAGTCTACTTACTTTACTGTAGTTGTCTACTTACTTAACTGTAGTTGACTACTTACTTTACTGTAGTTGACTACTTATTGTAGTTGACTACTTACTTTACTGTAGTTGAGTCTACTTACTTTACTGTAGTTGAGTCTACTTACTTTACTGTAGTTGACTACTTATTGTAGTCGACTACTTACTTTACTGTAGTTGAGTCTACTTACTTTACTGTAGTTGAGTCTACTTACTTTACTGTAGTTGAGTCTACTTACTTTACTGCAGTTGAGTATACTTACTTTACTGCAGTTGAGTATACTTACTTTACTTTCCTCTGTGGTCCTCTGTAGCTCAGCTGGTAGAGCACGGCGCTTGTAACGCCAAGGTAGTGGGTTTGATCCCCGGGACCACCCATACACAAAAAAAATGTATGCACGCATGACTGTAAGTCGCTTTGGATAAAAGCGTCTGCTAAAAGGCATATTATTATTATTATTTATTATTATTTCCATAGGCCTAATACTCCTCCTGTAGCGTAGGGACAACAGGGGTGTTTATTCCTCCTGTAGCATAGGGACAACAGGGGTGTTTACTCCTCCTGTAGCATAGGGACAACAGGGGTGTTTATTCCTCCTGTAGCATAGGGACAACAGGGGTGTTTATTCCTCCTGTAGCATAGGGACAACAGGGGTGTTTTATTCCTCCTGTAGCATAGGGACAACAGGGGTGTTTATTCCTCCTGTAGCGTAGGGACAACAGGGGTGTTTATTCCTCCTGTAGCGTAGGGACAACAGGGGTGTTTATTCCTCCTGTAGCATAGGGACAACAGGGGTGTTTACTCCTCCTGTAGCGTAGGGACAACAGGGGTGTTTTCACTAGGAAGCAAACGGCCCAAACAGGGAGGGACACACCTGAACTTGGAGAGGAAGGAGAGGGATGGAGAGATAGAGAGATTGGGACGGGGAGGAGAGGAGAGGAGAGGAAGGAGAGGGATGGAGAGATAGAGAGATTGGGACGTGGAGAGAGAGAGGAGAGGAGAGGAGAGGAGAGGAGGAAGGAGAGGGATGGAGAGATAGAGAGATTGGGACGGGGAGAGAGAGAGGAGAGGAGAGGAAGGATTTAATTATGAAGTAATTTGGTGCCTAGCCTGTACACGCTGCCAGCTTGAGTCATACTCTACTCTCCCACTGGAGATCGGGGTTCAATCCCAGTCTCCACCCTTCCTAATGTACTCCTTGTGTATGAATTAACTAGTGTGTGTATTATTAAGCTGTATTCAGTAATTCCTCTTGTCTTATGTTGACGTCTAGATTCTGAAGGAGTTAGCGGACGAGGACTGGGACATGGGTAACATTGTGTACACTCTGACGAACAGACGATATGGAGAGAACTGCATTGCCTACGCAGAGAGCCACGACCAGGTAACACAACCATCACAACTCTTTATTCATTCATTTAACAGGGTTATAGATCTATCTCTGTCGGCAGAGTGTGCGGCTGCTCCATGGCTGAGCAGCCACACACAAGCCTAAGATCACCATGCGCAATGCCAACCGTCGGCTGGAGTGGTGTAAAGTTCGCCGCCATTAGACTCTGGAGCAGTGTGGAAACGCTTTCTCTGGAGTGATGAATCCCGCTTCACCATCTGGCAGTCTGATGGACGAATCTGGGATTGGCGAATATGCCAGGAGAACGCTACATGCCCCAATGCATAGTGCCAACTGTAAAGTTTGGTGGAGGAATAATGGTCTGGGCCTGTTTTTCATGGTTCAGTCTAGGCCCCTTAGTTCAAGTGAAGGGAAATCTTAACGCTACAGCATACAGTGACATTCTAGATGATTATGTGCTTCCAACTTTGTGGCAAATTTGGGGAAGGCCCTTTCCTGTTTCAGCATGACAATACCCCCGTGCAAAAAGCAAGGTCCATAAAGAAATGGTTTGTCAAGATCGGTGTGGAAGAACTTGACTGGCCTGCACAGAGCCCTGACCTCAACCCCATCGAACACCTTTGGGATGAATTGGAACGCCAACTGCGAGCCAGGCCTAATCGCCCAACATCAGTGCCCGACTTCACTAATGCTCTTGTGGCTGAATGGAAGCAAGTCCCCGCTGCAATGTTCCAACATCTAGTGGAAAGCCTTCCCAGAAGAGTGGAGGCTGTTATAGCAGAAAAGGGGGGACCAACTCCATATTAATGCCCATGATTTTGGAATGAGATGTACATGTCTCTCACTCTCTCTACATCTCGCTCAATTCCATTCAAAGGGCTTTATTGGCATGGGAAAAGCAAGTGAAATAGATAATAGACAATATAAACTTAACAGTAAACATTACACTCAGAAGTTCCAAAGGAATGGAGACATTTCAAATGTCATATTATGGTTATATACAGTGTTGTAACAATGTGCAAATAGTTAAAGTACAAAAGGGAAATAAATAAATATAAATATGGGTTGTCTTGCTATATTGTCTTGCTGCTGTGATATTTCACCCAAATAGATACGGGAGTTTATCAAACTTTGATTTGTTTTGAATTCTTTGTGGGTCTGTGTAATCTGAGGGAAATACAGTGGGGAAAAAAAGTATTTAGTCAGCCACCAATTGTGCAAGTTCTCCCACTTAAAAAGATGAGAGAGGCCTGTAATTTTCATCATAGGTACACGTCAACTATGACAGACAAAATGAGGGGAAAAAATCCAGAAAATCACATTGTAGGATTTTTAATGAATTTATTTGCAAATTATGGTGGAAAATAAGTATTTGGTCAATAACAAAAGTTTTTCAATACTTTGTTATATACCCTTTGTTGGCAATGACACAGGTCAAACGTTTTCTGTAAGTCTTCACAAGGTTTTCACACACTGTTGCTGGTATTTTGGCCCATTCCTCCATGCAGATCTCCTCTAGAGCAGTGATGTTTTGGGGCTGTCGCTGGGCAACACGGTCTTTCAACTCCCTCCAAAGATTCTCTATGGGGTTGAGATCTGGAGACTGGCTAGGCCACTCCAGGACCTTGAAATGCTTCTTACGAAGCCACTCCTTCGTTGCCCGGGCGGTGTGTTTGGGATCATTGTCATGCTGAAAGACCCAGCCACGTTTCATCTTCAATGCCCTTGCTGATGGAAGGAGGTTTTCACTCAAAATCTCACGATACATGGCCCCATTCATTCTTTCCTTTACACGGATCAGTCGTCCTGGTCCCTTTGCAGAAAAACAGCCCCAAAGCATGATGTTTCCACCCTCATGCTTCACAGTAGGTATGGTGTTCTTTGGATGCAACTCAGCATTCTTTGTCCTCCAAACACGACGAGTTGAGTTTTTACCAAAAAGTTCTATTTTGGTTTCATCTGACCATATGACATTCTCCCAATCCTCTTCTGGATGCACTCTAGCAAACTTCAGACGGGCCTGGACATGTACTGGCTTAAGCAGGGGGACACGTCTTGCACTGCAGGATTTGAGTCCCTGGCGGCGTAGTGTGTTACTGATAGTAGGCTTTGTTACTTTGGTCCCAGCTCTCTGCAGGTCCTTCACTAGGTCCCCCCGTGTGGTTCTGGGAATTTTGCTCACCGTTCTTGTGATCATTTTGACCCCACAGGGTGAGATCTTGCGTGGAGCCCCAGATCGAGGGAGATTATCAGTGGTCTTGTATGTCTTCCATTTCCTAATAATTGCTCCCACAGTTGATTTCTTCAAACCAAGCTGCCTACCTATTGCAGATTCAGTCTTCCCAGCCTGGTGCAGGTCTACAATTTTGTTTCTGGTGTCCTTTGACAGCTCTTTGGTCTTGGCCATAGTGGTTTTTGGAGTGTGACTGTTTGAGGTTGTGGACAGGTGTCATGTATACTGATAACAAGTTCAAACAGGTGCCATTAATACAGGTAACGAGTGGAGGACAGAGGAGCCTCTTAAAGAAGAAGTTACAGGTCTGTGAGAGCCAGAAATCTTGCTTGTTTGTAGGTGACCAAATACTTATTTTCCACCATAATTTGCAAATAAATTCATAAAAAATCCTACAATGTGATTTTCTGGAATTTCTTTTCTCAATTTGTCTGTCATAGTTGACGTGTACCTATGATGAAAATTACAGGCCTCTCTCATCTTTTTAAGTGGGAGAACTTGCACAATTGGTGGCTGACTAAATACTTTTTTTCCCCACTGTATGTGTCTCTAATATGGTCATACATTTGGCAGGAGGTTAGGAAGTGCAGCTCAGTTTCCACCTCATTTTGTGGGCAGTGTGCACATAGCCTGTCTTCTCTTGAGAGCCAGGTCTTTCTTGTTAGACCTTTCTCAATAGCAAGGCTATGCTCACTGAGTCTGTACGTAGTTAAAGGTTTCCTTAATTTTGGGTCAGTCACAGTGGTCAGGTATTCTGACACTGTGTACTCTCTGTTTAGGGCCAAAAAGCATTCTAGTTTGCTCTGTTTTTTTGTTAATTCTTTCCGTGTCAAGTAATTATCTTTATTTATTTTTCTACATCTCTCTCTCTCTACATCTACATCTCTCTCGCTCTCACTACATCTCTCTCGCTCTCTCTACATATCTCTCTCTACATCTCTCTCTACATCTCTCTCTCTCTCTTTACACCTCTCTCTCTACCCCTCTCTCTCTCTTTCTACATCTCTCTCTACGTCTCTCTCTCTACGTCTCTACAACTCTCTCTTTATCTCTCTCTTCACATCTCTCTCTACATCTCCTCGCTCTCTCTACATCTCTCACTCTCTCTATATCTCTCTCTCGCTCTCTCTACATCTCTCTCTCTCTCTACATCTATCTCTCTCTATATATGTATATATATATATCACTCTCGCTAGTCTCTGGTAGGTGATAAGTCCTTGGCATTCTGGCTGATGGATAAAGAGATGTACACCAACATGAGTTCTCTGATCCCCATGACGCCCGTCATCGACCGAGGCATCCAGCTCCATAAGATGATCCGCCTCCTCACACACGCTCTGGGGGGAGAGGGCTACCTCAACTTCATGGGTGAGTTGGGGGGAGAGGGGTACCTCAACTTCATGGGTGAGTTGGGGGGAGAGGGGTACCTCAACTTCATGAGTGAGTTGGGGGGAGAGGGGTACCTCAACTTCACGGGTGAGTTGGGGGAGAGGGGTACCTCAACTTCATGGGTGAGTTGGGGGGAGAGGGGTACCTCAACTTCATGAGTGAGTTGGGGGGAGAGGGGTACCTCAACTTCATGAGTGAGTTGGGGGGAGAGGGGTACCTCAACTTCACGGGTGAGTTGGGGGGAGAGGGCTACCTAAACTTCATGGGTGAGTTGGGGGAGAGGGGGGTACCTCAACTTCATGGGTGAGTCGGGGGAGAGGGCTACCTAAACTTCATGGGTGAGTCGGGGGAGAGGGCTACCTAAACTTCATGGGTGAGTTGGGGGAGAGGGGGGTACCTCAACTTCATGGGTGAGTTGGGGGAGAGGGGGGTACCTCAACTTCATGGGTGAGTTGGGGGAGAGGGGGGTACCTCAACTTCATGGGTGAGTCGGGGGAGAGGGCTACCTCAACTTCATGGGTGAGTCGGGTGGAGAGGGCTACCTCATCTTCATGGGTGAGTCGGGGGGAGAGGGGTACATCAACTTCATGGGTGAGTCGGGGGGAGAGGGCTACCTCAACTTCATGGGTGAGTTGGGGGGAAAGGGTGTGGCTGTGTTGGTGGGAGAGGGGTACCCCAACTTCATGGGTGAGTAGGGGGAGGGGTACCCAACTTCATAGGGTGAGTAGGGGGAGGGGTACCCAACTTCATAGGGTGAGTAGGGGGGAAGGGTGTAAAAGAAGGCTACCTCTCTAACTTCATGTATGTGTCGCAATGGAAACAGATGCAGATCCAGAGACGACAACTCATGAGAAAAGTGTTCATTTTAGACCAATCAGAAGAGCGTTCAGTTGGACCAATCAGAAGAGCGTTCAGATGGACCAATCAGAAGAGCGTTCAGTTAGACCAATCAGAAGAGTGTTAATGTTAGACCAATCAGGAGAGCGTTCAGTTGGACCAATCAGAAGAGCGTTAAGTTGGACCAATCAGAAGAGCGTTAAGTTGGACCAATCAGAAGAGCGTTAAGTTGGACCAATCAGAAGAGCGTTCAGTTGGACCAATCAGAAGAGCGTGCAGTTAGACCAATCAGAAGAGTGTGCAGTTAGACCAATCAGAAGAGCGTGCAGTTAGACCAATCAGAAGAGTGTGCAGTTAGACCAATCAGAAGAGTGTGCAGTTAGACCAATCAGAAGAGTGTGCAGTTAGACCAATCAGAAGAGTGTGCAGTTAGACCAGTTTTATTAAGATGATAGTAAGGATTCATTGACATTTGAAACAACATTTGGCCTTATTCACAATTTTATAACGTATTTTCTCTGACAGTAAAATAGGTAATGTAGCATTGCCGATAGCTGAAACACATTGATAGAGAAATAACATTATTATTGTTATTATTATTATTACGTTTATTTGAACAGGGACAATGTACAACAAAAAATACGTCTGAGGACACTTGAGAAAAAATATGTTGTACCAGATTTAGACAACTAATTTCCGTCTGCAGTCCCCGGGCAGGTGAACATGTAAACAGACAACATACAAACATTAACACAATGGAATGGAATAAAATAAATAATCTGAGCCAATAAAACAAACAAAAACAAACAGCAACAACAAAGGTTCTGATGTTCTTTAACCTGTGTTCACTGTGTGTAAAAGCACTGACACTAGCCACACATTAGTATGTAACCCTATAGACTGCTCCACCCTATAGACTGCTCCACCCTATAGACTGCTCCCCAGTATGTAACCCTATAGACTGCTCCCAACTATGTAACCCTATAGACTGCTCCACCCTATAGACTGCTCCCCACTATGTGACCCTATAGACTGCTCCACCCTGTAGACGGTTCCCCAGTATGTAACCCTGTAGACTGTTCCCCAGTATGTAACCCTGTAGACTGCTCCCCAGTATGTAACCCTATAGACTGCTCCCCAGTATGTAACCCTATAGACTGCTCCCCCAATATGTAACCCCATAGACTGCTCCCCACTATGTGACCCTATAGACTGCTCCACCCTATAGACTGCTCCCCACTATGTCACCCTATAGATTGCTCCCCCAGTATGTAACCATGTAGACTGCTCCCCAGTATGTAACCATATAGACTGCTCCACCCTATAGACTGCTCCCCCAGTATGTAACCCTATAGACTGCTCCACCCCATAGACTGCTCCCTAGTATGTAACCCTATAGACTGCTCCCCCAGTATGTAACCCTGTAGACTTCTCCCCACTATGTAACCCTATAGACTGCTCCCCAGTATGTAACCCTATAGACTGCTCCCCCAGTATGTAACCCTATAGACTGCTCCACCCTATAGACTGCTCCCCAGTATGTAACCCTATAGACTGCTCCCCAGTTTCTAACCCTATAGACTGCTCCCCCAGTATGTAACCCTATAGACTGCTCCACCCCATAGACTGCTCCCCAGTATGTAACCCTATAGACTGCTCCCCAGTATGTAACCCTATAGACTGCTCCCCCAGTATGTAACCCTATAGACTGCTCCACCCTATAGACTGCTCCCCCAGTATGTAACCCTATAGACTGCTCCCCCAGTATGTAACCCTGTAGACTGCTCCCCAGTTTGTAACCCTATAGACTGCTCCACCCTATAGACTGCTCCCCAGTTTGTAACCCTGTAGACTGCTCCCCACTATGTAACCCTATAGACTGCTCCCCAGTATGTAACCCTATAGACTGCTCCCCCAGTATGTAACCCTATAGACTGCTCCCCACTATGTGACCCTATAGACTGCTCCCCAGTATGTAACCCTATAGACTGCTCCACCCTGTAGACTGCTCCCCCAGTATGTAACCCTATAGACTGCTCCACCCTGTAGACTGCTCCCCCAGTATGTAACCCTATAGACTGCTCCACCCTATAGACTGCTCCCCAGTTTGTAACCATGTAGACTGCTCCCCACTATGTAACCCTATAGACTGCTCCCCCAGTATGTAACCCTATAGACTGCTCCCCATCCACCCTATAGACTGCTCCCCACTATGTAACCCTATATACTGCTCCCCAGTATGTAACCCTATAGACTGCTCCCCAGTATGTAACCCTATAGACTGCTCCCCAGTATGTGACCCTATAGACTGCTCCACCTTATAGACTTCTCCCCAGTTTGTAACCCTGTAGACTGCTCCCCCAGTATGTAACCCTATAGACTTATCCACCCTACAGACTGCTCCCCCAGTATGTAACCCTATAGACTGCTCCACCCTATAGACTGCTCCCCAGTTTGTAACCATATAGACTGCTCCCCACTATGTAACCCTATAGACTGCTCCCCACTATAGACTGCTCCACCCTATAGACTGCTCCCCAGTATGTAACCCTGTAGACTGCTCCCCCAGTATGTAACCCTATAGACTGCTCCCCAGTATGTGGCCCTGTATACTGCTCCCCACTATATAACCCTATAGACTGCTCCCCCAGTATGTAACCCTATAGACTGCTCTCCACTATGTGACCCTATAGACTGCTCCCCCAGTATGTAACCCTATAGACTGCTCCCCACTATGTAACCCTATAGACTGCTCCCCCAGTATGTAACCCTATAGACTGCTCCCCAGTATGTGACCCTGTAGACTGCTCCCCACTATGTAACCCTATAGACTGCTCCCCCAGTATGTAACCCTATAGACTGGTCCCCAGTATGTGACCCTATAGACTGCTCCACCCCATAGACTGCTCCCCCAGTATGTAACCCTATAGACTGCTCCCCAGTATGTGACCCTATAGACTGCTCCCCAGTATGTAACCTTATAGACTGCTCCCCCAGTATTTAACCCTATAGACTGCTCCACCCTATAGACTGCTCCCCAGTATGTGACCCTATAGACTGCTCCCCAGTATGTAACCTTATAGACTGCTCCCCAGTATGTAACCTTATAGACTGCTCCCCCAGTATGTAACCCTATAGACTGCTCCCCAATATATGACCCTATAGACTGCTCCCCAGTATGTGACCCTATAGACTGCTCCCCAGTATGTAACCCTATAGACTGCTCCCCAGTATGTAACCCTATAGACTGCTCCCCCAGTATGTAACCCTATAGACTGCTCCCCAATATGTGACCCTATAGACTGCTCCCCAGTATGTGACCCTATAGACTGCTCCCCAGTATGTAACCCTATAGACTGCTCCCCAGTATATAACCCTATAGACTGCTCCCCCAGTATGTAACCCTATAGACTGCTCCCCAGTATGTGACCCTATAGACTGCTCCCCAGTATGTAACCCTATAGACTGCTCCACCCTATAGACTGCTCCCCAGTTTGTAACCCTATAGACTGCTCCACCCTATAGACTGGTCCCCAGTTTGTGACCATATAGACTGCTCCCCAGTATGTAACCCTATAGACTGCTCCCCACTATAGACTGCTCCACCCTATAGACTGCTCCCCAGTATGTGACCCTATAGACTGCTCCCCAGTATGTAACCCTATAGACTGCTCCCCCAGTATGTAACCCTATAGACTGCTCCACCCTATAGACTGCTCCCCAGTATGTAACCCTATAGACTGCTCCCCCAGTATGTAACCCTATAGACTGCTCCCCCAGTATGTAACCCTATAGACTGCTCCACCCTATAGACTGCTCCCCAGTTTGTAACCCTGTAGACTGCTCCCCACTATGTAACCCTATAGACTGCTACCCCAGTATGTAACCCTATAGACTGCTCCACCCTATAGACTGCTCCCCCAGTATGTAACCCTATAGACTGCTCCACCCCATAGACTGCTCCCCCAGTATGTAACCCTATAGACTGCTCCCCAGTATGTGACCCTATAGACTGCTCCCCAGTATGTAACCCTATAGACTGCTCCCCCAGTATTTAACCCTATAGACTGCTCCCCAATATATGACCCTATAGACTGCTCCCCAGTATGTGACCCTATAGACTGCTCCCCAGTATGTAACCCTATAGACTGCTCCCCAGTATGTAACCCTATAGACTGCTCCCCCAGTATGTAACCCTATAGACTGCTCCCCAATATGTGACCCTATAGACTGCTCCCCAGTATGTGACCCTATAGACTGCTCCCCAGTATGTAACCCTATAGACTGCTCCCCAGTATATAACCCTATAGACTGCTCCCCCAGTATGTAACCCTATAGACTGCTCCCCAGTATGTGACCCTATAGACTGCTCCCCAGTATGTAACCCTATAGACTGCTCCACCCTATAGACTGCTCCCCAGTTTGTAACCCTATAGACTGCTCCACCCTATAGACTGGTCCCCAGTTTGTGACCCTATAGACTGCTCCACCATATAGACTGCTCCCCAGTATGTAACCCTATAGACTGCTCCCCACTATAGACTGCTCCACCCTATAGACTGCTCCCCAGTATGTGACCCTATAGACTGCTCCCCAGTATGTAACCCTATAGACTGCTCCCCCAGTATGTAACCCTATAGACTGCTCCACCCTATAGACTGCTCCCCAGTATGTAACCCTATAGACTGCTCCCCCAGTATGTAACCCTATAGACTGCTCCCCCAGTATGTAACCCTATAGACTGCTCCACCCTATAGACTGCTCCCCAGTTTGTAACCCTGTAGACTGCTCCCCACTATGTAACCCTATAGACTGCTCCCCCAGTATGTAACCCTATAGACTGCTCCACCCTATAGACTGCTCCCCCCAGTATGTAACCCTATAGACTGCTCCACCCTATAGACTGCTCCCCAGTTTGTAACCCTGTACACTGCTCCCCACTATGTAACCCTATAGACTGCTCCCCCAGTATGTAACCCTATAGACTGCTCCACCCTATAGACTGCTCCCCCAGTATGTAACCCTATAGACTGCTCCACCCTATAGACTGCTCCCCAGTTTGTAACCCTGTAGACTGCTCCCCATTATGTAACCCTATAGACTGCTCCCCCAGTATGTAACCCTATAGACTGCTCCACCCTATAGACTGCTCCCCAGTTTGTAACCCTGTAGACTGCTCCCCACTATGTAACCCTATAGACTGCTCCCCCAGTATGTAACCCTATAGACTGCTCCACCCTATAGACTGCTCCCCCAGTATGTAACCCTATAGACTGCTCCCCACTATGTAACCCTATAGACTGCTCCCCAGTTTGTAACCCTGTAGACTGCTCCACACTATGTAACCCTATAGACTGCTCCCCAGTTTGTAACCCTGTAGACTGCTCCCCACTATGTAACCCTATAGACTGCTCACCCAGTATGTAACCCTATAGACTGCTCCCCAGTATGTGACCCTGTAGACTGCTCCCCACTATATAACCATATAGACTGCTCCCCCAGTATGTAACCCTATAGACTGGTCCCCAGTATGTGACCCTATAGACTGCTCCACCCCATAGACTGCTCCCCCAGTATGTAACCCTATAGACTGCTCCCCAGTATGTGACCCTATAGACTGCTCCCCAGTATGTAACCCTGTAGACTGCTCCCCCAGTATTTAACCCTATAGACTGCTCCCCAATATGTGACCCTATAGACTGCTCCCCAGTATGTGACCCTATAGACTGCTCCCCAGTATGTAACCCTATAGACTGCTCCCCAGTATGTAACCCTATAGACTGCTCCCCCAGTATGTAACCCTATAGACTGATCCCCAATATGTGACCCTATAGACTGCTCCCCAGTATGTGACCCTATAGACTGCTCCCCAGTATGTAACCCTATAGACTGCTCCCCAGTATATAACCCTATAGACTGCTCCCCCAGTATGTAACCCTATAGACTGCTCCCCAGTATGTGACCCTATAGACTGCTCCCCAGTATGTAACCCTATAGACTGCTCCACCCTATAGACTGCTCCCCAGTTTGTAACCCTATAGACTGCTCCACCCTATAGACTGGTCCCCAGTTTGTGACCCTATAGACTGCTCCACCATATAGACTGCTCCCCAGTATGTAACCCTATAGACTGCTCCCCACTATAGACTGCTCCACCCTATAGACTGCTCCCCAGTATGTGACCCTATAGACTGCTCCCCAGTATGTAACCCTATAGACTGCTCCCCCAGTATGTAACCCTATAGACTGCTCCACCCTATAGACTGCTCCCCAGTATGTAACCCTATAGACTGCTCCCCCAGTATGTAACCCTATAGACTGCTCCCCCAGTATGTAACCCTATAGACTGCTCCACCCTATAGACTGCTCCCCAGTTTGTAACCCTGTAGACTGCTCCCCACTATGTAACCCTATAGACTGCTCCCCCAGTATGTAACCCTATAGACTGCTCCACCCTATAGACTGCTCCCCCAGTATGTAACCCTATAGACTGCTCCACCCTATAGACTGCTCCCCAGTTTGTAACCCTGTACACTGCTCCCCACTATGTAACCCTATAGACTGCTCCCCCAGTATGTAATCCTATAGACTGCTCCACCCTATAGACTGCTCCCCCAGTATGTAACCCTATAGACTGCTCCACCCTATAGACTGCTCCCCAGTTTGTAACCCTGTAGACTGCTCCCCATTATGTAACCCTATAGACTGCTCCACCCTATAGACTGCTCCCCAGTTTGTAACCCTGTAGACTGCTCCCCACTATGTAACCCTATAGACTGCTCCCCCAGTATGTAACCCTATAGACTGCTCCACCCTATAGACTGCTCCCCCAGTATGTAACCCTATAGACTGCTCCCCACTATGTAACCCTATAGACTGCTCCCCCAGTATGTAACCCTGTAGACTGCTCCACCCTATAGACTGCTCCCCAGTATGTAACCCTGTAGACTGCTCCCCCAATATGTAACCCTATAGACTGCTCCACCCTATAGACTGCTCCCCCAGTATGTAACCCTATAGACTGCTCCCCCAGTATGTAACCCTATAGACTGCTCCCCCAGTATGTAACCCTATAGACTGCTCCCCCAGTATGTGACCCTATAGACTGCTCCCCCAGTATGTAACCCTATAGACTGCTCCCCCAGTATGTAACCCTATAGACTGCTCCCCCAGTATGTAACCCTATAGACTGCTCCCCCAGTATGTAACCCTATAGACTGCTCCACCCTATAGACTGCTCCCCAGTATGTAACCCTATAGACTGTTCCCCAGTATGTAACCCTATAGACTGCTCCCCAGTATGTAACCCTATAGACTGCTCCCCACTATGTGACCCTATAGACTGCTCCACCCTATAGACTGCTCCCCAGTATGTGACCCTATAGACTGCTCCCCCAGTATGTAACCCTATAGACTGCTCCACCCTATAGACTGCTCCCCAGTTTGTAACCCTGTAGACTGCTCCCCACTATGTAACCCTATAGACTGCTCCCCCAGTATGTAACCCTGTAGACTGCTCCACCCTATAGACTGCTCCACCCTATAGACTGCTCCCCCAGTATGTAACCCTATAGACTGCTCCCCCAGTATGTAACCCTATAGACTGCTCCACCCTATGTAACCCTATAGACTGCTCCCCCAGTATGTAACCCTATAGACTGCTCCACCCTATAGACTGCTCCCCAGTATGTAACCCTATAGACTGCTCCCCCAGTATGTAACCCTATAGACTGCTCCCCCAGTATGTAACCCTATAGACTGCTCCCCCAGTATGTAACCCTATAGACTGCTCCCCCAGTATGTAACCCTATAGACTGCTCCACCCTATAGACTGCTCCCCAGTATGTAACCCTATAGACTGCTCCACCCTATAGACTGCTCCCCCAGTATGTAACCCTATAGACTGCTCCCCCAGTATGTAACCCTATAGACTGCTCCACCCTATAGACTGCTCCCCAGTATGTAACCCTATAGACTGTTCCCCAGTATGTAACCCTATAGACTGCTCCCCAGTATGTAACCCTATAGACTGCTCCCCACTATGTGACCCTATAGACTGCTCCACCCTATAGACTGCTCCCCAGTATGTGACCCTATAGACTGCTCCCCCAGTATGTAACCCTATAGACTGCTCCACCCTATAGACTGCTCCCCAGTTTGTAACCCTGTAGACTGCTCCCCACTATGTAACCCTATAGACTGCTCCCCCAGTATGTAACCCTATAGACTGCTCCACCCTATAGACTGCTCCCCCAGTATGTAACCATATAGACTGCTCCACCCTATAGACTGCTCCCCAGTTTGTGACCCTGTAGACTGCTCCCCACTATGTAACCCTATAGACTGCTCCCCCAGTATGTAACCCTATAGCCTGCTCCACCCTATAGACTGCTCCCCCAGTATGTAACCCTATAGACTGCTCCACCCTATAGACTGCTCCCCACTATGTAACCCTATAGACTGCTCCCCCAGTATGTAACCCTATAGACTGCTCCACCCTATAGACTGCTCCCCAGTTTGTAACCCTGTAGACTGCTCCCCACTATGTAACCCTATAGACTGCTCCCCCAGTATGTAACCCTATAGACTGCTCCACCCTATAGACTGCTCCCCCAGTATGTAACCCTATAGACTGCTCCCCACTATGTAACCCTATAGACTGCTCCCCCAGTATGTAACCCTGTAGACTGCTCCACCTTATAGACTGCTCCCCAGTATGTAACCCTGTAGACTGCTCCCCCAATATCTAACCCTATAGACTGCTCCACCCTATAGACTGCTCCCCCAGTATGTAACCCTATAGACTGCTCCCCCAGTATGTAACCCTATAGACTGCTCCCCCAGTATGTAACCCTATAGACTGCTCCCCAAGTATGTAACCCTATAGACTGCTCCCCAGTATGTAACCCTATAGACTGCTCCCCCAGTATGTGACCCTATAGACTGCTCCCCCAGTATGTAACCCTATATACTGCTCCCCACTATGTAACCCTATAGACTGCTCCCCCAGTATATAACCCTGTAGACTGCTCCACCCTATAGACTGCTCCACCCTATAGACTGCTCCCCCAGTATGTAACCCTATAGACTGCTCCCCCAGTATGTAACCCTATAGACTGCTCCACCCTATAGACTGCTCCCCAGTATGTAACCCTATAGACTGCTCCCCCAGTATGTAACCCTATAGACTGCTCCCCCAGTATGTAACCCTATAGACTGCTCCCCCAGTATGTAACCCTATAGACTGCTCCCCCAGTATGTAACCCTATAGACTGCTCCACCCTATAGACTGCTCCCCAGTATGTAACCCTATAGACTGCTCCACCCTATAGACTGCTCCCCAGTATGTAACCCTATAGACTGCTCCACCCTATAGACTGCTCCCCAGTATGTAACCCTATAGACTGCTCCCCCAGTATGTAACCCTATAGACTGCTCCACCCTATAGACTGCTCCCCAGTATGTAACCCTATAGACTGTTCCCCAGTATGTAACCCTATAGACTGCTCCCCCAGTATGTGACCCTATAGACTGCTCCCCCAGTATGTAACCCTATAGACTGCTCCCCCAGTATGTAACCCTATAGACTGCTCCCCCAGTATGTAAACCCTATAGACTGCTCCACCCTATAGACTGCTCCCCAGTATGTAACCCTATAGACTGCTCCACCCTATAGACTGCTCCCCAGTATGTAACCCTATAGACTGCTCCACCCTATAGACTGCTCCCCAGTATGTAAACCCTATAGACTGCTCCCCCAGTATGTAACCCTATAGACTGCTCCACCCTATAGACTGCTCCCCAGTATGTAACCCTATAGACTGTTCCCCAGTATGTAACCCTATAGACTGCTCCCCAGTATGTAACCCTATAGACTGCTCCCCACTATGTGACCCTATAGACTGCTCCACCCTATAGACTGCTCCCCAGTATGTGACCCTATAGACTGCTCCACCCTATAGACTGCTCCCCAGTATGTGACCCTATAGACTGCTCCACCCTATAGACTGCTCCCCAGTATGTGACCCTATAGACTGCTCCACACTATAGACTGCTCCCCAGTATGTGACCCTATAGACTGCTCCACCCTATAGACTGCTCCCCCAGTATGTAACCCTATAGACTGCTCCCCACTATGTAACCCTATAGACTGCTCCCCCAGTATGTAACCCTATAGACTGCTCCCCCAGTATGTAACCCTATAGACTGCTCCCCAGTATGTAACCCTATAGACTGCTCCCCACTATGTTACCCTATAGATAGTGTGAATGTCATCAGATCAGATTAAATGCTAACCGTAGCTCTCTACTCTCCAAAAATCTCAGAATATATATTTTTCTCAGTGTGACTCATTGTAATTTGAAGATAAGCTTTTCATAAGACCAGTTGCCATCAGATAACGTTCTCAACCTGCTGGAAGTAATACACTATGTCTGCATCCCAAATGACACCCTTTTCCCTATAGGCCCTGGTCAGAAGCAGGGCATTATAAAGGGAATAGGGTGCCCTCTGGAGACGATAATGTAGCTTGGTGATCATGTTGAAACACAGTATTGTAAAAGCCATTTTTTTTTTTTTTTTTTTTTTATAATGAAGAAATCATTGACCTTTTCTCCTCATTGGCATCCTGAGGTCTGGTACCATTGTCTGACTGTTTCTGGGCTGGCCGTTAGCCCTTTACACTTGTGGGGATTTACATGTATGGATAGGGCTTCATTGAAACGTTTCTTATAGAATAAATATGGAATGCATAACCATGGTAGAAATCTAAAGGCAACCGTCTGAAGATTATGGGAACATTATCAGACTAAAGGTGAGGATACAACAGTTCACCTGACACAAGACTGAATCCAAACTGTTGATTTGATGTGCATTTATCATTTACTGTACTTTTCACCGCATTTGTTGATAAAGAACTCTGAAAATACTCTGGATACATTCAGTAACATGAATTTAATATTCCTGGAAAATGTGTTGTAGGTGAAACATAAGACAACAAATGGGTTTCAGTGAGAGGACTAACTGGTGTTTCCAAGTGGCCACTGTCACGACTTCCTCCAAAGCTGCCTCCTCTCCTTGTTTGGGCAGGCTTCGGCGTTCGTCATCACCAGCCTTCTAGCCACTGCCGCTCCTCATCTCATCATTCCATTTGTTTTGTCTTGTTTATCACACACACCTGGTTCATATCCCCTCATCAGTACCTGTATAAGTGTTCCCTCTGCCCCCTTGTCTTTGTGTGTGATTGTTTATTGTGGAGGATAGTGAAGCTCGCTGGAGCTCCGTGTATTTTGTATTCGCCGGGATATTTTCCCCGTGTTTTGCAATTCAGGGAAACGGATCATCATTTTGGTGCGTATAGAAAGGAGTCATGAGCTCATTCGTGTGTGTGCTGCTGCAAATTATCTTCACTATACAACAAACAAGGCTCATTCTGTTCAGAACAACCCGGGGGTATGATGCCATGCCATCTTGGAAATGTACATCAAACATAGTGATCATAAACGTTGATGCCGCATACGACATCGAGTCCTCTTCATTTACAGCATTTCTCTCACTCAGTCGACAAAAAAAATTGGGGGCATCTTCTTGTCACGCACGGTGCTCCAGTTCAGAACTGCTGTCAGTCAAAAACCCAGACAGAGCTGTGAAGCGCAGAGCCTGAACTCTGACCTCAGGTATAGCATGTTACTGTACAGCCACTGCATTCCAATTTAGGCTCTTATCAGTGGCCAACCCGTATACAGGTGCGAATGTAAAGGGATACAGGGTCAATCTGGGATTCAAACAACAACAAAGTGGTCACACTGCCATGTTGTTGGAGAAATGGAACCAATTTCAAATTCATAGACAAAGCTGGGGATGCAGGGACTGAGCATCCATGACATCAACATGAAGCAGTAGCTGGTGATGCTAGGTGTCATTGTCCAAGCCGGGTTGTTTTGGTGTCCAGTGACCACTCTGGCTCTTGTTTTGTCTTCGACTGTGGTCCTATCCTTTACCCTGATTCTCCCTGAAGGATGCACACACGTTCACGCATAAGCCCATAAACCTTCTCCCTTCCTTCCACCTCCTCACCTCACCTCATCTCTCCTCTCCTCTCCTCTCCTCTCCTCTCCTCTCCTCTCCTCTCCTCTCCTCTCCTCTGCCCTCCTCTCCTTACACACATGCACATGCCTGTTTATTTTATGAGTCTGTGGTTGTGACTTCCTATCAAGTAGTGAGTTAGTTGAATAGATTAAAGTCAGAGCTCAAAGGCAGGCAGAAGAGGAGCTGGGAGAGACAGAGCAGAACAGTGTGTGGGAGGCGGGAGAGAGAGACTGACTTTTTGTCTAGCTTGCAGACTAAATACTCAACCTATTATCGATGTAGAACGCCAACTAATGGATGAAAGTCCTCTCCTCCTAATTCCTAGTTTACGGTTTGTTGTTTTCAGAAGCAAAGAACACAAACAAAACCAAGTAAACTGATAAAGGTTCATTTGAAACTAAATCCCTGCAGTCGAAAGTAAAACGCCTCCACTATTTACTGTTTTTCTGGGATGAGAAGCTAAGTTGAGGGCATTAAGGCAACAGCATTAGGAAAATACTGAAGCTGGGGGGTGGGACTGCGTTGAGGGCAACAGCATTAGGAAAATACTAAAGCTGGGGGGGGGGGGAACTAGTGTTGAGGCAACAGCATTATGAAAATACTAAAGCTGGGGGGGGGACTAGGTTTGGAGGGCAACAGCATTATGAGAATACTAAAGCTGGGTGGGGTGGGACTAGGTTGAGGTAAACAGCATTATGAGAATACTAAAGCTGGGGGGGGGGGGGATATGTTGAGGGCAACAGCATTATGAGAATACTAAGCTGGGGGGGGGGGACTAGGTTGAGGGCAACAGCATTATGAAAATACTAAAGCTGGGGGGGGGACTAGGTTGAGGGCAACAGCATTATGAGAATACTAAAGCTGGGGGGGGGGGGGACTAGGTTGAGGCAACAGCATTAGGAAATACTAAAGCTGGGGGGGGGGAACTAGGTTGAGGGCACACGCATTAGTGAAAATACTAAAGCTGGGGGGGGGGGAACTAGGTTGAGGGCAACAGCATTAGGAAAATACTAAAGCTGGGGGGGACTAGGTTGAGGGCAACAGCATTATGGACAATACTAAAGCTGGGGGGGGACTAGGTTGAGGGCAACAGCATTAGGAAAATACTAAAGCTGGGGGGGGGGGACTAGGTTGAGGGCAACAGCATTAGGAAAATACTAAAGCTGGGGGGGGGGGACTAGGTTGAGGGCAACAGCATTAGGAAAATACTAAAGCTGGTGGGGGGGGACTAGTTGAGGGCAACAGCATTAGGAAAATACTAAAGCTGGGGGGGGACTAGGTTGAGGGCAACAGCATTAGGACAATACTAAAGATGGGGGGGGGGAAGGAGTCACAGCTTAAATAGAAGATGACTGGGGGCGGTCACTGGTTGATGGGCACATGATACTAAAGCGCAGTGCTGAGGCAAAAGACATTGGTTTGACTGGGGGGGCAAGGCAACATCAATTTGAGAATCTACGGCTAGCCGTTGAGCAAGCTCAATCTATTTAACATGGGCAACAGCAATACAGCAAAGCTGGCTGGGGGATGGAGAAAGAGAACTAATGGGGGGGATGGTGAGAGAGAATTCTGGGAGGGGACTAGAGCCGGATATGAAAACGGGGGACAGTACGGGCAGGCATCTAGTGGGGAGGGGGGGGTGAGGAGTCGAAGGAAGGGAATGGATGATGGAGAGGTCATTAGCAGTGCGAGAGAGAAAGTTTCATCTGTGAGTGAGAGAGCCATAACGAGACGGTGTGGAGGGAGGGAGAGATTGAGGGAAGAGATCGGGAAGGAGAGGAGAGGAGGAGACAGTTCGGGAGGAGAGAGAGAAGTTGGAGGGAGAGAGAGGAAGTTGGAGGTGGAGATGGTTTGCCGAAGGTTATGCTGAGAGAGGATGGAAGGAGGGGAGATTGGGAGGGAGAGGAGAGCGGGAAGGAGGGGGCACCGAGAGCATCAGTGTTGCCAGGCGTAAAGAGAGAAAAAGAAAGAGATGGATACTGTAAAGGTGGTAGGAGTGTCATTGACATAAAGGCAGGTAGCAGTGAGGGTAAAATGCGTTACCGAGGTGAACGGCATGACGGTAATGAAACGCGGACAGACAGAGGCTGCTACTTTTGGCCAGACCCCATAGGGATGTGGTCAAAATAGGTGCACTATGTAGGGAATAGGGTGTTGTTTGGGACGCAGCAGAGAATGGAAGCCCTCGTCACTCCATCCCTGACTTTCAGACCTTGCAGCAGATGACCTTGCAGCAGATGACCTTGCAGCAGATGACCTTGCAGCAGATGACCTTGCAGCAGATGACCTTGCAGCAGATGACCTTGCAGCTTCACCGTTGCTTAAGGGTTGAATGTTAATGTTTACTCATCCAACCCGAGTATTCTCTCTCTCTCTCTCCTCTCTCTCTCTCTCTCCATATCTGGTCTAAAGTAGTGCACTATATAGGGAATAGGTACAAATTCAGCCAATTCTGCACCAGACCAACTCCCTCAGCCCTCGATCATTACTATTTTTCTCATCCTTGTTTCCTGTTCTCCCGTTTCTATGCTTCGCTGTGGTGATCTGTTGTCAGATTGAGGGTCAAGTACACAATGTTACAACGAAAATGAATCTACAGTACACAATTCATCATTAGTACAACGTCTGTCGTGTTTTTCACCGTGTGTTAAAAAACCCTCCCTGACCCAGTAGTTTCCTCTATTGATCCGTGTGTCAGAATCACTCCCATTGATTCACACACAGGCTTCAGCTCAGCCAGCTAATTACTGTTGACCTTCTCTCCTCTGCTGAAGGAGGAGGAGAGAAGCCGAGAGGACAGGAGAGGAGCGGTAGATGCCAGCCAAGGCAAGCTGCCTGACATAATCTTGTGTAAACCCATTGCCTTCTCCATCCTCACTGAGGGAGGCTGAATGGAAGAGCTGGCAAAGAGTCACCCTCCTTTCCTCTCCTCCTTCCCCCCCCCCCCCCCCCCCCCCCCCCCCCCCTACCTCCGTCCATCCTCACTGCGGAGGGTGGATGGAAGAGCTGGCAGAGTCACCCTCCTTTCCTCCCCCCCCCCCCCCCCCACCTCTCCATCCTCACGTGAGGTAGGGGAATGGAGAGCTGTCACGTCACCCTCCTTTCCTCTCCTCCTCCTCCCCCCCCCCTACCCTCTGTCAATCCTCACTGAGGGAGGTTGAATGGATGAGTCTGGCAGATTCAACCCCCTTTCCTCCCCCCCCCCCCCCTCCCCCCTACCCTCTGCCATCCTCATCACTGGGGAGGGTGAATGGAAGAGGCTGGCAAGTCACCCTCCTTCCTCTCCTCCTCCCCCCCCTAACCTCTGCCTCCTCATGAGGGAGGGGAATTGAGAGCTGGCAAGTCAACCCTCTTTCCTGCTCCTCCTCCCCCCCCCCCCCCCCCCCCCCACCTCTGTCCATCCTCACTCAGGGAGGGTGAATGGAAGAGCTGGAAAAGTAGAGAATCTCTGGAAGACATTCAACAATGTCATGTTGAGATGGAGCTAACACCAGAAAACAATGTCATGTTGAGATGGAGCTAACACCAGAAAACAATGTCATGTTGAGATGGAGCTAACACCAGAAAACAATGTCATGTTGAGATGGAGCTAACAGCAGAAAACCACTGATGTTTTGTTTTTTTCAATTTTGAAATTCTCAGTCTGGAAGCTATCCAGGGTAACAAATGGTTGCCAATAGAAACAGGTGAACGTGGTCTTCTGGGGGGTGGGCAAATAGTAAAAGCATTAGCAAAAAAATGTAATATTCTTTTTTATTTTTGGCTTAAAAAAAAACGGATTCAAGTCCTAGTTAATGCATGATTCCTCTTGAGATCAGAGGAGGTTTCAGTGAAAACAAACAGCTTCCCCAACACAGAGAGTGGGAGAGGGCTAGTCAGCCTCCAGAGACACTTCATCGATTTAAATACATTTTGAAGTAGTGCCAGGTAGTTGATGAAACTGTGGTCGAAACAGAAACTGTCCTTGTTTTATCAGGGGTTATGTCAGTAGAATCAGCCTATGCAGTGGTATAGTAACTTACTATTCAAAACAGTCCTTGGGAGTCTGTTAGTGGTTTATTTGTTTTAATTTGTGTAGCACTGCGTGCTTGTCCTACAAATATTACGTACTGTTCTCATCCACAGTATACTGTTTTCAACAGGCGTAGTTATTTCATCAGTTTTACAGAGGTACGTTGGGAAACTTTATAGCTGACTTCTAAATCGTTCCTTAGCACCTAGGCATTCCTATAGGTCTTAGATTATTGGATATTAGCCCCTGTCAAAGGTAGTTTACTACGTAGGGAACAGGGGTGCCAATTGGGGGCGTAGCCAGACCACATAGACTGGTGATTTTAAGCTTCATGGGGAGGGTGGAGAGAGGGAGAGAGGGAGAGGGAGATGACGGAGAGAGGGAGATGACGGAGAGAGGGAGGTGACGGAGAGAGGGAGATGACGGAGAGAGGGAGATGAGGAGAGGAGGATGACTGAGGAGGAGATGACGGAGAGAGGGAGGTGACGGAGAGAGGAGATGACGGCAGAGGGATTGACGGAGAGGGAGGTGACGGAGAGAGGGATGACTAGATGATGACGGAGGAGCGGGTGACGGAGAGAGGGAGATGACGGAGAGAGGGAGATGACGGAGAGAGGGAGGTGACGGAGAGAGGGAGAGGTGACGGAGAGAGGGAGATGACGGAGAGAGGGAGGTGACGGAGAGAGGGAGATGACGGAGAGAGGGAGTGACGTGAGAGTCGAGGTGACGGTGAGAGATGGGAGGATGTACGGAGAGAGGGAGGTGACGTCTGTAGAGGAGTACGAGGACGGAGAGAGGGCGGGAAGGAGCTTGTGAGGGATGACGGAAGAGGGGGTACGGAGATAGGAGATAGAGAGGGAGACGTGATAGAGGGAGATGACGAGAGAGGGTGAAGGAGACGAGAGAAGTTCTACTTGAGATCTGTAGTGACGGAGAGGGGAGGTGAGGAGAGATAGGGAGACGGAGATAGGAGGTGAAGGATAGGACGATAGGATGTACGGGAGAGAGGGAGGTTGAACGTAATATTGTGACGAGAGAGAGGGAGGTGACGGATGAGAGGGATACGGAAGAGGGAGGTGACGGAGAGAGGGAGGTGACGGCGAGAGGAGGTGACGGAGAGATGGAGAGACAGAGACCGACAGACTGAGTAGAACAATATGACCTTGTAAGAGGGACGTCTGAGTTTGTTTAGAGTTTTAATAGAATTAGCAGGGGTTCTAGAATCCCGTGGTCTCCTCCACTTCCTGGCAGTGTGATTCATTCCTGATAAGTCAGCTGGTGTTTCTGTTTGGTTGTTTGTGACTGGAAGGAGAGAAATGCCTTAAGTCACTCAACTTTATTATGTCGTTCATTGCAGAACTCTATTTTTCAATTTCTCTTTCCCTGAGCTTCCTCTCTCTATACTTCATTTATTATGGCAATCAATGTCTGCATGCAGGACGGTTTGACACAAGTTGGAGTAGATGAAGGTTTCCTCTATTATTTCTGACTATGATTCTCTGTTCATGTTGTATTGTTTCAGGGGAGCTCTTGGTGATGTTCTGTCATAATCAGTGTTGGGGGTAAAGCATTACAAAGTAGCGTGTTACAGTAATAATATTACAGTTATTGATCCAAAGATAGGGCGTCGTTACTTCCTTGCTTTTCCTGTCATTCCCTTCCTATTACAGTTATTGATCCAAAGAAATATCTGTGTTGATATTATTCCCTCTGCTCAATGTAAAAAAATAGTTTTCGTCCTGAGTCTGACGTCCTCTCACCAACTTCCTGTTTACACACTCTTACTACTACTACATTGAGTTTATCAGCGTGGAAGTACTCCCATTACTTTGATCTGGTAGGACAACATGACCAGAATATAACTGGAACATGTAAACGGTCCAGGAGAGAAACACTTCTCCATCTCTCCACTGCTAGAAACACAACTTCCAGTCTCTTGAAGCATCTGCAACACGCCAAGACAAAACTGGTAACGACAGACCCTCGAGGCCTGACCACTGCTCTAGATGACTGTAGGCCTCATCCTGAACACTGTAGATGACTGTAGGCCTACCTCATCCTGAACACTGTAGATGGGCCTACCTCATCCTGAACACTGTAGATGGGCCTACCTCATCCTGAACACTGTATATGGGCCTACCTCATCCTGAACACTGTAGATGGGCCTACCTCATCCTGAACACTGTAGATGGGCCTACCTCATCCTGAACCTGTAGAATGGGTCCTACCTCATCCTGAACACTGTAGATGTCCCCCTGAACGTAGATGCCTACCTCATCCTGAACACTGTAGATGGGCCTAACTCATCCTGAACACTGTAGATGGGCCTACCTCATCCTGAACACTGTAGATGGCCTACCTCATCCTGAACACTGTAGATGGGCCTACCTCATCCTGAACACTGTAGATGGGCCTACCTCATCCTGACACTGTAGATGGGCCTACCTCATCTGAACACTGTAGATGGGCCTACCTCATCCTGAACACTGTAGATGGGCCTACCTAATCCTGAACAATGTAGATGGGCCTACCTCATCCTGAACACTGTAGATGGGCCTACCTCATCCTGAACACTGTAGATGGGCCTACCTCATCCTGAGCACTGTAGATGTCCCTACCTCATCCTGAACACTGTAGATGTCCCTACCTCATCCTGAACACTGTAGATGTCCCTACCTCATCCTGAACACTGTAGATGGGCCTACCTCATCCTGAACACTGTAGATGTCCCTACCTCATCCTGAACACTGTAGATGGGCCTACCTCATCCTGAACACTGTAGATGGCCCTACCTCATCCTGAACACTGTAGATGTCCCTACCTCATCCTGAACACTGTAGATGTCCCTACCTCATCCTGAACACTGTAGATGTCCCTACCTCATCCTGAACACTGTAGATGGGCCTACCTCATCCATACAACCGAGGCTTGATTGTAGTCGTTCAGGAGGACAGGCTGTAACCCAGGGAGAGCTCAACAAGCTGTATCTGGGTATGTAGTAGGTTGCGTGTCTGTCGTTATTGGGATACATGTGTTGGTGTATGGGCCCACCTAACATAACGATGGCGTTGTTTACGTAGAGTGAGTAGCGAGTAATGGCTAATATAAAAGTTATTTTGAGTAACGACCCCAACACTGGTCATAATAGCATTCAGCCAGCTAGAATAGGAGCCGAAAAATAATGTTTTATTTCTTCAGTGTTGTGAGAATCCATCATGTGTGACTGTGGAGATAGGTGTGTTTAGACGTGTGTGTGTGTTATGGTGTGACTGTGGAGATAGGTGTGTTTAGACGTGTGTGTGTGTTATGGTGTGACTGTGGAGATAGGTGTGTTTAGACGTGTGTGTGTTATGGAGGTGGGTCATTAACATAGTGCTTAATGCGTGCGGACTGGACTGTGTCTGGAAGGAACACTGTGTGTAAGCGTTTCACTGTTAGTCTACACCTGTTGTTTACCAAGCATGTGACATAAACATTTGAATTGATTTGTGTGTGTGTGTGTGTGTGTGTGTGTGTGTGTGTGTGTGTGTGTGTGTGTGTGTGTGTGTGGACGTGCCTGTATTTTATTGAAGGA